>CP050228.2:14566370-15766370 GCA_012066045.3 Morus alba
TGACGTGTCCTAAATCTAAGGAACAAAAAGTGAAATTGACCAAGGAGTCCATGAAAAGAAAGGCCGTTAGTGGTGTTTTGGTAAGTTTTCAATTCACCCTTCGATTTGGTTGTGAACCTGAAGCACCATCTGCGAACACGACCTGAGATCTGACAAATCCGATCCGGTAATCCTCCCGCCAGTTGCTCCTGCAATCGCCGGGCAATATCGGAAACCCCAGAATCTCTTACCTTCAATTCACATTTCGCGATTCCAAAATCCACAATTAGCAATCAAACAGAGAGGAATTCAAACAACAAAATGAAAATCGAGCAGTATTAATCAAACAGCGGAGAAACAAAAGCTCGAAATTACCAGTTCTCCTGCCTGACAAGACAGCGCGAGCAGAGTTATGCAATCGCCGGGATGAACGACGGGTCAGAGCCCAGGCTAATGCGGACTTGAGATCAGCTTCGGCTTTCACGGCGACTATGACTCTATCCGCCATGGCGTTGGCGGCGCGTCGCTTCACGCCCGGTCAACTGCATCGCGAAACATAAGGCTAGCTCCTGACGGAGAAATTCATCGCCGGGAAAAATTCAGAGGAATTGTACTTTTAATTATTAGTACGCGACTTTTTTTCTGTTATGCCCTGTAATGAAGCCTACTAGTTTCTGAAACGTTAATATGGTATCATAAACCATGGTTAGTTGACTCTGGTTAAATACACTTTTTTTTTTTTTTTTTTTTTTGCAATTAATTTAGTTTCCATTTTCTTTTCTCTTGTAACCTTTATTACGTTGTTGTTATTCTAAAATGAAATTCAAAACGCGAAGAGAGGGATTTAAAAGGTGGGGTTTGCTTGTGAATGACAGAAACACGAGGGAACTAAAGGAGAGATTTGAAAGAATATAAGGCCACATGAGAAAGTAAAGTTTCGAATTTGTTGTTATGTGATTTGTTCAATTATTGATTTAATAATATGGATTGGAGCTAATTTAATGGAGAATGATTTGGTGGAATGTTATCAGAAATTAATCATGATTAACAATCATGATGACGTGAACTACTGCGTTGTGCCCGTAACCATACCCCTTAAGCAAATCACCAGACTTGTATGCTAGTCTTTATCATAATTCAAATATCTTAGGGTTCGGTTTGGTTCGGATTCAATCATGATTCATGATCGCATGATTTTCTTTCACACAAAATACACGAAATCAAAACGATTCAAATCACATAATTTTAATTCATGAACCAAAAACACCTTTAAATAGAAAAAGAATATATAAAACAAAATAAGGAGGACTTACGAGTTCAATTTTTTTGGATAATTAAGAAAATTTGCACAAATTGTTACACTAAATGTCAAGCCTCGTATTTGTTTTAATTCAGCAAAAAAAAAAACAAAAAAAACAAAACAAAACAAAACTACAGGCAGCGGTACAACTTCGCCTACCAATGCCGGCTAATATTAAATTTGACCGACATACTGTCGGCTAGCTTTTTAATTGTCGTCTAAAATCCCAATCGCTTTCTGAAAAAAAACAATACAATCGCGCATTCCTAATACATATGCACAAACCGTAGTAAATCCTCTCTTTGTTCTTTTCGTTTCTGTTTTATTTTCATTTTACTACATTAATCAGTATCCAGTCGTTCATGTTTTGTTTATTTTAGGATTTATGCCCTGCCCTGTAAATATATAAATATCTATGCAGCTAAGAATAAGGAAACAATTTTTTTTTTTTTTTTTTAAATACAAGAAATGATTTATAATTTCTGAAAAGGAATGATTTATTATTTTAAAAAAATAAAAGTATAAAAGTAAGGACTAGGACAATTGCGTCCCTTGTCGTCGCTTTGGCTTAGCTTATATGATTTTGACAGGGCAACTAATGAGACAATGTAGAGGCATCACTGACTACAACACCCAACGGTTGCCCCATCTCGTCTTGAACGCTCATTTGTATTTTCGGCATTCAATAATTAGTCAAGTAATGTCGTATATCTCCATAAAGGAAAAGCTCATGTCGTATTTATTTAAAACAGAGAACAAATAAATAAAAAAACTAACTAATCAATGTTTAAAATAAGTAAATAAATGCAATAGTTGCAGAGTATTTTTATTTTTTATTTTTATTTTTATAAATGGAAGAGCAAATTGATTATCAGCATAACTAGAGAATTTTATCCACTTTTAATTAATTTATGTTCAAACGTCTTAATTCTTTGGTTAAAAACCAACATGAATTCAAATATTCAAATAAAAGTGAAGTAAGTAAAAAGTAAGGGTTGTAATTCCCACAATGATCCTTAAAGATTTATCTTTAGCATTTATTTTGGTGGTCTAACAACCGTTCTTTTCAAAGTACAAATGTTGACCAATTCGTTAATACACTCTGTATTTCTAAACGGATTTTAGCAAGGAATAACCCTTGAAAAAAAATATCTAAAAAAAAAAAAGTCAAATAAAAAGTATAAAATCATATAAGCAAATGTCCAACTCAAATCTGGATTTTTTTTTTTTGAATTTTTTTTTCTTTTTATATGTATTCCTCTTTAAAACTATCACGTGCCTTCTTGTTACATTTTGTCCAAGAAAAATAGACGGTTCCTTAATAAAAGGTTAAAACTGTAGATTTAAAAAACGAGGGATACCTGTAGCTTTAAAAATAAAATTAGGAGTAGAATTATGTTTTTTTCATTTTCTTTTCTTTTTTTGTCCCACTAGTACACATTGTGGATCTACCAATGCCTATACCCAAAATTGCTTCTAATGATGAGGTTTAATATTTTAATTTTTAACCCATCTAAAAATTAAAAAAAAACTTGCCAATAATAGGAGTATATCAAACATGTTGAAATTAGATAAATAGTAGAAAATAAGCCAATAAAAAAGTTTAAGAAAATATATAGGCCAATTTTTAGTTATAAAAAATTAATAAGTCAAACTTGTCAAATTATGAATCATAATCGATTAGTTATGGACAAACTTTACAAGGTTATGGTTCATAACCGCACAAATTATGACACAGTGGACAATAACTTGTCAAATTATGGTTAATAACTAGACAAGTTATAGATAAAAATAATAATTTAACCTATTCATTAACTTATATAAACTATTGACTTATTAATTTTAATTTATTTCAAGTCTTAACCTATTTTCTTATTTCTTCTTTGAAATTATTACATTGAAATAAGTCAATTATCGCATCAAATGAATACTACATGAAGTACTTGATAAACACTTTTATAGAACTGGTCCTTCAGAAGTAGAAATACATTTCATTGATACGCTCCAGCATGAAGACGTGGGGTGATTATGACATCAAGAGGGGTGGCTTTGAGGTTAGTCAATCCGACAGTCTCACGCATATCAACTGGCTCATCCGACCCGTCGCAATCTTAAACCCATGAAGCAAAAGCGGCTAGTGTGAGCTGCATAACTTGAAGCGCAAACGACACCCCAGGGCACATTCTTCTACCACTACTAAACGGTATCAACTCAAAGTTCTGTCCTCTAACGTCGACGTTTTTGTGAGCCGTGAGAAACCTCCGGCCTAAACTCGCCTGGCTGGTCCACACTTTTGGATCCAAATGAAGCTTCGAGAGATTGAGAAGGAGGCGCGTGCCTGCCGGAACATGGTAGCCTCCATTGGTGCAGTCTTCTGTGGACTCGTGTGGTAGTGAGAGGCCCCTGCTGGGTATAAACGCATTGTTTCTTTGAGAATAACTTGCAGATAAACCAGGTTCTTTAGGTCTGATTCCTTCACTTGCCTTTCCTTGCCAACGTATACGTCTAATTCTTGTTCGGCTTTCTTTAGGCTTCTCGATTGTTGAGAAGGAGAGCCAGAGCCCATGTCATTGTCACCATTGTTGTATCGGTGCCAGCCAAAATAAGAGCCTACAAAAGCATTATTAGATAAACGTGGCTTTATACACTCGTAATTTATAGTATATAGACTAAAACCCTCAACTTTATGGGTCAATGGACATTGAATGTGAAAGTAGCTTTTTGCAGCAAATGTTCGTGCGCCGTATCCTGATTTATATCATGGGACGTTAATTAATTTGGGAGAGATATTTATCATTATGATCGGCTTCTAAACGTGTCAAAATAATGTATTTCTTTGGAGTTCGTACAAATTATTTATCAATATTGTGCTCACATTTCCACTCTCGCGCTGTGATGATCCCACGAGGAGAAATATTGCGTGAAGGGTGTTCCAACTCGTGTACATAGGAGTTCACAAACTCTTGTACTAGGCTTTTTGTTTTTTTTTTTTTTGTTTTTGTTTTTGTCTTTGAGAAATTCTTGACTAGGTTTAAAGACTTGGAAAAGGTGAAAAAAAAGAAGGATATTTTCCATAGGTCATCGTGTCAATATTTAAGTTTTTATTCGTTAAATTTGTATATAATCACATAAAAGTTAAAAAAATATAAATCTAACGGTTAGAAAAACTAGATCTATCAATATGTGAAGCGTACTTTGTAGAGAATTATTCAAGCCTCGCTCATTTCAATTATTCGAGTTTTCGATTTTAAGTTTCTACAAAGAAAAAGCTTTAAAAAATGTTATATCTTTTTTTTACATGAAAAGCTCTAAAAATATTATATCTTAACTCGAATTGAAAAACTCGAATCCGTGAAGTTAACGGATGTCGAAAAAATAAAAGAGTCCCTTCATTGCTCCTATTCCCCTCAACAGATGTCGACATATACCCGCTCACTACCGATTCAAGTTTGTAATTCGAGTTGAGATGTGATTTTTATATGAGAGTTTTTTACCGTGAAAAAGTTTGATGTTGTTTCGAACTTTTACTGTAACAAAACTCAAATTCTAAACTCAAATCGGTAAAGTAAATGGAACCATAATTAGTTAAAAAGATTAATTAGCCGCAAGTTGGTGGGGCCAGGGTGTGTGGACGTATCAATGATTAGTAGTTTACACTAAATATTTCTTGTTGATGGCTTAGATATTTTTATATAAATCAATAGTGCACGCATCATATAAATTATAATAAATGCTTAACAATCTAACAGTATCAATAAATGACATACTATTTATACTTCAAGACATAATATAGCTAGAAATAGAAATAATTAAAGAAGAGAACTATGATAGGTAATTGATAGCCACGTAACAAGCAAGAAGAGAAATAAGAATTGAGTTCATAGTATATAGTAAGCCGGCCTCTGACAGTACTAACAACAGTACTTTTAACTAACTACGCCTAGCTAGCTAGCACATTGGAAATAATTAACTAATTAAATATTTTTTCTACGAATTTTGAGGATACAGAGTAGTGATCTTTGACACTCATCAAAAAGGAAAAAAATAAAAATAAAAACAATCTTAACGTTCAAAGGCTAGCTAAGATCGATCGTACAAGATGATTGAGTACTACTAAAAAATTGAAAATAAAAGTTCTTGCAACGTGCAAGGTTCATTATCCAAGATGTATGGGAAGTAGCTGAATATAGTTTGGATCAAATACTAGTTTATTGAAAATTTATAGTATAAATTATATTTGAAAATATAGGGTTTATTCTTTAAATTTATGAAAGAAAAGAGCATAAATTTGAAAAAGGTTAATTAAATTGAAAAGAACGAACTGATCTTCTTTTTAGAGATGCAAGAACGGGCCGACTCATTCTCCTTAGGCCACGCAAATGGGCGCGAGCCGGCTGGCTGTTCACGAATTTACGTGACCCAGGCCGCCCGTAAGAATGACCTCGGCCCACCCCACACCACGGCCAATTTTACATGGGCCAAGTTGGGCCGCGTCCTTGGTCGATGGGGCCGTGCCATGGGCCTTGAATAAATTTGCTCACTCAAGACCCATCTTGGCCCATCATGGGTTTTAGATGGGCCAGCCCATCTAAGCATGCACTTTTAAATTTTTAAATTTTTTTTTTTATTTTTAAATAAGTTAACAAATATATAAATTTAATAGCAATGAAAATATGAAAAGAAATATTTTATTTGATTACCTTATTAAATAAAAACCTTTCTAAGAAAAAAACTCGTGAGATAAAATCTTGATAAAAAAAGTACAATCAAGATAATTATATATAAAAATGTTGACAAATTTATTAAAAAAAAAAAAGAAAAATATGAAGATATTATGAGCTTAGATGGGCTGGGTTGGGCCGACACATTATAGGGCCAGACGGACCCCCGACTGATTGGCTCATCATTGAGTCTAGACGGCTGACCCATGATTTTTCACAGATCGTGCCAAGCCGGCCCATGGGCTGGTCTACCAAATGCGTTTTTCTTGTCAGACTATTTGTAACATAGTAAACTAAAGGATTCACTAAAACAATTTTACCGAACTTTATACCAAATTCGACTTTTGATCCGTAATGTTTAACCTTTAAAAACTGTATTTTGTCAATACTTGACATAGACATATCATTATTTACGTTAAATCTGGACGAAAAAAAAATTACATATCACCCATTCACCATTTAAGTAAAGATAAAACAGACGTTTTATTTGCCTCACACCATAAACTAACTGATTGAAAAGTATATCATGATTTGGTTTTTATACTTTATTCTTCATATATATATATATATATATATATATATATATTGTCTGGCTTGAAAAAGGGTAATAAAAAATGTCATTCACAATCTAATAATTGAACTGCCCACCGCTCATGTGACCAGCTTGGTGTTTTAGTCATTTTGGACAGTTGGCAGAATGACTAGTTTTGTAATTATATCAAAATAAATCGAAGTCAATTTTAAGATGGTTTGAACGTAAAAAAGACCAAAGCTGGATTTAGTGTAAAGACTGCGGACCATTTTTTTTTTTTTTTTTTTTCTTTTAGATTAACCCAAAACTAAATTCAAATCACAAAGAAAGGCTCAAACCAAATATCTAGGAGTTTTAATTGAAGCTAGCATGCTGCAAATCACGTCTATACTGAATAGATTTTTACTAAATAACACTTAACACATACCAGGGAAGTCGCTTTGTTGATTGTATCAGCATCATAAGTGCTTGAAATTCTAACTCTGCGCCGTCAAGAATCGAAAGCATCACGTCCATGAAATCTTGGGCACCATTAACTTCCCAAAAACTCTTCCGCTTGTGCTCCTCAAGCCATCTTTGAGCTAATTGATCAAGCTCTTTTGAAGTCTTTTCATGGCTTTCTCATAGCCCCCAAAGTCCAACCACTTCAAGTACGGAAGCGCATCGGACACCACAAAAGTCCCCGTCAATTCAAAGAAATCCTCAACGCCTTTCGACACCGATCATCACTTCCTATTTCACTCAAAGCTTGTAGCCTCAAGATATCGCTTCCCCACAACCATCCTGAAGATCACGTTAAGCGTTATGTCCCCAAACCATTTCTTCATCTCTACCCCCCACCCGTTATTATTATTACCACTATTATTGCTCTTAACCCAAACCTCATATATCTCTTTTATGGCAGTATTCACCTCGGATACTCGGACATGGCTGAGCATCTGTAGACGGTGGTTGGAAAGCAACTCAAGCGTGGCAATCTTTCGCACTTGGCGCCAGTAAGGGCCATAAGGGCTGAACCCAAACATGGCATAGTTGTAGGTCATGTGTTCTGAGCCTGCTGCTTTTTGGACGGTTGGCGAAAATCTTGTCGTTTGTGGTGAGACACTCTTTTGCCATCTCCCAGCTGCTCACCACCAAAGCTCTGTGAATTCCCATCTTTATGGTGAAGATTGGGCCGTACTTATCGGCCATGTGGCCCAAGGTTATGTGGGAGGTTGCGGGCCTGCTAGTAGGTGAAGGTGGCCGATGATGGGCCACGCGCCGCCAGCTTCCGGTGGTGTTCTCCGGAAAATCTTTGTTTCCATAAGAGGAAGGAAGAAAGAGTAAACCAACCAAAATAGGTGCCGTGGCAGGAACGATTGAAGGAAGATAGTGAAGATCCATGGCTGGTGTTTTTGCTTTGGTTAAAATGATGGATATGCGTATGGGTTTATCGTCTATGTGATATGTTGATATGGTTAAAATAATGTTGATATGGTTTCACGTGGGCCCTATAAAGAATGCAAAAGTCTGCCAACCGTCACCATACTTTTATATTTTTGTCACCTCACGGCTGACGCAAAAACTAAAAAATAAAGAATAAAAACTAGATTTTTAGCGGAAATATATCTCTCAACTCCAATGAACGTAATTCCTTTCTTTAAAGAATTATGACATTAATCAGTGCGTAAAACATAGCTTAACGCAGAAAGAGCAGATATCTCTCTTTATTAGCATTGACTTGATTATTTGATTATCTAGTGCGCCTAACCAAGGCTCAAATAATTAGATAACTTTTCCATTAATAATTCATAATATTTCCTTTCCTCCCTTTCTTTTTCTTTTTTGGTATTTAAGCATATTATTGGAATTGCTGCTTTTTACTTTAAGTTGGGAATTAACCAAAAAAAATATATATACATACATACATACATATATATATATATATTTGTTGGGTAAAATATTTATTAATGTGTGAAATAAATATTTCACACACAACATAATTTCACATATCTTAGGATTTAATTAGCATATGAGTTTATTATTTTTTAGTTCGACTCATTCAAGATTATAGGAATAACATCTTAATTACAATCCTTTGGTACAAGAGAAAACTTTTTGATTCTAATTAAAATAGTAAATTCTATTTTCCTTGTGAATTTGGGTTGATTTAAAATTGCAAATGAACTAAGTGAATTTTGTCGAGTTTCCTATATAACCCCATTAAGGGATCAAGCCACTTGTAGTTCAAATTTTAGATTTGAGAATTTTGGATAATTCCTTGGTGTATGACCTTATGAGGAATTGACATACTTTGAAATTTGATTTAGTTTTGTTTTGATTTTGTCTATTATGAGGATTTTTAGGATTGAATTTGATCTTGAAACTACACCTAAATTTTAGGTTGCCTACATATCCCATAGGAATCAAGTCAATTGTAATTATTAAATTTTTGAGATTTGGGATTTTTATGATTTTTTTTTTTGTTGCTATTTTTGAGTTAAATGTTCTCTTTGAAAATTTTTGGAAAAATTTTCCATTTGAGTTGGTTTTGATGATTTTGAGGTGAATGACCTCGTTTTTGACTTTTGAGAATTTGCTTCTCTTTTTTTTTTTTTTTTTTGATCTTTGAACCACACTGAATTTGATAGGTTGTCTACGTATTCTTTACGGAATCAGGTCAACGTAGTCCATTCTTAGTGATTTTAGAGTTTGTTTTCAATTGAAACTTTTATATCTCTCTTTGAATAATTTTGGAGATAATTTGATTCACTATATATATATATATATATATTATTTTTTTTTTGAAATGGGATTTACAATATATTGATAACATTTTGTATTGCATCTGTTGCCATTGTCAACGTTCCATCATTGATGGATGAACTGCCCTCTTCTTTAATTTGAGCAACTCAATTAATTAACCATCTTGGCTTCTCTGCATGCTTTGGGATGAGGCTTCATGCCTTCTATGATAATTGATTGGCCTTCAGTTATACCATACGTTGTTAAACAAACAACAATGAAGTCTTCCTCTTTATTTGGGCTTACGTCATTGGTAAAGAAGGCCGAAGCCTCTATTCTTCCTTTGTTGGGCTTGTAATCAATGTTAGAGGCCCATTTAGATATAGCCTTAGGAAAATCAAGTTCCACCTTGCACTCTTCAAAAGGATGCTTTTAAATTTTAGGGTATTTAATATTTTAAATTTATTTTGAGATTAATCTTTTATCCTTTATTTTTTTTTTCTTAAATTTTAAATTTCATATCTAAACTGATTGATATATATTCCTGTTTTCGCACTCAGTTTAATTCCAGAGGAAAGTTGAATTTTCTCATCCTCATCCGTTATACACATTTCCCCTTTTCGTATTTATATATATATATATATATATATATATATATATATATATAAGCCATTACATTACAAACGTCACATAAGTAAGTTTGGCAACTTTTTAGTATATAAAGAGAAAGAGAGAAATAAGTCAAGATTTGAGATGAATTAAAATTAATAAGCTAATAGTTTGTATAATAAATAGGCTAAATTATTATTTTTATTAATAATTTGTTCGATTATGAACCATAACTTGATAAGTTATTGTCCATAATTATCTCAGAATTTGTCCGGTTATGAATCATAACTTGATAAATTTATCCATAACTTATCCGGTTATAAATCATAACTTAATAAGTTATAGCCTATTAATTTCTATAACTAAAAATTAACCTATATACTTTTTTAAATTTTTTTATATTAACTTATTTTCTACTATTTTCCTAATATATATATATATATATATATATGTGTGTGTGTGTGTACGTGAATGAGGAAGAACATCAATTGCCATCATATCTCAATTGGCGTGTAGACCTATCAGCCCAAAAACTTGCTCCCCTTTTTTCATCCCATCAGTTAGTTTTTTTTTTTTTTTTTTTTTTTTTCTTTTGACTAAAAAAAAAAAATTTGCAGAAAACGGAGACATTGTTTTGTAAGTGATCATCCAAAATTTTTTTTTTTTATTTTGAGCTGCACTTTATAAGTCGACCTAAAATTGTAAGAATATTTTGAATTACACGACAGATTCATCACATACACACACACACATATATATACACACGTATATTTTTTAGGCCGGATCATAATGATCAAACTTTTTTGGAGGTTTAAATTTTACGATTTTATAATTTTGTAGAGTTTTAAAATTTACAATTCTATTTAATTTTTAAAATTTTTAAATTTTGTAACTTTATAATTTTATAAAATTTTAAAATTTATAATTCTATTTAATTTTTTAGAGATTTTAAATTTTACAACTCCATACTTTTTCTTAAGTAGGTTTAAAAGTTTGTAATCTGTATATTTTAAACATAAATCTAACTAATAATGACAGATAAATTTCTTATCTTGAGATGATACTTCAATATATAAGAGAAGGCTTGAGAAAAAAAACGTGTAAACAATACATAAATTAAGGGTCTGTTTGGTTGGAGAATTCGTCCCCCGATTTAAATTATAGTTCGTAGTTTGTTATAGTAATTTCTTTCACAAAAAATACACGTAAATTGAAAATAATTTAAATCACATAATTTAAATTTCTGAACCAAACGAACCTTAAAAAATGAATGAGTAAATAACAAATTTTTTATTTTTTATTTCTGACAATTCTCTCTACACACGCTATTACAAACTTCTCTCATTACTTCTAATATGTCCACTTTTTCTGCACCAAGTTTTTTTGCCGTCCTTCACTGTCACCTGCACAAAGTCCTCTATTTTTTTCTTGTTACGTCTCCTCACCTGCACACACACACTTTTGTTTTTTTTGTTTTCTCTCACTTTTCTTCCACGCATAAAGTCTATTTTTTTTGTTTTTTTGTTTTTTTTTTCTCACTTCTTTTTTGCACACACACCCGTACAAAGTTTTTTTTTTTTTTTTTTTTTTTTTTTTTTCATCATTTTCCCCACCTTTTATTCTTACCTGCATTTGAAGCAAGAACTATCCCTTTTTTTTTATTATTTAAATAAAATTAGTTATTTTTTTTAAAGATTATTCTCACGTAATTTTTCAACGAACTATTTATTAACATATTTTATTTTTTCTTCACGCACCCACTTTTTTCAAGAAGTTATTCAACCTCTCATGTGACAATTATAGTTTTTTTTTTTTTCTTTAACATATATATTACTAAATATGACAGATAATAATTAAAATGAAAAGAAAAGAATCAGCTCACAATATTTTGCTACAAGTAATTATTAGGTGAGAAATGATGATAGCTGACGTAACAGAAAAATAGAAAAAAGAAATATTCAAAATACCTAAAATATGATAGAATATTAAAAATTTTAAGGGCTCATTCACTTTACGAATTCGAGTTGATATGTAATATTTTTTAGAAATTTTTTTACTGTGGTAGAAAATTTTAATGTAAAATCTAAAAGTAAAAACTCGAATCGGTGAAGTTTAACTAAACCTAATAAAATCAATTTGAATTTTGGGTGGAGAAATGAAGAAAACTACCCCATAAGAAATCTATCCATAATTGAATTTAAATGTTATGTTGACAAGACACAATTTGGCATTACTACTGTGAATGGAAAGGGACATATAGAAGTTTACCTAGGGACAGTTCGGAACAACAACAACAAAAAATAAGGAATAAAATATAATAGAGTATTTTGCATCATTGCTTGCGTCAACGTGAAACTACGTCGTTCAGTTAACATCATTATATAATCCACTCCAGGAGAGCCAACAATTTTCTTTTACCAACATAATCAATACCATGGATCTGCAATACATTCCCTCAATAATTCAAGCTACATCTACTGTCTTGGCTGCTTCATTGTTTGTCTATTTTCTGATAAAATGGAGACAAAAAAAGATTCCCGGAGAACACCGCCGGAAGCTGGCGGTGCCTGGCCCATCGTCGGCCACCTTCATCTATTAGCAGGCTCACAAGCGCCCCACCGAACCTTGGGCCACATGGCTGACAAATACGGCCCAATCTTTTCCATAAAGGTGGGAGTTCACAGAGCTTTGGTGGTAAGCAGCTGGGAGATGGCTAAAGAGTTCCTGACCACAAACGACAAAGTCTTCGCCAACCGTTCAAAAGGCATAGCCTCAGAGATACTAGGCTACAACCATGCCATGCTTGGGTTCAGCCCTTATGGCTCTTACTGGCGTCAAGTGCGTAAGATTGCCACGCTTGAGTTGCTCTCCAACCACCGTCTAGAGATACTCAGCCATGTCCGAGAATCGGAGGTTAAGACGGCGATAAAAGGCATATACGAGCTTTGGGTTAACAACATTAATAATGGTAATAATAATGGAGTGGAGCTAGAGATGAAGAAATGGTTTGGAGATATAACACTGAACGTGACGTTCAGGATGATTGTGGGGAAGCGATATCTTGAGGCAACAAGCTTGAGTGATGATCGGTGTCGAAAGACATTGAGGGATTTCTTTGACTTGGCGGCGACTTTTGTGGTGTCCGATGCGCTTCCTTACTTAAGGTGGTTGGATTTGGGGGCTGCGAGAAAGCCATGAAGAAGACTTCAAAAGAGCTTGATCAATTGGCTCAAAGATGGCTTGAGGAGCACAAGTTGAAGAGGGTTTCCGGGAAGTGACCAAGGATGACCAAGACTTCATGGATGTGATGCTTTCTATACTTGATGGGGCGGATCAGTCTGGAATTGTGTTATGATGCTGATACAATCACCAAAGCTATTTCCCCTGGTATGTGTATGCTATATTATTTAGTAGAAACTCATTGCGTCTAGCTAATCGTGTTATCCTTTACCAAACCTTTGTGAGTGTCTATTTGGAATCATGAATTTAGGTTTATGAGAGTTTCTTATGAGGATGAAAGAGATTTGCAAATTATGATTTTGTTCCACTAGTTTTAGTTGTGGCGAATCTAAGGAAAGCATTATTTATTAATTTATAATATAAGAGCATCTCCAAGGAAATTACTCTCTAAATTTTAGTTACATTTTAGTTAAATTAGCTAGAACCTATTTTAACTAGTAACTTTTTAGTGAGTGAGTCTAACCATATTTCTTATTTTAACAAAATATAAAATATATAAATACTTATTAAATTTAAAATATAAATAACATTATTGAATTTCAAAAAGATCTCATGCATTTATTACTATTTAGAAGAATAGAATAATAGAAAAATGAAATAGCTAGCCTCTTCTGCTAATTATATTTGGTTAGTATGCATGCATTATTCAAAATAACTAACTATTTAGTTAATGGTTGAGGGAGAAAAGTACAAAAAAAAAAAAAAAAAAAAAGTTTAATCATTAGTTATTTTGTCTAAAAACATGAAATAACTAATATGGTTGGAAATACTCTTAGGCACACATAGAACCCGCAAATCCTTATACAAATATACCAATCTTAGGCTTCTTTTTTCATTTTCCGCAAAAGCTTTTCGTGTATAGTTTTTTTTTTTTTTTTTTTTTTTTTTTTTTCATGACTCGAAAAGGCTTGGATTTTTTTTTAAGGTTAGGGTATCCAAACTTTTTTGTCTTTTAACAATGCTATGTTTTTTTAAAAGCAGTTTTGTTAGTATAGTTAGTTCATTCTTAATATCACAATAGTTGTGGCAGCCCACGTCCTACAAACTCAATTCTTATTTCTCTTCTCTCTTGTTATGTATCTTCCAAAATTTTCGTCAAACTATCCTAGTCATAGTTATAGCAAAACACTGTGGGCTGCTCTCATCTTTTTCTTTCACTTTTCTTCATTTTGTATCATATGCAGTTCTCATTTTCATATATCTCTTCATTTTTTCTTAATGCTTGTGGGGTACGGCATGGCACTTTTGACTTTCCTAGACTCTTATTTTGGCTGGCACGGATACAACAACAGTAACAATGATATGGGCAATCGCATTACTCCTCAACAACCGAGAAGCCCTAAAAAGCCCAACAGGAATTGGACCAACACGTTGGCAAAGAGAGGCAAGTGAAGGAGTCGGACCTGAAAAACCTGGATTATCTCCAAGCTATTCTCAAAGAGACATTGCGTTTATTCCCAGCTGCCCCACTTTCACTGGCCCACGAGTCCACAGAAGACTGCACCGTAGCCGGTTACCATGTTCCGGCGCGGACGCGTCTCATTCTTAATCTCTCGAAGCTTCATTTGGATCCAAAAGTGTGGCACGAGCCGACCGAGTTTAGGCCGGAAAGGTTTCTCACGACTCACCAAAACGTCGACGTTAGAGGACAGAACTTTGAGTTGATACCGTTTGGTAGTGGAAGGAGAATGTGTCCTGGAGTGTCGTTTGCGCTTCAAGTTATGCAGCTCACATTAGCCGCTTTGCTTCATGGTTTTGAGATTGCGACGAGGTCGGATGAGCCAGTTGATTTGCGTGAGACTGTCGGACTGACTAGCATCAAAACCTCCCCACTGATGTCCTTCTTATTCCACGCCTTCCTGCTGAAGCATATAATTCTTTATAAATGCATGTATACCTCTATATGTGTGTAAAAGAAATAAAGAAGGCCCAACTTTTGTTGTGTGTGTGCGCGTCTTTTAAAATGGAAAGTATTGCCCAACTTTGAAAGATCAATTAAAGATAGCGGGATGTTTTATGTCTTTTTACCTTTAGAATTTTTCCATTATTTGAATAAATTTGAATGAAAGGCTTACATATGGGGCTTTCATAATTGGGTGCCAATTTATGATAGTTTTCTGTACTAGTTGTTTATTTACAAAAACAAATTATAAATACGGAGAAAGAGGAAAATAGGTCAAAATTTGAGATGAATTAAAATTAATAGGCTAATAGTTTACATAAGTTAATAAATAGGCCAAATTATTATTTTCGTCCATAACTTGTCTGGTTATGAACCATAACTTGACAAGTTATTATTCATAATTACCCATAACTTGTCCGGTTATGAACCATAACTTGACAAGTTTGTCCATAACTTATCTGGTTATGAATCATAACTTGACAAGTTATGGCCTATTAATTTCTATAACTAAAAATTAGCCTATTTACTTTCTTAAGCTTTTCATATTGGCCTATTTTCTACTATTTCCTTATAAATAATGGGCGAATGTAATTACCTAGCATGCACTTCCTAAGTCATTACGAAGTTGTTTGTGGACTATATATGCAATAACTTGATTGTAATTACACTACCCTTTTAGCAAATATTTGAACTATATATTGTACTAATTTTTCATGTTTGGTACTGTTGTACTGTGTTATTTTGTTTAGCTTTCATTTTAAAAGAATAAAACTTCGATTAAGTTAGTAAAAAAATATTAATGGCTTTCAATTTCAATTAAGAACGATATATATATATATATATATATATATATAAATATAACGATAAGAATATGAGAAATTTGTAATTTTATTTTTGTATGTAGTAGATATATATATGGGGAACGAGGACTATATCGATTCCATATTCAACAAATCTAATATATGTGGATTTGTTCTTCTTTTTAATTAAGTACGTTGATGATTTGTTCTCCGTATTCCGCTAAGTCAAGTATACAAAATCAAACATATCAGTAGTAACGTATTGAAGTTATATGAAGACCTGAAGTGCCAGTATAATCACTATCAGTAAATCTAATAGAATTTGACTTTTTTTTTTCCTTTCTTGTAAAAGATCCCATAATCAATAGTCCCTTGTAAGTATCGAAAGATTCTTTTTTTTGCAGCTAAAAGATGTATCTCCCTTGGACATTCCATGTACCTCTAATAAGACTTACAGCATGCATTATGTCAGGTCTCGTAGTTGTTAAATACATCAAACTCCTTACAATTTGCTTGTAAAGAGTGCTATCAATCTTCCTTCCTTCAGGATCTCGAACAAGCTTCAAACCAACTTCAGTAGGTGTGTTAACAGAGTTGCAATTTTTCATTTGAAACCTTTCAAAAATTTATTGCACATACTTCCTTTGAGAAATAAAAATTCCAGCTGCAGATTGCACCACTTCAATGCGCAAAAAAATAATGCATCATTCCAAGATCAACAAACAATAGGACACCAATAGGACATATGTCCCACTTTGTTATTGGGGTGATTGTGTTATGACAACTATCTATTTAATTAATCACACTCCCTCACCCTTGTTGTCCAATAGGACACCATTTGAACTTTTTAAATCACAAAAGCCTTCTTATGCTCATTTACATACATTTGGTTGTCTTTGTTATGGTTTAACACTTCCTCGTCATCACACTAAATTCACTCCTCGGGCCCAAGCTCTGTGTTCCTTGGCTATCCTTCCGGATACAAAGGATACAAACTTCTTGATTTGGAAAGTAATAAAATCTACATATCCCGAAATGTGCAGTTTCATAAAACCCTCTTTCCTTTTGTCAACTCTCAACCATAATCTGCCCTTCATGACTTCTTTAGTCATCATGTCCTTCCTACTCCTATCTCTACTCCATCCGAGTATCCCTCTGCTCCCTCCGGTCCTATATCAACTTCTGCCGTTGATCATTCTGACACTTCATTCCGCCCTTGTTGCATTATAAAACCACCCTCTTATTTGTTGGATTACCATTGTTATCTCACCACTCATGACTCCCTTACTGTGGCAGTCTCCTCCTCCACCTCAACTATCACAAGCTTTCTTCACCGTTCCGTCACTTTATCTTGACTATTTCCTCACACACGGAACCTAAGTCTTTTTCCCAAGCCATTGAGAATCCGTTGTGGCGTGATGCCATGAACATGGAGCTGCAAGCTTTGGAAGACAACGAAACTTGGTCCATTGTCTCGCTACCCCCTGGTAAGCATTCCGTGGGATGTAAATGGGTCTACAAAACTAAATTTCATGTAGATGGAACTGTGGATCGTTATAAAGCTTGCCTTGTGGCCAAAGGGTTTACGCAACAAGAAGGTATTGACTTCCTTGACACCTTTTTCCATGTTACTAAACTTGTTACTGTTAAAGTTTTACTTTCGATAGCTGCTGTTTCGGGTTGGTCTCTTACCCAACTTGATGTCACTAATGCTTTTCCTCATGGCGACCTTACCGAAGAGATCTATATGGCTTTGCCCCTTGTTACGCTCGTCGCAAGGGGGAGACCTTACCTTCCAATGCTGTTTGAAGACTTCATAAGTTTTTATACGTGCTGCGACAAGCATCTCGACAATGGTTCCATAAGTTTTCTACTGTTTTAATTTTGGAAGGTTTTACTCAATCTGCTTGTGACCATTCTTTATTCATCAAAGCTTGTGGACATTCCTTTTTGGCACTCTTGGTATATGTCGATGATGTTGGCTCAAGGTTGAATATTCTCATGTTTTGATGATAAGAAACACAATGTATTATGTTTCTAATGATTCTATTTTGAGTTGTGTATTTAGCGTAATTAATGTTATAAATCAACTCAAGAAGCATTTTACAGAATACAATGCAAATACATTTAAGATTGACAAATGCAAATTGAAGAAGGAATTCAAGGCTTGAAGTGCTAAAATACCAAAGATCAAGAGCAAGCAAACAAAATCAAGCTAGACAAGTACTAATAGGTTTTTTTTTTTTTTTTTTTTTTTTTTTTTTTTTTTATATCTCCTTAGTCTTGTATTTGATTTTGAATTCATACTATCACGATTAATTCTTGTTTAGGCTCATGCACACACTCACATTATTCTTTAAAAATGAGACTAAACTTAGTGCATAAGGACATTTGGCCTAAAAAGTACAAGTTTGTAAAGGTTTGAGGTGAATTAAGTGTCAACCGGTCGACCTATGTAGTCCAGTGACGAGAGAAGGCTAAATGCATCGGTTGAATGGTGTTGTCTCAACCGGTTAATCGCTCTGGTCGACCGGTTCTGTTCAACAGACACTCAATAAGACCGTTGAACAGCGTGAATTTAACTCGTAGTGATAAGTTTATTGAACTCGTTCTATGATATTAGATTGGTTCATCTTGTGTACATCAAGTGGTTGCGCTATTACATTAACTTACATAATTTCTGTACACCAAGTGTTTGATAAAAGTACTTTGTTGAATTAATTGTCTATATTTAGTTTTAATTTTTGAATAATTGTACAAACTCTACAAAAATATTGAAAACCCAATTCACCCTCCTCTTGGGTAGCCTTATTCGGGACAACATATGATACCATCATTGCTAGCAATGATCAAGAATCAGTGGATGCTCTTAAGTTAACATTGAGTAAACGATTTAAGATGAAAGATTTCCGTGCTCTCGATATTTGTTGGGTCTTGAAGTTGCTCGTTCCAACATTAGAATATCTATCTTAACGAAAATATGCCTTTGGAACTGTTCTTGGATGCAAGGTATTTGGGTTGTAAACCGACTTTCTCCTATGGAACCAAACCTTAAATTATCTGCTTCGGATGGCGGGTGCTCACTGATCCTACCGATTCTGGTTGGTGATTGGCAAGTTGATTTATCTCACCATTACCGGCCACGATCTCGGTTATTCAGATTAATCACCTCGATTAATTCTTGGCTGCTCCGTGAACTCCACACTCCAAGCGGCCTCCACATCTTACAATATATCAAGAGAGCTCCGGGGACAAGGTCTTTTCTTTCCTTCTAGTTCTACACTTCGACAAGGCCTTTGCGAGATCTTGATTGGGGACTTGCCCCGACACATGTCGTTCTCTCATTGGTTTTTGTATCTTCCTTGGATCCTCACTCATTTCTTGGTGATCAAAGAAGCAACAAGTTGTTTCTCATTCTTTCTTCAGGTTGAATATCGCTCCATGGCCAACACCACCGTGAGATTGTCCGCTCCTCGATCTTCTTTGTGAGCTGTTGTTCACCATCATGGTCCGGCATTACTTTATTGTGACAATCAAGCCGCTCTTCATATAGCAGCCAACCCCATCTATCATGAGCACACCAAACATATCAAAATTGACTGTCATCTCGTGCGAGAAAAGATACAAGATGGGATCGTTAAAACAATGCATGTAGCGACACACAATTAGCTGGAAGATCCTTTTAACTAGGGGTGTAAATCGGCTAAGTAGGGTAGGGTTGAGCCGAAAAATTAAGCCTACCCGACCAGTGCGGGTTGAGAAAATTTTAGGCCGCGACACTCTCTTAAATCTACAAACCCGCAACCTTTCGGGTGACCTCGGGTAGGGTCGGGTTACTCGGGTTACTCGGGTTGGTGATCTCAAGGACCACATGATCACTTTTTAATTAATTAATCTATGCTTGTTATAGAAGAAATCATTATCAAACAGAACATGTATTTCCTTCAAGAGGGGGTCTAAATGCAAGGTGAACAATTAAAATACTCACTTTGAAATCAAACACTTCCAATATAAATAAAGAATATCCTAATTCAACAACTATGGCATACAAACATTTTTTACACAAACCGTGAATCCAAAACATAAATAAGTTAATAGTGTAAATGCATAAAGTTCATAAACTTATGAAAGTAAGAATTTGAAGTGTTGGACATTATTTTACCTATTTTGAACATGTTCGGCCGGGTAGGGTTACCTCGGGTTCATGTAACCCCACCCCGCGCCCTACCAAATATGATCTTGGGTTAGGCATAATTAAAATTGAAAATTAAATAAAAATTAGAAACCCGTGATTTTCGGTAGGGGTCGGCTCGGCTCGGCCGGGTTCGTCGGGTTCGGGATGATTTCTTACAGCCCTACTTTTAACAAGGCTCTATATCATTCTCAATTTCATCTTGTCTTGAGCAAGATGTGAATTCTAATCTGTATTCTCCATCTTGAGGGGGACTATTAGAATTTCATGATTTTGTCATATTTTTGGGTATTTCGAATATTTCTTTTTCTGTTTTTCTGTTATGTCAGATTAGAATTGCTTTATTTTGACATAGTTGTAATTATTATATAGTATAATGTTTGTGGTTCTTTGCCTATTGTACTAGCTTCCCGCGGTCACCGTGTTATGGTTGTCTCTTCGAGATATCTTATTGGCACTGCTGCAGACAAGAAATTTGCAAGTGTTGTTGACACAGATTCTCGCATCAAGGTGCCTTGCTTTGGAGGAGAGTAAGAGGTCGCCTTCTTTCATGAGTATAGGGAAGGTGTCGATTGGATAAGAAATCTGCAGGCTTCTTATGGAAGCAGTTTATTCATATAATGTAAGTCCTATTTGTTTCCTTTATCACGATGAGTGCTTTTCCTCTTTGTTACAGGTGTTTGTGGACCATCCAACATACCATAGACTTGGAAATCCTTATGGGGATAGCTATGGAGCTTTTGGTAATAACCAGGTATGGTTGTTGTTGTTCAAGTTGTAGCTTTTTTTGGGATAGATCAGTGAATTAGCATATTATATTGTTCACTAATAATGATGATCTGTATTCTCATTTGGTTTTACAGTTTTGGTTCACTTTGCTTTGCCATGCAGCATGTGAAGCCCCATTGGTGCTTATGGGGAAAAATGTATGTTCCTCATCAATGACTGGCATGCAAGACTTGTTTCAGTGTATGGTTTCCTAGATCATTTAATTACCATATATAAGGCTAGCTATGAATATTCTTGTTCTTCTTTAGGACTAGTAATGATGTTCTTAATATTAGTGTATAAATTATCATTATTTGAGACCAAAGTTCACAATCATTGACCATTACATCTCTTCTGTTTCAGGCTTTTGGCAGCCAAATATCGTCCACATGGAAGAATGAAAGGACTTAAGTTTGTATTTGTAGGTATATACGTGTGTGTATGAATATATATGTTTGCAAGAAGTATTCCTTTCTGAAATGATATATCAATGTGTGTATTTACGCGTGTGTATGGATATCAATGTGTGTATTTTGAAATGATATTTTTTTTTTCATTTTTCTTGTGTTCTGTGGTAAAATAGTTATTCCTTTCTAATCATGTGTTTTTATATTCAGGTTCAGAGTCGATTCCCATGCATTCAGATTATCAAGACTGCAATTGTTCCTGCCAAGCTTTTGCAAGAGAGGGAGCACAGAACAATTTCACAACTCGAAAATAAGTTTCCATTGGTGTACAAGAAGGTCATGCTACCAACTAGGAAGCTGAAGATGACACACAAGCTATCAAGGTCCAACATATTTATGTAACTTGGTCATTTGATGATTAAGCTTTTAACTTGTTTATGGAATGTACAGTTTTGTTCAACAAATTGATTACTCACTAATGCTCCTTTTAGTTGTAATTATATTGTGAATAAAAAAATAAAAAAAGAATTAATTATCATAAATTTATTGTTAAAAAACTCAAAATCATAGCATTATGTTTTTTTTTAAAAAATTAAACAAGTATTTTTAAATACCAAAAATAATTATATATTTAAGTTTCATACTGTCTATTTTAGTCATTTTACATACCCACAGTAATTTAATCTCAAAATTTACTCAACGTTATTACATTGATTTTAGAATCAGCTAAGTTACTATAATTACAATTACCAAACATTCAATTGCTTCTTGTAATAGTTATTTCTTTTTTAGCACAACTAAAAATAAATTTTTTTTTTTTTAAATTTACACCACTATCAAACTAAACCAATAACTGTAGCTGGAATTATTGAAATAAGGTATTGCCTATCAAACTAAGCCAATAGCTGTAGCTGGAATTATTGAAGTAAGGTATTGCCGATCCGTGGTAATGATTATCTTGGTTAAAGAAAACTATTGGCTTGCCTGGATGTTCAATATTTTTGGTGTAGATATACAGATTATACAATGATGTTAACTGAGAAACATGGGGTGCGTTTGGAATTGGTTTCAAAACGTTTTTGTTTTCTGTACGAAAATGAAAATGAAAACATTTTTATTTTCATTTTGGAATCATTTCTGAAAATACGTTTGGTAGTTTTATTTTGAAATTGTTTTCAGTTTTAAAAAAACTGAAATCGTGTTTGGTGGTTTAATTTCTGAAAACATGTAATAATATTTAAAATAATAAATATTAAATAAATAATAATATTAAATATATTAAATAAATATTATTATTAAATATATTAAATAAATAATAATATTAAATATATTAAATAAGTATATTAATATAACATTATTAGAAGAAAACGACATGAAACCATTTTCGTATATATATATATATATATATATGTTACGAGAAGAAAAACGACAAATAAGGAAATGGGGTGGTGGCCCGCGGGCAGAGGGGGGGCACAAGGGCGGAGGGTGGCGGGGGTGGCGGCTTACGCAGACGGGGAGAGGGGGGGTGGCGGGGTGGCGGGGCGCCGACGGGGGGGCACAACAGTAAGACGAGGGGGGGCCGTGGCAGGTATAACGAGGGGGGCTGCAGCTGGGTGGCACGGTGGCGGGGTGGGGGGGGCGGCCTGTGCAGAAGTGGGGAGAGGGGGGTCGAGTCGCAGGCGTCCGGGGAGGGGAGGAGGCGCTGGGGTAAGGGGCCGAGAAGATGGCGGCGGGCTAGTCGGAGAGGAGTGACGGTGGTGTTTCGGGCTGGATCTCCCGCCTTTCTTCGCCGAGAAGAGAGAAGAAAAAAAAAACTGAAACTAAGAATGAAGAAAAAGAAGAAGAAAAAACTGAATGAAAAAAGAAAACGAAAATGACTTTTTTCCGTTTAAAATTCGAAAACCACAAAGCCGCTTATTTTTGTTTTCCGACGTAAACTTTGCCAAACACGTTTTTTACTCCCGTTTTCAATTTTTTGCATTGAAAAATGTGAGAAACAGAAATAAAAATGGTACCAAATAGGGCTATGGTTTCAGTGGACGCAAGCAATGATGAAAAGTACTCTTGGCATATTTTATTCCTTAAAAAAAAAAAAAAAACTGTCTGCCTAAACTTCTATACATCCCTTTCCATTCGCACCAATACCAAATTCTGTCTTGTCAACATACATTTTAAATTCAATTATGGATAGATTTCTAATGGGGCAGTTTCCCCATTTGTCCACCCAAAGTTCACCATAGTTCTGTGCTTTTTACATTATGCTAGGGGAAAAATGGTTTAAATATGTTGAGGATCCGTAATACACCAAGAAAATGTAGCTATCAAATCACAAGTTAACGATAATATCATATTAATATTCCGATTAGCGGGTCATGACTTTGAAACATATATCTTTATGAGTGTTAGTGCATTTTATATTGGCTTATTTTTGGCAAATTAATTGTAAGATTAGTTGACATTTTAATTTAGGTAGACCTCTTAAGGAAAGTCTTGTTGTTATGTTTATGGACTACAAATCAAAGGATTTGATTGCTGAAAATGAAGAGTGGACTTTTGGGGAATTAATGGTGGCAAATCTTCAAGCTTGAGGAGAACGTGGTGTGGGGACACAAGGTTGAAAACAGAAAAATCTGGATAGGTACATGAGCAACTTTGCTTTATATACATAAGTGGCATAGGTGAGTTTTCGGCCCTTGAAAAAATATTGGGTAATCAAAGGATACATTTGGGGCATGGTTTTTATAGAAGAAATATTCAAAAAAGTCTATGTGAGAGTGAGTCTTTATGTGTTGATTGAAGATCGTCCTTTGGGAGAAGGATTAGAAGCTTTTCGGGAGAAAGCACACTGCTAGCTGAAGGGATTTCGACATGCAGTTTTGAAGACGAGTGGTGCTCGCTGGATAAGGCCATTAAGGAGATTCGATATGGCGGCGACAACGTCAAGGAGGGAGTCTTTGGGTGTATAAGTCCGATTGATGTTGTAATCTCTTTGAACTTAGTGGATTGTTCATTGTCTGGGCGTGGCCCCTCAGAGTAGGTGTGCGCACCGAACTGTGATATCATTTTTTTTGGTGTCCTTTACGTTTCTGCATTAGTTTCCTGCTTTACTGTTTTACTGGCTTAATATCGAAACTTTCGTTATAACAGTATTACAGGAAAGTGTTGTAACGCTTTTTGTGACACTAATAACCAAAACAGACATTTGAGGAAAGGAAAAGTCTCACTTTCAGTGTTGACGTACGTCATATATATTTTATATATAATATATATACTAGTCGGACAGACGTGACATTTTTTTTTTTTGAACAATGATTATACAAATTCTTAAAAAAAAAAAAAAAAAAAAAAAAAAAAAAAAAAAAAAAAAAAGAAAAACCAAAACCAAAAAAGAGAAAAAAATTAACGTAACACGACCATACTTCATTCACCTTAATTTCAGTAAAAGCAAGCTAAAAGTATTTTAAATTATTATTATTGCAAGTCTGACGTATGTAGCATCTTTCCAAATTTTCAGAAAGTGCAAATGTCCAATTTCAGTGTCTAAAATAATGTCTAATTAATCATGTCATTTAAAAAATTAAAATACTTTTTAACTATTTTTTGTTTTTTTACTTAGATATATTAAATGATGTTTCATAATTTGATTTCTCAGATGTCAATGAGATACTAAAAAGTGGACCCTTTATTTGAGTCCTATCAGTTACACTTTGCATGAAAATTAAAAACAGCTAAGCTGGTCACTCGGAGAGAGAATGAGAGTAGGTCCAACAACATTAGATGATGCAGGCTAGTCAAAATGGACGTCTCGCAAAATAAGTCCTAATAATTCCTGTTGAGCTACGGGCTATGCATGAGTTTCACCTTCATCGGAGTTCAAACAAGCCATTTCATTTCAGATTCTTTACTAATCATAATACATAGAATTATTCTTTACTGCTCATAATGCATATAATTATAAAGAATACGTTTTTATAAAACGAAATAACTCAAATTTATCGGACTAAAGTAAATAAGGTTCACGTATGTTGTGGCTAAAGTTTGTAGTTTAAGCATCTTTTTGGGAAAATGTTACTGTGCGTATTAGCATCTCTTTTCACGATTTGTCCTACCGCATCATTTATTGGTCAACATTTGTGGTCTATACTGCTGTGATATCTTAAAAATGGATTGAGTTGCTTCTTTCCGAGCTTTATTTTCAAGTTCAAGAGTATCAAACAGATTTTTGAAGACTCGAGATCTCATGAGATTTTCTATTATCATGGAGATTTGTTGTTCTTTAGTTGCCTTCGTAATCGTTTGTCCTTTATTAGAGGTATGTATAGCAGTGCAAACTCTTACTGACCTTTTTTATGATTTGAGAGAGGGTTTGTTTCAGCATTCTACTGTTGTTCTTGTATTTCATCATTCTGGACTTTCTTATAATAAATCTTCAAGGTGTAGGTTTTTTATTGGCTTTGATTTGTATTTCCTTATCTTCGATCCATGCTTGGACTCAAGCGCCAATCCTTTCTCGGGATATAGGTATTTCTGGCGGAATCGGCAAGTTCTTCTTTTCGTGACAAGTTGATTTTATAACAGTGACTTCCTTTCTATGTTTCGACGAGGGAGGTTTATTCGATGGGTTTATAATTGGCTTCTTGGATGTTGTAGCTTTCTGTATAGCTGTCACCGTACTTTCTGTATTTTCTACTTCGTCCATTAGTGCAGCAAAGTCGGATATAGTATGATTTTTAATATGGACCTTGCACTCGAGTTGCATTCTGTTAATCCAAAACCGAATTAATTCCTTTTTTTTGCAATAATCTCATTGCAGTCTAATTGTTGAGTCACGTGGGTCATATTTGACCATGTTTATTTATTTTATTTATGGAGTCAGTTGTTTAGTGTCCTAAAATATAAGAATTTATTTTTTAATGGTACAGAACATGGCTTTGTGTTTATCAAGTCAGTAGGAGGTTTGTTTCTACACGTTGCTTTTTTTTTTAGGATTTAATGGATGCATATTCGTTATTTCATGTTATTATCCGTTGGGGATTAGCTCTATATAAAGTGTTGTTAATTTGAATAAAAAAACCAGAAACAATGTTTACTTGTGATGAAGGAATATCAACGTTAAAATAAAGAACAATGAAAAACAGAGAGAGAGAGAGAAAAAAAAAGAACTGATGCAAAACGTTGAGTTTTATTGTTCATGCAATCTGACTTACAATTTATAGATAAAACACAACTAACTACTAACATCATGGTCCTGAAATTCAGCCACGATTCTACACATGATCTGCTGAAAAATAACAACCTCCTAGAAAACTAGATAGACTTCTTTGAACCAGTCAAATTAAATAATAATAAAAACTTCAGCAACGTGGCAACAACTTCAGCAACGTGGCAGCAGTCCTAAACACATGTCTAACACTCGTCCTTGTTTAGATGCTGCATACTCTAAGCTTCTTTCTGAAAATCTCAAACTTGTTAACCGGCAGAGGTTTCGTGAAAACATCTGCAACTTGATCTTTTGTTTTGTAGTAGAGAAGATCCATAGCTCCATTTTTCTGTACTTCCCTCAAAAAGAATAACTTGATGTTAAAATGCTTAGTTTTCCCATGAAACACAGGATTATGAGAGATAGCAATAGCAGCTTGGTTGTCAACAAGAATCTCCGTGCTTTCTTTCTGCTCCAAGTTAAGATCGATTAAAATCTTCGTCAGCCACAAAGCTTGATTGACAGCTGATGTTACAACACAAACTCTGCTTCAGCAGTGGATTGAGCTACAGTTTCTTATTTTTTCGAGCTCCATGAGAAAATACCAGATCCAAAGCTAAAACAGTATCCTGAGGTACTTCTCATATCATCAATGGAGCCACCCCAGTCACTGTCGGAAAAACCAGCTAGCTTGAACTTTTCATTCTTCCTGAATTTGATTCCAAAATCAACTGTGCCTTTGACATACCTAATCACCCTTTTTTGCTGCTTTTAAATGCACTTCACTTGCACAGTGCATGTAACGAGAAAGAATACTTACAACATTCAAGATGTCAGGCCTTGTTGCTGTTAGATACATCAGACACCCCCACTAAGCTTCTGAAATGTGCTTCGTTGACTTTCTTAGATCCATCTTCTTTACTCAGCTTTTCTTTTTGATTCATCGGAGTGCTCATCTCTTTGTAATCTTCCATATGAAACTTTTTAAGTATCTCTTTTGCATACTTCTTCTAACAGATGAAAACTTCACCTTGATCTTGCTTGATCTCCATGCCAAGGAAGTAAGACATAAGCCCGAGGTCTGTCATTTGGAATACCTTCATCATCTCCTGTTTAAAATCTTGAATTTGATCAGCATTGCTTCTTGTAACCAGTAGATCATCAACATAAAGTGAAATGACTAAAGTATCATTTCCACTATACCAAGCTCTTGGAGCTTGCTTCAATCCGTAAAGTGCCTTTTTAAGGAGATAAACTTTGTCTTCTTCTCCTTCCTTCACATAGCCTTCCGGTTGTTCAACATAAATCTCCTCCTGCAGAAAACCATTCAAGAACGCTGACTTGACATCTAACTGGTATACCTTCCAATTCTTTTGTGCTGCAACAATGAGTAAGAGCCTGATGGTGTCGAGTCTAGCTACTGGTGCGAAGGTATCTGAGTAGTCCACACCGAATACTTGAGCATATCCTTTGACCACGAGTCTAGCTTTATGCTTATTGACTGAGCTGTCAGCATTAAGCTTGGTTCTATACACCCACTTGACTCCAATCACCTTTCTGTTTTGGGGTCGGTCAACCAACTCCCATGTTTTGTTCCTCTCAATCATGAATAGCTCTTCCTTCATTGCAGCAATCCAATTTTGATCCGTCTTGGCTTCTTCATAATCTGCAGGTTCACACACAGCAATGTTGCATCTTTGATAAACATCAGAAAGTAGTCTTGTGCCTCTGACAGGAATGTCATCCACCATGTCATTCTGCCAGTTTCCTATGCTTTGTTCTGCTGTGTCCGAAATAGGAAACTTGAGCTTTGAATCTGTTGAGGTTGGATCCATCTTCTTTGCATCATCCCAATTCCATTCTTCTTCTTCCATAAAGTGCACATAAAGAGCATCAGGTTGTAAACTTTTGTTTAGTAGCAAGTAATAAAAGTAGTTCATCTCATATTTTTGTCCTTTTCTCTTTATTACTGTAACAGTAATACCTTGTTTTTGAATTGATTTACATAATCGGGGAGTGATTCATGTGCCGATTGTCATTCGTTGGCTAAATCCGTTAGACTTATCTTGTGTTCATCGATGGAGAAGTTAGTGCAGAAAACTGTCTCTAATTCTTCCCAGGAGTTGATATTGCCTGCTGGTAAATTGACAAACCAAGCGTATGCTCAGTTAGTGAGAGATTTTGAGAACTCTCTCATCCATAGTTCTTGATCACTAGCATAACTCTGAGATCATCCAAAAAACTAATGATGTGTTCTTTTACATTCTCTTTCTTTCCATAAAACTTTTAAATTTAGGATTAATGTAATCCTTTGGATAAGGATTGGAAAGAATGACTTGGATAAGGGGCTGAAAATTACTGCTATTATTATTTTATTGGCTCTTTCTGCTTCTTTTTGGAACATATTTTGCAACTGATCCCTGTATAAACTCACTTAAAGTTTCGTTTTCGGCACCGGCATGAATATGATGGTTGGTAGGATTCTCATGATTCCTTGACCTAACAGGATTTTGACTTCCCAAGACTTCTGCCATTAGGTTGACCGGGTTGGATTGATACAAGGGTGTCTATTTGATTTCTTTTTTCGACCTTAGATAACTTCTGTACAATCTGTTCCTATGTTTGTTTCAATTTTTGAGTGTGGACAAGACCTGAGCCAGAACCTCATCCTGTTGTGTAAGATCATAACCTCATCCTGTTGTGTCGATCTTACGATACTTTGTTGTTCAGTCAATTGGTAGATGGTTGAAGAAAATTAGTATTGAGGTTCCCATTGGAGTCACCAAAAATGTATAGAAAGTATACTTAGTGATTATTGAAAATAAAAAAATTAGTGCAATAATAACATATTAATTAAATTAAGAGATAAATCAAATTAAATAAATAAAGTGAGCGGTCGATAAAACAACACCTCTTGTAAGAAAAGCAAAACGGGTGGTTGCATGTAACAATGCTTCTCGTAAATTAATTTGTTAGAGTAGGTGATCGGAAGTTACACAACACTATTTATAAGTTAATGACAACGTGGTTAGGTTATAATGCTACTCGCGAGTCAAGTTAATAGATAGAAAATAAAATGAGAGCAAACACTTTTAAATAATAAAAAGTATTATACATATATTTACTTATATAAGTAAATATATAAGTATTATACATATATGTCAACATATATTTACTTATAATAAGTAATGTATTATACATATATGTCAACATCTCGACTAAAATGTGACCTAAATCTTTTAATTTCTTAACTTTTAATTCTTTAAATTTAACAATAAATTTGAACAAATTTAGTAAAATTTAATAAAATGTGGCATATTGCAACATTTTTACAAGTTCAGGGGTATATCGCTAAAATTAAAAGTTGATGGGACAATTTGCTAAATTACGGGAGACAATTGTACTAAAACTTGGGGTGTGTGTGTGTGTGTGTGTGTGGGAGACAATTGTACTAAAACTTGGTGTGTGTGTGTGTGTGTGTGTGTGTGTGTGTGTGTGTGTGTGTGTGTGTGTGTGTGTGTGTGTGTGTGTGTGTGTGTGTGTGTGTGTGTGTGTATCAAGCATTGCTCCACAATTACCGGGCTCAAAATTTTTGTTTTCTTTTGAAAGGAACTTGGCTCAATTTTGTTTTTGTTTTTGTTTTTGCTTTTTTTTTTGTTTTTTTTGTTTTTTTTTTGTTTTCAGCGGGATTACAATGCTCAATTAATATTGAACGTCAAGAGTATAAACGACATCAAGATTATAAACGACAAAATCTAACATTATTTTGGACCAAACCAATAAATAAAAGAAGAGAAAAGAGAAATTGAAATTGAAATAGGCGAAAACACACCTACATACGACATTGTGCCCTAATGAAATCAACTTCGGCATAAAACTTGAACTGGAATTTTGAACGCTAGAGTTCTTTTTTTCTTTTCTTAAAAAAAAGGGAGGTTGCTTGACTCTCTTCTGCCAATGCAATAGAAGCATATTAACAAAAACCTTGTTTAAATCCACACAATACCGAATCCAGAGAATAAACATATAGAGTTTCCCATGCGGTATATGTGCAATAAAATTCCAAGGAATAATCCTAGGATTGGCTACCTTGAAACACGCAGATGTATTTGTCTGAAAACGTTAATACCAACGGAACTTTTTTTTGGTAGGATAAAAAAAAATATTAGTAATAATTCTCTATTTTTAGTTGTTAAATCTATATAAAAAAAAATGTCTTTTCTGTATAATTTTTTAATCTGATATGCTTTTAACTTGACATACTGATAAAAAACTAACACTATTAATATGTCAAACTATTGATATATGTGACATATATGTTCACATTTGGGTTATAACATTATTATTGCACTTTATTTACGTTTATTATTGCTTTCCCACATGTAGTTTGGCTCATTGAACAATGTCGTAATCTCAAACTCGTGAAACAAAGAAGCAAGAGCAAGCTGCATAACCTGAAGAGAAAATGGTATTCCTGGCCAAATTTTTCTACCGGCGCCAAATGGTATCAACTTGAAGTTCTGGCCCTTGACTTCGACGTCATTGTGAGTTGTAAGGAATCTTTCTGGCCTGAACTCGCACGGATCTGACCACACATTCGGGTCTCAATGAAGACTCGAAGCATTTAGCAAGAGACGTGTGCCTGCCGGGATGTGGTAGCCGCCGACGGGGCAATCTTTCAATGATTTGCGTGGCGCTAAGAGCGGTCCGTCGAGGTATAATCATAATGTTTCTTTTATAACGACTTGGAGATAAAACAAAGTTCATTACGTCCGATTCACTACTTGCCTTTCTCTGCCAACGTTATCGTCCAATTCTTGGTGCCCTCTTCTTAGAGCTTCTCGATTGTTGAGAGGTAGAGCCAGAGCCCATGTCATTGTAACAGATGTTGTATCAATGCCACATAAAATAGGAGCCTGCAAATAATACCACATGCACATAGTCCATAACAAAATGTTTGATGAAAGTATCATGATTAGAGAAAATAGATATTGTAAAATGTGCAGAAATAAGATAGTGTACCATGTGTATGAAATAAGATAAGAAAGGCTTAATACATGCAATCACATTTAATTTATATAACAAGCTATTCTATTAATATTATTTTTTAGAAGCATTGCTGAATTTGGATTTTCTATTCAATTTTGTGTTTATATATATCTAATCAATCATATCATATCACATTATTTAATGGATTCTTATAAAAAAGAAGGTAAACATTATTTGCAAAACCATTTAAATGGTTTATAAATGATATGGTGTAATGTGTTAACATCAAAACCGGATAAGAAATTTAAGTCCAAGCATGATTAAAAAAAAAAAAAAAACAAGTTTGTCTTTGAATAGATGGACCCGGCCTTACCTAAAAAGTAAATATCGTGGGCGTATATTTTGTGGACTCATTTAGCTTATTTATATTACATATATAATACACAGATATTATTTTATTGGTGTTATTTACTTTTTTATACCACGTGTTTTATAAAATTTTCCTAATTTTCCTCATCGTTACTGTATAAAATTTTATATCCACTATCCTCTCCACTCTCTCATGGTTTGTTCCTAACTTTCCTCATCATTACTTAATAAAATTTTCTTTAAATAGAGGCAGAGAGAAAAGATTGAAAGGAAGACAGTTTTAGAAGCTCTCTCTGGTAATCAAAAGTAAAAACTTTCTTCTTGCTTTTTGTTGTCTGAGCAATATTTGGGTGTTTGTATTCCGGCTTTCTTTGTGCAGAGGAGATCCGAGACATAGGTGATTTTGGGGTGTTTTATCCTGGGAATGACAAAGCTAGTATACTGCTTGCACAACCTTAGGCAGAGCCGTGAAAAACGACTTAAAAAAGCGACTTAGTCCGCAACTCAACCCACAAGAATAATAATATTTAATATAATAGAAATGGGCAGATTGTTGGCTTAATTGACTTTTGGGCCATTACATTTCCTTCCCAATAACATTAATTAAATGCTTTCAAGTGGTTGGATAAAATTGATTCGAAAAAAAAGAAGAAGAAGTGGTTAGATCGAGGAGAACTTTCAAGAAATGCACTGTACCGCCTAGTAGATAATGTTGTTGTGGAAAGATCAACATGGAAATAATTTTGTGTGGTTGATGTTAAGTTTCTAGTAAAATCTATCACTTTCAACTTGTATAATTTCTACAAGATTTTTTGAACTCGTCTATATCTATCTATTAACATTAAAAAGAGAGGGATAACTAAGGGGTATTTATTTTAATTTACAGTAAATATTAAAATAATATAATACATCTGTTTAAATAGATTTTTACATAAATTATTTGTTGTATCATTATCTCCAGTGAGTTTTAGCTTAAGAGCGATACGTTTTTTTTTTTTTTTTTTTTTTTTTTTTCACTGACATACGAGGCTTGTTGAAAGTCTTTTGATCTAACTTGTGGACATTCTTTCTTCTAAATAATAACTTGTGCACTTTAGTCGTACTAATTAGTTTGTTTTGTTATTTCTAGGTTGTGTCTATTATTGCAATTGCAGACAAATATATATATATATATATATATTATATATATATATATATATAATTCATACAATAAACTAATAAAGAGACCCTTCAAACAAAAAATCAAAAAAATTAATCTACCCTTATTAAAAAAAACTTAACCAATCCTAGTACTAATATAAATCTAAACAAATTTAACAATGATAACAAATATACACTCGGATATATATACCCTCAATTAATGAAATTGTTACTTTATTGGCACCAACAATAAATATTACTTAATTCCATTATGATTAGTCTATGATGATTACAAAGTTTACACTGCGTAAATATCTGTTAAAGTACTACGAGTTGTGCGCTCAAATGAAATTGTGAAATGAAGTGGGTAGATCAAGAAGGACTTTCAAACAATGCACTGTATCGCCTGCTTAAGTAGATAATGTTTTTGAGGAAAGGTCAACATGGAAATAGTTTTATGTGTGGATGATGTTAAGTTTCTAGTAAGATCTCTCACTTTCAACTTGTATGATTTCTACAAGATTTTTTGAACTCGTCCTATTAACATTACAAAGAGAGAGGGATAACTCAGGGGTATTATTGTAATTTACATTAAATATTAAAATAATATAATACATCTGTTTAAATAGATTTTTATATAAATTATTTGTTGTATCATTATCTCGAGTGATTTTTAGCTTAAAGACGACAAGTTTTTTCACTGACATACGAGGCTTGTTGAAAGTCTTTTGATCTAACTTGTGGACATTCTTTCTTCTAAATAATAACTTGTAGACTTTAGTCTTACTAATTAGTTTGTTTTATTATTTCTAGGTCGTGTTCTATTATTGCAATCGCAGACAAAAATATATATAATTCATTGAATAAACCAACAAAGAGACCCCACAAACAAAAAATTAAAAATTAATCTACCCCCTTATTAAAAAAAGCATAACCCCAATCCTAATACTAATATAAATCTAATCTAATTTAACAATGATAACAAATATACACTCGGATATATATATTTTAATTAACTATACGAACCCCTCAATTAAAGATATTGTTATTTTATTGGCACGGACAATAAGTATTACTTAATTCCATTATGATTTATGATTATTTTATGATGATAACAAAGTATAGACTCGGTTTAAATATCATTTAAATTAGTACAAGCTGTGCGCTCTAATGAAATTGTTAAATCATTAGCACGAACAACTTCTAGCCCATGGCTTAGAAAATGCTATATGCTTTTGATCTTCTCGCTGCCCATAGTCATTTTTTGTATAAATAGTTTCAGCTGCTAAAAACTTATAATTATAAGTTTGGCTAAATAATTCACGTTAGTGATGTACTCTACAATGCAAAACTAGTTGCAACATTTGGGATGAGCTAGATATTAAGTTGCCGAATGTGTTTTACCTTTTCATATAAAAATTGTTGATTTTAATTTAACATGCACGTTTTTAGCTGCCACCAAATTTAATAACGCGGGATTAAAGTTGCAATTTATGATAAATTTAAAAGAGTTTTCTCATTTTGAATTTATACATGAAGAGAAAAGTAAGATAACTCAGTGGAGGTGATCAAATTTAAAATTAAGCCAAATATTTATACATTTGAACAAGACGTTAAAAAAAAAAAAAAATTCACTTTTACATTTCTGCTTTTAACAAAAAGATGCGGCTGTGATAGACTTGTGTTCTTTAGAAACATATGTAAGCAACAGTAATAAAGTTCCCCACTTCCATTAATTAATTTCTGTAAACACACGCTTTATCATGTTATGGAAACAAAGTGCAACATTTATAACTAATTAATATTAAATCCTTGTATTAATTACTACCCATCAAAACCGAAACTCTAAACACATACATAAACGTCTCCTATCACCTCGTTTATGCATAAAGCTCAGCAGGCAAGCGAAGCGTGAAAAGAACTTCAAGTGGAGTGGCTTTGGTATTTGTTAATCCAAAGCTTTCCGTCATATCAACAGGAGCATTTAAGGGCGTGGAAATGTCGAACGCTTGTAGAAAGCTAGCTAACGTGAACTGCACCATTTGAAGGGCAAAAGAAATACCAGGACACGCTCTTCTACCGCTTCCAAATGGGATTAGCTCAAAATGCTGACCCCTAACATCTACATCTTTGTTGGTGGTGAGAAACCTCTCGGGCTTGAACTCGAACGGGTTGGGCCACAAAATCGGGTCGGTTTGGATCTTCCAAATGTTGGTGATGAGCCGAGTTCCCTTGGCGACATGGTAGCCGCCTATGGTGCAGTCCTCGAGGAAGACACGTGGCGCTGAGAGTGGCGCTGCGGGGTATAAACGTAGTGTCTCTTTGACTATGGCTTGGATGTATGTTAATTTGTGCATGTCGAACTCATTCACGGCTCTGTTCTTGCCTACCTGGCTGTCAAGTTCATCTTGGGCCTTTTTCAACACGTGGCGATTGTTCTGCAACAACGACACTGCCCATGTTAGGGTTAATGCGTTGGTGTCGCTGCCTCCCGCAATCAAAGTTTGCAAGTTGAAATTCAGTTTTTTCGTTGATGATCAGATTATAATTGGATTTTCCTTTTTTGTATTTTTTAATGAAAGCTCACAGCACAAGACTTGTTGACACGTGGGGAAATCTTCTTTTTTATAAAAGTTGTGTCACGTGAATGTTGTAGGAGTTAGCTTAGGGCATATTTGGTGCACTGTATTGTATGGTATTATGTCATATTGTATAGTATAATATTGTATTATATTGTATAATTTTTATATAATACGTTATTTGTTTGGTGATATTTTTAAAAATTATATTATTTTTTTATATTGTAATCTATTTATGTATTAGTTTGTAATAAGATAAAATTTAAACTTAATTATAATCCAATTTAACTCTAATCTCAATTGGAATTGAATATTTGGAGAAAGCAAGTGAGAAAGTAGAATTGCTACTTTGGGTTCGTTTTGGGGAAAAAAATTAAAAAATCAGGTCAAACTGTACAGTAACCTTTTTGTTTTATTTTTCTAAGTCAAGAGTGTAATAGTAGTCTGTCTGCCACTTCACTAAAAGTGATTTTATCTTTATGCTTTTAAATCACAAGTAAAATAGTTAGGAATTCACTTTTTTTAAAGTCTTTTATCCTTTGTAAAATAAGTCTAAAGGACAATAATTCTTGTTGGGCCGTTTTTAAGGCTTCTCTGTTGTTGAGGAGTAATGCGAGCGCCCATCTCATTGTTACTGTTGTTGTATCGTTGCCAGCCAAAATAAGAGCCTGGCAAAGGGCCAAAATTCTATATTATATACATACATACATACATATATGATACATACATACATACATACATACATACATATATATATATATATATGTATATCACCCACAAGCGTAAAGAAAATGAAGAAATCCATGAAAAATGAGAACTACATGACAGATAATAAGAAAATGAAAAGAAAAGAATCAGCTCACAATATTTTGCTACAAGTAATTATTACGTGAGAAACCATCGCAATAGTTTTGAAGAAAAGTTTCGAAGAGTTAGTAAAAGGATTTGATTCTTCTGTTTACTCTGTTCTTCTCTCTCCAATAATATCATAATATCCCAGTTAAAATCTCATGCCGCATTGATTAAAGGTTATGTTAATTAAAATATTTATACTAATATGATATTATATTGCCACAACACATTGATTGAAGAGTTAACTATAGAGCAAAACTACCTTTACCGGGGAAAAAAAAGCATTTAGCTTTGGAAAAAAAAAAAAAAAAAACAGTTCGATGAATGAACTTAATTTTTGAGTGGAAAAAACCTATCACGAGAAGCTAGCTTTTGCCAAAAAAAAAAAAAAAAAAAAAAAAAAAAATCCGGTCTCCCAAAATTAAGCATGAGTTTGCAAATCTATATGATGCTACCAAGAAAAAAAAATTTATCAGATCTCTCATTGGGAATGGTTAGTTTCAAGATCGGATATGAAATGAGTGCTAAAATTAATTTTAATTAAACTCTTGGAGCTATCATTTGATGGTTCGTCCAAAACAAGACTATTTTTTTTTTTTTTTTGGAAATTTGGGTGTTAGAAGAAATACTTTTTAAAAAAAGTTAAAAGAGTTGTTAGGAAAGTTGAAGCGAGCGTTGTATCAAGAATATTATTGGGTTGGATCAATTAAGTTTTAAATTTGAATACATGTTAGTAACAATATATTCGATTATCGTTTTACAGAAACTATAGATCCATATTCACAAGGAAAAAAAAGATCAATTTCCAAACAATTAAATTAAATATTAAAATAACAAAACAATAAATATCATGTTAAAAATATAAAATTATTGTTGATCCACCTCCTAACAGCTTAAGCTTTTGGGATAGATTAGTAAACTAACATGATATCAGAGTGGGAGGTTATGAGTTAAAATTATCTCCATTTATCCCTATTTAAAATTACCATGTGTTGGGTCTTTAATATATCTCGGGCTTAAATATTCATGTGTTGAGCTTTCTAATTAATTTACTCACACGATTGCCCATTATCCAGCCCACACGTGAGGGGGAGTGTTAAAGTATAAAACTATTGTTGGCCTACCTCCTAACAGCTTAAGCTTTTGGGATGGATTGGTAAACTAACATATACCATATTAGAGGAATGAAAGAGAAATAAAGAAGAATAAGAAACTGTCTTTCATTATTATTGTTAGATCTGATGTTCCAGATGATGTTGGAACACTGTCTGAAACACGACTTGATTAATTAAGATCCGGGTTAATTACATTCAGTTTCTCAAGTAGAATAAAGTGCAGAAAGTAAAGGAATACATAAAATGGTATCGTCATTTTGTGCGTACACCTACTTTGAGGGGCCATGCCCAGACAATAAACAGTTCACTATGTTCCAGAAATTATAGACATTGGATGGACTTATTCACTCAAGGACTCCCTCCTAGACAATGACGCCGCTGTGATGAATATCCACAGTGATTATTTAGCATGCACCACACGACTTCTATTCACCTGGTGAACTCCTTTCGACCGGCAGAGCTTCCTCCCAAAAGCAACAAATCTCTCTCCGAAGGACGATCTCAATAGCGCACTAGGCTCACCAAAACTCGCATACTCTTTTTTGAAAATATTCTATTAAATCCCTATATTCTCTCATTTTAATGAGCAGACTTGATGTCTTTTTATACCGAATTAACAAATTGTTCACGTTGGCACAATTCAAATCTCCTTTTGAAAATCACTTTTAAAAATCTTTCTACAATTTTATCTGTAGCAATCTCACTAAAATTTAATCTTATTTCAAACCTTCAAATTGGAATTCGGATTATGCACCATCTTCAAGTCTGAAAACTTTGCTAGATGAAAACAATATGATCTTTTCGTTTAAGTCAACCCCCACCATTCTTGAAATTCAAATCAACATTATATCAACAAGTGACGTTTTAAATCATTTTCAAATCCAAATTGCCCTTCACAATTTGAGCCAAGCCCACATTAGAACCAAGCCTAATCAAACTTCTAAAACCAAAACCCATAACCTGGACACAGCTCTTCACGTCTAAAGCTTGCATCCACGCAAATATATATATATATATATATATATATATATATCAAAGTCTATTCGCAGGCTTTCACTCAAACACGTTTTCTTTAAACTTGCTCTTTATCTCAATCTACAACAAGAAGATCTATAACGGTAATATTTGAACTATGTGTTTAAAGTCAACAGCTGCATTTTCAAATTCTGAACTGATCCGGCATGATCTCGAAATCTTCATCAAAACTTATTTTCATTTGACCAAGTCTTTATCTTTATCTCTCTAAATCTCAACTCAATAAAATCTGCAACTTTAACTTTAAATCTGATTCGAAATCTTCTTCCGCAATCTAAAATCTTCTTGAACCTTTTTTTTTTTGAATTTGTACAAAATTACTAATAAATTGCCAACTAATAAAAATATTTAATAATTATCCAAGAGGTACAACCGAGAAAACATATATAGAGAGGCATTGGATTTGGTTCAGACAATCCGTATCTTACAAGACAACTAGCATAACAGAAAAACTGGAAAAAAAAATATTCGAAATACCCAAAATATGACAGAATACTGAAATTCTAATAAAACCAATTTGAATTTTGGGTGGAGAAATGGAGAAAACTGCCCCATAAGAAATCTATCCATAATTGAATTTAAAATGTTATGTTGACAAGACACAATTTGGCATTACTGTGAATGGAAAAGGGACATATAGAAGTTTATCTAGGTACAGTTCGGAACAACCACAAAAAAAAAAGGAATAAAATATAATAGAGTATTTGCATCATTGCTTGCGTCAACGTGAAACTACGTCGTTCAGTTAACATCATTATATAATCCATATTTGCATGAAACATATTAATTAACATCCAGGAGAGCCAGCAATTTTCTTTAACAAACATAATCAATACCATGGATCTGCAATACATTCCCTCAATAATTCAAGCTATATCTACTGTCTTGGCTGCTTCATTGTTTGTCTATTTTCTGATAAAATGGAGACAAAAAGATTCCCGGAGAACACCACCGGAAGCTGGCGGTGCCTGGCCCATTGTCGGCCACCTTCATCTATTAGCAGGCTCACAAGCGCCCCACCGAACCTTGGGCCACATGGCTGACAAATACGGCCCAATCTTTTCCATAAAGGTGGGAGTTCACAGAGCTTTGGTGGTAAGCAGCTGGGAGATGGCTAAAGAGTTCCTGACCACAAACGACAAAGTCTTCGCCAACCGTTCAAAAGGCATAGCCTCAGAGATACTAGGCTACAACTATGCCATGCTTGGGTTCAGCCCTTATGGCTCTTACTGGCGTCAAGTGCGGAAGATTGCCACGCTTGAGTTGCTCTCCAACAACCGTCTAGAGATACTCAGCCATGTCCGAGAATCGGAGGTTAAGACGGCGATAAAAGGCATATACGAGCTTTGGGTTAACAATATTAATAATGGTAATAATAATGGAGTGGAGCTAGAGATGAAGAAATGGTTTGGAGACATAACACTGAACGTGACGTTCAGGATGATTGTGGGGAAGCGATATCTTGAGGCAACAAGCTTGAGTGAATTAGGGAGTGATGAACGGTGTCGAAAGACAGTGAGGGATTTCGTTGACTTGGCGGCGACTTTTGTGGTGTCCGATGCGCTTCCTTACTTAAGGTGGTTGGATTTGGGAGGCTGCGAGAAAGCCATGAAGAAGACTTCAAAAGAGCTTGATCAATTGGCTCAAAGATGGCTTGAGGAGCACAAGTTGAAGAGGGTTTCTGGGGAAGTGACCAAGGATGACCAAGACTTCATGGATGTGATTTAGATTTAGAGAGAAAATAAGGATCGAGGGAAATTGGCTTAACCAACCTTCATTGAGTGAGCAAGGTAAAATATATACATCTTACATGATTGAATCAAAATAAGGAAATGAATAATTATCCTATTACTAACTTCCTAAAATACAAGATTTATACACAAATAGAATATTGACAATGCAAGAATAGGTAATATACAGCAAGGAAACCGTTGACTACGCAATTGCCTTAATATGCCCCCTCAAGATGGTGTCCCTGGGAAGGACACCAATCTTGACTCGAAGTGTGTCCAATCGTTGACGAGAGAGTGGTTTAGTAAGGGCATCAGCTAACTGATCATCAGATGAGACGTGAGAAACACGGAGATCGCCGCTTTGCACCTTTTCCCGAACGAAGTGAAAGTCTATGGCAATGTGCTTCATGCGAGAGTGGAAGACCAGGTTTGCACATAGATATGTAGCACCAATATTGTCACAATAAACCGTCGGGATAGTAGGCAACTTGATTCCAAGTTCATGCAACAGGGATTGTAGCCACGTGATTTCAGCGGTAATAGAGGCAACCGCACGATACTCAGCCTCAGTGGAGGACCGAGCAACTGTTCGTTGTTTCTTCGAACTCCATGAAATAGCATTGTGACCAAGGAACACAACATGAGCACTTGTGGAAGTGCGGTCATCAGTGTCGCCGGCCCAATCAGCATATGAGAAACCATGTAGGAGCAAGGGTGAACGGTTATGGAGAAACAAACCATGATGGATGGTGCCTTGAAGATAGCGAAGTAGTCGTTTGACGGCGGCCCAATGTTGGGTTGTCGGACGATGCATGAATTGTGACAATTTGTTGACAGTGAAAGCAATATCAGGACGTGTAAGAGATAAATATTGAAGACCTCCAACTATGGAGCGATATTTCGTAGCATCCGTTAAGGAGGTGTCATCATGAAGACAGGGCACATGATTGGGAGACATTGGGGTATGCACATCTTTGGCGTTCACCATGTTGGTCTTCTCGAGTAGATCATGAATATATTTGTGTTGAGACAAGAGAATGCCGTGTTTGGAAGGTATGACTTCAACGCCGAGAAAGTAGGAGAGTGTGCCGAGATCTTTGATTGAAAATTTTGCAGCAAGTTGACGTGTGAATTTGCCGAGGAGGCACTCATCACTACCTGTAAGAATCAGATCATCCACATACACTAAAAGATACATTGTTAAATGCATATGAGTGTAGATGAATAAAGATGTATCGGACTTGGAGTTAACAAACCCAACAGATAGAAAGAATTGACGTAGTTCATGGTACCATGCTCGTGGGGCCTGTTTGAGTCCATAGAGGGCCTTCTTAAGATGACAGACATAAGAAGGATTTGATTGATCTTGGAAGCCCGGTGGTTGACTCATATATACATCTTCAAATAAGTGGCCATGGAGGAAAGCATTATTTACGTCCAACTGTTTTAGAGGCCAGCCCTTGGAAAGTGCGAGACTGAGAACAAGTCGAACAGTAGTGGGTTTAATAACCGGGCTAAATGTCTCATGAAAGTCAATACCGGGTCGTTGGTGAAACCCTTTCGCAACGAGACGAGCTTTGTAACGCTCTATTGACCCGTCGGGATTTCTTTTTATACGGAAAACCCATTTGCAGCCGATCAAGTTTTGAGAGGAGTCTGGAGGAACAAGATTCCAAGTCCCATTGCGGAGAAGTGCATTAAATTCCTCAGACATAGCCGCACGCCATTCGGGATGTTTTAAAGCTTGGGAGATGGAAGTAGGTTCCATATGAGATTGTGGTGAATGGAAAGTGGCGAGGCTTAATTTGGTGAGTGGTTTGTGAATGTGATTTTTGGCTCTTGTTTGCATGGGATGATTATTGTGAGGTGGTAATATGGTAGGTGTCTGGCTTGGATGGTCTGATAAATGAGGTGATGTAAACGAATTGGATGAAGAGGGAAAATCACAGGAGGACTTACCTTGCAAGTTGCTGGAGAGAGAGTGTTGATGAGTGATTGCGTCTCCATTTAATGTGTGAGCCCGTGATGAGTGGGAAGTATGAATGGAAGCGTGATTTGGGGTAGACAGAGACGTATAAGTAGGGAAAGAGTGACCAGATGGAACCCATTCATGGAAAGTAGTATTTGATGGCCGTGGAAGATCAAGGAATTGAGAAGAAAAAGGAAAAATTGACTCGACAAAGGTGACATGACGGGAAATAAATATTTTTTTTGATTGAGGATCATAACACTGATATGCACTTTGAGTTGTCGAGTACCCAATGAAAACACACGGCTGTGAACGTGAATCAAGTTTGTGGGACCCATATGGTCGTAACCACGAATAGTAAAGACAACCAAAGACCCTTAGTTTGCCATAATTTGGCGCATGTCCAAATAATTTTTCATATGATGATTGCATGGAAAGGGCAACTTTGGGCATGCCATTAATAAGGTATGTGGCAGTAGTAAATGCATGCGGCCAAAAAGTGAGGGGTAAATGAGCATGATGAAATAGAGTGAGTCCAGTTTCAACTATGTGCCGATGACGACGTTCAGAAAAACCATTGTGTTCCGGGGTATGCGGTGGTGTGGTTAGGTGAGAAATTCCATTAGTTGCGAGATAAGATTTTAAGGATATGTATTCACCACCATTGTCTGTGTAGAGTGTAACAATGGGATGTTTAAAGTATTTCTCAACTAACATCTTAAAACGGATAAAAATAGCATGAACGTCATATTTTTTCTTCATGTGATAGAGCCAAATGTATTGAGTGAAATGATCGACGAATATGACATAATACTTATAGCCATCATAAGAAACAACTGGTGAGGTCCACACATCAGAGTATAATAATTCAAGAGGATGAGAGCTAGAAAGTGAAGATAATGAGAATGGTAATTTATGAGTTTTGTTACAATGACATGAATTACAAGAAGATTTGGAGACAACGGATGAAGATGATAGAGGTAAAGTTTGACTAGAAATCAAATGACGCAAGACATTAAAAGACGGATGACCAAGGCGATGATGCCATTGATCAACAGGAGCTTTTATTGAAGAAAAGGCAATCACGGGCTTATTTGTTGATGATGAACGCGGCCACTCATAAACACCGTCTCTAGTCGCTCCTTGCATTAGTGGTGCCCCCGTGCGAAGATCCTTCACAGAAAAAGAAGATGGTGAGAATTCAACAGAAACGTTATTGTTGGTACAAAATTGAGAAACTGAGATGAGATTCTTTTTCATAGTTGGAACACATAAAACATTTTTCAAGACAAAAGATTGGGAAGAAGATGGTAGGGTGGTGGAGCCAGTGTGAGTAATAGGCAAACCAGTGCCATCGCCAATATGGATGTTCTCAGCAACAGGATACTCAGAGTGGAGAGACAAGTTCTGGAGATCTGTTGTAACATGATGAGATGCACCAGAGTCAAGAAGCCAATCAGTTTCCGATGGTGCAGGTGGGGCAGTGAGATAGGCTTGAGGAGCGGCATAGTGAGCTTGAGGGGAGTAGGAAGGATTGTTGGGGAAATTCGGTTGAGGATTATGGGACCAGGGAATGTGTTTAAACATTGGACAACGTTTGGCAGAATGACCTTGTTGACGACAAAGTTGACACTTTCCTAGGTAGGGACGAGGTTGTTGACCAAAAGGAGTAGACTGGTGTGGTGGAGGTGAAAAAGGATGATTTTGGGGATTAAAGGGTGGACGGGCTTTGTTCATTGATGGTGAGTAGAAAGAACGATTTTGTGGTGGATTATGAGATGGCTTTTGTGCTGGGTTGGCAGTTGCAGGCATGTTTGGAGGATTAGCATTCTTGCGTGCTTCATACTTGAGATGTGCTTCAAAGTTGATGAGTTTTTCATGCAACTCATCAAATGTGATGGGGCTTTCACGGACTCTCATGGCTGAGCAAAGATCTTTGTAATCGTCATCTAATCCGCCTAGGATTCGTAATATGAAATCCTCGTTGTCAACAGGAGCATTAAGCATGGCGAGTTCATCTGCAGTGACCTTGGCAAATTGCATGTAGTCGGTAATGGATTGTGTGCCTTTGTGGAGAAGACGGAGATCTTCTTTTAGTTGGGTTAGTCGTCCTCGAGACGGTTTGGCATAAGTGTTGGTGAGAATAGTCCAAGCTTCACGAGATGTTCTCGCAGATGCAATAAAAGGAACCATATTAGGAGAGATAGATCCGGCAATGGCGCTGAGAATTAACTGATCTTGCCTGACCCAGAGAGAATAGTCAGGGTTTGGAGTGGGGGTGTCACCTTTGGCTGTAGTGATGGTCGGTGACGGACATGGTCTGGATCCATCAATGAAACCCATGAGGTCATAACCTATGAGAACGGCATGAAATTGAAACCGCCATGATGTGTAATTAGAGGAGGTAAGTTTGATTGTAATTTGGGTGTTGGTATTGATGGAGATGAGAGAGAAATTATTGTCAAAAGGATTAACAATGGTTGAACGATCATGGTTGAGAGAGGTGGCGGATGAAGTTGCAGTGATGGGATTTGCTTGGGATTCAGCCATTTAGAGATGCTCTGATACCATTTAGATTTAGAGAGAAAATAAGGATCGAGGGAAATTGGCTTAACCAACCTTCATTGAGTGAGCAAGGTAAAATATATACATCTTACATGATTGAATCAAAATAAGGAAATGAATAATTATCCTATTACTAACTTCCTAAAATACAAGATTTATACACAAATAGAATATTGACAATGCAAGAATAGGTAATATACAGCAAGGAAACCGTTGACTACGCAATTGCCTTAATATGTGATGCTTTCTATACTTGATGGTGCGGATCAGTCTGGAATTGCAAGTTATGATGCTGATACAATCACCAAAGCTATTTCCCTGGTATGTGTGTGCTATATTATTTAGTAGAAACTTGTTGCGTCTAGCTAATCGTGTTATCCTTTACCAAACCTTTGCGAGTGTCTATTTGGAATCATGGATTTAGGTTTATGAGAGTTTCTTATGAGGATGAAAGAGATTTGCAAATTATGATTTTGTTCCACTAGTTTTAGTTGTGGCGAATATAAGGAAAGCATTATTTATTAATTTATAATATAAGAGCATCTCCAAAGAAATTACTCTCTAAATTTTAGTTACATTTTAGTTAAATTAGCTAGAACCTAGTTTAACTAGCAATTTTTTAGTGAGTCAGTCTAACCATACTTCTAATTTTAACAAAATATAAAATATATAAATACTTATTGAATTTAACATATAAATAACGTTGTTGAATTTCAAAAAGATCCCATGCATTTATTACTATTTAGAAGAATAGAAAAATAGAAAAATGAAATGGCTAGCCTCTTCTGCTAATTATTTTTGGTTAGTATGCAATGCATTAGTCAAAATAACTAACTATTTAGCTAATGGTTGGAGTAGAGAAAAGTGCAAAAAAAAAAGTTTAATCATTAGTTATTTTGTCTAAAAATATGAAATGACTAGTATGGTTGAAAATACTCTTAGGCACGCATAGAACCCGCAAATCCTTATGCAAATATACCAATCTTAGGCTTCTTTTTTCATTTTCCGCAAAAGCTTTTCGTGTATAGCTTTTTTTTTTTTTTTTTTTTTCATGACTCGAAAAGGGTTGGATTTTTTTTTAAGGTTAGGGTATCCAAACTTTTTTGTCTTTTAACAATGCTATGTTTTTAAAAGCAGTTTTGTTAGTATAGTTAGTTCATTCTTAATCTCACAATAGTTGTGGCCGCCCACGTGCTACAAACTCAATTCTTATTTCTCTTCTCTCTTGTTACGTATCTTCCAAAATTTTCGTCAAACTATCCTAGTCATAGTTATAGCAAAACACTGTGGGCTGCTCTCATCTTTTTCTTTCACTTTTCTTCATTTTGTATCATATGCAGTTCTCATTTTTCATATATCCCTTCATTTTTTCTTAATCCTTGTGGGGTACGGCATGGCACTTTTGACTTTCCTAGGTTCTTATTTTGGCTGGCACGGATACAACAACAGTAACAATGATATGGGCAATCGCATTACTCCTCAACAACCGAGAAGCCCTAAAAAAAGCCCAACAGGAATTGGACCAACACGTTGGCAAAGAGAGGCAAGTGAAGGAATCGGACCTGAAAAACTTGGATTATCTCCAAGCTATTCTCAAAGAGACATTGCGTTTATTCCCAGCTGCCCCACTTTCACTGGCCCACGAGTCCACAGAAGACTGCAACGTAGCCGGTTACCATGTTCCGGCGCGGACGCGTCTCATTCTTAATCTCTCGAAGCTTCATTTGGATCCAAAAGTGTGGCACGAGCCGAGCGAGTTTAGGCCGGAAAGGTTTCTCACGACTCACCAAAACGTCGACGTTAGAGGACAGAACTTTGAGTTGATACCGTTTGGTAGTGGAAGGAGAATGTGTCCTGGAGTGTCGTTTGCGCTTCAAGTTATGCAGCTCACATTAGCCGCTTTGCTTCATGGTTTTGAGATTGCGACGACGTCGGATGAGCCAGTTGATATGCGTGAGACTGTCGGAGTGACTAGCATCAAAACCTCCCCACTCGATGTCCTTCTTATTCCACGCCTTCCTGCTGAAGCATATAATTCTTTATAAATGCATGTATACCTCTATATGTGTGTGTAAAGAAATAAAGAAGGCCCAACTTTTGTTGTGTGTGCGCGCGTCTTTTAAAATGGAAAGTATTGCCCAACTTTGAAAGATCAATTAAAGATAGCGGGACGTTTTATGTCTTTTTACCTTTAGAATTTTTCCATTATTTGAATAAATTTGAATGAAAGGCTTACATATGGGGCTTTCATAATTGGGTGCCAATTTATGATAGTTTTCTGTACTAGTTGTTTATTTACAAAAATAAATTATAAATAATGGGCCGAATGTAATTATCTAGCATGCACTTCCTAAGTCATTACGAAGTTGTTTGTGGACTATGCAATAACTTGATTGTAATTACACTACCCTTTTGGCAAATATTTGAACTTAATTTTTCATGGTTGGTACTGTTGTACTGTTTTATTTTGTTTAGCTTTCATTTTAAAAGAATAAAATTTGATTAAGTTAGTAAAAAAATATTTATTCTTTCAATTTCAATTAAGAACGACACACACACACACACACACACACACACACATATATATATATATATATATATATATAACGATAAGAATATGATAAATTTGTAATTTTATTTTTGTATGTAGTAGATATATATGGGGATCGAGGACTATATCGCTTCCATATTCAACAAATCTAATATACGTGGATTTGTTCTTCTTTTTAATTAAGTTAAGTACGTTGATGATTTGTTCTCCGTATTCCACTAAGTCAAGTATACAAAGTCAAACATATCAGTAGTAACGTATTGAAGTTATATGAAGACATAACCTGAAGTGCTCTTTCTATTATCTTGATCTCCAGTATAATTACTATCAGTAAATCCAATAAAATCTGACTTTTCTCCTTTCTTGTAAAACATCCCAAAATCAATAGTCCCTTGCAAGTATCGAAAGATTCTTTTTGCAGCTAAAAGATGTATCTCCCGTGGACATTCCATGTACCTGATAATAAGACTTACAACATGCATTATGTCAGGTCTCGTAGTTGTCAAATACATCAAACTCCCTACAATTTGCTTTTGAAGAGTGCTATCAATCTTCCTTCCTTCAGGATCTTGAACAAGCTTCAAACCAACTTCAGTAGGTGTGTTAACAGAGTTGCAATTTTTGATTTGAAACCTTTCCAATATTTCTTGCACATACTTCCTTTGAGAAATAAAAATTCCAGCTGCAGATTGCACCACTTCAATGCCCAAAAAATAATGCATCGTTCCAAGATCAACACACAATAGGACACCAATAGGACATATGTCCCACTTTGTTATTGGGGTGATTGTGTTATGACAACTGTCTATTTAATTAATCGCACTCCCTCACCCTTGTTGTCCAATAGGACACCATTTGAACTTTTAAATCACAAAAAGCCTTCTTATGCTCATTTACGTACATTTGGTTGTCTTTGTTATGGTTCAACACTTCCTTGTCATCGCACTAAATTCAATCCTTGGGCCCGAAGCTCTGCGTTCCTTGGCTATCCCTTTAGATACAAAGGATACAAACTTCTTGATTTGAAAAGTAATAAAATCTACATATCCCGAAATGTGCAGTTTCATAAAAACCCTCTTTCCTTTCGTCAACTCTCAACCACAATCTACCCTTCATGACTTCTTTAGTCATTGTGTCCTTCCCACTCCTATCTCTACTCCATCCGAGTATCCCTCTCCTCCCTCCGGTCCTATATCAACTCCTGCTCCTAATCATTCTGACATTTCAATCTGCCCTCGTCGCATTATAAAACTGCCCTCTTATTTGTCGGATTACCATTGTTATCTCACCACTCATGACTCCCTTACTTTGGCAGTCTCCTCCTCCACCTCAACTATCACAAGCTTTCTTCACCGTTCCGTCACTTTATCTTGACTATTTCCTCACACACGGAACCTAAGTCTTTTTCCCAAGCCATTGAGAATCCGCTGTGGTGTGATGCCATGAACATGGAGCTGCAAGCTTTGGAAGACAACGAAACCTGGTCTATTGTCTCGCTACCCCTGGTAAGCATTCCGTGGGATGTAAATGGGTCTACAAAACTAAATTTCATGTAGATGGAACTGTGGATCGTTATAAAGCTTGCCTTGCGGCCAAAGGGTTTACGCAACAAGAAGGTATTGACTTCCTTGACACCTTTTCCCATGTTACTAAAATTGTTACTGTTAAAGTTTTACTTTCGATAGCTGCTGTTTCGGGTTGGTCTCTTACCTAACTTGATGTCACTAATGCTTTTCCTCATGGTGATCTTACCAAAGAGATCTATATGGCTTTGCCCCTAGTTACGCTCGTCGCAAGGGGGAGACCTTACCTTCCAATGCTGTTTGAAGACTTCATAAGTTTTTATACGGGTTGTGACAAGCATCTCGACAATGGTTCCATAAGTTTTCTATTGTTTTGATTTTGGAAGGTTTTACTCAATCCGCTTGTGACCATTCTTTATTCATCAAAGCTTGTGGCCATTCCTTTTTGGCACTCTTGGTATATGTCGATGATGTTGGCCCAAGGTTGAATATTCTCATGTTTTGATGATAACAAACACAATGTATTATGTTTCTAATGATTCTATTTTGAGTTGTGTATTTGGCGTAATTAATGTTATAAATAAACTGAAGAAGCATTTTGCGGAATACAATGCAAATACATTTAAGATTGACAAATGCAAATTAAAGAATGAATTCAAGGCTTGAAGTGCTAAAATACCAAAGATCAAGAGCAAGCAAACAAAATCAAGCTAGACAAGTACTAATAGGTTTTTTTTTTTATATCTCCTTAGTCTTGTATTTGATTTTGACTTCATACTATCATGATTAATTCTTGTTTAGGCTCATGCACACACTCACATTATTCTTTAAAAATGAGACTAAACTTAGTGTATAATGACATTTGGCCTAAAAGTACAAGTTTGAGGTGAATTAAGTGTCAACTGGTCGACCTATGTCGTCCGGTGACAGAGAAGGCTAAATGCACCAGTCGACCGGTGTTGCCTCAACTGGTCAACCGCTCCGGTCGACCGGTTCTGTTCAACAGACACTTAATAAGACCGTTAAACAACGCAAATTCAAGTTTGTCTTAACCGGTCAACCGCTCCTGTCGACCGGTACTGGGTAAACTGGCAAAAAATATGACCATTGGCAATTGAGGTTAAATAGAGAAAAGTCATTTTTCTCCAAAGTTGATTTTTCTGAAAACATAGAACTCATTCACAGCTCCTAAAATTCAAAGAGTGTTCTCCATTGTGTCTACATAATCATCATCTTTTCTAAATCATTAACTCTCTCACACATAATTGAGCCTACCTTGAATTATCTTTTGATAGTGTGATTTCATCATCTCCTAGTGATTTCAATTGTGTAAAACCATTGTTAAGAGTGTATAACTGAGTGTTTTACTACTCATAATCATTACTTTGGTATTGGGTTACTTGGTTGGTCGATCTCTGTGGAAAATCGACATTGTGTAAGAGGTTAGGCGAAGCCTTGGGTAGAAAGATTCGCCATCTTCTAAGAGGAGTGATCGTGTCGGAAATTCGATTGAGTAGTGGAAGAGGTCAAGAGACGGAATATTTCGGCGACAGTGGATGTAGGAAAATTTATTTGTCGAACCACTATAAATCTCACTTGCATCTCTCTAACTCTATCTCTTTAATTTTCGCACTTTAAATTTGATAGTTGACATTGATTGGTTTAACTCGTAGTGATAAGTTTATTGAAATCATTATATGATATTAGATTGGTTCATTTTGTGTACATTAAGTGGTTGTGCTATTGCATTAACTTACATAATTTTCTGTACACCAAGTGTTTGATAAAAATACTTTGTTGAATTAACTGTCTATATTTAGTTTTAATCTTCGAATAATTGTACAAAATCTAGAAAAATATTCAAAACCTAATTCACCCCCTATTGGGTAGCCTTATTCGGGACAACAATTGGTATCAGAGCGAGGGTGCTCAAATTTCTTTAAAAAGATTTTATAATCTTGAGCATGGCTACTCCAAACTTTCAAAACATGGAAGGTCAATCTACACATAGTCCTCCTCTTTTTAATGGGGTTGACTATAATTAGTGGAAAGTAAGAATGAGAATTTATTTGCAATCTATCGATTATGCCTTGTGGCGAAATGTCAAAAATGGTCCATTTTGTATTGGAAAGTAAGGACCCTAGTGAATTTGATGAAAGAAAATTATCCTTAAATGCTAAAGCGATGAACATTTTGTATTGTGCTCTAGATAGAAATGAGTTTAATAGGATCACTTCATGTAAGTCCGCACAAGCCATATGACATACTTTAGAGGTAATTCATGAGGGTACAAACCAAGTAAAAGAAACTAAGATAAATCATCTCGTTCGTGAATACGAAATGTTTGAAATGAAAGATGATGAATCAATCACCTCTATGTATACACGATTCACTGATATAGTTAACGGTTTAAATTCTCTTGATAGACCATTCAAGGAAAGTGAATTGGTGAACAAGATCGTGAGGTCATTGCCTAAGTCATGGAGTGTCAAGAGAACCACCTTGGAGGAAATGAAACACCTATCAACTATCTCACTTGATGATTTGATCGGATCTTTAATGACTCATGAACTCTCTCGAATGAAAGACAAGGAAGAAGATGATAAGAAAAAGAAAGGAATAGCATTGAAAGCATAGATTCAAGAAGAAGTTAATGAGCATGAGGAAGAAGAAGAACTTGATCAATTAGACAAGAAGATGATCTTCCTATTTACCAAGAAATACAAGAGATTCTACAACAAGTTTAACCAAGGCAAGAGCTCAAGAAGAAATGAAGAAAGGGGAGACAAAATCAAAAGGGATGAAATCATTTGCTATGATTGCAAGAAGCACGGATATAAGAGGACTGAGTGTCCTCTCAAAAGGAGCAACAAGAAGAGCTCCAAAAGAGATGAACTCAAAAAGGTTCTCCAAGTAACTTGGGATGAATTAGAGCTCAGAGAATTCGATGATGATAAGCAAGAAGAAATAGCAAATATGTGCTTCATGGCCATTGATGATAATGAGGTAATCTCAAATTCTAAACTTCATATCGAGGAAAATAGTTTTACACCTTTCTCAAATGAGGATATAGAACTTGTATTTTCCAAATTACATGAAGAATATACTAACCTTGCTCATAGAAATGCATCTCATAGAAAAACTATAGAACTACTTAAGGACGAAATCACATTGTTGACAAATGAGAAAAGTACTATATTATGTGAAAATGTTTCCTTAAAAGAAAAGGTTGATGATTTGACAAAGATCATTTTGAAGTTCACCAATGGAAAGAAAAACTTTGATCAAATGCTTGGTGGACAAAGATGCGTTTTCAACAAAAGAGGTCTTCGTTACAAGCCTCATGTAAAACAAAAATATTTTAAAAACTATTTTATTAAAGCATCAACATCAGATTCAAAATATGTGTGTACTTATTGCAATCAAAATGGCCACACATCTTTCTCATGTGCCATTAAAAAGAACACATACTTTGAAACCAAACAAGGTTCAAGAACTAACCCTCAAGGACCCAAATTTATATGGGTACCAAAAATCAAGACTTGATTTTGCCTTGTAGGAGCCAAGAGAGGAAAAGGTCAAGTAGTTTTAGATAGCAGATGCTCAAAACACATGACGGGAGACCTTTCCTTACTTAAAAATTTCACAAGGAAAAATGGAGGACGTGTGACATTTGGCGACAACACAAAAGGAAAAATTCTTAGAGTTGGCAATGTCGGTAATAGTGCCTCTCCCTTAATTGAAAATGTATTTCTTGTTGATAATTTGAAACATAACTTACTTAGTATTAGCCAATTGTGTGATAAGGGATACTGAGTTATTTTTGAATCATGAAAATGTTTGATTGAAAATGTTTGCAATAATGAAGTGGTGTTTATCGGTGATAGAAGTGAAAATGTTTATACAATAGATATTGAAAAGTTATCTTATAAAAATCAATGCCTCTCTATTTTAAATGATGATTCTTGGCTTTGGCATAGAAGACTTAGTCATGCTAGCATGCACCTTCTTTCAAAACTTTCTAGAAAAGAAGTTGTTAGAGGATTACCAAACCTTTCTTTTCAAAAGGATAAAATTTGCGATGCATGTCAATTTGGAAAGCAAGTTCGAACCTCTTTCAAATCTATTTTAGAATTCTCTACAACAAGACCTTTGCAATTGCTTCACATGGATTTATTTGGTCTATCAAGAACAACAAGTCTCGGTGGAAAACTTTATGCATTTGTCATTGTTGATGATTTTTTAAGATATACATGGGTAATCGTTTTAGCAACTAAAGATGAAGCATTGAAAACATTTTCATATTTTTGCAAAAGAGTTCAAAATGAGCAAGGTTATCTAATTACCACTGTTAAAAGTGATCACGGTGGAAAATTTGATAATGATGCTTTTGAAATACTTTGTAATGAGAATGGGTATAAACATAATTTTTCGGCACCAAGAACACCACAACAAAATGGTGTCGTTGAAAGGAAAAATAGAAGTCTAAAAGAAATGGCTAGGTCTATGTTAAATGAAAATGGATTACCAAAATACTTTTGGGCCGAGGCGGTTAACACTTATTGTTACATTGTAAATAGAGTTCTTATTAGACCAAAAATGGATAAAACTCCATATGAGCTTTGTGTTGGGAATAGTGTCCTGAAAGCATGAGATGTAAAAGGATATTTATTATTTATTTAATAAAATAGTTTATTCATCATTTTATGTGCATATATTTATGAATATTTTATGAATATCAAATAAAATTCCTTGATTATTTATGTAACCTTAAACATGGTATATAAGTGTTATTTACAAGAGGATAATGTTTAAGGATAATAATCAAAAGTAACTGTTCATAATGAATTTAATTAAAGTTCGAATCTTTAATTAAAACATTATTAATACATGTCATTCCCATTTAGAATGGAAATGTGTTATCCGTGACCGTTAATATGGCGAGATATTGAATGAGTGTATTTCGATAATGAGATTATGTGGAACATGGACGCAGACACAATATGAATTTCTAATAATTTCCGTTAAGCATAGAAATTCTAATTGAGTCTACCGATGGTCATATATAGAATGATCTTAATCCCGAGTTCTTAACAAACTCCTATTTATGGATTTATGTCTTTTGATTTACTCGGCACGGATTCCGAGACCCCGAATCCTATTCCTTGTATTTTGGAGACATAATGAAATAAGTAGCTGGAATGTTATTATACGAGATGGAATCCATTCCTTCTTGAGAAAGAAGCGTATAAATAATTCTCTTGAGTGTTGATTCAAGACTTGGATTAGTAAGAGCGCCTCTGTTCATGAATGTGTTTTATGAATCACTATCCATTAGAGAATCAATGGTACTCAAGGATAAAGATGTAATTAGAGAGGTTAACGGATTCTACCCGACTCTAATTATGAATTATTTATGGAGGATCGATCTATATGCAATGACTATATCAAATGGATACTTCACGGTTTAGAAGTAATTAATGTCTATAATTCCGAGAGTGCAATTCCAAGTTTATAGTGGAGTAACTATTGAATTAATAGAATTAATTAATTAATTAAAGTGTTTAATTAATTATTAATTTTATTGAGCTCGAATTATAGGTCCATTAGTCCCCGCTGCCGTCCCTTGTAATTCTACCGACACAAAAAAGGCAAAATGGGAATTTTAGAATTACGAAATTCTAAAATTAAATACTCAAGAATAATTAATTGAGAATTAATTATTATTTAAATAATGAGATTATTTAAATTTGAATTTGAACATATCTAGATTTATCCATTTAAACTTATTTGATAAGTTGTTCAATTTAGAATTCAAATTAATTTAAGTTTGACTTAAATTAAATTTGAATCAATTAAAATTGACTACTGGATAATGGATAAAATATCTTCCTTCCTTATCTTATTTAGGTGCCACACACAAAGGGATAAAACCCTAGGGTGGCCGGCCATTAAGAGGATAAGGGGAAGGGATTTTTTGTTCCAAATTCAAAATTGGAGATAAGGATTTGATCCTATTTTGAAGTTTGACTTCTTCTCTTTAAATATGAGATAAATGAAAAATTATGAGACAATTTTTGAAACACTTTTCAGCCCTAGAGAAAGTGTGTGGCCAGAATTCTCATATAGCAAAAAGAGAGTGAAATATTTTTCTCCAAAAATTCCACATCGTGCATGCGTTGGTGTTTGTGGAAATTCGAGTGTTTTAGAAACCGTTTTGTCTCACGTGTGCCCACACACACGTCTACGTGGAATCAAGGAATTGACGTGGAAGACTTTGGTGTTCTAAACACAAAAGCTTGGAGCTAGGACTGTTCGTGGTCAAAGAAAATCAAGATATCATCCGAGTCGGCTACAAGGTATTTTTTCGGTTGATCCTTGAATCTTATAAATTAATGAGATTAATTTATTGGTGCATAAATTAATATAATCTATAGAGTATCTCAAAAGTTTTGTGAAAGTTTTTGTTATACACGATCCGCTATTCCGCTGCGTTTCCGCCGCCGAATTCGATTCGGCAACCAACACTTTGGAAGGGTAGAAAACCCAACATTAGTTATTTTAGAGTCTTTGGCTGCAAATGTTTTATTTTAAACACTAAAGACAACTTGGAAAAATTTGATGCAAAATCCGATGTTGAAATTTTTCTTGGTTATTCTACTACTAGCAAAGCTTATAGAGTATTTAATAAAAGAACTCTAGTTGTGGAAGAATCCATGCATGTCATATTTGATGAAACTAACTCCTTTGTGGTGAAAAGTCTAAATGATGATGATTTAGGTTTGGAGCATAAAATGAGCAATATGGAGTTGAATGACAAAGAAGCGATGGATCCCAAGGAGAAAGAACTACAAACCTTCAACACACCACAACGTCAAGAGGTGTCACGCCCCCCCAACCGGGGTGGGTGACGTGGAGCTCGATTAGGGATTAATAAAACAGATCCCCAACCAGGTCCCACACTTAGCTGCATTTAAATATAAATAAATTACATAATCCAGGAGCCTCTGACACACAGGGCTCCACCCCACAGGACATACAGTATCGTACATACATGTTCAGGTAAATAATCAATTACAACAGACATCATCCACAGTCTAGTAAATCCAAGTATTAATTAAGTTTACATAACATTTCTCAATGTTTCCTTACATTTATAACAGAGGATGAACGCGATCCTCACTTGATCAATCCGTGTACGACTCATTCACGATGCACCGCACCGCCTCGAATCTCCCGGAGGGGGTTTAAACATTTGAAACATGAGCGAAAGGCCCAGTAGGATATAATTTGAAATAATTTAAATAAACGAACAAATAAATAAGTGCGATAATAAAATAAATAAGACATTCAGCCCGACAGAACAGCCGGAACCTCACATCCTTTTTCTCAAAGGAAATATAACAGTAAATAATCCATATTACAGGCTTCAGCGAGTAATTAGTACAAATTACTCACCTCACCAAGCGCCTCGCCTACCGGACCGGTTTCGGGTTCTGCCCCCGAGGATGCACTCTCCGCATCCTATCTAGGCTTACAGCAATAGACTCTATTACCAGTTCACAAGATCTCTTATCTTAAGAAATCATCCATTTAACATTTTGAAATCGTTCATATGACCCCACGAACTACTCATGCCGCGGGCCCCATGACTAGACAAGCCATGAGGTTCCATTACTAGACAAGCTATGGATTCCATGGACAGGACAAGCCAAGGATTTCCATAAACTAACAAGCCATAGTTTTTAAAACATTTTCCTTTCGCAAACCAATCCCTTTCTTTAAAACATTTTCAAGGCCAAAATCTTCTTTGAAAACAGGCTCACAAGGAAAAGGGATAGAAATCCTACCTCGCACAATCAAACCTGGGACTAGCGTTGCCTTTTTCGGCTTCCGCTTCCTCAAGCCCCTTCAGTCTGAATCTACAGCGAGCGCTGATACAAAACACCACTTTAGGATCAATCCTCAGTCCTAAAGCAATCAAATCTCAATCATATACCAAGATTTTCCAATTAGTGTGCCCTAATCAATTTTCATGTTTCAACTTCCATTCCAAGGGTTTTAAATATCAAATCAGGGATTAAAGATGCTAATCCTTTCATCCCAAGTCCCCAAATGAAGCTAATTTGGGTCCTCCCCGAAAACAGGGGTCAAAACGACAATTTCAGGCCAAACAGGGTCAAACCCTGTGTACACCGGTCGACCAAAGATAGAGGAGTGCATCACCACCGGTCGGCCGGTGGTGTGCATCCGGTCGACCGGTCCGGTCGGCCGGTGGCCACAACAAGATCCGGTCGACATCTCCAGTTCGCGAAAACTCGCGAAAATCAGCTCAAAAACCTGCAAATCCAGTCCCAAATCACAAAATCTCAAGGGACAACCACTAGATCCGGGTTCTAGGTCCTAAAACAAGTCCAAAGAACCCAAGATCTCCAATTTCTACCCTAGTTTCACTCAAAATCCATCAAAATCCGTTTTGAACCAAAAGTAAGTTTTTGAATCCGAAAACTTGAAATCCAAGAGAGGTTCTTTCAGTAATCTTACCTTGAATCCTTCTCTTGATGTTGAAAACTCTTTGAAATCACTCTTGATTCGAATCCGGTCTTAATTTGAGACACAAACAGGGAAGAGAGAGAGGGAAAGAGCGCACGGAAATGAGAGAGAGAGAGAGAGAGAGAGAGAGAGAGAGAGAGAGAGAGAGAGAGAGAGAGAGTGAATGCACGGGAAGAAAAGGAAAGAAAGAAAGAAAAGAAAAGAAAAAGAAAAAGGAAAGAAAAAGGGAAATAAAAGAAAATGACGTGTATAAAATAGGACAGTCCAGAAATGCGCCCATACACACTTCTAGATTAAAATAAATTATTGTAAATAATTTAAATACCTTGGAATTATTTAAACTCAATTAATTAAATCAGATTAGGCACACTAATAATCTTAATTACCTTAATTAATCTCAATTAATTCTTCAGGGTGTTACAAGAGGATCAAGTTAATGATTCAAAACAAGATAGTACATCCTATCAACTACCGAAGGAATGGTGGTATAGTACCTCTCATCCTAAAGATAAAATCTTAGGTGACATCTCACAAGGAGTGGTTACTAGATCATCACTTAAAAATGTTTGGAATAATTTAGCTTTTCTTTCACAAATTGAACCTAAAAGTTTTAAAGATGCTGAAAATGATGAATTTTGGATTTTAGCGATGTAAGAAGAGCTAAATCAATTTGAAAGAAGTGATGCATGGGAATTAGTCCCTAGACCTAGTACTCAATCCGTGATTAGTACCAAGTGGGTCTTTAGGAATAAGTCTTGTGAGGTAAGGATTGTGTGAACCAAATCTAAGACCTCTCTATATATGTTTTCTCGGTTGTACCTCTTGGACAATAATGAAAGATAATTTCTTATTCTTCTTTATTTCTCTTTCATTCAAAAAAGTGGAAAATTATGAAAGACAATAATAGGTTTTAAATATATTGAGGACCTGTAATACACCAGATCGGAAATGCAGCTACCAAATTATAGGTTCCGAGTGGAAAATTATGCAATGATATATCATATTAATTATTCCCGGTCATGACTTTGAAGCATATATCTTCATTATTAGGGAAGCGAAAATCTCTCTTTCAACATCGACGCCATACAATATTATATCAGCTGATCTAAAAGCTTTCTTTTTTATATTTGATGCTAGTTAAAAACACGTGAATATCACGTGCATGTTCAATTTGTTTAATTTTTTCAAAAAGAGTTTGATTTAGTAAATAAGGACATACTTAAAAATATATTATTTCAGTAAAGCAATTAAAAAAAAGTGCCACGTAAAAAATATTATTTTAGAAAAATATAAGGAAAAAAAATATTTAAGTGGGAATACATTTGGGAAAATATACTAAATTAGGCAAGAAATTAAAAAGGCATAAATAAATAGAAATGCATGTTACAATCAAAGTGTGTGTTTTGGACCTTTGGTTAGATATTATCTATGTGTACACAAATAGAGCATACATGCGGAAAAGAAATGAGATAAAAATTTAATTATGAGGTACATATAAGAAAACAATATAAGAAGCCTTGTAAAGTTTTGAGTAGAGCATAATTTATAAAAGTAATATGCAAGATTTTGGGAGAAGGAAAAAGGAAAACAGTAAAAGGAAAAAACAAAAAAAACAAAAAAACAAAAAGGCCAAGCAAAAAAGGACAATAAAAAGGAGGTGGGGGAGGTTCAACCTAAGCGACCACGTTTTGATCGAAAGCAAAAGAAGTGAGACTCGTACCTCTTTTGATAATTTATCAATACAAACCTCACACCACTCGTCATTCGCCTCACAGCAAAAGAAAACTAAAGTTTTTTTTTTTTTTTTTTTTTTTTTTTTTTTTTTTTTTTTTGCCAACCCCTAAGCTTAATTAAAGTAGTATTTTCCAATGGTATCTATAACAATCATATTTTCACAAAACAAAGCATTATGTACAATGTACAGTTAAAAAAATAAAAATAAAAAACCTCTGTATAGAAACAGTTAAGCTGGTCTCTGAAAGAGAATGTGAGCAGATCCAGCACAGTTTGATGGATTATGCAGGCCAGTCAAAAGGGTTTAGCATTCCTCCAAGAAGTTTTTCATCAATAATACTCTTTTGCCTTCACAGAGAACCATGCAAGCAATTTCATCCCAGATTCGTTACTAATCAGGATATACATGAGTATATACAATAACGTGGATGAGCTATTAATACATACAACAGCATAACCTAAACTAATAAGGCAGGTAACTAAATACCTTCCTTTCGTTTTTTTTTTCTTTGTTGGTTTACAACTTAACCTTAGCAATTATACATACGCGTCAGTGGGAAGGCGAGGGGTGAGAAGCACATCAAGCGAGGACGCTAAAAGTTCAGAGAGTCCAGAGCCTAATGTTTGATGAAAGTATCATGATTAGAGAAAAAGTAGATAGTATATATATGTATTAGATAAGATAATCATATCACAGTCACAGTTAATATGAGCGAGATATTGTCCTAGGATTTTTTTTAAACCATTGCTAAACAATATGTATAATGTAACAGGAATTCTAAACGGATTAAGGTCTTGAAGAATTCGAATAATAATGTACAACTACAGTTCAAGTAATTAGAAAAGAAAAATAGTATTTTATAGTTATCTTATATATATATATATATATATATATATATATATATATGGATGAGCTTTTAATAGTTACGGTTTCATCAATAGATACTATTAATTATATAAACTTGATGACGCAACGTGATAAAAATTTAATATAATTAATTGTCATAAAATTTATTGTCTATTATTTAATTTATTACAATCATTAAATCAATATCTTACGACTAAAATAATAATATCCATAGATAGATAAATATTAGAGATCTTTTCTAGGTGCTCATCTCCTATTGGGTAAACTTTTTTTTTTTTTCCTTTCTTTCCTTAGCCTTCAATTGTTTGATCGCCAGCTTCCGGTGGTGTTCTCTGGGAATATATTGGTCTCAATTTGATCAGAAAGTAGAAGCAGCCAAGAAAGAAAAAAATTGAAGGCTAAGGAAAGAATTTTGGTTACTGGATGGCTTCGTGATATTTTTATTATGATTACTGGATCGCTTCGTGATATTTTTATTTGGTTATGTTAGATTAGAATTGCTTTATTTTGACATAGTTGTAATTATTATATAGTATAATGTTTGTGGTTCTTCGCCTACTGTACTAGCTTCCCGCGGTCACCGTGTTATGGTTGTCTCTTCGAGATATCTTATTGGCACTGCTGCAGACAAAAAATTTGCAAGTGTTGTTGACACGGAATATCGCATCAAGGTGCCTTGCTTTGGAGGAGAGCAATAGGTCACCTTCTTCCATGAGTATAGGGAAGGTGTCGATTGGGTAAGAAATCTACAGGCTTCTCATAGAAGTAGTTTATTCATATAATGTAAATCCTATTCGTTTCCTTTATCACGATGAGTGCTTTTCCTCTTTGTTACAGGTGTTTGTGGACCATCCAACATACGATAGACCTGGAAATCCTTATGGGGATAGCTATGGAGCTTTTGGTAATAACCAGGTATGCTTGTTGTTCAAGTTGTAGCTTTTTTGGGATAGATCAGTGAAGTACCATACTATATTGTTCACCAATAATGATGATTTGTATACTCATTTGGTTTTACAGTTTTGGTTCACTTTGCTTTGCCATGCGGTATGTTCCTCATCAAGGACTGGCATGCAAGACTTGTTTCAGTGTATGGTTTCCTAGATCATTTAATTACCTATAAGGCTAGCTATGGATATTCTTGTTCTTCTTTAGGACTAGTAATGATGTTCTTAATATTAGTGCATAAATTATCATTATTTGAGACCAAAGTTCACAATCATTGACCATTACATCTCTTCTGTTTCAGGCTTTTGGCAGCTAAATATCGTCCACATGGAAGAATGAAAGGACTTAAGTTTGTATTTGTAGGTATATATGTGTGTGTGTGAATATATATATATGTTTGCAAGAACTATTCCTTCCTGAAATGATATATCAATGTGTGTATTTACGTGTGTGTATGGATATCAATGTGTGTATTTTGAAATGATATTTTTATTTGCTCATTTTTCTTGTGTTATGTGGTAAAATAGTTATTCCTTTCTAATCACGTGTTTTTATATTCAAGTTCAGAGTCAAGTTCCCATACATTTAGATTATCAAGACTGCAATTGTTCATGCCAACTTTGCAAGAGAGAGCACAAAACAATTCTACAACTCGAAGATAAATTCCATTGGTGTACAAGAATGTCATGTCACCAACAAGAAAGTCTCACTTTCAGTGTTGACGTGCGTCATATATATTTTATATATTATATATGTACTAGTCGGACAGACGTGACATTTTTTTTGAAATAATGAGTATATAAAGTTAAAAAAACAGAAAAAAAGAAAAAAAAACACGAAGAAAAAAAAGAAAAAGAAAAAACCAAAAACAAAAAAGAGAAATAAAGAAAAAAAAAAGAAAATTAAAGAAAGATAAAAAGAAAAGGAAAAAAAATAGAAAATTTGAAATTTCAAAGAACAAAGATAAAAAAAATTAGTTAAAAAGGGAAAGCAACAAAAACAAAAAAAAAATTGAAAAAAAAAGGAAAAATATTTAAAAAGTTACAAAAAAGGGAAGAAATAAGAAAATAACAATTAAAGAAAAATGTTTCGCCAAAATAGTAATTACACCGAAACTTGCCCTTATTCATTTTACAATTAAGTTTTATTGTTATAGTATTTTTTTTAATAAAAATTTAAATTTAAAGTGTGTTTATTTACACAACTCAAGTTATGATATGATTTGAGTTGTATATATGAGAGAAAAATATTGTAATAAAAAAATAAAATTTAAACTTATGTAAGAAAAAACACTGTAATAATATGAATTGAGTCAGGAAATGAATAAGGTAAAATTTTTGTTACAATATTTTTTTTTTCACATACACAACTCAACTCATGACTTGAGTTATGACCTGAGTTGAGTTGTGAAATGAACACTCTCTTAGATGTATAACTATATCGAATACAAATTAATACGACCATACTTCATTCACCTTAATTTCAGTAAAAGCAAGCTAAAAGTATTTTAAATTATTATTATTGCAAGTCTGAAGTATGTAGCATCTTTCCAAATTTTCAAAAAGTGCAACAGTTAAGTGACAACTAATTTTTCAATTATATGTCCAATTTCAGTGTCTATTTAATCATGTCATTTGAAAAATTGAAATATTTTTTAACTATTTTTTTTTTTTTACTTAGATATATTAAATGATGTTTCATAATTTGATTTCTCAGATATCAATGGGATACTAAAAAGTTGACACTTTATTTGAGTCCTATCAGTTACACTTTGCATGAAAATTAAAAACAGCTAAGCTGGTCACTCGGAGAGAGAATGAGAGTAGGTCCAACAACATTAGATGATGCAGGCTAGTCAAAATGGACGTCTCCCAAAATAAGTCCTAATAATTCCTGTTGAGCGACGGGCTATGGATGAGTTTCACCTTCATCGGAGTTCAAACAAGCCATTTCATTCCAGATTCTTTACTAATCATAATACATATAATTATTCTTTCCTAATCATAATGCATATAATTACAAAGAATACGTTTTTATAAAACGAAATAACTTAAATTTCTCGGGCTAAAGTAAATAAGGTTCACGTATGTTATGGCTAAAGTTTGTAGTTTAAGCATCTTTTTGGGAAAACGTTACTGTGCGTATTAGCATCTCTTTTCACGATTTGTCCTACCGCATCATTTATTGGTCAACATTTGTGGTCTATACTGCTGTGATATCTTAAAAATGGATTGAGATGCTTCTTTCCGAGCTTTATTTTCAAGTTCAACAGTATCAAACAGATTTTTGAAGACTCGAGATCTCATGAGATTTTCTATTATCATGGAGATTTGTTGTTCTTTAGTTGCTTTCGTAATCGTTTGTCCTTTATTAGAGGTATCTATAGAAGTGCAAACTCTTACTGACCTTTTTTATGATTTGAGAGAGGGTTTGTTTCAGCATTCTACTGTTGTTCTTGTATTTCATCATTCTGGACTTTCTTATAGTAAATCTTCCGTGTAACATAACAATCTGATGTAGTGTGATTTACCATTTGATGAAAAGATAAAATTTAAGATATCCCGTCTCTTCTGGTGCAGGTTTTTTATTGGCTTTGATTTGTATTTCCTTATCTTCGATCCATGCTTGGACTGAAGCGCCAATCCTTTCTCGGGATATAGGTATTTCTGGCGGAATCGGCAAGTTCTTCTTTTCGTGACAAGTTGATTCTATAACAGTGACTTCCTTTCTATGTTTCGACGAGGGAGGTTTATTCGATGGGTTTGTAATTGGCTTCTTGGATGTTGCAGCTTTTTGTATAGCTGTCGCCGTACTTTCTGTATTTTCTACTTCGTCCATTAGTGCAGCAAAGTCGGATATAGTATGATTTTTAATATGGACCTTGCACTCGAGTTGCATTCTGTTAATCCAAAACCGAATTAATTCCTTTTTTTGCAATAATCTCATTGCAGTATAATTGTTGAGTCACGTGGGTCATATTTGACCATGTTTATTTATTTTATTTATGGAGTCAGTTGTTTAGTGTCCTAGAATATAGGAGTTTGTTTTTTAGTGGTATAGAACATTGCTTTGTGTTTACTAAGTCACATGAGGTTTGTTTCTGCACGTTGCTTTTTTCTTGGATTTAATGGATGCATATTCCTTATTTCATGTGATTAGCTCTATATAAAGAGCATCAGGTTGTAAACTTTTGTTTAGTAGCAAGTAATAAAAGTAGTTCATCTCATATTTTTGTCCTTTTTCTCTTTATTATTGTAACAGTAATACTTGTTTTTAAATTGATTTACATAATCGGGGAGTGATTCATGTGCCAATTGTCTTTCGTTGGCTAAATCCGTCAGACTTATCTTGTGTTCATCGATGGAGAAGTTAGTGCAGAAAACTGTTTCTAATTCTTCCCAGGAGTTGATATTGCCTGCTGGCAAATTGACAAACCAAGCGTATGCTCAGTTAGTGAGAGATTTTGAGAACTCCCTCATCCATAGTTCTTGATCACTAGCATAACTCTGAGATCATCCAAACAACTAATGATGTGTTCTCTTACATTCTCCTTCTTTCCATAAAACTTTTAAATTTAGGATTAATGTATTCCTTTGGATAAGGATTGGAAAGAATATGACTTGGCTAAGGTGCTGAAAATTACTGCTATTATTATTTTATTGGCTCTTTCTGCTTCTTTTTGGAACATATTTTGCAACTGATCCCTGTAATAAACTCACTTGAAGTTTCGTTTTCGGCACCGGCAGGAATATGATGGTTGGTAGGATTCTCATGATTCCTTGACCTAACAGGATTTTGACTTCACAAGACTTGTGCCATTAGGTTGGCCGGGTTGGATTGATACAAGGGTGTCTATTTGATTTCTTTTTTTCGACCTTAGATAACTTCTGTACAATCTGTTCCTATGTTTGTTTCAATTTTTGAGTGTGGACAAGACCTGAGCCAGAACCTCATCCTGTTGTGTAAGATCAGAACCTCATCCTGTTGTGTCGATCTAACGATACTTTGTTGTTCAGTCATTTGGTAGATGATTGAAGAAAATTAGTATTGAGGTTCCCAGTGGAGTATATAGAAAGTATACTAGTATTATTGAAAATAAAAATTAAAGTGCAATAATAACATATTAATTAAATTAAGAGATAAATCAAATTAAATAAATAAAGCGAGCGGTCGCATAAAACAACACCTCTTGTAAGAAAGCAAAACGGGCGGTTGCATATAACAATGCTTCTCATAAATTAATTTGTTAGAGTAGGTGATCGGAAGTTACACAACACTCTTTATAAGTTAATGACAACGTGGTTAGGTTATAATGCTACTCGCGAGTCAAGTTAATAGATAGAAAATAAAATGAGAGCAAACACTTTTAAATAACAAAAGTATTATACATATATTTACTTATATAAGCAAATATATAAGTAAATTATTATACATATATGTCAACATATATTTACTTATAATAAGTAAAGTATTATACATATATGTCAACATCTCGACTAAAATGTGACATAAATCTTTTAATTTCTGAACTTTTAATTCTTTAAATTTAACAAAAAAATTTGAGCAAATTTAGTAAAATTTAATAAAATGAGACATATTGCAACATTTTTACAAATTTAGGGATATATCGCTAAAATTAAAAGTTAATGGGACAATTTGATAAATTACGGAGACAATTATACTAAAACTTGGTGAGTGTGTGTGTGTGTGTGTGTGTGTGTGTATCAAGCATTACTCCACAATTACCGGGCTCAAAATTTTTGTTTTCTTTGGAAAGGAACTTGACTCAATTTTGTTTTGTTTTTGTTTTTGTTTTTTTTTTTTTCAGCGGGATTAAACGACATCAAGATTAAAAACGACAAAATCTTTCATTATTTTTTACCAAACCAATAAATAAAAGAAGAGAAAAGAGAGATTGAAATTGAAATAGGCCAAAACACACCTACATACGACATTGTCCCCAAATGAAATCAACTTCGGCATAAAACTTGAAGTGGAATTTTGAACGCTAGAGTTCTTTTTTTCTTTATTTTATACATTGGAAGAATCCGTTTTGTTATTAATAGACTAGGAAAGGAAAAGGAAATAACTGAAAGAAAAGAAATCAGGCTACCTAGAAACACGCAGATTTATTTGTCTGAAAACGTTAATACCAACGGAACTTTTTTTGGTAGGATCAGAAAAAATAAATTAGTAATAATTCTTTATTTTTAGTTGTTAAATCTGTATAAAAAAAAATGTCTCTTCTGCCTAATTTTTCAATCTAATATGCTTTTAACCTAATATACCGTTTAAAACTAACACTATCAATATGTCAAACTATTGATATATGGGACATATATGTACACATTTGTGTTATAACATTATTATTGCACTTTATTTACGTTTATTATTGCTTTTCCCACATGTAGTTTGGCTCATTGAACAATGTCGTAATTTCAAACTCGTGAAACAAAGAAGCAAGAGCAAGCTGCATAACCTGAAGAGAAAATGGTATTCCTGGGCAAATTTTTCTACCGGCGCCAAATGGTATCAACTTGAAGTTCTGGCCCTTGACTTCGACGTCATTGTGAGTTGTAAGGAATCTTTCTGGCCTGAACTCGCACGGATCTGACCACACATTCGGGTCTCAATGAAGACTCGAAGCATTTAGCAAGAGACGTGTGCCTGCCGGGATGTGGTAGCCGCCGACGGTGCAATCTTTCAATGATTTGCGTGGCGCTAAGAGCGGTCCGTCGAGGTATAATCATAATGTTTCTTTTATAACGACTTGGAGATAAAACAAAGTTCATTACGTCCGATTCACTTGCCTTTCTCTGCCAACGTTATCGTCCAATTCTTGTTGCCCTCTTCTTAGAGCTTCTCGATTGTTGAGAGGTAGAGCCAGAGCCCATGTCATTGTGACAGATGTTGTATCAATGCCACATAAAATAGGAGCCTGCAAATAATACCGCATGCACATAGTCCATAACAAAATGTTTGATGAAAGTATCATGATCAGAGAAAATAGATATTGCAAAATATGCAGAAAATAAGATAGTGTACCATGTGTATAAAATAAGATAAGAAAGGCTTAATACATGCAATCACATTTAATATATATAACAAGCTATTCTATTAATATTATTTTTTAGAAGCATTGCTGAATTTGGAATTTCTATTCAGTTTTGTGTTTATATATGTCTAATCAATCAAATCATATCACATTATTTAATGGATTCTCAACAAGGTAAAAATTATTTGCAAAACCATTTAAATGGTTTATAAATGATATGGTGTAATGTGTTAACATCAAAACTGGATAAGAAATTTAAGTCCGAGCATTATTAAAAAAAGAAAAAACGAGTTTGTCTCTGAATAGATGGACCCTACCTTACCTAAAAAGTTAAGATCGTGGGTATATATTTTGTTGACTCATTTAGCTTATTTATATTAATATATATAATACACAGATATTATTTTATTGGTGTTATTTACTTTTTTATACCACGTGTTTTATATTTATTTTAAAAATATATGATCAGTTTTTATCTCATTAAATGTATACTTTTAAATTATAATTAATATATAAATTTATATTTTTTATCGGTATTTTGACTTGTGAGATGATTAAATTATTCTTAAAGAGAGTTCATATATGACGCCTATCCATGTTTCCAAATAGTTATCAATCCCTTTTTGAGGATAATTTGATCATTTCAGAAATCAAAATCAAGTTTCAACGAAGCAAAGAATATTGTAATTTCCTCCACCTGTGTAGCGTATTTTCTTGGAGACTTCATTTTAAGTGAGAAATGTTGACAAATATGATCCCCACACTAGCTTTTTATGGTAAACTCACCTTATTTGACAAATAAAAGTTAAACATATATACAAATATGGTGTGGTTGTAATGGTTGTTTCATGTTTATCCGTCAATAAGTATTATTATTTTAATCATGATGGATAAAAATACTCCTTTCTAAAAGAGAAAAGGAGATACATACAAACTTCTAAAAGAGAAAGAAAACACTCCTTTCTTCGGATTCTTGCATTATTTTTGCACAAAAAAGTAACGGAATTTGTCAAGTTGTGATGAGTAAGCAAATAGGGCTAGTACGTCTCGGATTCATCTATTTATTTATAGAGTTCTAATTATGAGTAGTATAGCGCACAACATGTACGTTCCAGGAAAGTAGGTTTGATAATCTTATCGGCATCATAACTGGAGATTTCCTCAGCGCCATCAAGAATGGAAAGTGTCACGCCTATGAAATCTTGTTGATCATCTTTATCATTTCCTTCTCCAGCCGACCTGCTTTGCTTATGCTAGTCTAGCCACCTTCAAGCACTTGATCCAAATCTTTCGCAGTCTTGTTCATCGCTCTCTCAAAGCCCCCCAAGTTCAGCCACCTCAAATAAGGAATCACATCGGCCAACACAAATGTTCCTGTCAACTTGAAAAACTCTCTTATGGCCCTTTTGCACTACTCATCATTCTCTTCTTTTTACACATATCGTTTCCCTACTATTATCTTATGCCACATGTTTAGGGTTAAGTCACCAAACCAATTTTTTACATCCACTTCTTCAGTGTTATTCTATGTATATCCTTTATGGCTGTCCTTACCTCCGATTCTCGGACGTGGCATAGCATCTGAAGACGGTGGTTCGAGAGCAACTCTAGCATGGCTATCTTGTGAAAATGGCGCCAATAGGGCCCCATAAGGGCTGAAACCAAACATGGCATAATTGGCTGCCATGTGTTCTGTGCAAAAGAGAAGTAATCCATCTTCATGGTTTGAACATGAAGTTGGAAACTCCCAAAAGATTAATAATATTTAATATAATAGAAATGGCGAGATTGTTGGCTTAATTGACTTTTGGGCCATTACATTTCCTTCCCAATAACATTAATTAAATGCTTTCAAGTGGTTGGATAATATTTATTCGAAAAAAGAAGTGGTTAGATCGAGGAGAACTTTCAAAAAATGCACTGTACCGCCTAGTAGATAATGTTTTTGTGGAAAGATCAACATGGAAATAATTTTATGTGTGGTTGATGTTAAGTTTCTAGTAAAATCTATCACTTTCAACTTGTATAATTTCTACAAGATTTTTTGAACTCGTCTATATCTATCTATTAACATTAAAAAAGAGGGATAACTAAGGGGTATTATTTTAATTTACAGTAAATATTAAAATAATATAATACATCTGTTTAAATAGATTTTTACATAAATTATTTGTTGTATCATTATCTCCAGTACCTTTTTTTTTTTCACTGACATAATTGTTGAAAGTCTTTTGATCTAACTTGTGGACATTCTTTCTTCTAAATAATAACTTGTGCACTTTAGTCGTACTAATTAGTTTGTTTTGTTATTTCTAGGTTGTGTCTATTATTGCAATTGCAGACAAAAATATATATAATTCATACAATAAACTAATAAAGAGACCCTACAAACAAAAAATCAAAAAAATTAATCTACCCTTATTAAAAAAACTTAACCAATCCCAGTACTAATAGAAATCTAAACAAATTTAACAATGATAACAAATATACACTCGGATATATATCCCCTCAATTAATGAAATTGTTATTTTACTGGCACCAACAATAAGTATTACTTAATTCCATTATGATTAGTCTATGATGATTACAAAGTTTACACTCCGTTAAATATCTGTTAAAGTACTACGAGTTGTGCGCTCAAATGAAATTGTGAAATGAAGTGGGTAGATCAAGAAGAACTTTCAAACAATGCATTGTATCGCCTGCTTAAGTAGATAATGTTTTTGAGGAAAGGTCAACATGGAAATAGTTTTATGTGTGGTTGATGTTAAGTTTCTAGTAAGATCTCTCACTTTCAACTTGTATGATTTCTACAAGATTTTTTGAACTCGTCCTATTAACATTAAAAAGAGAGAGGGATAACTCAGGGGTATTATTGTAATTTAAAGTAAATATTAAAATAATATAATACATCTGTTTAAATAGATTTTTATATAAATTATTTGTTGTATCATTATCTCCAGTGATTTTTAGCTTAAAGGCGATAAGTTTTTTCACTGACATACAAGGCTTGTTGAAAGTCCTTTGATCTAACTTGTGGACATTCTTTCTTCTAAATAATAACTTGTAGACTTTAGTCTTACTAATTAGTTTGTTTTATTATTTCTAGGTCGTGTTCTATTATTGCAATTGCAGACAAAAATATATATAATTCATACAATAAACTAATAAAGAGACCCTACAAACAAAAAATCAAAAAAATTAATCTACCCTTATTAGAAAAAAACATAACCAATCCTAATACTAATATAAATCTAAACTAATTTAACAATGATAACAAATATACACTCGGATATATATCTTTTAATTAACTACGAACCCCTCAATTAAAGAAATTGTTATTTTATTGGCACGGACAATAAGTATTACTTAATTCCATTATGATTTATGATTATTTTATGATGATAACAAAGTATAGACTCGGGTTAAATATCTTTTAAATTATTACAAGTTGTGCGCTCTAATGAAATTGTTAAATCATTAGCACGAACAACTTCTATAGCCCATGGCTTAGAAAATGCTATATGCTTTTGATCTTCTCGCTGCCCATAGTCATTTTTTGTATAAATAGTTTCAGCTGCTAAAAACTTATAATTATAAGTTTGGCTAAATAATTCACGTTAGTGATGTACTCTACAATACAAAACTAGTTGCAACATTTGTGATGAGCTAGATATTAAGTTGCCGAATGTGTTTTACCTTTTCATATAAAATTTGTTGATTTTAATTTAACATGCACGTTTTTAGCTGCCACCAAATTTAATAACGCGGGCTTAAAGTTGCAATTTATGATAAATTTAAAAGAGTTTTCTCATTTTGAATTTATACATGAAGAGAAAAGTAAGATAACTCAGTGGAGGTGATCAAATTTAAAATTAAGCCAAATATTTATGCATTTGAACAAAACGTTAAAAAAAAAAAAAAAAATTCACATTTACATTTCTGCTTTTAACAAAAAGATGCGGCTGTGATGCGGCTGTCATAGTCAAAGAAACATATTATGAACCATATATGTAAGCAACAGTAATAAAGTTCTCCACTTCCATTAATTAATTTCTGTAAACACACGCTTTATCATGTTATGGAAACAAAGTGAAACATTTATAACTAATTAATATTAAATCCTTGTATTAATTACTACCCATCAAAACCGAAACTCTAAACACATACATAAACGTCTCCTATCACCTCGTTTATGCATAAAGCTCAGCAGGCAAGCGAAGCGTGAAAAGAACTTCAAGTGGAGTGGCTTTGGTATTTGTTAATCCAAAGCTTTCCGTCATATCAACAGGAGCATTTAAGGGCGTGGAAATGTCGAACGCTTGTAGAAAGCTAGCTAACGTGAACTGCACCATTTGAAGGGCAAAAGAAATACCAGGACACGCTCTTCTACCGCTTCCAAATGGGATTAGCTCAAAATGCTGACCCCTAACATCTACATCTTTGTTGGTGGTGAGAAACCTCTCGGGCTTGAACTCGAACGGGTCGGGCCACAAGATCGGGTCGGTTTGGATCTTCCAAATGTTGGTGATGAGCCGAGTTCCCTTAGCGACATGGTAGCCGCCTATGGTGCAGTCCTCGAGGAAGACATGTGGCCCTGAGAGCGGCGCTGCGGGGTATAAACGTAGTGTCTCTTTGACTATGGCTTGGATGTATGTTAATTTGTGCATGTCCAACTCATTCACGGCTCTGTTCTTGCCTACCTGGCTGTCAAGTTCATCTTGGGCCTTTTTCAACACGTGGCGATTGTTCAGCAACAACGACACTGCCCATGTTAGGGTTAATGCGTTGGTGTCGCTGCCTCCCGCAATCAAAGTCTGCAAGTTGAAATTCAGGGCCCGTTTAGTTCGTTGATTCGAGTTTTTAATTCGAGTTAAGATGTGATGTTATGTGAGAGCTTTTTACTGTAGCAAAAAAGTTAGATGTGACTGTTTCTGAGAGCTTTTTACTGTAGCAAAACTCGAATTCTAAACTCAAATCAGCGAAGTGAACAGGGCCCAGTTTTTTCGTTGATGATCATATTATAATTGGATTTTCCTTTTTTGTATTTTTTTAATGAAAGCTCGCAGCACAAGACTTGTTGACACGTGGGGAAATCTTCTTTTTTATAAAAGTTGTGTCACGTGAATGTCGTAGGAGTTAGCTTAGGGCATATTTGGTGCACCGTATTGTATCCTATTATATTATATCGTATAGTATAGTATTGTATTTTATTGTATAATTTTTATATAATACGTTATTTGTTTGGTGATATTATTAAAAATTATATTATTTTTACTATATTGTAATCTATTTATGTATTAATTTGTAATAAGATAAAATTTAAGCTTAATTATAATCCAATTCGACTTTATTCTCGACTAGAACTGAACATTTAGAGGAAGCAAGTGAGAAAGTAGAATTATTACTTTGGGTTCTTTTTGGGGAAAAAAATTGAAAAAATGGGGTCAAACTGTACAGTAACCTTTTTGTTTTATTTTTCCAAGTCAAGAGTGTAATAGTAGTCTGTTTACCACTTCACTGAAAGTGATTTTATCTTTATACTTTTAAATCACAAGTTAAATAGTTAGGAATATGCTTTTTCTAAAGTCTTTTGTCCTTTAAAAATTTCATTACAAAAAATCTCTTAAATAAATGACAAAAAAAGGCAATTGACTTAATAATATAATTACTTTTATTACAAAAGGGAAATTAATAGAGACTTTTTTTTTCTCTCCACACATCCCACATATCATATAGTAAATTATAAATTATTTGTATTTCTAAAAATCCATAGTAAATATTTTTCACATTTTCAATGACTATTCTAAAAAATTGCATGAAGGTCGTTCAATTTTCCTTACTATTTGTTATGTGAATATCATTTTTTTCTCTTTTTTTTACTTTTATTTTTCGTTTTGTGTCATGTTTGTTTGCTAATCAATTTTTTAAGTAAATCGTTTCATTTTTTTCTGTTTTTTATAATGTTAGACTACGGGATACATTTCTTTCATATGTAGCCTTAAATAATTCGGCCTATTAAAATTTTTTCCCTTCAAATTTTGCTCTGTTTAATAATTTTTCTGCTAGAATAAATTTTTAACTCCTTAACCGTATTTCTAAATTTAATAATGGTCTTGGAATTCAAGCTGTAATTATTGATGCATAAGTGGTCAGGCACTTAACTCAATTATTAAATTAACGGGTCTTTATCTGTAGAATATAACACTAATTTACTCTTTCCTTTTTTTTTTCATTTTCCTTTTATTTTTTTTTTATTTTTTTGTGGAATGGAAGAGCGGTTCATGTAGAGACGGAGCCAAGGACCCCACAATGACAGAAAATATGTGGTTAATCAGAATGGATCGGCAATCATAGCCTTATCATCAAACTCACTATATTGCTGCGAAAATAGTTAATCAGAAGAGTAAATTCGAGCAGGAAATTATGTGCACAAGTGTCTCCATAGTCCATTAGTAGAAAATAGAAAATGTGCTTCATTGATATGCATTAGAGCTTCATTAATATAATAATTCCTTGGCACTTAGAACGTTTATATATATATATATATATATATATATATATATATATATAGGAAAATGGCTGCTTCTCATTGATTAATTAATGAGTAAAGTTTAAGAAAATAATGATAAAAAAACTGTAATTTTTTTTTTAAATAGGCATTTCAAAATATATATATTGAATAAGCACCAACGGAGTGCGTGTTTCAACTAATAATAATAATTAAAGGATAATAAACTTGCGTACCAAAATTGTGGCCTTGATTATTGTATCAGCATCGAAACCACCGAAGTCTGAACCGTGAAGTATTGATAGCATCACGTCGATGAAGTCTTGTTCCTTTTTCTCTTCATTATTCATTTCTGCTCTATTCTGCTTATGCTCTTCAAGCCATTCACCAACAATACCATCCAAAGCCTTCGCAGTTTTCTTCATGGCCTTCTCACAGCCGCCTAAATCCAGCCACCCGAGATAAGGAATCGCATCCCCCGGTACAAACAGCCCAAGAAGTTTTGAGAATTCCTTTATTTCTTTCTGAACTAAGCGTGCTTGTTTTACATCACCACCATCATTTGCATCAATAGAGTAACGCTTCCCAGCCACCATTCTGAGAGTCACGTTGAGCGTCAAGTCCGAAAACCTTTGCTTCATCTCCACCGGAGCTTGGCCCGAATGATCATTATCATTCCATTTGGTAGTCCAATGTTCGTATAACTCCTTAACGAAAGATGCCACTTCAGAGATTCTAATATGTTTGAGCAGCTCAAGACGGCGGTTCGAGAGCAACTGAACCGTGGCTATCTTACGAATCTCGCGCCAAAAGGGTCCATGAGGTGCTAATCCAAACATGGCGTAGTTGTAGCCCAACTGCTTCGCGGCAAGCAAATTTGGACGTGAGGCTGAAGCCAAGTCATTGATGGTGAAGCACTCTTTTGCCATCTCAGAGCTACTCACTACCAAACCTCGATGAGACCCGATTCGGATGGTGAAGATCGGTCCGCATTTATCAGCCAAGTTTGCCAAAGTTTTATGGGGAAGTGGAGATCCTCCTGCTAGTAGATGGAGATGTCCGATTATAGGCCATCGGCCAGCGGCTTCAGGTGGTGATATTCTGCTGTCGTTTCTTCTGAAACTAGATGACCTTTTTTGGACTAAGTAGAGAAATAGTAGTATGGCCAAAAATCCAGCTACGGCAGTGTCTATATGACGGAGAAGAAACTCCATGATTTTAGTAGATTATAATGGAGTTTTGAATGGTGTTGAAATGTTATCTTTGGGAAAGTCAGCGAAAAAGGGTTTGTTTGATTTATAATGGTGTTCCTTTTTTTTTCTTCTTTTTGTTTGAAAAATTGTAACGCCGGGCCCACTTATGCTGTCTTTTGCTTGTAGTAAGCACTTAACATTGAAAAGGAAATTAGTATTAGGATGAAAGCTTAATTAACTATTTTTTATATACCATAAAGATTAGGAGGATCTTATCCTTAAAGTGACGGATATATAATAGATTTAACAGATGACATGTCAATTTCCAGTTTTGAAATCATCTCTAAAGTAATTGTCCGGATTCAGAGATTTCTCTCTTTTTTTTCTTTTTTTTTCTTTTTTTTTTTTTTTTTTTTTTTTTTTTTTTTTTGCGAATCCGGATTCAGAGAAATTAAGGATAGAAAAAGTATACGTATCATTGTTATTATTGTCTTTACGAGGCCCCAATCTGAATATCTAAATGGTCTAAATATTATCTTGAGACTGATTTATACTAGGTATACTACTAGTTTTGCAAATATCACATTTTTAAGCAACTGTTAATTCGGAGAAAGAACATAAACTAGATGATCCGATTCGGATGGTGAAGATCGGTCCACATACGGCGGCCATGGCACCCAAGTTTATACGGGATGGCTTAGGTTCTTTTAACAAAGAAAGGTGACTAAATAATGGCCAACCTCCCAAGGCTTCAGGTGGTGCTTTGCCCTTGCCAAATCCCCACATACGTGTTAAGAAATAGTAAATAAAGACTATGGCACATAATATTAGTCATGCCATGGCAGTTAGATCATGTGGAAGTAGTAAAGAAGCCATATTGCAAATTTGGTAAAAGTCAGACGGCCTTGAATTTATGGCAGTGTCTAAAAGACGGAGAAGAAACTCCATGATTGTAGTCTTGTAGATTATAATGGAGTTTTGGAATGGGAGTTGTTATCTTCGGACAGTGTACTAATCAAAAGAGTTTTGTTTGATTTGTAGTGGGCTCCCGTAATTTCGACGTTTCGTTGGAAAAATTTTAACGCGGGCCCGGATGTCGTCTACCATGGATCCCCCCTTAGTTGTCCTTCACAATTAAGCTCAATAAACGACAATTTATAGGACTCAAATCATGTTTAATTTTAGTGTTTTAGTTAGTGTCTAATCAATCATATCATGTCGCGTTGTATAAAAAATTTAAATTACTTTTTAATTAACTCTTTTGTATTTATAATGGGATAATGTGGTGTAATTTAATTGGTTGGACACCTATTGAGATATGAAAAATTAGACATACGATATGGAGCTCATTTTACATACCATAAAGATTTAGTGGATCTTATCCTTAATTGAAGTGATTTTCCGCCACATATTTGAATTATCTTATTCCAAACAAAAAAAAAATCTAAAAAATTATCTTGAGATTGATTTATACTAGCTATACATGCATATATATGTAATGTAGTACATAAATAATATTGCCTATAGTATTGTCAATTAAGCATATACGATGGAAGCTTGAGCATGCAATGCTATTAAATTAAATAAAGTTTCGACATGATAGTTAGAAGCTAGCTAGCTTAACTCCTTTTATTATATACTAGTTTGAAGAGCACGTATAGCCGTGTGTTTATTATTACTATATTGAAAATTTTATTTTTACATCGATTTAAATGTTATTGAGTTTTTTTTTTAAATAATTTATTTTTTATAATTTTGGTTAAAAAGAAAGTCGTTTTGATGGTGGCAGTTCACATTAGACAAGATATTTAAAAATATCACATATGTAAAATAATATTTTCGAGCTCATAATATAAAAATATATAAACTGAGATGATGTCGAGTTTAAACTCCACACCATATAAAGGAAGAAAAAATTTAAAGTTTGCAATGAAAAAAATTAAGAAAAGCCAAAAAAAAAAAAAAAAAGAAAAAAAAAGGTGGCGCATGCTGAAGCAACCTTTTGCCTCTTTTATAATTGTATATACATGTATATGTGTCTATATATATATATATATATATATATATATAACTATATAGTGTGAGACCATTTTTAATTTCAGCAGAATTCCTCTGATTCTGCGCACTAACCTTTAGATAAGATTGCAATACTTGTTGAAAATTTATTTTTCTAGATAAATTATATAATTTATTTTTAAAAGTGCATGGGTCTTAATTTTTTTTTTTTTTATCTTTTTCTTGATTAATACTATTTTGTTAGTATAATTATTTGCTGAATAAGTTATTAATCAAGTGTAAGGGCCGGATAAAAAATCTTAATTCATACACTTTTAAAAAGTATTTATCTTCCTTCCTTTTATTTTTAATATATGACCATATTTCATCTTAATGAATTTCTTGGACTGCATGAATCTCAAAAGCCTGTATATATTCCCAGGAAATAAATAAATTTAATTACTTGTACACACATATATATTGTTTAATTTAAAGCACTTGTGTCACGCCTCAAAACAGGAGTTAGTGATGTTGATGCTCGTTTAGAAGTTAAACATAATTAAGAAAGTAATTAAGCATTTAGAAATGTAATAATCAATTTGACAAGTGAAACTTTAAAGAAATTCTAAACAAGCCCCACATTTTGATAAAATTAATTTTTAAGAAAGTGAAAGGGACTTTCACAACTTTTTGATAAAACAGGTTTAAAAACTAAGCCTTTGGCATCATTCAGGATCCCACCCACATGATATACAATATTATACATATATGAACATGTAAAGAACATTTACATACATCAGTCACAGTCTAGATATTCAAAGTTTACAATCCTTACATTTATCAGCAAGGATGAAAGAGCACAATTCCTTCGTTTATACTACACCAACTAGGCTACTTGAGTGTGCTTCTCACTCAACACTGCTTCTAGCGTCGCCTGAGAGGAGTTTAATATATATAGAAACAATAAAACATGAGTAGAAAGCCTAGTATGATGTATTTAAGAAAAACTTTATAAACAAGTAAATAATGAATAAGTAAATAAGTAAATATATCCAGTTCCAAGATAACAGCTGGAACCTAACATTCTTTTTCTGAAAGGAAGTATAAATATAAAATTTCATATTACAGGCATTAGCAAGTAATTTATACTATGATAAATTACTTACACAATCACAAACACAAGTCTTAACACCACCGTAGTGACCCAGTCTGAATTTTGAGTCCTGGTCCCAAGGATACACGCTGCCTATCCTTGGAGAAAGGACAAAGATGATCAGCAGAAAGATTGTAGGGATGGTGTATGGAGAAGAAGAGTAGTATTGTATAATGGAGAACTCCATGGTTTAGAATTGGAATATAAGAAAAAAAAAATCTATTAATATGGTCTCCCAGGAGTTATGAATTACGGTCTTCCAATTATGTTGTACGTAACTAGGTTGAGGACTATAAGGTTTGCCGTGATTCTTGAACGCGCATTGTCGGAGGGCTAGCTTTTGTGATGTTTTTATCGGATAAATAGTATGACCTTAATATATATATATATATATATATATGTCGTATAGTTATGCTGTTACATGCAATTTAAGGCACTTATTACCATAAAATAAATAATACCCATATATACTCGAATAAGCAAATATATGGCACCAAATATATGGTGCACCGACTTGTGATTTTCTTACTTTGCTTTTGGCAGTATCCCCGTCTTCTAGCTAGAAGACGTTAACAACCATAAATAATCTACCGTAGTTATCCGAAATTTCTGTTCATATGTCATGAACAACAAGACAAACACTCAGATAGTATACACGGAGCTGAATCCCGCAAATATAGCCTATAGATTTCGAAGAACTAAAGAAACAGATGCCCTGTCACTAAAAGAAGAATGCTGGAATATCGGTAGAAAACATTGGTCAAACTCTATCAAGCTTAATTCAAATATAATTACTTTATATATATATATATATATATAATATGTAATAACACAATATACGCTCGGATCTATATATATGTATGTATATATATTAATTACCTACAAGGCTCTCAATTAATGACACGAACAATAAGTAACATATGCACTATCTTCCATTTTACAGATGTACAATAAGTATGTATACGCTATCTATCTCACAAAAATAAAGTAATTGACAATGTATATTACAGAGAATATATACTTATACATACACATATATACATATTAACATTATATATATTACACATATATACATTCTGCAATCCCTTCTTTTAGCCATAAAGTTCAGCAGGCAGGCGAGGCGTGATAAGAACTTCAAGTGGAGTTGCTTTGATATTTGTTAGTCCAAAGCTTTCCGTCATATCTACAGAAGCATCTAAGGCTGTGGCTATTTCAAACGCTTGTAGAAAACTAGCCAGCGTGAACTGCACCATTTGGAGGGCAAAAGAAATACCAGGACATGCTCTTCTACCGGTTCCAAATGGGATCAGCTCAAAATGCTGACCCCTAACATCCACATCTTTGTTGGTGGTGAGAAACCTCTCGGGCTTGAAGTCCAAAGGGTCAGGCCACAAATTCGGATCGGTTTGGATCTTCCAAAGGTTGGTGAGGAGCCGAGTTCCCTTGTGGATGTGATAGCCACCTATGGTGCAGTCCTTGAGGAAGACATGTGGCCCTGAGAGCGGCGCTGCGGGGTATAAACGTAGTGTCTCTTTGACTATGGCTTGGATGTATGTTAATTTGTGCATGTCGAACTCATTCACGGCTCTGTTCTTGCCTACCTGGCTGTCAAGTTCATCTTGGGCCTTTTTCAACACGTGGCGATTGTTCAGCAACAACGACACTGCCCATGTTAGGGTTACTGCTGTAGTGTCGCTTCCTCCCGCAATCAAATTCTGCAAGTTAAAGTTCAGTTATTATTATTATTTTTTTTTAATGCATGATCAGATAACTAGATATATCATATAGCCTCTTCAAACAATTGCTACTGCTTAGGAGATTTTTAAAAGAAGCAAAGTACAGTTGACACGTACGTGGAAAAATTTTCTGATTTTATAAAAAATGTCGAGTCGAATATTGAACGTCGTGGTAGCTTATTATATTATAGAAAACCAATTATTCTCTTCAAGAAAAAGAAGATTAAAAAAAAAAAAAAAAAAAAAAAAAAAAAAGCCTTAAGCTCACGTTATCTGATTAAACTTATACGTAGTTATCGCATTCTTATCCTCATTCTTGTTAAAAAGGCCTAACAACTGAACATCTATAAAAATTCCAACATCATGATGAGTTTTAAACCTGTGGAACTATTAAAAATACGGATGCGGAAACGTGCATATTTCTTACTCCATATGTGCATGCATGTTTGTAGCTTTTAAAAGTTAATTGATGAAGTGATTGTTTGAAATTTGATCTAAGGAAATTTGTCATGCTACTTCTATATATAAAAGGTAGTGTTTAGCATTCTTTTATCTTAGAATCGGTTGCACCAGTTCACGCACGTAGTGCCAATAATAATAAGACAATAAAATTTTGTACGTACCAAAATTGTGGCCTTGTTGATTGTATCAGCATCAAAACCCCCAAGTTCTGAATCGTGAAGTACAGAGAGCATCACATCCATGAAGTCTTGTTCCTTTTTCTCTTCATTATTCCTTTCTGCTCTATTCTGCTTATGCTCTTCAAGCCATTCACCAACAATACCATCCAAAGCCTTTGCAGTTTTCTTCATGGCCTTCTCATAGCCGCCTAAATCCAGCCACCCGACATAAGGAATCGCATCCCCCGGTACAAACAGCCCAACAAGGTTAAAGAATTCCTTTATTTCTTTCTGAACTAAGCGTGCTTCTTTTACATCACCACCATCATTTGCATCAATAGAGTAACGCTTCCCAGCCACCATTCTGAGAATCACGTTGAGCGTCAAATCCGAAAACCATTGCTTCATCTCCACCGAAGCTTGGCCCGAATAATCATTATCATTCCATTTGGTAGTCCAATGTTTGTATAACTCCTTAACGAAAGATGCCACTTCAGAGATTCTAATGTGTTTGAGCAGCTCAAGACGGCGGTTCGAGAGCAACTCAACCGTAGCTATCTTACGAATCTCGCGCCAAAAGGGTCCATGCGGTGCAAATGCAAACATAGCGTAGTTGTAGCCGATGTGCTTCGCTGCAAGCAAGTTTGGACGTGAGGCTAAGGCCAAGTCGTTGGTGGTGAAGCATTCTCTAGCCATCTCAGAGCTACTCACTACCAAACCTCGATGAGACCCGATTCGGATTGTGAAGATCGGTCCACATATGTCGGCCATGGCACCCAAATTTATGTGGGAAGGCTTAGGCCCTTTTAACAAGGAAAGGTGACCAAATAATGGCCAACCTCCCAAAGCTTCAGGTGGTGCTTTGCCCTTGCCAATTCCCCACATACGTGTTAAGAAATAGTAAATAAAGACTATGGCACATAATATTAATCCTGCCATGATAGCAGTCGGATCATGTGGAAGTAGTAAAGAAGCCATATTGTAATTTTGGTAAAACCAAGACGGCCTTGAAATGTGAAGCATGCAAGAGAGGTTTGTACGGGCAGTACTGTGTTTTGTATTCTAAAGAGGAGAGCCTAACATCGTGCTTATTTATAAAAGGAAACTAGTTCGCCGTTTAGGAATATTAATGGATGATACAGGTGGCTGTTGAGGAAATTTGCTGACTAAAGTTTTTCTTTTTAAGTGTTTCATGCACGTCACTTGATTATTATTGGATTGTAGTGGCATATTAAGGGAAAAAAACCATTAGACTATAACTATATAACTATATGCTCAGAACGTAGTTGCAGATTTATAACTTCCATTGACGGCAAACAATATACATATTTTATTGCAACACAGAACAGCTCAGAATGTACCGCTTCACTAGTCATGACAATATGCTTACGTATCGAGATCTACGCTCAAACGTCACTCTTACAAATAGAAGGAGACAAACGAGGGTTTGATAAAATTAAACTTCAAGCGGACTTAGTTGTTTTGACATTTGTTAGTCCAAAGATAGCTGTCATGTCATCAACCGGTCCATCGGTCAAAATATTGCAAGGACGCAACAAGCCAGCTATCAAGTTCATGCGCCATTTGGAGGCAGGGCAGTACGTACTATATATATATTAGCCTATATAGAGAAGGACGGAAAAAAATATATATGATATCATGTAATATATACGAGGATAAAATATACTTTATATTTCTTAATCAATGTAAATATCTGGGGGGAAAAAAAAAGAAACTTTAAGAAAGATAGAAAGAAATGCATTGCCACAAGAACTTAACTGCAATCTATCTTTTCTCCCTTCATTAATCAATTAATATTTCATTTTTGATAAGCCTTTGTCAATTAGCTATTATGTGAAGGTAATAGCTTTATTGGAATTCTTACTGATTTTAGAATTTGGGTCTGCCCTCTATCTCAGGGCATAGCAACATTCATGTGACTTCTTATCATTGCGTAAAAAGAGAAAAGATACGAGGAAAAGATAATATAAGATGGTGGTTGAAACTCAGGGAGTCACATTCATATTGAAATTAAAGAAAAACGGCAAAGACTTATAAAAAATAAAATAAAATAACTTCATCATATCTTTCTTTTCCATAAGAAAGATACCAAATCCCAATAATTTCTGTGACTAACTCACCTTCGGAATTCAGAAAGCTTGAGGCAAAACACAAAAAAAAAAAAAAAAAAAAAAAAAAAAAAAAAAAAAAAAAAAAAACAAAAACAAAAAAAAAAAAAAAAAAAGCTTTGTAGATTCTAATTAACAGGGTAAATAACATCTTTAAATAAAAAAAAAAAATTAACAAGAAAATACCTATATCGGCAAGTTTCCTATCATATGATGTAAGCAAGATTGACCTTCTTTTACCGCCAAAGTGAGCTCAAAATTAATGTTTGCTTTTGATGTCAAAGTCGTCACTGTAGCACGTGGATATTTGTATACTATATATGGCACTATATTGTTGGGAATACAATTTTTAATTTGTTTTCTTAAGTGTCGTTCATTCATAACTCAAGTTAACTATAATGTTTTGTCTTACAAAAATTTAAATTTAAATTCAATTTTTGTCTACAGTATTTTTCTCTCACCACACAACTCAAGTTTTTAACTTGAGTTATGAAACATACCCTTAGTTAGTTTTTTTTTTCTTTTTTTTTTTTCTTTTTTTCCTTTTGTTAGTTTATTTGTTTACTTTTATCAATGACGTACACTAATAGTTAACTCTACGAGACATTTACCAAAAATAAATTGCTCTACGTACCAAAATGTGTACCAGCTTATAGTTGGGGAAAAAAGTAATTAACCGTTTTGTCTCCGCATTTCTTTATAATAAGTACACTGTCTTGTTTAGGCAAGAAAACATAGGAACTAGAATATGTAATTCCTATTTAGAACTGTTCAGAATATATGTAATTCGATAAGTGTAATAAAATATTTGAAAAGTTACTTGCTCTTGGTCACAGCTAGTTTTACAAATATTACATAATTGAAGCAACTTTAAGGAGAAGAAACACAAAACTACGAGCCTGATCCGACTGCAATGGGACACATGCATGGGCTCCATATTCATGCAACATAGTTCCCAAAACATACATACACAATTACGATCAAAATGTCGTGATTTATGTTCTAACATGATCACTCGTAGTGAGAAATAGACATGCGAGGTATGACAAGAACATCAAGCGGAGTGGCTTTAGCATTTGCCAATCCAAATATAGCTGTCATTTCGACCGGCCCATCGGTGAAAACATCAAACGCTTGCAACAAGCCATCAATCACCAAGTGCGTCATTTGCAGGCCATAAGTCATCTAAGGGCAGGACTTTCGTCTGCCACCAAAAGGGATAAGCTCGGAATGCTTGCCCTTAAAGTCAACATCCTTGTTCGTGGCGGGGATCTCTCTGGATTGAACTCCAACGGATCATTGGACCATGTTCTAGGGTCTGTTTGGATCTTCCAAAGGTTGGTAATCAGTCGGGTTTCTTTAGGTTGGTAGCCCTCCTATGGCGCAGTCCTCGGAGAATTCTCTTGGTCCTGAGAGTGGTGCTGCTGGGTACAACCTTAGCGTCTCTTTCACCACTGCTTGAAGATATACCAAGTTGCTTATGTCCGATTCCTTCACTAGTCTTTCCTTACCAACGTGGAGGTCCAATTCGTCTTGTACCTTCTTCAGCACTAATTTGGAAAAATTTCCGACATCTATTTGAAGTAGTAGACTTTAATTGAGAAATGGATATTTTATCTTGAATCTTAATTTAAATCTTAAAAATACTAATAACGAGAATCATCACTATTCTTCCACTGTCAAAATAGTCAAGTGAGTGAGTTCAATTGGTTAAAGGTGTTTGGGGAAGGGAAAAAAAAGAGTAGTTACCATGCATGTAGCTTTGTTGACGAAATCGGCATCATAATCAGAGAGATCATTGGACTCATCAAGGATCGAAAGCATCACATCCATGAAGTCTTTTTCTTCAGCAAAGTTACCAGATTCCTACCTCTGCCGATGTTCCTCCAACCATCCCTCAACAATAAAGTTTCGAATGTACCCATGTTCGATAGTTAGAGGCTAGCTTAACTCCTTTTATTATATGCATATACGAGGAATCATTTCCCGAACATTTCTAATTTTTTTAATATTGATATTCATGGCTGCCTCTAGGCGTGACAATATGGCCGGCATAGGACGGACGTTCTTCTTTCTTTGACAAGTCTGTTTTTCGGAATGCTGATCTTGTGCACTATTGACTCTTCTTATATTATTATTATTTTTTTTTTTATGAAGAGATCTTCTACGGTCTACCTGTTAATTATTTCACAAACTATATAACCATATATTGTGAGACGATATTTTTCAAACTGTCTACCTGTTAATATATTTTTCAGACGATATTCTGAGACGATATAACCATATTTTTCAGACGATATATTGTTATAACCATATAACAAGATAAGGAAAGAGCAAAACACATCTAAAAAAATTAAACTATAAAAAACATTCATAAAATTAGAAAAAAAACAACAAAACATTAAAAAATAATAAGAATTCAAAAATTAAAAAAAAAATTAAAAAAAAGCGGGTGGTGGGGGGTTGGAAGGAAGGATGCGGGGCTACCAAATAACAGCCTGGAAAGTGCTATATGGGAGCATTGTCTAAAAAAATGTGTAAAGATCACTTTTGGCATAACAGAAATTAGATGGAAAATAGTTAAATGGAGACACATTTAAAGAAAATTATTTCAATAATTGGCAAAATAAATAAATAAATAGAAACACATGCAAATAAAATTACTTTTACAGGAGTAAAGTGTGAAAAATTATTTTTTTTTAAAATTTATGTTAAAAATTAAACGGTAAAAAGATTAAAAAAAAATAAAAAAGTAAAATGTTTAAAGATAAAAAGAATAAGGATAAAAAAGCAAAGAAGGAAAAAAAAAATAAAAAGTGGGTAAAAAGATTCAAAAAACAAATAAAAAAGTAAAATGTTTAAAGATAAAAAGAATAAGGATAAAAAAGCAAAGAAGGAAAAAAAATAAAAAGTGGGGGAGGAGTAGAGGCCGTCACATGGCAACTCCATAGAAGAGTATTATTACAAGAGGTTGACTATTTTATGTATTGTTAGATTAGATATATATATATATATAGTTTCATTTAAAGCACTTTAATTCATTGAAAACTTTCTTTATAATATAGATCATTTCTCGTATGATCAGATAAATAAGTAACATGATAGAATTTGATGCATATTTATTCAAATCAAAATGGACTTACAGGTCAATAATTTTCAAAAGCCAATGATAGTTAATAATTTTCAAACGCCAATGATGATGATGATGATGATGATGATAATAACAGCAACAACGGTTCAAGTATAAAAGAACATGGTCACAGTACTAGCAAATCTTCTACGGTGTTGTGATTTGATAAGCTTTTAAAAAAATGAATAAATTAAATAAAAGAGAAAACTGGTTAATTTAGTGTCGTTTCTACTGAAATTTCATTTTTTTTTAACCATTAATGTCATTGTTCTTTGCCTAGCTCGTGTCATGCTGATGTCAATATCGTTTGTGTCTCTAATGCTTTTCTACCTTTCTTTCTTTGTACTTTTTAGGTATTAACGGTTGTTTCACTTCCTTTGGTCCTTTTTTCGTTGTAATTAATGTATTTTACCTAGATATTGTGTTTTCATTTTTATGTCCTAATATTTTGGTATCGTTTTCATGCTTTAATGTCGTTTCCCCACACATTTTCGTTTCAAATTTTATCGTGGTTGTAATTTTTGGTATTATTTTAATTATAGGACCGTTTCTATGATTTTGTCGGGGTCTTGTTTTTTATAACATTAATGTCGTTTGAATATATAAAATACCTTTTTTTTCTTGTAGTTACTGTCATTTCATTTTGTATTGCCCCCGTGCGCACGTATAAATGCACTTATCCAATTTGTGCTTCTGACAAAGCAATTGTAATGATTTAAAAGAAAAACACATAACTAATTGCCAACCATTACAATTATTCAACCTTTGCTTTAGAATTTCAACCATCGACTGTTGACTCTCGATCCGGACCGTGAACGGCTAGACTGTTGAAAAGTTATGAATTCATATTTCGGCTGATCTCGAACAATATGAAGGTGTATTTTTTCCTCTTTGCATGCATATATATATATATATATATATATATACACACACACACACATACATATATATTAGTGTGTATACTCGTGTGTGTTTGTGTGTATTAAATCATCAGCTACAAATCATGATTTCTTCCAGAAAAATTGCAACTCTTATTTATTGTCATATATGCTATAGCCACAGCATCAAGGGACCAACTTTCCAAAGTGGTACTATACTATAGAATAGGCAAGGACATTTTATCCATAGATTTCATGGGAAAGGCGAGGAATAAGGAGTACATCAAGTTGGCCGGCCTTAAGGTTGGTGATTCCATAAGTCTCACTCACGTCGAGTGGCTCATCTAATGGGGTTGCAATATCAAAACCTTGTAGCAAATTCGCTAGAGTAAGTTGCATCACTTGAAGACCCAGTGTCACTCCAGGACAAATTCTTCTACCACTTCCAAACGGTATCAATTCAAAATTCTGGCCCCTAACATCACAATTCTTGGCACTAGTAAGGAATCTTTCAGGCAGAAATTTGTCGGGGTCGGGCCACACCTGTAGATCTCTCTGAATTTTAGAGACATTAATGAGAACACGTGTGCCAGGGGGTATGTGATAGCCGCCGACAGTGCAGTCTTCCATGGACTCGTACGGTATTAGGAGTGGTGCTGCAGGGTAGAGTCGCAGTGTTTCCCTGATTATGGACTGGAGATAAGGAAGGTTCTTGATGTCTGATTCATTCGCCTGCCTTTCTCTTCCGATATTATGGTCTAACTCCTTTTGAGCCTTTTTTAGTACTTCACGGTTGTTGAGTAGCAATGTGAGAGCCCATGTTAAGGTTGCGGTTGAGGTGTCTGTGGCTCCCAAAGTGAGAGACTGCAACGGTTGTTGTCGAGAATTTTTACAAATATTGCAAGTCATGATAAATTGATCAGTTCAATTTTGTTCCAAACAGGAATTGAAAATGCAAAATCACCTAGAACTCTAATATAGCCACTCTTTTTTCCTTATAGTAAAGATTGAGATCTTTTAATTATATATAAGTTATTAACAAAGCGATTATAAGAGGAATCCTAGAAAGAAAAGGAGAAATGTACCAGACATGTAGCTTTTATTATTTTATCCGAACCATAAGGCGAGCGAATCTCTTCATGGTGATCGAGAACAGAGAGCATTGTGGTCATAAAGTCTTTCTCAACCTGATCATGATAATCTCCGGATCTTCTCTTCTCCTTATGCTCATCTAACCATTCTTGCGCAAAATCATCTAAAACTTTCGCAGTCCGCTTCATGGCCTTCTCCTTTCCATCCAAATCTAAAAATCTCAAAAGCGGAAGAGCCTCCCCGATCGGGAAATCCCCGGCAAGATTAAAGAAATCCCTCATAGCCTTTCGGCACCGTTCATTCTCATCTGCCTTCTCCGCCGGCAATGATGAATTAGGTCCACGGACTACGAATGGTTTCCCCACCAACATTCTTAATATCACGTTCGTATTTATGTCGCTAAACCATCTCTTCATATCTACTAGCACTTCAGTTTTGTTGTTGTTGATCCATAAATCATGAATCTCCTTAATGGCAGAACTAACCTCGTATTCTCGGATGTGCTTCAGCATTTCGACGCGGTTGTTGGAAAGGAGTTCTGTGATGGCAATCTTGCGGACTTGGCGCCAGTAAGGGCCGTAGAAGCTGAACCCCATCATGGTGAAGTCGTATCCCAGAATCTCTAAAGCAAGGGACGACTTTGGTCGGTTGGCGAAAACTCTGTCGTTAGTGGCTAGGCACTCTTTAGCCATATCCCATCTACTGACGACGAGAACGCGGTGAACTCCGAGCTTGATTGTGAAGAGCGGTCCGTACTCGTCAGCAATGTTTCCCAACGTTATGTGGAGAGGTTTTGGTTTTCTTAAGAGGAGAAGATGACCTATTAGAGGCCATGCACCGCTTGGCTCTGGTGGTAACTTAATTATTTTTGTTGTGTTACTTTGGGCGTAATTCTTAGATACCCATCTCAGAGAAAGGAAAAAGATTATCAGCAGAAATATTGTAGAGATGGTGAACGGAGAAGTTGAGTAGTACTCATGTGTAATGGAGAACTCCATGGTTTGGAATTGGAAATAATAATTAAAAAAAAAAAAAACTATTTACTATATATATATATATATGTATATCTCTATATATATATATATATATATATCTATATCTATATAATATATGGTCTCCCTTGGTTCTGAATTATGTTGTATGTAAATAGGTTAAAAGACGATAAGGTTGGCCGTGATTGGTGCACATTGTTGAAGGCTAGCTTTTGTGCAGTAAGAGATTTATTGAATTTGTATGTTGGGAAAAATTGGGTATTTCCAACTCAAAAACAGCTTCACCGTGAACAGTACTTATAAATAGTATCGTACATGTGAATAGTACAGTATAGATGAACAGTACTATACACAGCGGACAAACCCAATGAAATAACTATTAAATACAAAGAATGAATAAAATAACACTAGAATTGATGACGAAATTCAGCTAAATATTATCTGCGTCTCTGAGTACTGTAGACCACTCATTTACTAAAAAAAAAAGGATTACAAATTGTTCAAATATTATAAAAGCACACAAATTGGAAATCTAAAGAATTTCCTACAAATTTACAAAGGGAAGAAGCTCTCCATTTTTGAGATGCAAAACAAATTAGAAGAGGCCTGTTTCTATAGCCTCTGTCTCTCCCGTTACGCATAAACCGACTATAAATAACTGAGTGGGTTCATTTCTTAAAGTCAACACCGTTTTCGATGCTCTGTTCTTGTTCTCTCTTTATGACTTTCTCTTTTGGTTTTAAACCACAATGAGCCACTCATATTAACTAACATTATAGACTTTTATTTGGTGGTTTTAATTGGTTTGTTTTGCTTGTCGTTTCTAGGCTGTTCGTTTTGTGGTGTTGGTTAGATGGAAAGGAAAAATATCGGTTGTGAATTGACAATTTTTGGGAATTTAAAAAACTTAAAACTTCAAAATTATACGCAAAAGTGTACAAAATGTTTTTATTGGATACATAGTGTGATCTTACCAAAATAAAATAAAATAAAATTTATCGTATAGCAAAAGCTGTTTCATTCAATTTAAGGCACTCACTACCTTGATTCTCATTTGTAAGATAAAACAAATAATACTCATATCGACAAATAATCACAGATGTACGAATACGCAAATATATTCTGCCAGCGGCTTCAGGTGGTGATTTTCTGCTGTTATTTCTTCCGAGTCTAGATGATCTCCTTTGGACTAAGTAGAAAAATAGTAGTTTGAAGAAAAAATCCAGTTATGGCAGTATCTAATTAATGACTGAGAAGAAACCCTTGTAGTCTTGTACGTAGATTATAGTGGAGTTTCATGGGATTTGTTATATTTGGACAAAGTATTTGTCAAAAGAGCTTTGTTTGATTTATAGTGGTGTTCTGTGATTTCTTCTTTTTGTTTGAATAATTGTAACGCCGGGCCCGGTGTCGTCTACCATCGATCCCACTTAGGTTGTCTTTTATGATAAAGCTTAATAAACGACGTATTTTATATACCAAAAAGATTTGCTGGATCTTATCTTTAAAGTGTTTTTCCACCACTAGAGAAACAAGGATAGATATGTAAATGATCTGAATTATCTTATTCTCGAAAAGAAATCTAAATTATCTTGAGATTGATTTATGTGCTAGGTATATAGGCATGTATATGTAATGTAATACGTAAATAATATTGCCAGTATTATTAATTAACAATGCTATTAAATTAAATAAAGTTTCGAATGTACCCATGTTAGATAGTTAGAAGCTAGCTTAACTCCTTTTATTATATATGCATATACGAGGAATCACTTGTAGTAGTTAGCTGTGGAATCATTTCCCATACATTTCTAATTTTTTTAAGGAAATTTCTCTGGTATACTCCCTTATTTGGGAATATCAGAAGAGATGGTGAGATATGTGAGAGAAAAGAAAATGGCCTTTTTCTATGAACCTTTGTAACACCTCAAATAATTAAACAGGATTAATTATGTTAATTGTGATTTATTAGTGTGCTTAATTTATTTTACTTAATTAAATATGTTTATTAAATGTTTTTTAATATCTAAGTTTAAATATTTTCAAGGATATTAAACATTTTTATTATTTATACTTTTACTCCAAAAGTGTGTTGATATATTTTCTGATCCATTTTTCTAAATATCTTTTGATGTTTATCCTTTTACTTTTCTTTTCTTTCTTTTTTCTCTCTTTTCCCTCACTCTCCTAGACACACTCTCTCTCTCTCTTGTCTCTCTCATTCTCTCTTCCTCTCTTCTCTTCAAACTCGTTTCTAAAAGAGTTTTGAATAAGGAGCTTGAACCAAAAAGGAACCTTAGGAAGTTTTCAACATCAAAGTTTATGGTAAGATTTCTGAAAATCTTCTCTTGAATCTTGGATTTCTTCCTTTGGTACAACTTATTTCTAAACAAGTTTGGATTTGATGGGGTTTGGTAGAAACCATGTTAAGAATTGGAGAAATTTGATTCTTTGGACTTGATTTAGTATTTGGAACCTAGATTTGTTGTTTTCCTTTGAAAATATTCCAGAATTAAACTTGAAATCGCAGGTTTTGGCATTGGTCAACCAACTTATGTAGCTCCCACCAGTTGACCAGGGTGGTCAACTGGTCCCTTCTCCATCAACTGACTGGTGGAGAACAACCTCTCTTTCACCGATCGACTGGTGCACACTTGGTTTGGCCGAGATTTGTTTTAAAACCTTATTTTGACCCCGGATTTCAAAGAGAACCCAAATTAGCTTCAATTGGGAACTCAAAATAGATGGATTAGCATCTTTAATCCATACTTTTGAAATAAAAAAATCCTTGGAATAATGATTTGAGTCATGAAATGATTTATGAAACTTGGAATTGGATTAAGGCACACCGATAGGAAATCATTGTATATGATTGAGTTTGATCCGTTTAGGAATAAGGTTTGTGTCCTAAAACATTGTTTTGTGACAATGCTAGTTGAGGAATCGAATTAAAAACTTTAGCGAAAGCGGAGGCTAGGATAGCGAAAAGTTAGCCATAGGTTTGGCATCTGAAAGGTAGGATATTCTTCTCATATCCTTGTTAGCATGTTTTTAAGTGTTTTGGCCCGTACTAGTGTTTTAAAAATATAATGTAATTGATAAAGAAAAGTATTTTAACACAATAGCTTGATTATTGCTATTGGTATCATAATGAACTGTTTTCAAGTTTTAATGAATATTTTCTTAAGATAAGATATCTTGCAAACTGATAAGCCCGTTGATGGCCTAGATAGGATATGGAGATCGTATCCTTGGGGGCCACTACAGTGGTGCTAAGGCTTGTGCTTGTGGTTGTGTAAGTAATTTATCATAGCTATAAATTACTTGTTGATGCCTGTAATACGAAATTTTAAGTTTATATTTTACTTTCAGAAAAATGACGCTAGGTTTCAGCTGTTGTGTTGGGACTGTACATTTCAGTTTATTTATCTACTTATTAAGTTTTTCTAAATATATCTTGTTGGGTCTTCTGCTCATGTTTTTCTTCTGTCTATATATATATATATTTATAATCTCTCCCAGGCGGTGCTAGAAGCAATGCTGAGTAAGTAGCAAACTCAGGTAACCCTAACTTGTGCGGTTCAAGAGGAGAAGTTGTGCCATCTTCCGTCCTGACTTGAATAATGTAAGGATTGTATATTCTATGAATTGTAATCCTGAATACTGCTAGACAATGGTTGATGTCTGCAACTGTTTTTCTTTACATGTTCATATATGTGCAATATGAAATATCCTGTGGGGGAAACTCTGAATGATGCTAGAGACTAAATTTTGAACTTATTTTATTAGGAGAGTGTGAAGGACCCCATCACTTTCTTGTAATCTAAATTTTATTGAAATGTGGGGCTTGTTTAGAATTTTTTTTAATGCTTTATTTTTTACTTTTACTTTCATATTTTCAAAGGCTTGATTACTTCCTCAATCATGTTTAACTCCAAAACGAGCCTCCACGTCACTAACACATGTTTCGGGGCGTGACAACTTGATAGGATTTCTGATAGAAGTTAATATAATATATAATATAAATATATATATATATATATAAATTTTTAAACCCCGTATTTTAGTTCAGCATGGTCGGGAAGTGCGGGTACTAACTTCCCCTACCCATTCCCATATCCATAGAGTGCAGGTATTCCATTTTTAAGACCGAAAAAGAAAAAGGAAACCCACAAATTTCGGGGTGTGTAAGGTCAAGTAGGCTAGGTTAGTCGGGTTCAGGGTAATTTTTTATACCCTTAGTTTCTTAGTTGAGAGAACTGAGAAGAAGAAGAGGCAAAAGAAGAGAGCATCTGAGGGAGAGGTGGTGAGATATGTGAGAGAAAAGAAAAGGGCCTTTTTATATGAATCTTATAGGGTTTCTGATATAAGTTAATATAATGTGTAATATAAATATAAATATATAAATTCTTAAACTCCTGCCTTTTAGTTTGGTCAGGTAGAGGAAGTGCGAGTTCTAACTTTCCCTACCTACACAATGCCGGTAGGCCCTTTTTAAAACTGGGAAAAAAATCGTAAATATTTTTTTTTGGGGGGGAGGGGGGATTAGGTATGCAGAGTTAGCCTGATTCGGGGTGATTTCTTACATCCCTAGTCCTTTCTTTGACAAGTCTGTTTACCGGAATGCTAATCTTGTGCACTCTTGAATCTTCTTATATTATTATTATTTTTTTTTATGAAGAGGATCTTCTACGGTCTACTTGTTAATTATTTCACAAAATATATAACCATATACTGTGAGACGATATTTTTCAGCGTACCATCATGGGAATTCCTCTGATTTTGCGCACCAGCTTTAAGATAAGATTGGATTACTTGTTGAAATTTTGTTTCTGATAAATGATCGTATTTCATCTTAATGAATTTTCTTGGACTGCATGAATATCTCACAAGCATGTATATGTTCCCAGGAAATTAATAAATTTATGTGTACTTATATATACTAGTTGAGCCACGAGTTACGCATGTGGGAAATAAATTTATAAATTTTATCTCGCGTCAAAACATGTAGTCTCTTAAGAAATTAAGTCCATCAATTGGAGCAAGAGAAAAAAATATTTTAAAAAACCATATTGAAAAAAATTAAGGTTATATAGGAGTTTTTATTTTAAAAAAAAAATCTTATGCATGGAAACATATCAAACGAATTATTTTAATTAAAAGAAACCAATGAAAAGAATGTATTTCAAAGAAAGATATTGTAAAAAGAATTTAACAGGCAAAAAATGTTAGGGAAAAAAAAATCAATTAGTAAAAGAAAAGAAGAAAAATAAAAAAAAAAAAGTTAATAAAAAGAAAAAAGAAAAGTTAAAAAAAAAAAGTTACACAGGAGTTTTTGACAAAACAAAAGTAGTAACATGTTTGAAATGAATTATTTTAATAAAATAAGAAAAAAAAAAGAGAAAGTATTTCAAAAAAAGAATATTAAAAAAATTGAAAAAGAATATTACGAAAAAAATACAAAAGATAATAGGTAAAAGAAAAGAAGAAAAAATAAATAAATAAATAAATAAAGGAAAAGAGGAAAAGTTAAAAAAAAAAATTATAAGAAGGTTGTTTTTATATATGTTAGATGTTAGATTGGATGTATAGATAAGATTAACCATAAAAACAGCCTTTGGCAAAATAAGAAAAAATATAACAAAATAACAAAATAAGATTAGGGAAGAGCAAAACACACCTAAATTTTTTTTTTTTTTAAGAACAAAACATTAAAAAATAATTAAAAAAAAAAAAAAAAAAAAAAAAAAAAAGGTGTGTGTAGTTTGAGGGGAGGAGGTGCTGGTGCGGCTACCAAATGGAATAAAAAATACAATAGGTAAAAGAAAAGAAGAAAAAAATTAAAAAATATTAAAAAAAGGAAATGATGAAAAGTTAAAAAAATAATAAGAAGTTTGTTTTTATATATGTTAGGTGTTAAATTGGATGTATAGCCGTTAAAAGATTAACAATAAAAAAAGCCTTTGGTAAAATAAGAAAAAACATAACAAAATAAGATTAGAGAAGAACAAAATACTTCTAAAAATTTTATTAAAAAAAAAAAAGAACAAAACATTAAAAAATAATAAAAATAAAAAAAGTAAAAATAAAAAGTGTGTGTGGTTTGAGGGGAGGAGGTGCGGGTGCGGCTATCAAATGGTAGCTTGAAAAGTACTACATGGGAGCTCTGTAGAAAAAGAATATGCATAAAGACAACTTTTAGCATAGTAGGAATTAGATGGAAAATAGTTAAGTAGAGACGCATTTAGAGAAAATTATTTTAACAATGATAAAAAAAAATTAAATAAAAACACATGCAAATGAAATTACTTTCATAAAAATAAAGTGAAAAAATTATTTAAACAAAATAATATCTAGCTTTCAAAATAGCCTAATCAGTTTTAGGCTACTAAAATGAATTTGGTAGCTAAATGTTAGGTTTTGCTACTAAAGTTTAGTAGCAGAATAGGACCTTTCGCTACCAAATTATTGATTTGGTGGCGAAAATATTTTTTTGCTAGCAAATAACATGTTTGATAGCAAAAGTTTTTAAAAGTGTAGTATAATAAGTTTGCTTATCTTTTTTTTTTTCATAACATGAAAAAAGAAAAATAACATATTTAATACTACCAAATAAATATTATAAGTCAAATTGATTTGCATTTTATCAATTAAGTGGTATATTTATATTTTGTAAATAAATTGCATTCAAACTTGTTAGTGTACATGAGTTTATATGATGCATTTTATACATGTTATGAAGTAGTTATATAAATAATATACATATATATGAGATTAATCATAATCTTTTTAAAGACATACGATGATATAATGGAGATGGTTTTTAAGTATATCTAATACAATAAAAATAGTAGTAAAATATTTATTTTTAAGGATAATATCTTACTTTTAAAAAAGTCTAGTGAGTTGTTTTCGGCTACCAAAAGTGAATTTGGTAGCTACGTATGATATTTTGCTATCAAAATTTTGTAACAGAACAAAAAAAATTTTGTTCCAAATTGCTGATTTGGTAGCAAAAATTAGTTTTTTTGCTACCAAATAACATATTTGGTAGCCAAAAGTTTTAAAGTGTAGTTTTCAAAATTTATTTTCGTTTATTTTTAAGTTAGATTTAAGGAATGCAAGTGCTTTTCAACTAGTAATAATAAGACAATAAAATTTTGTGCGTACCAAAATTGTGGCCTTGTCGATTGTATCAACATCAAAACCCCCAAGGTCTGAACCGTGAAGTACAGAGAGCATCACATCCATGAAGTCTTGTTCCTTTTTCCTTTCATTATTCATTTCTGCTCTATTCTGCTTATGCTCTTCAAGCCATTCACCAACAATACCATCCAAAGCCTTTGCAGTTTTCTTCATGGCCTTCTCCTAGCCGCCTAAATCCAGCCACCCGAGATAAGGAATCGCATCCCTCGCGGGTACAAACAGCACAATAAGATTAATGTGTTAGCTCATTCACCGCAATCTTTTTTCAGATGTGGACGTTGTCAATACTTGATATTGTAATTTCATGACTAGAAAAGAGTGATGTTGAGTATTTCGCTTTAATGAACTTTGTTGCATAGCCATTTTATGACATTACATTATTAAGTATGTAATGACTTTGACAACACCGACAACATTCTGGCTTTCCTTTTTAAGAATATTCTTATTCTTTATCAATAATTGCATTATTATAGTAACGCTTCCCCAGCGAGCATTCTGAGAATCATGTTGAGAGTCAGTCTGAAAACCATTACTTCATCTCTGCAGAAACTCGCAGCCTTGGTAACAAAATATTTTTGTTACTAAAATATTTTAGTAGCTAAAACTGGGTAGCAAAAAGTATTAGTTACTAAAATTTTAGTAGTAAATAGTTTTTGCTACTAAAAAAATTTTGGTAGCAAAATGTATTTGGTAGCAAAATGCATTTAGTAGCAAAATGTATGATATTCGGATACCAAAAATTTCGGTAGCCAAATTGGTAGCAAAAAGTGTGAGCTTTAAAACCCTTGATAGCAAAATATATTTGGTAGCAAAAAGTGCGCAATTCAGTCACCAAATATTTAGTAACAAAAGGTATTTGGTAGCAAAAGCCATAAGATTTAGAGACCAAATATTTGGTAGCGAAATGTATGAGATTTGGTGACCAAATATTCGGTAGCAAAAGGTATTTGGTAGCGAAAAATATGACATTTAAGGACCAAAATTTTTGTAGCAAAATGTATTTGCTAACAAAAAGAACAAGAATCAGATACCAAATATTTAGTAGCAAATAATAATTTGTTACTACCAAATTTTTTAGTCACCAAAAGCGAGACAGATTTATATACATATTTTTTTTTAAAATATATATTTATATAAATAAAATATCAAATATTAATTTAAAAATCTCTAAATATTTCAATACATATTAGAATCCAAACAAAATACTAAAATAATCATACTTAAGCAAACCCAAACACTTATGCAAATATTGTACTAGTAAAATCTTAATATTACAAAAATCAAACGCTCTAACAAATTGAGGCCGGAGGTGGCGGTGGTGGAGGATCTTCTCTTCTTGGGATGGAAGGTCCAGGATGATCTGATGACAGATTTATCTGCTAAAGTAGCTTTTGAATAAGCTCATATTGTTGCTTCATTATAATTTTCATGTCCGACATACAACATTTGTTTTTCTGAACTTCATTTTAAAGCTTTTCATATCCTAACCCTCTAGATTTGCGAGCTGGTGACGCTTGTCTTAGCACAGGACCTATGCCACGCTTGAAACCATATTTTTCATACCTCTCACTTGACAAAACTTGAGAGTAAATTCATTCCTCCACATCAGATTCAAGTTCTGACCCCTCTGGTACTTCACTTAAACGAGCATCACGAGTCTTGATCATTTGTTCCTGCATTAGGCGAAGTGTTATATAAACTTTCAAGTTAGAGTAAGAAAAATAAATAAATAATAATCAAACGAAATGATAAAGTGTTAAGTAATTCTTACATAATCTTCCTTTGCTCTCTCTGTTGTTCATCTATGTGATTTGCTCCAATGAGTATTCTTGAAGACCTCAAAGTACCCTCCCGAAACATTTAAGTCATAACTCGAATGTGTGTTGTACATAATTCAAGGTAAAACCTCTAACAAAAATATGACACTCAACAATATTTATATGATGGAAAAAGTAATTCAAACATTTTTTGCATGAACAACAACACTTCCCATCCGCATCTAGGTGATTACGTGTTTGTTCAATAAATCTTCTCACTCCACGCATATATGTCTCCGAAAGTCGGTTCGTCACATAAATCCAACTCTTATCCATAACTATCCTAAACATCACAAATTGATTAATCAAAACAAATTAACTATTGATATGAGTGTCGTTGGTGGCATAATTATACTTGTCAAGACATGTACAATACATCAAACAAAAACTTTGTCAAGACAGAAGACAAGTTTGAAAAGTTATCTAAACAAATATGCAATCCATCAGGAAACTCAAGAGAATGTTATTTTCTTCAATAGGCATGTGATTCTGATTTTCACATTATATAATCCGATTAAGTTTCATAAAATTTATTCCCGAACGGTTGAATATCTATATATGGCTCTTATATGACCTGAAGTTCCATAGTCTAAGCAACCAAATATGGCTTAGTTTAGTAGTGCTGTAGATTTTGAAAAAATTACTTTTAGCTATGCTGAAGGAAGAAGCAGCTGTTACAAAAAACAGCTGAGTGTTTAGTAAACTATAATTATAGTAGATGTGCTGGTTCTAAAATAAATATAATAGCTTTTGGTAAATTATGAGGTTGAATTACTGCGAAGAGTTAAGAATTACGACTATATTATATTATACTATAATATAATATATATTTATTATTATATTTAATATAATAAAAAAACTATTATTATATAATATATTATATAATTATGATATAAAATATAATAATATTATTAAAATAATAACTAAAATAATTAAAAATAACGATTCTATTATACTATAATATAATATAATGTATATAATTATAATATAATATATATTTATTATTATATTTAATATAATACAATAAAACTATTATTAAATAACATATTATATAATTATGATATAAGATATAATAATATTATTAAACTAGTTAATATAATGACAATATTATAAAACAAATAATATTACATAAAAATATTAACATTTCAATTATAATATAATTAAAAATTACAACTATATTATATTATATTATATTAAATAAATATATTATAATTAATATCTTATATAATCTGTAATACACTATAATATATAATAATATTAGAATTATAAGATTATATTAACATTTAATTATATTAATTAGTATATTATTATTTATATAATAAATATAATTATATGTAATAATATTATTGTAATATTATTAATATAATAAATATAATTATATCAATACAATAAAATATATAATATATTATAAAATAATAATTACAATATTATATTATAATTATAATATCATATTATAATTATATTATAATTATAATATCGTATTATTAAAATAATTATCATATTATTATAATATCATATCATTTGATAAAATAATAATATTAGAGTTATTAATATAATTATGATATTATTTGTTATAATATTATTATTATATTATATTATATTATATTATATTATATTACGAGTCTGAATTTTAAATAAGAAAGATTGTAAATTTTAAATTGTGAGCGGCGGCTGGAGAAGAAGGCGGAGCAAACACTAAAGAAGATGGCGAAGAAGGGGAAGAAGCGTGTGGGCGAAATGCGTGGGTGTGTTTTGAAGGGGAAGAGGAGCAACGGGTGGAGAAATGGTGGAGTCGTATAGGGATTTTGAGCTCACGCATGGGTGTGTTTTCAATTTTTAGGGAGGGTGGGTTAAAATATTTTTCTCAAAAAAATTTTGTTCCTTTTTTGTTACCAAACATTTGGTAGTAAATATCTATGTTTTTTTGTTACCAAACATAATTTTCGTAGACGAAAACATATTTTTTGTTATCAAATTTAAATTTGGTACTAAAAAGATATATATTTAAAATTAAAAAAATTACACTTTAAGGACAAAAATTATTTTAAAATCATTGTTCTAGTAACATTATAACAAAAAAAAAATATAGTTTTGAAATTGAAATACATTATCCTATGTTAAAAAGTAATCAAATTGTAAGATCATATACTATTTTATGTGGAACATATACTTAATTAACAATATCATATATATATATATAACATGAACATGTCTCTTATTACACCTACACAAAATAACTAAATTATCAAACAATTGGTATACAAAATATACTAGGATGATTGTTAAAACTTAATATATGACATATTCATAGAAAACTTAAAAAAAAAAAAAATACAAGCACAAAATTTAAATTTTAAGGTTTTTATATGATTTGCTACTAAACACAACTCTTGGTAGCAAAAAACATCTTTCTGCCACCAAAATATGAATTTGGTAGCAAAATCTCATTTTCTACTACCAAAATTTGATACCAGAAACTTATGTTTCTTTATTACCAAACATTGTTTTGGTAGCTTAAAGCATATTTTTTGCTACCAAATGTGAAATTGGTACCAAAAAGACATATATTAAAAATTAAAAAAATAACATTTTAATGGCAAAAATTATTTTAGAATCATTGTTCTTATAACATTATAACAACAAATTTAGTTTTGAAATTGAAATACATTATTCAAATTTAAAAATCAATCAAATAGCAAGATTATATACCACTTTATGTGGAACATATACTTAATTAACAAGATCACATATGTGTACACATGAACATGTCTCTTGTTACACCTACACAAAATAACTAAATTATCAAATAATTGTTATACAAAATATACTAGCTAGGATGGTTGTTAAAACTTAATATATGACATATTCATAGAAAACTAAAATAAAATAAAAAAAATGCAAGCACAAAATATAAATTTTAAAGTTTTTATATGATTTGCTACCAAACACAACTTTTGTAGCAAGAAACATCTTTTTGCAATCAAAATATGAATTTGGCAGCAAAATTTTATTTTCTACTATCAAAATTTGGTAGCAAAAACTTGATTTTTCGCTACCAAATTTTGGTGACAGATAGTTATATTTTGCTTCTAATACTTGATAACAAATGGTATTTGTTTTGTTTCCAAAAATAATTCAGTAGCAAATACCTTAGGGGGGAAAAAGTTTTGCTTCCTACCAACATTTTGTTACCAAAACATATTTAGTAGCATAAAAGTAATATTTTAGTGGCAGAATCTTATGTTTTTGTTACCAAAATTGTTTTGGTAGCAAAAAACTATTAGTAGAAACCAAATTTTATTTTTCACCATATTATTTATTATCAAATTATATTTGATAGTGAATTATGTTGTTTTTCTATCAAAAGTCTTGATAATTTCAGTTACCAAAGTTTGGTAGCAAAAAATATGTTTTCTAAAAATATGTTTTCTGCTACCAAAAAGTTTTTGGTGTCAAAAAGTTTAGGGCCTGTTCGGTAGAAGCAAAAAACTTGAGTAAGGCCCACTCGAGTTCAGTTTTCAGCCCAATTCGTGTTCGGCTGTGGTTGTTACTCGAACATAACTCGAGCATTCAAGTCAAGTGAACCACCCAAACTCAAGTCCGCCTCCCCCCTTCTATTCGAGTGCAGCTACAGTGAATATCCACAGTGTTTAGCTCTCGCGTGCAGCAACGCCCTGCTTGTAGCCGTTGGTTGTTCTCTTCCTTCACTGCACCGTGATTTGAGCCTTCCTATTCCTTCTCTGCCATTTCACGTGATTCCCATCAGTCAAAGTTCTTCTCTGACCGTTGATACCTGCCTCGTCGACTCCTCTTGACCATCGTGTAAGAGCCTTCTGTTTGAAGCCCCGTCTCCCCCTTCAAGCTTAGGCGTTCCCATTTCTTCTCTGCCATTTCACGAGTTTCGTTGCAATAGTTGTTTCCCCCAAATCTGAAACCCTAGCCCCAAAATCATCAGCCCATCCTTCAAGCTCTATCCGTTCCCATACCAAGAAGTAGCAAAAGTTTCCCCTAAATCGGAGATTGTGAACCCTAACCCCAAAATCAACACTATTTTTCATGTTTTCAGTCCCCGGCCAAAACGGGGAAGTTCACTCTGAATCGTTCTGTTCAGCGACCTCCTTGGGCATCCCTCCTAGGTCGATGTAGGAGGACTAACTCTCGACCTATTTCTCTTTTGTGGCGGCGTCAAAGCTCCGTCCCCTGGCATTGTCGTCGCCGGTACCGTAATCACGGTAATTCATCCTCGCGTTTTGGGAATCTCGAAGGTACTCAAACTTGCTCCTCTGTAGGCTCAAACTCGGTAAGTACATAAACCCTTGCATTTATTTCCTCAGCGTGATATTCTATGGTTCGCATCTGCACCCATAAACTCAGGTGACTTTGGACATGGTTTGTTGACTGTACATATGTGATATGCCATAAACGTATTGGTTGCTCTGGTTTGCTTTTGTTTAAGGGATGAATGTGTGGAGATGTGTTATTTTGGTTGGAAATCGAACTTCTTTTCTGTACTTCCTTGAGGTTTAATCGCGACCGTATCCTTTCTCCTCAACCGTAAATTGGAAACCAATATTGCCCCGTCTTAATTAACCCCTGTTATAGTTCTGCAAAATGTCCCGTATACAACTGCTAAAAAAAAAAAACAAGAGCCAGCCTTCATATATGATATCTGTACAACTTTGTTGAACAATGGCGACAATAGCAAAGAAATCAAGGGATAAGATTATTATATATGCATATATGTTACTATGTATATATTTATATATATACATATATGTTTATCTCCCAAAAAACACCGTGATTAGAAAGAAACTTTCAATAGAGCCAAAACTTGGTATACTTGCCCGAGCCAACTGTTAACACCAAAACTTGGTATACTTGCCCGAACCAACTGTTATGTCTTACAACTGTTAACACCAAACCATGAGTCTAAAAAGCCTATCTAATCCTAGCCCGAGCCAAAACATTGAGGTGTTGAGATACGGATTTCCTTGTTGTCGTTGTATACTTGGTAATGTTTTCTTGTTTTGCTTCTTTGTTTTAGGTGAACCCACTGCTAAGTGCTAGTTCATCTAAATTATACTTTGATGCACATACAAGCTATGGCTGTGATGCGTAATATGTGTCTAATGGCCTTGCTCCTTATGTTGAGTGATATTCAAAGGTGTGACAATTATTAGTTGCCGGTTTATAATGTCACTATTGGCATATGCGTTTATGGTAAGTTGAATAATGATCGGGGCTAGCTGCCGTAGTGTGCTTATAAACATTGGTAGCGTAGTTGTCATTCTGTAGGATAATGCTCCATATGTGGGCGACGCTAGCCGTTGCACATTCCTGAGCCTATTTGATCTCGTTTCCTTTCATTACATGATTTTTTCTTTAAATGTACATGTGCATTACGACTGGATTGGATTTCACCACTAAATAGATGGCAAGAAGGAGGGATAGAGATGTGAATTGGAGTCCTGATGCAGAGGTGGGGTTGCTTCGCCGGCTAGGTGACTTTAATTTACTTCACTCGGCCGGTACCGCACCAACCCGAGACAAATATACTGAATGGGCAACCGAACTAAGTGAGCACTTTAGCGTTCCCCTAACTTGGGACAAGGTCAAACAAAAGGCCGGTAGACTGAAGAAAACGTTTGATGCTGAGTTTCTACTTCGCACAACCACCGAACTTGGATGGGATCCGATTCAAAGGAAACCCACTTGCACTGACGAGTATTGGCAACAATTTATCAGTGTAAGTTTCTAATAGTATATGACATTGAAAGAAATGTACCACTCGTTGTATTAATATTTATTGCTTCATATACAGAGCCATCCCGAGGTTGAAAGGGCGAGGAGGAGGCCCGTTTTGGAGTACGATCTATATTATTGCGCGTTTGCCAATACTCAGGCAAATGGGGCCTTTGAGTATGGTCAAGATGATCATCCACCACAACAAAGGTCCGGTAGCCCAACTGAGCGAGGAACAACTAGTTTCAATGACGGTGACGATGTTCCGCCTACAGATAGAAGACATGGCATGCATAGAGAAAGTCGCGGACAGCATTCACACTCACCACCGCGAGTAGTACGGCGACGTTCAAGTCGTAGCTCTCGTAGAGCGTCGCCTAGCTATATGGGCGTCTTGTGGATCGCCTCGTCGCCGATAGAAACAAGCGGTCGGTCGGCGGTGTAAGTGCATCTGCGAACATGTCGACTCAAGTTGAAAACATTCAGGATCGATGCATGGAATTATTGGCAGCGTTGAACATCTCCCAAAACGATATCTCTTCATGTTCAACTTCATGACTATGGAGCCTATGTGGCGGCGTCCATTCTGTTTATGCGAACACCATCGGCTTGTATGGATTCAGCAGACGATGGAGCAGTGTACCAGACAACAAGTTGCTCCTCAGCCGCCACAACAAATGTCTTCGACCTCGTACTTTCGGTAATTAACGCCGCGAACCCTGCCAACGGCAACACATTTGGGCAGCCCACTTCCCCATTTCAACCATTCATGCCACCGTTCTCGAGACCCAACTACACAATGCCACGTGGAGGGGATGGTTCTTCGCATATGTGATACTGTTATTTGATTTGTTTTATTTGTTACGAACATATTGAGACTTCATTGAACATGTTATTTGTATGGTTCTAATTCCTTTATTGTTTTTCGTTTTTAGTACTAATTGAGATGGTCTTATTGGATTGCGGCACATTTGGTTGAGGATTTGTTAATTAATTGCGATCTTATTTATGCAATTATTTATGCAAGAGTATGTTTTATATGCACTTTTCAACTTTACACATATGATTTGCATTTTTATAACTTTATGCTTCGTTATTCTGGAAATTTGACAGGGATGGATATAGGCGGGAATTCTAATCCGTCGGGTTCTAATGAATCAGACTATGACAGTGATGATAATTTTTTCATGCAAGTTGTCGCTGCGGCGACTACGCTATGTGTTGGATTTATATACAGAGAACCTTCGCGCCGAAGGCACACTTCTGGTTGGGGAGGCGCACTTAGGGTGCAGTATTATTTGGAACGTAGTCCAACAGTGATGTATGACAAAGTTCGTATGAGTAGTGACGCGTTCTTGCGACTAAGTTTTATCCTTGAGGGAAGGGGCTTACTGCAACCAACTGTCCACCTAAATGTTGATGAACAATTATTTATATTCCTAACTATATTATGTCAGAACCAAACTAACAGGGAGGCACAGGACACTTGGCAACGATCTGGATCGACGGTGTCTGAGTACTTCGCCAAAGTTCTTGTCGCGGTATGCAAACTGAAGCAGGACTTCATTTTACATCCAGATTTCCAAACCGTTGACCCGCACATCATTGCAAGTGGAAACAAATACTCGCCGTGGTTCGATGTATGTTCGGTAATGTATATTAATTAGTGGTTTATAATAATTATTACGACTTCACTATAACCAACATAACACTTGTACTTGTTTAAGGATTGTGTTGGAGCACTTGACGGTACTCACATCCCATGTGTTCCCCCTCGTGATACTGCTGAACTTTACAGAAATAGGAAGGGGTTTTTTTCACTTAATGTGCTTGCTGTGTGCACTTTTGATATGAAATTTACATACATGTTATCTGGATGGGAGGGTTCCGCACACGATGCGCAAGTATTAGCTGCTGCTTTAGACTCCGCACGCAAAAGATTCCCGACACCGCCACCAGGTCAGCCTACAATGATTTCTTATATGTACACTGACATTTTCAAATACTTCACCCGTACGCTTATTTATTAATTAATGGTCGAACAAGTGTAGGAAAATTTTACCTCGTCGACTCAGGGTACGCTGACAACGGATACTTCATGGCACCATATCGGGGGACAACGTACCACTTGCAAGAGTATAGGGCTCACCGTGAAAGAGGATTCCGCAGTGAACGTGAGCTTTTCAACTACACCCACTCTTCGCTGCGTAATGTCATCGAAAGAACGTTTGGTGTGTGGAAGGCTAGATTTCGTATTTTGAGAACCATTAATCGTTACCCCATGACCAAACAAGTTATTATTCTAGTAGCGTGTGCTATAATACATAATTTTATCCACATGTACCGTAATGGGGACAGGCTATTGGACCCATACTCACAAGATGGCGTTCCAGTTGCAGACATTGATCCACCAAATGTTGATGAGGACATTAACGACAATACTAACCATGAGGGTCAACCATTGGGGTCTAATGCAGAAGTTGACATGAATGCTTTAAGGGATGCAAGGGCGCATACAATGTGGGCAGTGTACCGGAACCGTCACGCACGCTAAAGCCATGGTTCATTATTTTCTTTTTAAAATTAAATATGTATTTTTACTGTATTTTTGAACTTAATTAAAATGAAAACTGAGCTTGTACTTGTTAATTTTTTATTATTTTTTTATTTTCGTAATTACAAGTAATTTATTACAATAAAACATAATGAACGCGGAAAAATAAAAAAATTTGTAAAAGAATTGAATAAAAATGTAGGAGAAAAAAAAGGATATTCACTATTCACAACTCAAGTTTTATCATAAACAAACACAAACTCAAAAAATTCTTAACTCAAACCATAACTCAAGTTATACACAACCAAACGCAAACTCAAGTTACAACTTAAACTCAACTCATAACTCAAATTAAACTCAAACTCAACTCAAAAACTTAACTCAAAAACACTTGCAAAAGAACAAGCCCTTAGTCTTTAAAGTGATTATTCTTGTAGTGTGGGCCCGAACGGACAATATCATTCTGTTTGGTAGTCCACAATGTTTGGGTAACTCCTTAACGAAAGATGCCACTTTGGAGATTTGAATGTTTTTGAGAAGCTCAGGCCGGCGGTTCGAGAGCTACTCGACCATGGCTATCTTACAAATCTCGCGCCAAAAGAGTGCATGAGGTGCAAAACCGAACATGGCGTAGTTATAGCCAATGTGCGCGCTTCGCGGCTAGCAAGTTCTGACGTGAGACTAAGGACGAGTCGTTGGAGGTAAAGCATTCCTTAGCCATCTCGGAGCTACTCACCACCAAACCTCGATGAGACCCGATTCGGATGGTGAAGATTGGTCCACATATGTCGGCCAATATGGCACCCAAATTTATGTGGGAAGGCTTAGGTCCTTTTGACAAGGAAAGTTGACCAAATAATGGCCAACCTCCCAAAGCTTCAGGTGGTGTTTTGCCTTTCTAACTCCGGACATTCGTGTTAAGAAATAGTAAACAAAGACTATGGCACATAATATTAATCCTGCCATGATAGCAGATTGATCATGTGGAAGTAGTAATGAAGCCATATTGCAATTTTGGTAAAACTCAGACAGCCTAAATTGAAATGTGAAGCATGCAAAAGAGGTTTGTTAAGAAATAGTAAATAAAGACGTTTTCATTAATTTAAAGAGGAGGGCATAATGTCGTGCTTATAAAAGATGCCTAGCTTTGCCGTTGAGAGGTGGTAATCGTTATCTATAAAGCCTCGGCAGGGAGTGGAATGTTATTAATGATGGAGGACACAGGTGGCTGTTGAGGAAATTAGTGGGCTGAAGTTTATCTTTAGGCGTTTCTGTAAGTACTGGGTGCCATTTAGGTGTCTCATGCATGTCTCTTTAGTATTGGACTGAAGCAACATATATTTGAGGAAAAAAAAAAAAAAAACAATAAAACAGTAGTTATATGCTCAGAAGGTACTTGCAGATTTATAACTTCCATTGACGGCAAACAATATTGCACATATGATAGTGCAACCTCAGAAAACTCAGAATATACCGCTTCACTGTCATTACCATATGCTCACGTATCGCGATTTACAAAACCGAGGTTTGACAAAATAAAACTTCAAGAGAACTAGTTCCTTTGACATTTGTTAGTACAAAGATAGATGTCATGTGATCGAGCAGTCCATCTGTCAAAACATCGCAGGGAACAGCAACAAAAATCACAGGTGCATGCACCATTTGGAGGCAGATAATGAGCGTGTTCCACCGCCAAAGGTGAGATCAAAATTAAATTGCTCTTAACGTCAACGACGTCCCGTTGCACATGTATATTTCTCTACTATATCACTCTATAATATTTACCGGGTTCGAGAAAGAGAAAGATCCAGGAAGCATATCGGATTTTCTTTTATACCTTACTTGGATCTTTTTTTCTTTTTCTTTTTTTTTTTTTTTTTTTTTTTTTACTGAGTAGCTCCAAAGCTATCTATGTTGCTTTTTTCGCCTCTTTTGCCATCAAAGTGTAAACGAAGTTAATTAGCTTTCTTAGTTAATTTTCTTTGTTATCATCAGTGAAGCTAGGAAACTACAACTTTAGCAGGGAAAAAAAAAACTAAGTACGCTACAAATTAAACATTTACTACTAGGCAGATCCGACAGCAAATGGGACCCATGCATTGGCTCCTGCATGTTCATGCAGTAAAGTCCCCCAAAACATACACCCATGCGACTAAGTATCGTGATTTAGGCTCTAACATGATAATCACTCGTAGAGAGAAATAGACAAGCGAGGTTTGACAAGAACTTCAAGCGGAGTGGCTTTAGCATTTGTCAATCCAAATATAGCTGTCATATCGACCGGCCCATCGGTGAAAACATCGAACGCTTGCAACAAGCCAGCAATCACCAAGTGCGTCATTTGCAGGCCATAAGTCATCCCAGGGCAGGACCTTCTTCCGGCGCCAAAAGGGATAAGCTCGAAATGCTTGCCCTTAACATCAACATCCTTGTGTGTGGTGAGGAATCTCTCCGGCTTGAACTCCAACGGATCATCGGACCATGTTTTGGGGTCCGTTTGGATCTTCCAAAGGTTGGTAATCAGTCGGGTTCCTTTAGGCACGTGGTAGCCTCCTATGGTGCAGTCCTCGGAGAATTCTCTTATCCCTGAGAGTGGTCCAGCTGGGTACAACCTTAGCGTCTCTTTCACCACTGCTTGGAGATACACCAAGTTGCTTATGTCCGATTCCTTCACCGTTCTTTCCTTACCAACGTGGAGGTCCAATTCTTCTTGAACCTTCTGCAGCACACTTTTGTTGTTTAGCAATAAACTCAGCGCCCAAGTTAAGGTTACTGCAGTTGTATCAGTTCCCCCTGAAATTATATTCTGTAAAGAAAATATTAAATTATAAAAAAAGAATAATTATTTCAAATATTTACTCAACTAAGCTTAAGTTAGAGTCTGTCTGCTTCGTTTTTTTTTTTTTTTTTTTTTTTTTTTTTTTTTTACTGTATCGCAAATTTTCACATATTTTGAGTATGGGTCTGTGCAAAACTGGTCTTTTTAAATGTATGTTTTTCAGTCCTAACAATCGATTATGGATTTACATAAGCCAACTTTTTTTTTTTTTTAAAAAGGGCATTTTCTTAATTTCACAAAATTAGCAAAACCTATATAGAGTACTAGACTTTAATTGAGAAATGGAATCTTAAATCTTAAATCTTAATCTTAAAAATGCTAAAAATGAGAATTATCATTATTCAATAGTCAAGTAGTCATGTGTTTGAGGGGAAAAAAAAAAACAAAAAAATAGTTACCATGCATGTAGCTTTGTTGACGATATCAGCATCATAACCAGAGAGATCAGTGGACTCCTCAAGCTTCGAAAGCATCACATCCATGAAGTCTTTCTCTCCACCAAAGTTACCAGAACCCCTCCTCTGTCGATGTTCCTCTAACCATTCCTCAACAATACTCTCCAATTCGTCGTGCGTTTTCTTCATGGCCTTCTCGTATCCACCCAAATCCAACCACCTCAGGAAAGGAATGGCGTCTCCTACCAAAAATAGCCCCGTCAAACGAAAGAACTCCCTCATGGCGTCCTTGCATCGCCGTGCCTCTTTCTCATCCCTCGAATCGTCACCAAAGTACCTCTTCCGGGCGACTATTCTGAGTGCCACGTTCAGATTTACGTCCCCCATCCGCTTCCCCATCTCTACCATCACACTGTCCGAGCCCGTCTCTCTCTTGGTCCACAACTTGTAAAGACTTTTCACAAAGCTCTCAACCTCGGACTCTCGAACGTGCCTGAGTTTTTCCAGGCTTTTGTTTGAGAGTAGCTCCGAGGTCGTTATTTTCCGTATTTCGCGCCAGTAAGGGCCGTACGGGGCAAAACCAAAGCTGGCGCAGTTCCATCCCAAGATTTCTGATGAAATGAGCTTGGGACGTGTTGAAACAGCCAAATCGTGGGTTGTGAAGCACTCTTTCGCAGATTCCCAGCTGCTTATTACCAAAGTTGGATGAAAACCTATGTGGATTGTGAAGATCGGTCCATATTTATCAGCCAAGTTTGCCAAAGTTATATGGGGAAGTTGAGATCCTCCTAGTAGATGGAGATGTCCAATTATAGGCCATCTGCCAGCGGCTTCAGGTGGTGATATTCTGCTGTCGTTTCTTCTGAGTCTAGATGATCTTTTTTGGACTGAGTACAGAAATAGTAGTATGGCCAAAAATCCAGCTACGGCAGTGTCTATATGACGGAGAAGAAACTCCATGATTGTAGTCTTGTACATTATAATGAACTTTTGAATGGTGTTGAAATGTTATCTTTGGGCAAACTTAGCGAAAAAGGGTTTGTTTGATTTATAATGGTGTTCCGTTTTTTCTACTTTTTGTTTGAAAAAATTGTAACGCCGGGCCCACTTATGCTGTCTTTTGCAAAATGCTCAAACTACTTTATATGCTAGCAAGCATTATCTTGTAGTAAGCACTTTAACATTGAAAAGGAAATTAGTATTAGGATGAAAGCTTAATTAACTATTTTTTATATACCATAAAGATTAGGAGGATCTTATCCTTAAAGTGACGGATATATTAATAGATTTAACAGATGACATGTCAATTTCCAGTTTTGAAATCATCTCTAAAGTAATTGTCCGGATTCAGAGATTTCTCTCTCTTTTTTATTTTTTATTTTTTTTCTTTTTTTTTTTTTTTTGCTGAATCCGGATTCAGAGAAATTAAGGATAGAAAAAGTATACGTATCATTGTTATTATTGTCTTTACGAGGCCCCAATCTAAATATCTAAATGGTCTAAATATTATCTTGAGACTGATTTATACTAGGTATACTTTGCAAATATCACATTTTTAAGCAACTGTTAATTCGGAGAACGAACATAAACTAGATGACCCGATTCGGATGGTGAAGATCGGTCCACATACGGCGGCCATGGCACCCAAGTTTGTATGGGAAGGCTTAGGTCCTTTTAACAAAGAAAGGTGACTAAATAATGGCCAACCTCCCAAGGCTTCAGGTGGTGCTTTGCCCTTGCCAATTCCCCACATACGTGTTAAGAAATAGTAAATAAAGACTATGGCACATAATATTAGTCTTGCCATGACAGCAGTTAGATCATGTGGAAGTAGTAAAGAAGCCATATTGCAATTTTGGTAAAACTTAGACGGCCTTGAATTTACGGCAGTGTCTAAAAGACGGAGAAGAAACTCCATGATTGTCGTCTTGTAGATTATAATGGAGTTTTGAAATGGGAGTTGTTATCTTTGGACAAAGTACTAATCAAAAGAGTTTTGTTTGATTTGTAGTGGGGTTCCGTAATTTCTACGTTTTGTTGGAAAAATTTTAACGCGGGCCCGGATGTTCTCTACCATCGATCCCCCCTTAGTTGTCTTTTACAATTAAGCTCAATAAACGACAATTTATAAGACTCAAATCTTATGTCTAATTTTAGTGTTCTAGTTAGTGTTTAACTAATCATATCATATCACGTCCTATGAAAATTTGAATTCTTTTTAACTAATTCTTTTGTACTTATCATGAGATGTAGTGTAATTTAATTGGTTGGATACTAATTGAGATATGAAAAATTGGACATAGGATCTGATACTCATTTTATGTACCATAAAGATTTAGTGGATCTTATCCTTATTTGAAGTGATTTTCCGCCACTAGAGAAACTAATTAGGATCGATATGTAAATGATCTGAATTATCTTATTCACGGCCAAGAAAACAAATCTAAATTATCTTGAGATTGATTTATACTAGGTATACAGCCATGTATACATATATATATATATATATATATATATATATATTGGAGGAATCACTATACTAGTCAGCTGTGGAATCATTCCCGATCTTTTTTTTTTTTTAATTCTATCCTTAATGCTGATATTTACATATACTTTGGCTGCCTCTAGGAGTAACAATATGGCATGCATAGGATGGATGTCCTTTCTTTGACAAGTCTGTTTTTTGGAATGCTGATCTTGTGCACTCTTGACTCTTCTTATATCAATTATTATTTGTTATGAGGAGGATCTTCTACGGTCTACTTAATAATTATTTCACAAAAGTCAAAATCTATAACGCTATAGTTTGAGACGATTTTTTCAACCTAGTAATTATGAGAATTCCTCTAATTCTGCGCACTAGCCTTAAGATAAAATTGCATTACTTGTTGAAAATTTCATTTTCTAGACAAATTACGGAATTTACTTCTAAAAGTGCATAAATCTTGATTTTTTTTATCTCATTCTTGACTAATACTATTTTGTTAATATAGTTATTTGATTAAATAAGTTATTAATTAAATGTAAGGGAATCCCAACTCATACACTTTTAAAGAGTATTTGTCTCCTTTTCCTTTATTTTTAATAGATTATCATATTTCATCTTAATGAATTTTCTTGGACTGCATGAATCTCATAAGCCTGTATATTCCCAGGAAATTAATAAATTTAATTACTTGTACACACACATATATATTGTTTCATTTAAAGCACTTGGTTTAATGATTTCATCGAAAATGTTCTTTATAATATAGATGATTTCTCATATTATCGGATAAATAACTAACATGATACGATTTGATGCATATTTATTCAAATCAATGCATCTCTCAAAAGTCATACAAGTTAATAATTTTCAAATGCCAATGATGATGATGATGATGATTAAAAGAACATGATCACAATACTAGCAAATGTTCTATGGTGTTGTGATTTGATAAGCTTTTTTTTATTTAAAAAAATGAATAAATTAAATAAAAGAGAAAACTGATCAATTTTGTGTCGTTTCTACTGCTATTGCCCTTTTTTTTATTGAATTTTCTTTTTTTTTTTTTTGTTAACCATTAGTATTATTGTTCTTTTCCTAGCTCGTGTCATGTTCATGTCAATGTCGTTTGTGTCTCTAATTAATGGTTTTCTATTTCCTTTCTTTCTTTCTTTCTATTTTTTGAATTATGAACGGTTGTTTCACTCATTTTGCTTTTTTTTTAATTAATGTATTTTACCTGAATATTTTCTTTTCATTTTTTTGTCCTAATATAGCATCGTTTGCCTTTTGGTATCATTTTCATTGTTTAATGTCGTTTCACCACAAATTTTCGTTTCAAAATTCATCGCGGTGTGCATTTTGATATTGTTTTAATTGTAGGATCGTTTCTATGATTTTGTCGGGGGTTGTTTGTTAGAAATCAATGATTTGGTGAAAACCATCACCCAAAAATCAAGAACATTAATGTTAGATCATCAAGAATTAATAAATCTGTAAGCGGAAGTGTACCTGAGTCCATATTACTTGATTTCTCTCTAGAGTCGTGCAGTTTGTCTTCCAGATCAACACGTTTTCCTAGAGAATTCTTTAACTTTCTCTCTGTACTCTTTCTGATCATGGGATGTCAGAATGAATAAAATGATACGTGTGATCTAGAGACTATAACTATCATATATTAATAACTTCCCTGTTATCTTTTGGTATTTCTATTTTAGCCTATCATAAAAATAGAAATTACCCTTAAGTCTCTACACATTAAAGGTTCATACCCTGTTAGATACATTAAAGCCCAAAATACCTAAACCTTAGTAGATCACTTTTAATTAGGCTTAACCTTATATGACAGCCCACAATACATAATTATTCATATATAAGCCCAACGTTGGATTAAGGATCCAACAATCTCCCACTTGGGCTATATGTGTAACCTTATAATTATGATTTGTAAAAATAACCGTATGAGCTCAACTTTACTGTCATTACCGAAATGTATCTGTAACCAATCCAGTCCATCAATCATACCAACATAGGATCAAAGCGGTCTTCGTTATAACTATCGTAACTCGACCCAACAATGGTCACTTATGTCAATACAACTAAATGACATGGATCATGATGTGAATGTGTAGCATGAAAATTTCATGTAATGTGATCTTAACATGCCTATTTCTAACTAGTCCACCTTAAACCTTAGTGAGATCAAACCATACCAAAATCAGAGTGTGAATAAACTAAAACTTTATTTCTGCAGAAAATAACTTCAAAATATCCATAAACTGAAATAACTGAAAATATATCTATATCATAGAAGTATCTAAAATTACAAACTTCCACTAAAACTGAATATCCTTTAATGTCATGACACCCATATGAGCAGTGTGCTCAAGAAACACTTTTGGTGGCAATCCCTTAGTAAGCGGATCCGCAACCATGGAGTTTGTACCGATGTGCTCTATAGACAATTGTCCACTCTGAACTCTTTCCTTGACAACTAGAAACTTGATGTCTATATGCTTTGACTTCGTCGAGCTCCTGTTGTTGTTGGAATACATCACTACTGACTTATTGTCACAAAATAACTTGAGTGGCCTTTTAATGCCATCCACTATGCGCAGTCCCGTGACAAAATTCCGCATCCACATTCCGTGATTGGACACCTCATAACATGCTATGAACTCTGCTGCCATGGTAGAATAGGCTATAAGAGATTGTTCAGCACTCTTCCAGGAGACAGCACCTCCAGCTAGCAGGTAGATATAGCCCGACATAGATTTCATATTATCTAGGCATCCAGTAAAATCAGAGTCAATATACCTAATGATCTCAAGCTAATTCGACCTCCGATACGTGAGCATGTTGTCTTTTGTTCTCTGCAAGTACCGCAAGACCTGTTTAGTTGCTTTCCAATGGTCTACTCCTGAATTACTTAAATATCTATCTAACATCCCAATAATGTACGCAATATCCAAACGCGTACAAACCTGAGCATGCATTAGACTTCCTACTGCTGACGCATAAGGAATCTTATGCATTTCCTTTTCCTCAAAATCATTCTTAAGGCACTGATTGAGACTAAACTTATCTCCCTTAGCCACAGGGGTGTTACCTGGTTTGCAATCCTACATGTCATATCTCTTGAGAACCTTTTCGATATAGCTCTTTTGTGATAATCTAAGAATACCCCGAGAGCGATCCCGGTGTATATGTATGCCTAATAAAAAAGAGGCGTCACCAAGAACTTTCATCTCAAAATTCTTAGCTAGAAATCTCTTGGTTTCGTGCAATAAGCCTATATCGTTGCTGGCAAGCAAAATGTCATCGACATATAAAACAAGAAAAATGTACTTACTCCTACAGAACTTATGGTGTATGCAATCATTGACCAAATTCATCTCAAAACCGAACGAGATGATCACTTGATGAAACTTGAAATACCATTGTCGAGATGCTTGTTTAAGGTCATAGATGGATTTCCTAAGTTTGCAAACCATATTCTTTGGATCTCCCGACACAAAGTTTTCTGGTTGCACCATATAGATTGTCTCATCAATGTTTCCATTGAGAAACGTTGTCTTTACATCCATTTGATGTAACTCAAGATTGAAATGCGCCACTAATGCCATTATAATCCTGAAAGAGTCTTTTGAAGAAACTGAAGATAAAGTCTCTTTATAGTCGATGCCTTCCTTTTGTGTAAAGCCCTTTGCGACAAGACGCGCCTTGTACCTCTCCACATCACCTTTCGAATCCCTCTTGGTCTTAAATATCCATTTGCAACCAATGGGTTTCGCTCCTTCTGGCAATGGGACAAGATCCCACACGTCATTGTCCTTCATTGACTTAATCTCCTCATTCATGGCATCAATCCACTTCTGAGAGTTAGAACTTTCCACGGCTTGACGGAAGTTGATCGGATCATCTTCCATCACTCTAATATCTACCTCATGTTCTTAGAGAAATACAATGTAGCCATCTGGCACCGCACTTCTCCTTTTTCTAGTGGACCTCCTTAATGGCATAGGTTCTTAAGGTGGTAGAGTTTATTCTTCTGGAATAACTTCTTGTATGGGAGGTTCTCTAATATCATCTTGATTTGTTGTGTCTTGAACAAGGTCAAAAATGAAATCCTGATCAATGTCAATAGCACCTATGGGAATATCAACATATTCCTCTTCAAAGACAAAGTCCCTAACTGTATCCCCCATGTAAACTCGGCATCCTCAAAGAACCGGGCATTTTCGAACTCAAAAATCGACTTAGTTGTGGGATCATAAAACTTGTACCCCCTGGATCTTTCAGAGTATCCAATAAAATAGCAACTCACCGTCCTTGAGTCTATTTTTTTTTTCATTAGGCCTATAAGGCCTTGCCTCAACTAGACATCCCCAAACATGCAAGTGTTTTAAACTAGGCTTTTTACTCGTCCAAAGCTCGTAAGGGGTTTTGGCAGTCACTTTAGTTGGAATCCTATTAAGGATATATGTTGCAGTCTTAAGCGCTTCTCCCTAGAGTGATTCTGGTAAGGTTGAATGACAAATCATACTCCTCACCATGTCTTTAAACGTCCTGTTTCGTCTTTCAGCAACACCATTCATAGTGGGCAAACCCGGCATAGTGTACTGTGGGACGATACCGCATTCCTCTAGGAACTTAGTAAACGGTCATGGACGTTGTTCATCTAAACCGCCATATCTACCATAGTATTTACCACCACGGTCAGATCTTACACTTTTGATTCTTTTGCTGAGTTGGTTCTCAACTTCCGCCTTATAATTTTTGAACATATCCAGCGACTGTGACTTTTCATGAATGAGATATATGTAGCCATATCTTGAAAAATTGTCTATGAACGTTATAAAATATTGTTGACCATTCCAAGCAACCATAGGAAATGGCCCACAAATGTCCGTATATATAAGTTCTAAGACATCCAAAGTCCTGTTAGCTTCAAATCTCCTTTTATTGGTTTGTTTCCCCTTTATATAGTTAACACAAACTGTGAAATCTAAGGGGTCTAGAATTTTGTCTGACACAAGTCTCTCTATTCTTTGTCTAGAGATATGACCTAATCTCTTGTGCCATAACGCGGCTGAATTCTCACTGGTTAATTTTCTCTTTATACCTCGTGTACTTAATTGCAGGAATTCATTAAATGAAGCAATTGTATCAATTAAATAAAGATTATCATAACCTGACAAAGAACCGGAACCAACCAATTTTGAATCATGAAACAAACTAAATTTTCCATTCCTAAATGAACAAGAATAACTAGATTTGTCCAAAGTAGAAATAGAAATCAAATTCTGTCTAAAAGATGGTACAATAAATGTCTCATCAAGATCCAAATAAAATCCAATCTTTAATAATAATCTAAATTTTCCTATTGCTTCAACTTGAACCGTGTTGCCATCGCCCACATAGATGTATCTTTCACCATCACTTGGCTTTCGGCAACTCAGGCAACCCTACATAGACACACTAATGTGAGTTGTTGCACCAGAATCTATCCACCATGTGTGTCTAGGTACCGAAGTTATATTAACCTCAGAACAAACCAAACTAAGAATACCTTTCTTAGCACGTCATGCATGATAGTTGGTGCAATGCATCTTTCTATGCCCTTCAACTCTACAAAAGTAACAGCCTGTACCTTTCGATTTAACCGGTTTCTTTTGTTGTTTCTTCTTAGGTGTTGTATCTGCAGCTTCCTTCTTCCTTTTCTTTCCCTTGTCCTTGTCCTTGTCCTTAAAGGTTAAGGTCAGGTGAGCACTTTCTGCCTTATCTTGCTTCAGCCTTTCCTCTTCCTGAACACAGTGTGATATGAGCTCATTCAGAGACCAAGTCTCTTTCTGACAGTTGTAGCTCACCTTAAACTGGTTAAACTATGCCGAAAGGGATATCAAAACCAGATGCACTAGCAAGTCCTCAGAGAGTTCAAGCTTAAGTGCTTTCAATTTTGAAACAAGATGAGACATCTCTAGGATGTACTCCCTTATATTGCCTTTGCCCTTATATCTCATTGAAATTAGACTTGTCAAGAGCGTACCTATTTCAGCCTTTTCGTTCTTGACAAACCTCTTTTCAATGTCCGCAAGGAACTCCTTAGCTGTAGTAATTTTATCAGGCATTGTGCCCCTGAATGCTTCCGGAATGGCTTTCTTCATGATCATCATATACATGCGATTTGATTTCTCTCACCTTTCCATATCCCTCTTTTCATCAGAGGTACTCTTATCCGTAAGAGGTGGAGGAGAATCAACCCTTAACGCAAAGTCGAGATCCATGACTCCGAGAACTATCAAGAGATTCTCTTACCATGACTTAAAGTTAGAGCCATTCAGTATAGGAATAGCGTTGATGTTGGCAGTAATATTAGCATGAGTCATAGCTAAACAAAGAACAACAAACAAACAAATAAAACAAGCTCATATAAGTCCCAAAATAAAAATTAAATTCAAATAAAGGTAAACCCCATCTCAAATACCGGGCACTCCATTAACATTTCATCTTTGGACAAAATGTTAACTTGTAAGTGATATCTTAGTGTAGTAATCAAACACTGATAATAAGAACACGCCAAACAATAAATCTTCCTTTGGGCCGATTTATTGTTCACGTGTAAAACTGAATAATTATCATGCGTTTATTACCACAGGTGCACATGTAATTCTTTTAAATATTGACCTTCCTTTGGGCCGATCAATATTCACATAAGTTATATATACACAACTGTTTATATTCCAAAACAAATTAATTTCCACAAGAGAGGTCACTTTGGTGACATGTTGCTTTAATTAATTCATCTCAAAATATATATAACCATACCAATATCTGAATATAAAATTGCACCAAAATGACCAAAAAAAAATTCGGCCAAAGTCAACGGTCAAAATCAACCGTTGGTCAAAGTCAAATGTCAAACTTTGACCGATCAAGTCAATGGTGATAACCAGGTGAGGGCTAGACCAGGTCGGGTAAACCCAACCTGGATCCTAAACCAGCCCGTTTTCCTTATCTGGGTAACAAGCCCAGTTCTAAGGGCCTGAAGGCCCTTTTTCCTTTTTTCTTTTTTAAATGTTGTAGTGAGCTAACTTAAGCCATTGGCCCAATTGGGCCCGTGGTTCCCATAATGGCCAAAAGGCCTGTACCCCTTTTTTTAAAATGGTTGTGGGCCAAGCCCACAACTAGCCTCATGTCACGGGCTCATTAGGCACGTGCATCTCAAACCCTATTTTTAAATTCCCACTTATTTGCAACAACATTATCAAACAAGTCGTCACAAAAAATAGTCGTTCTTCGTAGAATTTTCTAGAACCCTTTTTTTTGTGACAATACGTGTCGTCGCAAAACCAGTCGTTCTAAAAAGAATTTTCTGGAACCATTTTTTGTGATGACTTTTCAATATGTTGTCGCAAAAAATAAAGAAGTATATGGCACCTATTCATGGAAAACTGTCAAATTTTGCACCTTTTTTTTTACCACATCACCGCTAGCTGTAAGTATCAATATTTGCGACGACATGTCGTCGCAAATAATGGACAAACTGGCGTCAGATTGGTTTTGGCGCTAATGTCTATTAGTGACAACATGTCGTCATGAATAATTTGTCAAATTTTAGCGACGATATGTCGTTGCAAATAGTGAAATGTTGTGCAACAACATGTCGTCACAAATAGTGAATCCAACAGCAAGTCATTCAAAAAGTTTATTTTCTTTTTAGCAACGACATATTGTCACTAATACTATAATTTTTGCAATGATAAATGTCGTCGCTAATAACCCTCGGCACTAGTTAGCTGTGGAATCATTTTCTGAAATTTCTAGTTTTTTTTTTAATTCTATGGACTTCCTTCTTTCTTTGACAAGTATGTTTTCCGGAATGCTTATCTTGCGGACTCTTCTCATATTTGTTAATTTTTTTTACATTTATAGGGAGGATCTTCTACGGCCTACCTATCAATCATTCACAAAAAAAATATATTACTATATAGTGTGAGACGATATTTTTAAGCCTAGCATCACGGAAATTCCTCTGATTTTGCGCACTTGGGTCAATATTATAAGATTGGATTATCTGTTGAAAAAAATTTTCTAATGGATGATCATATTTCATCTTAATGAATTTTATTGGACTGCATGAATCTCACAGGCCTGTATATTCCCATGAAGTTAATAAATTTACTTGCATATATGTATTGTTTCGTTTAAAGCACTTGGTTTAATTTCATGGAAAATGTTCTTTATAATATAGATGGTTTCTCATATGATCAGGTAAATAATTAACATGATGTAATCTGATACATATTTATTTATTCAAATCAACGCATCTCTCAAAAGTCTTGCAAACTAATAACTTTCAAACGCCATAGAGCTCCCGAGGGAGGCGAGGGCTGAGGAGAACCTCCAGCGGGTGGGCCTTGGGGATGGTCAAACCTGGGCTCTCAGTCATGTCAACAGGCCCATCCAATGGGTTGGAGAACTCGAAGGCTTGAAGCAGACGCGCCAGCGTCAGATGGAGCACTTGGAGTGCGAACGACGCGCCGGGGCAAGACCTTCGACCCGACCCAAAAGGAATGAGCTCGAATTGCTGTCCTCTAACGTCCACGTGGGCATGGGTCGTCAGAAACCTCTCCGGTTCAAAGGCCTCTGGGTTTGACCAAACCGTCGAGTCACGTTGAATCTTCCACACGTTGACCACTAAGCGGGTGCCAGCTGGCACATGATAGCCGGATACGGTGCAGTCTTCTAAGGCTTCCCTGGGCCCGAGAAGTGGGCCGGCTGGGTAGAGACGGAGGGTTTCTTTGATAATGGCTTGAAGATAGACGAGGTTTTTAATGTCTGAATCGTCAACTAGTCGATTCGTGCCTACTTCGATGTCCAACTCTTGTTGTGCTTTCTTTAAGGCGTGGCTGTTGTTGAGGAGGAGTGATATCGCCCATGTCAGTGTGCCTGCTGTGGTATCGCTTCCTCCTAGTATAACCGCCTGTACAAAATGAAAGTATAATTACCATATTTAATTATATAGCTCCGCAGAAATGGTTAAAAAAAGTGTACCATCAGACAAGAGAATAGTAAAAAAAAGCAACAACCACGTTAGCTCACAAAATATATATATATATATATATATATATATATAATATAAAGCACCACGTAGCTCATCTTTGAGCCAAAAAATATCTTAATTAATACAGATAATTTTGAAAATACACATAAAATTGACTATTTATGCAAAAGGATTAGACCCTGTTAGGGTGAACTAGAGGCCGTTAATTCTAGAGATTTTTATACTTCTAAAAAAATTAAAGTTTAACGTGCACATAAACATAATGCGAGTAATTAAACTCCATAAATGGTACTAAGCTTAAATAGCACCACTTTCGTTGCAGAAGTTCTCAATCATGTGCAGTATCCAAAGTGAGATCGCCAACCAGCCTTCTAGTTTACCAGCCAAAAAAAAAAAAAAAAAATATATATATATATATATATATATATATCCCACTAGTTGCGACTTTTAATGGTAGTTGAGCTACAAATTCAAATTGTCAGCTACATATGTTAATTAATCCAACATACCAGACATGTAGACTTGATGCTAATATCCGCATCATACTGAAAATTGGAAAGCTCTCCTCCTTCCTGAAGCGACAACATAACGTCAATGAAGTCCTGATCTGAATCAGCCATTTTAGAAGCCCTCCTCCGACGATGCTCCTCCAGCCACCCTTCAAGAATAGCATCCAACTCCTTGGCCGTCCTCTTCATCGCCCTCTCATGGCCATGCAAATCCAGCCACCACAGAAACGGAAGCGCGTCCGACACCACAAATATCCCTATCAAATGAAAAAAAACTCACTGATCGCCTTGTGGCATCGCTGCGCCTCGCCCCGTTGCACTCGGCCAACGCCCCGAAATACCGTTTTCCTGCCACCATCCTCACCACCATGTTGAGCGTCAGCTCGTCCAACCACCGGCTCAGCTCAACGACGACGGGATGCGCGCCGTTTTGGACCCTGTCGTACAGGTCCTGGATCCCGGTGTCGATCTCGGAGATCCTGACGTGCTTGAGCATCTCGAGGCGCCGGTTGGAGAGGAGCTCGAGGGTGGCGATCTTCCGCATCTCGCGCCAGAAAGGGCTGTGGGGCGCGAAGCCGAAGACGGCGTAGTTGTAGCCCATGTGCTTGGCGGCGACGGTGGTGGGGCGGGAAGCCAGCGCCTTGTCGTTGGCGGTGAAGCAGTCCTTGGCCACATCCCAGCTGTTCACGACGAATGCGCGGCGGCTTCCGAGTCGGATGTTGAACGCGGGGCCGTAGTTGTCTGCCATAGCGCCGAGGGTCCGGTAGAGGAGCTGATCACCGCCGCCGAGGAGGTGGAGGTGGCCGATAATTGGCCATGCACCCGCCGGCTCAGGAGCTTGAACTCCAGGGGTAATACGGGTCGGCTTGCTCTTTTTCTGAGCAGTGCATAGTAGAAAATGACTGAGGAAGCAAATAGAGCAAGGGTTGTTAGAACCTGGAGGAAGGAATATCCATGAAGTCAACTAGGAGAATGTTTATGGTCTTAATTAACAAAGAGAGAAAAAAAACAAGTAGAATGTTTAAGAGTTAGAATTACTATAAGGAAGAGCCCTTTATTTATAAGTCAACCTCAACAACAAATGACGCCACTGGAAGCATGAGCCATACTGAAGTCTAAGGCAAGAATCATGTCTTATTTTCTTATGATGGTTGGTGGCGAGATAACTGTATACATGGTCTGACGGTCCAAGCTCCTTTTTTTTTTTTTTTTTAATTTCCCGATCGAATGGCGCATTTAGGACATAGTTCCATAATGTATTAATATTAATGTATTTAAATAATTCTCTCCGTTAATTTTACTCTAATTAATTATTCAGTACACTAGATGTACCACGTCATTTTAATGATGTGATACACCTATCTAATTAATAACAGATATTTGTGTCATTTATCATGTTTATTTAAACTAATAAATTTTTTCTTTCTTAATGTATATTCCATTAATTACTTACTAACACTTATCATAAATATTTCACCTGTATTTTTTTATCTCAATTAATTTAACTTTCAAGAATATTATCATTTTACACTTAAATCAATTTAGGATACTCGAAAAAAAAAAAGGAAAGAAAGCAAGAAACGATATGAATGAATTTGTGTATCACTGGGTTGAGATTATACTACGAGTACCACTAGTATTTGTTTTTTCCTAGTTAAACCGATTGAAATTCATCTTATAGCTAGCCTTTTTTGTTTTTATTATTGGCTATGCAATCCTATAGCTAGCTTGACATTCATATTTCTCACTCAGCCTCGTTCTTTCATATAAGAGGATACAAATTGTCGCCTTTTTGTTTGAGCCAAAAATAAAAAATAAAAAAATACAGACAAGACTACTCGTCCTGCTTGTCTATATGATTCTATGAATATAACTTACTAGTAGCAAGTTTGTTGATATGGGCAGGAGGGATGCAATTTACTTGTTAACGCTTCCCTTTTTTTTTTTTTTTTTTACACTCCCAAGTTTTTCTAAACTGATAAAGTGTAGAGAAAATATTTTCTAAAAGTTAAAAGAAATGTCTCGTCTCGAGAGTTGAAAAGTAAATAATACTCCATAAAAAGTTAATTAATAATATAAAAAAAATCTAGATGGAGTGTATTTATGACAAGTGTTATTGAAAAAATTAAAGGACTATATTAGGAGAGAGAAAAATATTAAAAAGAATTGACATGATAAAGCACACATTTATTAAATGAGGGTACACATCATCAAATTGACGTGGTGCATTATTCACGTTGTTTTGAATGGAGGGCTTGGCATATAATAAGAATTCTTTTTTTTTTTTGTTGGAATTCAAATATTCATTATGTAAAACGGCGTGTCGTATTTAAACGAATGACACCCCAACAACCCCTGGTTTGTTATAATTTTTTCTAATAAAAAATTAAATCTAAAGTGCACCTAAAATAATAGAACAAACAAACAATTTCAGCCATTAAAATTTACGTAAATGAAATTTTAACCTCTTCAAACTACACATTCTTAGGCGCAATTTTATTTTTTGTCAAAAAAAAATTTTTTTTTTTTTTTGGTTTTTAGCACATTGGCCTCTTAAACTTATCCTGGTTTAGTAAATTATCCCATAAATTTTTAATTTTGATAAGTTACTCTTTCAATTTGTAAAGTTATTGTAATATATCTCATTTTGACGGTGATTATATTAAATTAGTATCAAAAAAACACGTTCAACTAAAAAATTTAAGAGTAATTTATTAAATCACAACAAATTTGGGGTGATAATTGTGCCAAAAACCCGTTTTGTTTATTCTTGTCAACTGGCATCTTTAGTGGCAATTTAGTTATTTTTAGAAATGTAGAAGTGTTTTTGTAATTATCACTTAACTTTGCTTAAAAAAAAGAGAATAAAAGGACATGTAGGGTCTGTTCGTTATTGTTTTCGTTTTCGTTTTTCACGTTTTTCGAAGCTAAAAAATGAAAACGCACTTTAAAAACGTGTTTGGCATAAAAAATTTTAAAAAACGAAAACAAAAACGTTTTTGTCTTTTTGTGAAAAAATAAAAACGAAAAAAATGTATTTTCATTTTCTCGTTTCATTTTCTGTTTTCTAAAAGTGGGTTTCACTTTTTTTTCCATTTTCTTCCCTCTTTTCTGAAATCGTTTTTGTATTATATATGTTTATTTAATATATTATTATTTAATATATTTAATAATATTATTTATTTAATATATTTAATAATATTATTTATTTAATATATTATTATTTAATATATTTAATAATGTTATTTATTTAATATATTATTATTTAATATATTTAATAATGTTATTTATTTAATATATTATTATTTAATATATTTAATAATGTTATTTATTTAATATATTATTATTTAATATATTTAATAATGTTATTTATTTAATATATTATTATTTAATATATTTAATAATATTATTTATATAATATATTTAATAATATTATTTATTTAATATATTTAATAATATATTTTATTTAATATATTTAATAATATTATTTATTTAATATATTATTATTTAATATATTATTACATGTTTTCAAAAATGAAACCACCAAACGCAGTTTCAGTTTTTTTTAAAATTAAAATCAATCTCTAAATAAAACTATCAAACGCATTTTCAGAAATAATTCAAAAATGAAATTAAAAACATTTTCATTTTCATTTTCGTACAGAAAACAAAAACGTTTTGGAATCAATTCTAAACGCACCCGTAACATTTGCGGTCGTTTCTCTTTAAAACGAGATTTCTTCTTTGTGCCTCCGTCCTGATACTATCTATTATGGCCCCGGAAAAATCACTGACGAGCCGATCAGATTTACTCAAGTCTCACAATGGCACCGACTGAGTTTCTCAAAGCATGGACATTGGAAAACACAAAAATTAAAAACACAAAACCAAAAAACAAAAATAAAATAACAGCAACAAAACTCAAAACTCGTATTAATTACTTGCTCTCATTCTAGTACTTCTAAAATCCAGCTTAATATCACTTAAAAAAAAAAGGCTGTGAAACAAGTACTGATGACATCCGAGTTAATTAAAAAAGCAATCTGATCGCAACATTTCTAAGTTATATTAGTAAAAACTAATAAAGAGAAATGCTAATGAAATTAGCAAGAAATTCTTTTTTTTTCTTTTTTAACACATGCGCCAGGAAAGATATAGCCAAATACGCGCAGTGGATCAGATAAAAATGGTGGAAATTGAATACAATGTCTGAGAGAAATTGGACCAGCGTGAGCGTGAATAGTGTTTTGACCAGAAAATAATGCAATGATGAATAGTATGAAATTTTCACGGAACACGCAGAACCTGAATTCACGAATTGTCAGGGTGGTGCTCTGCGGATTCAACGAAATTATAATCTGTCACCAAATTACGTGCATAAATTTTCGGACTGAAAGACAACCGGCAATGATGAGTAGAGTACTACCAACTCCGCCAAGGGACCGCAACAATATCTCAATTTAGGTCTCTCTGGACAAGTGACTCTCCTCTTTCATCCCACCAAAAAAAAAAAAAAAAAAAAAAAAAAAAATCTTCTTAATGTAAGTAATCTGAGTACTTGTTCTATTTTTCATTAATTTCATAATTTCATTTATAGGGTCTCATGAGGTCTCACTTCTCAGGCTATCCATGTAGATGTAGCTTGATAGACTAATAAAGACAAATGTATGCCCAACATTTTGAACGGAACAACACATAAGGCCTCATTTTCCTTTGCCCAATATGATCCTTCCATCATGGAAGCCCATTTGTGCTTTATTACTATTATTTTCTTTCATTTTACTATTCAGATCGAATACAATTGCAATTTGCAACTGTGTTTGTATTGTGTCCGAGAAAAACTTACGATAATATTATAGTGTCAATTCAAAAACCAAAAAAATAAAAAAATTACGAGTACAAATGTCATTAACTGTCAGGATTCTTTTTCTTGCCGGCCTTGTCTTTATTTCCTTTTGGTTTCCAGTTTGAAATTATTGAACGGCCTTTAGTACCTGTTAGAAGTCAAATATGTGGACTTCGTTTCCTCTCCTCTACGATAGAAACAGCATACCAGCAATTAAGTACATTTTATAAAAAGTATATAGAAATTATGTGATTTTATACGCCTTAAACTTTAAATAAATTATTATAGTCGAGGATAAGAATTCACCAGATAAATTGTACCCTTTCACTATCATAGTCGTGAAGTAATATTAACGAGAACCCCTGCAGCAAATTCTTTTCAACGACACTAATTGATGAGAAAACAAATGAAGAGGCATATGAACCGATACATATCTTATGAGCTTAGCGAGAAAGTATTCAGTACGTAGCTTCAAATCACCTACAGTTCTAGATCAGTGCATATTGATCATTAACTTGAGGATTTTTACCTTTTTTTTATTATGATAATTTGCTAATATCAACAACGAATGGAAGGGAAAAATTACACAATTAATAATTTCTTAAATCTTAATTCTTGTTCTTGCCATAATCAAATTCGAGCACTATATTGATCAATATGTAATGGGATCTGCTTGTATAGCAAGGTCCTCAGCACTGAGTCAGCAGCAAAATCATTCATAAAACTGTAGATATATTAGTCATAATTAGAAGTATGCTTTTTAATTATGCTACTGATGAGTCCATGTCGTGGAGATCTGAGTTCCAATTAAAACCATGTAATTGCACAATTGAAAATAGTAATCACGTGTTAAGCTAGCCTTTAATATTTTTGGACTTCTAATTAAATATTTCTAGTTATATTTTTCTGTAAGACTGTTCACCGTTCAGCCAACACATGAAGAAAAAAGTGAGAAGATAAAACTAATATTGTTTCCAGCTCCTAAGTTTTTGAGAAAATTTAGTAAACTAGAATGTCAACATGTGTGTGTGTGTGTGTGTGTGTGTGTGTGTGTGTATTAGCAATTACCATTTCCCATTCTTTCATGAATGACAAAACAAAGACAAAATTCGGGGAAACTGGTACAAATTAATGCGTGTAGTACTGATATTTTCTCAACTTCCAACCGACAAAAGGAGAGAGAAAAATGCTATTTTGTTACGTTGTGGTGTTTTAACACTTGAGAAGGTTTAATTCATTATTGGACGGGTCATGATGAACATGGTCCTTTTGCCAGCTTGGTCTTCCAAGAGTGAACTCTAGGTTAAGGCACGTATTCGAATTAGATGACAACGAGGTAGAATCCATCCTCTCCTTCAAGCTATCAGATACTTGGATATCTGAGTTTTGTTTGCCCCCCTAAATAAATAATTTACAGTAGTGAATTAAGCAACATTATATTGACTATAAGAAAACGATGATGTGTTAAGCTCTAATGTATGTATTAGTACTGTATGAAAATTCAACTTTTTGAACGCAGGGTGATTTTGGTAATTTAATTATACCTTGGTAACATTTTCTTGGAAGCGAGAAAATGTTGAACAGTTTTCATGACTTGAGTTGCTCCTTTCTGCTGTGTCTAGGGATGGCGATGACCATAGACCTCTGCTCAAAATTATAATAATTAGAGGAGGAAAAGAAAGAGTTTACGTTACAAACAACATAATATATTGTCAAAATTAGTAGCATATATATCTTTTACGTACTTTAATACTACATGTACCACAGGATTCAAACGAGTTTTGGTAATCTAATCAATTGTATCATGTCATATCATCTAAAAGTTTTGAAATACTATTTTAATTGAGATTATGCTAATTTATTAAATGATATGAAAAAATATGATTAGTTAAATATCATTTAAAGTAGCAAATATTTATACAGGTGACCTGAATCCCTACATTACTGCCACTGGTGTTAATTATACATAGATTTTTTGGAAAAGTTTATTAAAAGTTTTGAGAATAGTTACAAAATTATATAATTTAAGATAATCCTCCAAAAAAGTAAAGAGTAATTTTAGACAGTACACTGTTGGTAGCCATGCATAATAAAGTCAACAAAATCCAGCCAACAAACCAAAATATTATTAATTACTAGATCGGCCAGGGCATGGTCATATGTCAAAGACTAATTCCTTGTGAGTTGTAGCAAACTTAAATATACTCCGTCAGATTTGAACAGCATTGAAATTTGTACTAAATTTCCCTTGACTTTTTAAGACTCATTCATTTTTGGATCAAGATATTCAAAACATAAAGGATGTGATCAGATGTTGAACTAGATAGAGAAATTAAACAGGATCGTAATGTCTTTCTAACAAAAAAACTCTACATACGAACCTAAGCTTTATTCGTCAAATCCAATGTATCTTTTTATTGTGACTACCAATAATAAATTCTCTACTAATAACTTCACCATTAACAAAGACAGCCACACCATACGTTGGAGTTTGAACAAAAAAGGTCTCATACATTTTATACTCTATTAATAATTTGTGCATATGTGTCTGTAGAATTTAATACTTGTTTATAATATTCAATATATTGCAGACTTTTTGCAAGTAAAAAAATTAGAAAAATATCTATCAATATGCACTAACCCATGGGAATTTGGAGGTAGTACTCTTGACTGCAAGTGAGATTTCTCTGAAGAAAGAACTCCATCTACATGATCATCAAGATTAATCCCTGGCCTTTGGTTCAAACCCATATCTGTTTGTCCTTGACCTGAAATATTATTCATTTAACAAATAATTCACATGTTCTTAACTCAGTCCAATCTCAATCATTTTTACGTTTAAGTTGGGATACAGTACCAAATGATAGAGTTTTTCTGTCCCACTCTTGAAACAAACAGAATAATGGAAAGAGATAAAAGGAAAGACGAGGGTCCTTCGGAAGGAAAATCCAATTACCTGCTGCTTTGTCAGTGCTCTTCACTGTTCTATACATCTGCATGAATACCCAAACAGAAAACAAGAAATGTAAAAAAACAAAAAATGGAAAAAATAAAATAAAAAATAAAAGTCCGCATTGCTAAGATTACCCCCGCTTGATGCCCTTTTGTCCTTACCCCCTGTTCTCCACCCACCATCACAAACGAATAATAGCAATATTACAAATATAAAAATACGAAGAAAAAATGTTGAAAGGAATTACTGATAAGGAAAATTACAAAGAACACCATTATTCTAACAGGTTCATAAGTTTCAAAGCAATAAGTTCCTACAAAAAATAAAAAATAAAAGAAGTTTTCTCAGAGCTATAAGGATTGATCATCAGCATAGTAACCCCACCTGTAAGTGACTCTTCACGTGAGCTAGGGTTAGATCCTTGACATTCATCAACTCTAATACAGATTTTGGCGTTGCTCCTGTGACATTTTAAACATATTTAGCTAATTATATACACAATTAAACAACAGAAAAAACAACTCTGATAAAATAAAATAAAATAAAATAAATCAAAGGGATTGTCTCATGACAATTACTTTCATAGCCGCCAAGAAGCTGAACTGCGTGAACGAAATGGGCGTGAAGGGTTGTGGTCCATCTCATTCTCGGAGCTCTGACGCTTCTCTTCACCCCACTAATCGATCTCGCGTTTCGCTTAAAGTCGCGGCGGAAGATTTGAGGTTGGTGTTGGAAATGACTAACGGTACTATTGCTAAAGCTTCTAGGTGGATGATGATGATGATGAACTGGTGGATGAGCAGTACTGCTGACCAAATCCTTCACCATCTCAAGCCCTAGACTCAAGGTGGGCACATGAGAAGAGCCAAAAGTAGTAGAAATACTCTTATTCTCTGATGGGTAGAAACCATTTTCATGGCTCAAATCGCTTTTACTGCTTCCTGAGTCGGTGGCTGAGCTTCTATCATTGAAAAGTAGAGCTGGTTTTCTTGATGAGAGTACCACTTCCTTAGCTTCATTTTCCAGAACTAGTGATGGTGGGCTGATCTGCAAGGAGAGGTCAGGCAAAGAAGATGTGGCTCTCATTATGGCGTTTTGGTTTGGGAACATAACGGTGGTGAGGAGAGCTAAATAAAGAAGAAACTGATGATGATCAGGGGTATAAATGGAATATTTTTTTTTAATAAGTAGCTAGGTTGGAGGAGACAAGGAGAAAGAGAGAATTAATATAGTTCTTTTTTTTTTTTTTTTTTTAATTTTTCAAGCTGTGATTATATCATGAGTGTCTTATGATTTGCATTGGTGTTGAGGAAGATCAGGGAATAGGCTTTTTTAAGTAGGATCCCCCCTTGGGGTTGATGGGAAAAAACTAAAAATTATAAAAATGAAGAAGATATATATATGTATTTGATAGATAGATAGATAGATGCAGCAGAGACCACTAGTCAGAGAATTGCCGGAAAAGGAGAAAGTAACAGATTTCTTCCTTTTACTTTTGGGACGAAGGTCTGAACGACAAGTGTGCGAAAAGAGGAAGCAGTATTTAAGAGTGGCTCAGAGAGGGATCAGAGAGACCTTTCCACGCACACACACAGAGGAAAAGAGATGAGAAATAGAGAGAGAGAGAGAGAGAGAGAGAATAGTAATACCGTTTTCCCTTATCTATACGGTAGAGAGTACTAGAGAAGAGAGACTGAAAAGGAGGTGAGTTAGGGGTATAATGGAGGTTTCTGAATGGGAATGGTTGGAATTCGAGAAAACAAATGTGGCACTGTTCAATGGAATATTGGAATGGGGATTGAGTCTCTCTCTCTCTCTCTCTCTCTCTCTCTCTCTCTCTCTCTCTCTCTCTCTCTCTCTCTAAGGTTGATGGATTGCGACCTATTTAAATTCTCTAGTCTCTCTCTCTCTCTCTCTCTCTAAGGTCGATGGATTGCGACCTATTTAAATTCTCTAGTCTTTTTCTTTTTGTTTCCAATAAGATTTTATTCTGATTAACATTTACGCTTTAATTCTCTGAATTAGAATATTCCCATTTTATTTCATGAACGAGGATTGAGTGGCAGGCCAAAATATCCCTGTTAAAACCTGCCCTTATTGGTCTCTTTTTCGCAGACGTGGCACACATCAGTTTCCATTACGAAAAAAACAAACAATATTGTATATTATTTTTCTCCTTTCAGCAACATTTTTTCAAACTCAATTATATATATCATAAATTGAATATCATGCTTCTTCAAACGAAGAAAAAAAAAAAAAAAAAGTTTAAGTCTAAGATAATCACTAGAACAAAACCTCCTGAAGGATATTAATTTATTTGCATTGAAAACCTTGAATAAAAAATTGTTTCTTGTTCTTTTCATTCCCTCTTAAACTTTTCAGCACAACCAACATAGATTTAGATTAATTCTCCGGCTATTTTATGACTTGCAATCTGTTGAATTATAAAAAGTTAATCAATACTTCAACCCAATAACCCTAGTACCTATAACTACACCAAACCAGGTAATTATTTGAAAACTTTGACATCACATGTCTCAACGTACGGTAATATATCTTTTCTTTTTCCGTTTCGAGAACATCCTATGCTCTTAAAGGGCTCTCACAATGCCCAGAAAAAAAAAAAAAAAAAAAAAAAAAAAAAAAGGCCTTTGCATAGAGAAGTGTGGATTGCCAACTTACTCTAGTCAAATCGTATAGTGCTCTCTCATCTTATTTGATCACAAGACGAAAACTTGGTTTAAGTTATTTGATCCTGATTAAACACATTGCCAATTACAATCGAGCTGTACACGTGCGAAGACAAATCAAAAATTTGTGATATGATCCCAAAAAAAAAAAAAAAAAAAAAAAAAAAAAAAATGGTCTCGTGAGAAATAAGGCTAGAAAGAGAATATATGAACTATATGTGGAGGAAGTGTCAGTGTGGCTGGGTTGTCCGGCGACACCAGGGTCGTCGTCCCACATGCATCTCTGCCTCCCTCCTTTTCCTTACGCGCTTTTCCACTCTCTAGTCAACCCACCACTCCTACTATATATGGCATTCACAAAACTTTTAGTTAGCTAGCTATATGCCAATAAGCACCAAAGCGCATGTGCTTCAATACTGTAAAATGACATATGTATCACTATTTGTGTTTAGTAAAAACAAGTATTGTACTAAATCTATTGGTGATGACCCGGTTAATATTCAGAGTTATTCGTTACTGTTTTTCACAAAAATTAAACTTGTTGAGTCTTTTTTTTTTCCTCCCTTTTTGTCTAAGACGCTTTGATCTAGGGCATTAGGTGAAGGTCGTGGGTTCGATCTCACTTATAATCTTTATTTTGTATTTATACGTACACAGACGCCTATAACATGTGCTTTAAAAAAAAAACAGTAAAAAAAAAAAAAAAATGTGTCCCGACTCTTGTTACTGTATATATACTTGTTATACCTGGTTTTTGGGTCTTGAGCTAAGGTTCCAGTCTAAGTCTATTTTAGTAAATGAACTGTACCACGTTAAGCTTGTGGTTTACTGAAAGTGAAATTGTGCTAAGTTTCTCTTTTATTAGTCGTCCTTAAATTTTTACTATAAACGAAATGATATTAATCTCCGTTTTCAATTAGCATTATTATTAATAATACTGTTTGGTCTTCTTGAGTTAAGGAATTATAATGTAACAAAAGTAACTATATAGGCTAAAATGAAAACCGCGCGTGAGAAAAGAAAGGGCGCGTGGGAAAAGAAAGAGCGCGTGGTTGGAAGGAAGTGGGTGAGGGGAGGGGGTAAAATTTCAACGGCTAGCATTTGTCTATAATGTGGAGTTTCCGGTCGTCCCCAATATTCCCTCCCCGTGTCCAATTATTCCAAGGCTGAACCCACCTGTCGAGCCCCATCCGCGCGTGGAAATCCACGAAGAATGACCATATTCCTCGGCGTCAACATGGGTTCCGGTCACGTGACATTTGGACGTGACCTTGTCTAGGCTTATAATAGTTGCCTCCCATTCTTAATTACATTCTTAATTTGTTTGTTTTATTCTCTCTGCAGGATTAAAAACTAAGCTCAAACCCCCATGGCTTCCCCTAATTAATTGTTTATTTGTCCCTTTTTTTGTTTATAATAATAATGCTGATTAATATTTATATAAACAACAAGATGACTAGAAAATGTTTAATCATTTGTTAATAGATTTCGAAGCCCCGGTCAGCGCCTGATGCGCTCTAGATTCTCCGGGAAATGAGAAGTTTTGTATTCTTCTACTATTAGTTTATTAGAGGCTAATAAATTCTCCTCCCTCTTGTTGGATTATTGAACCCTAAGCTTGCAGAGGGGCAATATGCGGTCAACATGTCTCTCTATGGCTCACTTGTAATGTTGTCAAATGCTTTGGCTATATTCCATATTCCATGTGTTTGTCTTATAAGACCACCTCCTACTTCACTTTAAAAATATATACGTACAAATATATATATATATATAAGGTTATTTATATTTATATATATGTTTCATGAAAAGGACCTCATTTGTGCTCACGTTGAGACAGTACTCTTATATATTCCTAATTTGTTTCAAATTCTACCTTCCCCTATATATATATATATATATATATATATATATATATATATATATGTTTCTAGTTGCTGGTTTTCCTCTCGAGTACTGATAGAAAAGGAAAGAAATAAAAATTAATACAATAGAAAGTCTTCTTTTTTTATTATTCCATTTGATTCCCCAGCCGGTTCATTAATTAATGTAGCCCGAACTAGAAGGAAACGAACAGTCTAATTTGTGTATATATCTCATGTTCTTCTGAATGGCTTACTTATGTTCCACCATTTTCATGTTATATGCTTAAAACACAAATAAATGATTCCCATATCTATTTAAATATATCATCTCAAAACCTGAAACATTTTATTCAACTTGTACGTTGAGAGTTGCTTGGTATACACATATATATTGAAGGCCAGCTAATTGAAAGCAAGAGGAACCCCAGCCCTTTGATCTCCAAAGGAACGAATTAATGGTAATCAATGGGAAAAGATAAATAATCAGGGTTTAGGTGAACCAAACAGCACTAGTTAAGTCCGTTTGATAGCAGTGATATTTAATGACCATACTTTTTAGAAGAAAAAAATAAATTTATATATTTATTAATACAGAGAGATAAAAAGTACGTGGTTAATACATTAATTTATATGGATATAAATAATATTTAAGAAAAGGCACGTAATACTAATCAGAAGAATATTAGTTTCTTCATGGTGATTCGTGAGATTTGAATACAGCCAGAAGAGCATGTATTGCTTTGAGATTTGAACATCATCTCACCTTCTTCTCATTATCCTCCTCTTGCTTTGAGTATATATATATATATATATATATATATATATATATATATATATATCAGTGAAACGACAAAAACGAAAGGAAGGAATCACCGAAATCAACGCCGTTTAGGCTGACGAGCGCCACGACATTACATCAGTATATAGAAAATATATATAGATATACTATATCTATACGTGCAACATTAATTTACAATGGCCCTTTGAGCTGTAGGTGCTAATTAATTCCACATGACATACATACATGCATACATATATCGGTACATATATTATCGTCTTTGCTGGTTTCAGTGATTAAATTCCCGATGTCTTTTTGAGTGATACAAGACATGATTTTTTAATGGTTTAATAAATGCATTTTCCGAGCGTAAAAGGGAAAGCTGACGGCTGGCATAGGTTATTCCTCCAATAATAGAGATAATGAGTTAATGAGTAGCTCCAAACGCGGTCAAAACTCACTACCTTCAAAGGGAGTAGAAGATTTTGTCACGTGTGAATAAACCTATTACTGTTTCTTTTTTTTCTTTTAATTAAGGATCACTTTTTAGAGTAAATAACACAGTTCAGTTTGCACCAACTCTTTACCTATAAAAGAAGTAGCTGATGAGGCCCGGTCCGATAGCTGTATATGTGCAGAGAGAGAGAGAGAGAGAGAGTAAAGTGGTCCGACATGAAACACAGTACTACTTGGTGAAAACGAGTGTAAGTCAATTTACCTAGGGAAAAATGAAGAATGAAGTCACACCTTACGTAAATATATCGACACCATCCTACAAAAGAAAGAATGGGCTTCGAGCACACCGCCGTGAGACGAAACCTTTAAAAAAAAAAAATTACTTTTTTTTTTGTACTTTTTGTTTAAGAAAAATTTGTACGAATTATCTTTTAATATTTTATATTTTTAATAATTTTAAATTAATATTTTGACGTTTAAAAAAATAATTTTTTAATATTTTAAAGTTATTTTTTAGAATGTAAAATGTCAAAATTATCTTTCTTATTAATTAACTTAAAAACTAATAATAAATTTAGAAAAATTTTGAAAGGTTTTTTAAAACATTTAAAAATTAAAAAAAAATTGCTTTAAATTAAAAATATTTTTTTATAAATTTATTACTTTTTGGTAAAGTAATGAAATGGAAAAATTTGACATTTTACATCCTAAAAAATGACCTCAAAGTATTAAAAAATAATTTTTTAAAACGTCAATATGCTAATTTAAAATTATTAAAAACACAAAGTACCAACAGACAATTACGTTATAACGCATGGTATTAATATGAAATTTTTCCTTTTGTTTATTTCTTTTTTCTTATCTTTTTCTTAACTTTTCTCCCTTTTTTTTTTTCTTTTCTATATTTTTCTTATTTACCATGTTTTACATTTTTATGTTGTTTTTTCTATTATACATTTTTTGTCTTTCTATTTCTTTATTCTTATCATTTCTTTCATATTATACTTTTTTAAAATTTCTCCAAATGAGACCCTAATAAATCAATTTTTATTTTTTACTTACCAAATGTCGCGCGCGTATGAGCATGGTTTTAACTAGTGTGTGTATTAATATACCTTTTTTTTTTTAATGTGGTCCTCTCAAATTTAGAATAAGGTCGAGTTTTTAATGGTTACGTTTCTCTTGGTGACTATCATCAAATATAATAATTTGATGATATGACGTGAGAAGAATCTAATGATCATTAATTATTAATTTTTTAGTCAACTATCCAATTTATTACAATTATAAAATCAATATCTTACAATTAAAACAATAATATCTATTATAGATAAATATTAAAATAACTATTAAAACCACCACCTTTAAAAAAAAAAAAAAAAAACTCAAGCTTTGAAACTTGGAAAGTAACCTGAAATATATTTATATTGGTCTGTGTGGTGCATATGGGTATAGTAGTACCTTCACATTCGTCTCCCCTACCCCATCTCATCCTGATCTCGTCTATCTACAAACAGTGCGTAGATTGGAAATTTGTTCATAGCACAAACAAAATAATAATTAAGACAAAACAACATTTCATTAGAGATATGTATACACAAATATAAATATAAATATAAATACATATATATATAACAGTGTTTTCAACGAAATGAATGTGCGAGAAGGTCAGAAGAGAAAATATTTCTACAAAATGGATGTTACTGTTGTTGTTGTCATTTGGTCACCCACATTACGATTTTAGATATGCGTCAAGTTGTTGCACCATAACATGAACGTGCAGTAAATTATGAAGAGTAATACTATACAACTAGCTGACGTAGCAGTGCCGTACGTGCAGTCATTACTTACCGTTGAATATTTATTAATGCAGCGTTAACATAAAGATTTCACTTCTTACCAGTATTATTTACACTGTACATGAATATAGAAACCAAATTTTATATATACAGATATTCTTGAAAACTTACTAGTTTGTTTCGACTTCCTACTTTATTTTGACGGTGTACTGAGAGGAGGCAGTTGAGGCCCTGTAATTTTATTTTTCTTTTATCATTTTTTAATATATCCAGTTTTTCTATTTTTCACTAATTTTAGTTAAATAAATTCAATTACTTTAGGTTGTTGTGGATTAACCCAAGAACTCATCCAAAACCTTGTTACCAATCAAGCACTTTGATAATTTCCCAAGAAGAAACCCCATTTCACATCTTGCACAAAGAAATCAATCTAAACCAAAAACACGAAGAAATCACACACAAGATTTATCGAGATTCGGTCGAATTGACCTACGTCCTCGTTGAGCAGCAGCTTGCTCTTTCTCACTATGATCTCAAGATTGTTGACAATTGATTACAGGAGCTTTCTCTCTATACGTTCTCCATCTTTACAGTTACAACAGATTGCAAAATTAATTAAAACTAATTCTACTAATTAAGTACACGTTTATACCACCACTAATAACTATGGTTAAGTTATTAACTCCATAGCACATAATAAACTTTAGTAACTGCCACGTCACCAATCTTGAAATATAACCCTTAAGCCACTTTAATTACGTACTTGAGCAATTAAGCAACATAGGTAAAGAGGCCAATCACAAAATCAGAGAAATTTAGGAAATCTGCCCTCCCCTATCTCCTCCTCTTCCTCCTTCTCAACTTAATTTTTAATATGGAGCAAAAGGATCTAGGTTTCATAGCACGTTGATTGGGATCATCCCGAGGCGAAATAACACAATTATGAAGCATTAAGAAAGTTTGGTGATGTTGATAAATAGATGAAAATATATGTTTCTGTGCAATATACTATCCCTTTACTTTTATTATTTTTGTTTGTTCTAATTAATCTAAGCTTGCGCTACATCAATTCTTTAGTTTTCTATTTTTCTCTCTTGAAATTGTTCCCCTCTTAATTTGATTTTAAAAAGAGAATAATAAGTATGAATCTAAGAGTGTTTCAGAAGGGGCACAAGATTTTTTTTTTCCTATTTTTTAACATGATTAATAATACGATAATGGTAAATATCAATAGGAATTCAAATTTTCATATGTTGAAAGAGATTATACAACAATGTTAAAAAAAAAAAAAAAAAAATGCATGTAAAGAGTCTAATGTGCACACGGCGAGAGAGAGTATAAACTTCAGTCTTGGAATGTAGAAGTTATTTATAGTCAATCAAAAAATGTGAGAAAATTATCGACGTCAATAAAAAGCTTCTTCAAAGTTGTAAAGAGGTGAAATATTTTGATATAATCATTCCGGTTAGTTTTCTTTTGACAACATTCTATTCTGGTCAGTATTAATATATCCACCACATTTATCCGATCATGAAGACACAGTGGTGGTCCCGTTGTTTATGTATGCTACATTGAGTGTGTTGGTCGTATGACAGTTCTTGGTGAGATTTTCATTATACGTAAATATCACATATTAGGTATTTACGTATGATTTTTTTAATGGTATTCTTCCAATTAATGCTTATTAGTTAATGTTCATTTGTTGATAGAATTAATTGAGAGCCCGTTTAATTCACTGATTTGAATTTTTAATTCGAGTTGAGATATGATTTTTTGTAAAAACATTTTACTGTAGCAAAAAAGTTAAATGTAACTGTTTTTAAGAGTTTTTTACTATAGCAAAACTCAAATTCTAAATTTAAATAGGTGAAATGAACAGGATCTGAAAATACAATTAATTAAATCGTGTGAGGAATAGTGATAGAGCAATTTATGGTTCATATTGGACAGATCATCATGGGTGATGGACACCGGACTGGACCCACATGCAGGCATCACCAGGCAGTGTCATGTCCCTTCAATCCAATGGGGGATTTCAGAATGCCCACCGAAAATCTGGTCCCGTTTGTATTTTGGTTTTATATCGGCCCCAAGCTGATCAGCTATCAAACCCAGCTTCCTACTCCATGTAGAGTCAGAAAATAAATAAATAACTATAAAAGCTCTCGTCTTATTATGAAACATGTCAAAATAAAGAAAGGTATGTTTTGTTTCTGTGTCGAATTGATCTAATACACCATCCGTCAAAAAAAAAAAAAAAAAAAAAAAAAAAAAAAAAAATAGATAAATGTCTTTCTATGAAAGAGATTGCTACGTCTCTATAAATTCGCAAGTAGTTCAAATATTGAAAACTAGGCGCTAAATCTGATTCCATTGTTAAGTAGCCCATTTATTTCCTAACAAAAAAGGTATCCTTCTCATGAATCATCGTTATCTTTCGAAGCTTTGCATTAGTTATAAAGAGTGCATTCTGTAACGTTTGTTAAACACTTTTTTTTTTTGAGTGAAAAAGTTATTCTGATCAGGAAAAAAAAAAAGTAAAAAAGTTGGTTGTCATTGTCATTTTAGAAAACTTTTGAGTAAATTTTTTATTTTTATTTTTAGATCGTTGTCAATGATCGAGCCAAAAACAGTACATGGATGGGTCGGTTAGGGTTTGTAGGACCAAGACATGCACCAAGTCAAAGTTGGTGTTGAACTCACAGGCTGGGACAACTGTTGGGTGAGACCGATCACCAATGAGATGGGATTGTTGTGAAAATCAACACCATATGCCGAGATTGACATCCCGAAGGTTCGACGCTTCAAGTTAGATCAATAAGTAGAGATTAACATTGGGTCAAACCAATGAGGTGAATCTGATGTCGAACTTTAGACTTACCGGTCATGATTGATGCCAAGATTAGATCTGCAAGGGGTTTAGCGTCGAGGCTATACCGAGCAACACTAATCCTAGTTTGAATGTTTGAACATAGTGCTCATTCTAGCCATTTGGCTTGACCTTAAGGTCGATCCCGACTCTCCCAACTTCAATGCTGGCCTGACCCGTTGTATAGACCCCACTAGAACCAATCGATAATGTTTGGTTTTTTTATTATTATTTTTAGTTAATGTAACAAAATAATAGTGACAAAACATGCATTTTGTTTTTAAAAACAAAAAGAAAAGGCAGTTAATTTTTTTCTGAAATAAAACAAAAAATTTAACAAACGGACCATAATTAGCCATGTAGGAATGTCAAAGTCTTATTTTTCTCCATTTCATTTTGATGCAACTAATGGTCTCCTTGTATATAGTTCGTTCCTAACTACTGAAGATAGATAAACATTTTCTTTTTCTATACGGCAATCATAAAAATCCATTCCCAATTCCAATAGCTCGAATGCTTATCTATTTAAAAAATAAATAAATAAATTCCTTTTTATTTTTTGGTTGCTTGGGAAGGCACCTTTAAATATTCCCGTGACATTGTCTGTCTCTCATTTTCCCATAGTTGTCGCCTGGACCACATAAATGAACAGTATTATATTTGCTCCAGATGCTTGCTTAATTATATGTTTCTCATATTTTCCTTCTTTTGACTCTTTCTAATACTGCTAGAAGGAATGCCCATTTATTCTGGCAATTGTCATTCTCCTCATCAATAGCCACTAGAAAAACTACCTTACATGTCAACATCAAGAATATATGTATGTATACCTAACGTATAACAATGTATATGCAGTATGGTGTATGTATATTTTGTGTAGGTACGATTCATAGATGTCCACATGTATTTTTCAACTAGTATTGTATTGTGCCTAGGACACTTTATTGTGTAATTTTTTTTTTTAAATGAAAGAGAATCTTTTATATTACGAATTTTAATGAAGAGAAAATTAGAGAAAACAATATATTAATGGGATAAATTTAAAAATTACAATTTTTTCTTTCTTTAATTAAGCAAGCTAGAAGTTGAAGTAAGAAAATATCAGAACATTAAAACTGGACAAATTTGACAAAAGAATATTTTAGTGGGCAATTTGTCAAAAAAAATATTTATTAGAACCATATTTGACAATATATTATTTTTTAGAGGATGGAGTGATAAATATTTAAGTTGAGACATATTTGGAGAAAAAAAAAAGTATTTTAACAGGCAAATGAGACAACATTTTTAATATAAGAAAGCATGTAACCAAATACAAAATTTCTTAAATAAATAAATAAATAAAGCCTAAAAGCTAAGCAGCCAACAAGTAATGTGAAGTGGAAAACCCAATTTAAATATCTTCTCCATTCTGTGATGTGTAAGAAAAAGAAAATAAATGAGCCACGTGGATTATATTTGTACCAATAGATTTGAACTAAGTGGAAAGAGAGCAAATGTTAACAATTATATTAGATTTAGTCAAAAGCTGAAGTACAAAACTCATCCATCTTCTATATAAGTTATAGATAAAGATAGATTATAGAAAAAGCAACAAACTCCTCTGATAAAGCATATATAAAATTACTGAACCATATGTCGTAATCAGTAATATTTCGAATGTCCGGCCAACTACTTTAATCAACGTTGATACTTATCATCACCTAACAATTAAAAAAAAAAAAAAAATGGATTGGTGCAATGAGCATTCTGAAACTAAGATGATAATTTTTGTAAGTTTTGAAAATTAATCATACATGATGCATATAATGGACTAACAGAATAAAACAAGTATAAGCTTTCAAATGAAAACTATAAATATGAGATTTTAAAATAGATGCAGATCTCAAGCCGTGGCCAGCAACTAGTCATTTAGCCCAAAGCAAAATAATGGTGTGGACCAGTGTCCGGTCATGGAGAAGAGATTGAACAGTCGAAGATAAAACCGATTCAAACAAAAATAGAGAACTCGGAGACAGCCTTGGAATCTACTTGCTGTTGCGACTTGATGTATGCGTTCCACTTTTTATTTAAAAAAAAAAAAAAAAAACCAATTAATATTTGCTCGTTGTTTCAAGATATTTATTATTACTAGTAGATTATGAGCAAAACCATTCAACCAAATCTCAAAAATAAAATAAAATAAAGACATATTCAACATCTCGTCCCAATCAAGATGACAAATGTTTTATTATTATTATTATTATTATTATTATTATTATTATTATTATTATTATTATTATTATTATTATTATTATTATTATCCTTAACTTTATGTATAAAAGTGTTCGTTTGACTAAATGAAACAAATTTTTTTTTGTCGCCTTCGTATTTTTGTCTTCCAAGCAGACTTGAATCAAGTATGATTACTGTGAGAGATCGGTTTATTTGTATTATTTAGAATTACATATTTTCTGTTAGCCAATCAGGGTTTAAAAGAGTAAAAATAAATAGGGTACTTCCACTACTTAATTAAGAGTCACAATCACATAAAACAAATTTCAAAAGTACTTCGTTAGTAAGACTATTTGAAATACTTGATAAGGTAATCATCTTTTTGTGCAAAAATATGTCATAAATCACAGATTTTTTCTTTTCTGAAGATAAAAGGTAAACTGCAATCACGGTTGAATTTTCACACAATAATAAAGTATGATCATTATATTTTGGAAAAGATATTTTTTCAGCGCGGGACATTACTCTATTGACCTGTAATTTAAGAAAGTGAGTCATTTTTAAAAATAACAATAAATCTAACAGTAACATTTTATTTTGGAAAAGAGATTTTTTCAGCGTGGGAGATTACTTGCTGAGTCTTGATATGAAATTTAAGAAAGTGATTTATTTTTAAAAAAATAAGAAAAAATCTATCATAACCCATAAAATACATAATCTAGGTCCAAACCAAAAAGTTTGAACCAAAATTTAAAGTTTTGTTTGAAAAAATACTATAACAAAATGGTATGAACCATGATTGAATGAAACAAACATGACCAATATTTCCTTTACATCAATGTCCTTGCACTCTTAACCATTTTCTGCGAGGTTCTCTTTATCCCAGTCTGAGATGCTGTACTGATATACCCACCCCTAAATATTGGGCCGAATCCCATTACAACCAGGGCCAGGTACCCAGGCCTGGCCCGTTCACAATTTTCTTTTTGATTATAAATTTAGTACAGAAAGTTCGGACGGCGGGCATATCCAATGCTCGAAAATTTTTGGACACAGAGGGCAGGCGCCATTCGCCACTTGTCTGACCATTTTGGACTGGCACGGGCTCGGGCAGCCTGAGGAAAATCCATCCCAGCTACCCACCGCTGGTGGAGAAGTCGAGTTCGCCACCCGCCGGATTTCTTTTTTTTGAATTTTCCCGCGTAACCTGAATTTGCCCAAATTTTACCTTAATTTTTTTGACCGTTAGCCTGAATTTTGCCCGTTGCCCGAATATGCCTGAATTTTTTTGACCGCTAGCCCTAATTTTGAACCCAACGACTCTTTTACCCGACCCAACCTTTTAAGAATGTCTATTTTTAAGAACCAACCAAACTTTTAAGAATGTCTATTTTATTTAGTGAATTTAGGACACACAAGGTTTTAGGAGTTCTTATCGCTTATATGAAAAAGAAGTTTAAAAAATATTGGTCTAAATTACCAATGTTGTATGGTTTCGGTGTTATTTTCGACTCTATATTAAAATTAGATGGTTTAGAAAGTGGATTAGATAACTTAGGTGACTTTTAAGCTATCGACACTACTGACCAATTTCCTATTACAAAGGAAAAAATATTTTCTCTCCATAACTCTTATGAAAGTAGGTTTAGAAACACACCTCGTGTAGAACAACCGCAATAACGAGACAACAATCTGCATTCATTCTTGAATGTTTTCAAGTTGTCTAAGAAGAAGAAGAAGAGAACGACGACGACTCAAGGTTAAGAAGAATCTGGGAGTGGATCTTCATCAAGAGGTGGCGGCAACAACGACGGCTTCAACAAGTTAATGGCGTACCTGAGTGAGGGCTTAGTTGTAGACAATAGTAAAACATTTGATTTGGTTCAGTGGTGGAGGGCACGAGCATGAACTTGGCCGATCCTATCACGATCGACAATGGATATTTTTTCGATCCCGTCTTCATTATTGCGAAAACAAGCATTCAAAGACAACCGCCGAATACTTGAAGAAGAGAAAAATGCATTGCAATAAGATATTGTTGAAGCTTTGGTGTGCATCAAGGATTGGGATTGTTCCGACCAACACTTACACAATACAATCTCACCGGCAAGCCAAGAATGGATCAATGAATTAATAGATTAACTTTTAATTTTCAAGAAGATCATTATGCTTCAAATTAAATTGTATTATTATAATTTGTAAATATTTATTTACTTTGTATAGTATTATTGCAATCTTGTATAAACTTTGTAAGTTCATCAAATTTGTAATTCGTCCTACAATGATTGTACTATTTTTTTCTTACCAATTTTTTATCCCAATTGGGTTTTTCTTGGTAAGGTTTTTAACAAGACAATCATAAATTACAAATTTAAAAATCAATAAAGAAATAATTTTTTTATATAGTTAGTGTGTTCATTTCAAATTTTAAATTGTAATACATATATTTAATAATATATATAAATATATAATATAAAAAATATTTAAAAATTTGGGCAACTCGGTCAGGTATTGAGCAGCCTGACCGGGCACAGGCAACCAAAGGCTGCTCAAAGCCCGTCCAAGAAGAAAATTCAAGACGGTTTGGGCAGCCTAAAAATTCAGGCAGTTCGTGCTCAGTCATCGAGTAAAAATTTAGACTTTTCGGTAGTCACGGGTGAGCTGCCCATTGTTTCAACACTGTTTATAATATATAATATTTTAAAAAATTTCAAAGCAACGGGACTCCATGGCCCAATGGATAAGGCGCTGGTCTACGGAACCAGAGATTCTGGGTTCGATCCCCAGTGGAGTCGATTTTCTATTTGTTCATTTTTTCCCATAAACGACAAGTTACAAGCAGAACTTCTGTACTGTCTTTTAGTGCTTGAACGACAACAAAATTCTTGACAAAGCCATGTCGTACTCTCCACAATTTTAAAAAAAAAAAAATTTCAAAGAACATGGAACACCGGAACATTTTCTCGTTCCTTTTCCTCCACAACTTCTATAGAAGACAAGTCGTTAAAATTTTACTGTCATTGCTTAAACGACAGCAAAATTCTTATAAAAAAAGCCATGTCGTACTCTCCATAATTTAATATATATATATATATATATATATATATCAAATAACACAGACCACCAGAACATTTTCTCGTTGTTATTCCTCCACATAATTAGAGTTAAAAAGTGAACTAATATACGAGAAAATATTATAATAATAAAAGTTGAGTTTAAAATTTTATAAAAAAAATATTATAACAAAAATTTAAATTGTAATTCTGTTGATGGCGTGAATTTTCAAATATAAACCACATTTCGTCTACGAATGAACACCATTTTTTCTTTTTTGAGAATAACATGTTTTTTTATAACTTTTTTTAAGAATGTTTTTTCCAACTTGTTACTCTTTCTAAAATACTCATACTTATGAAAATCTAAAAATACCCATACTAATATCAATATCAGCAAAAACAATTTTTTAAATCATTTTCTTTGAGTCTCTTGAATTTTTTTTTTTTTTTCTGATAGTCTAAACTACTTATAATCTCAATTTTTAACTGTTTAATTTAGTTAAAATTGTATTAAATTAAAAATATATAAAATAGATATTTTGATATAAATCTAACTATTTGAAAATAAAAAATTATTAATAAGATATTTTGATATAGATTTATCTATGTAAAAATAAAAAATTATTAATAATTCATTTTTATGAGGACTACTAGGAAACTCCATTAAGAAAAATCCATTAACATTATTTGATCCACTTACAAATTACAATAAACATGTAGCAAATAGAGCAGAGTTAACAAATACTCAAATAACAACAGTGTGTATCGTTCTACACTTCAACTCTCTCCCGTCGTTCTTCTTCAGAGAGAGAGAATGACGATGTTTCACTTCTTCAATTGTGCGATTCTGACGTTCGGCCCTCACGCCGTCTACTATTCGGCCACTCCTCTGTATGTCTCTCTTTCTCTCTTCTTTTTCTGAATTTCCAAATCTCTTTTTCCTGTTACAGATCTTTTCGCAGATCTTTTGAGATCTTCAATCTCATTTTCACGTCTCTCCACTAAACCCTAAATCAATTGGAAAACTAAATTCTTCAATCTAATTGTTAATTTTGCTCCTGTGCGATTTCTATCTGTTAATTCGAGTTTCCGAAATTTGGATTCTCTCTGATTTAACAAGTATTGTTCGATTGCAGATCCGAGTATGATACTCTCGGTACCTCCATTAAAGCTGCTATTGTTTATCTCGGAACAGCTTTAGTCAAGGTTGGTTTTCATCGTTTATACTTTATATTCTTCAATAAACACTACAGCTATGCTACGACTTTTTTTTTTTTTCTTCTTTTAATGATTTTCTTATTTTGAAAACTTACTTTCTTTCAATGATTTTTATATCGTTTCTACATTACTCCTTTTATGTAGTAACTTTTTTTTTTTTTTTTGTGGGTAATTACAGCTTGTATGTCTTGCTACGTTTCTTAAGGTATCTGAGACTGACAGCTTTGATCCTTATCAGGTAATTCAGTCTATGATTGCTTAGATTATTTGCATTGTACTTCTTATATGCTTCTATATGGGCCGTTTTAGTTTGATACCACAGCTTTATGCGTTTTTATTTGAGTTAGTTTTCAACGGTTGACATGAAATTTGATATAACAAGTTGGATGGTCAGATAGTATTGTTAATGGTTGTTGAAAGATTCTTTTTCAATAGGGTGGATGGTGTGTCCGAAAAGTATCGTTATAGAATGGAACAAGAGATAAGACGTCTTGCTATGTGTTTTAAATATGCGCTATTATCCATTTATGTGGATCTAATGATTTGTTTGTCTGTTTGAAAGAGAACATAGTGGTGAAAGGTTTAGCCTCTTAGAGGGCCTTGAATGCTTGAACTCTTGTTTAGTTTTCTCTATCAAGACACCACAAATTCAGATATTGATTCTCATTACGCATTCACCATGATACTTCATATGGAGTCCAATGGAGGATTGAACAATGGAAATGAAGTGAAATATTACACGGTGAACTTGTGACTGTTGACAGGATAAGTTGTTGAAGGGTTCCTTTAAAAAAGCTTCTATTTGCATGCAAAAATAATGCTTCCGTAACTTTTTCTGTTCAGAAGGAGCTTCAATCGCATGGAAATCAATTCATGGAGCTTTAGTTGGAGTTACATTTGTCTAATCTTGTCTCTTTATTTGCAGGAATTATTGAAAGCGTTAATTGGTTTTGTAGACGTTGCTGGCCTTTACTTTGCGCTGACTCAATTGACACATAGGAACATCTCCCAAAATCATAAGTTTCAAGCAGTGGGACTTGGTGAGGAAGACCTGATGAATTCCGTAAAGAAATTATTGCATGTTCTATGATATTTTTGTTGGGGAGCATATTTCTAACATTTGTGGCGGCTGTTCCCTTGTTGGCACTTGGCAGGATGGGCCTTTGCTGATTCTGTCCTGCACAGATTGGCACCTCTTTGGGTGGGTGCTAGAGGGTTGGAATTCACTTGGGATTACATTTTGCAAGGCCTTGAAGCGAATGCTAATTTGGTAAACTTATTTTCTTCGTGTTTTGACTTTTAATATTAAGTTTAAGAGTTTGGAACTGTATGTAAGTACTGTTATTTTTGTTAGTTAAGTTGCATTTGTTACATATATTTTAGAGTGAGATAACCACTGCCTATTATGATTATCAGTTTTTTGCTTCTTTCTTATTCAGGTGTTGAGCATATCCCTTGCTGCTTTAGGTTCTTTGATGTGGCTACGGAAAAACAAGCCCAAGACTTTAATTCCTATTATATACTTATGTGCAGGAATTGTTGCAACCATGCCATCCATCACAAGGTTTGGCATTTCTACCATTGTTAACTTTGTCATAGCTATTACCTTTGCTTTTATCTATGCCACTGTATCAATACAAATGTCGAATGATGATTCATTTAATAGCCTGTGTCCCTTTTTCCTTTGTGAATTGTGGTAACCATGTATGGGCATGTTTTTTTTTTTTTGCCACTATGATGTGTTCTTGGTATAAACATGAATAGGCACGTAGATTCAAGTATGTTGGATATAAGAAGACAATTGCCCTCGTCTTTGTTGTAGCGTTCCTTAAACATAATTTTGGCTCTCGTGGGCAGAATATTAGTGTCGTCTCTTATATGATGTTGTTCTATTCATTTATTTATTTAGGTTTTTTTTTAGGAATGTCCCTTAAATATGTTCTCTAATTATTGTTTATGCAGTTATCTGAGGCGAGGTCTGGGGTGGCACCTACCAAAGGTGGTTGGCTTTGAACTCTTCACTTCTCTAGTGATGGCTTTCATCAGTTGGCAGCTCTTTTTTCTGCGTGTCAGAGACCCTCCACATGAGGAATACCGTCATCGATTGCCCCTAGGATCGGATTCTTTACTCAAATCAAGAAAGGGTGTGGTTGTCCCTGCGAAATCAAAAGATTTTTTTGTTTTGTTTGGAATATTGCTATGGTTCACTTTGAATTTCCAAAATTTTGTGTAGGATGAACAGGCTCCTTGACATGTACAAGCTTAGATACAATTTTTATTTTTCTCCGTTGTGACTTGATATAAAGCGGTACTACTAGTGAGAGAACCTTATCAGGAATTTGTCAACTTTTGTTACTTAGTAGCAAGGCAATTGACTATCTGTTTACCCTCTGCGATCGAAAACGTTATTATTGATGAGCTAAAATGGAACTGGAAACAGAAATCCATGGGCCATTGCTGATTGCTCGGTGTGGCCATTTGCAATTTGCCTCCGACTGTTTAGTTGGGTTCCAAAATCGAATTATCACACCGATTTATTTTTGTTTAGAGATCAGAATCACATCTTGTATACACCGCACACAATCGCCAGCGAAAAAAAAAAAAGGTCCGAGACTATATACGTGTCTGTGTGTGTCTTATGTGCGCGCGAACTAATAGGACTTGTAGGATTTCAAAGCCTGTAGATATCAATACGTAACGAGAAAGCGAGAAGATCATCACTGGAAATGGATGCAATGCAAACAACAAAAAGAGAAAATAAGAAAGATGAGAGAAAAATCTCGGAGCCTCAGTGTGGATAATCACACAAATGGTTTTTGAAGTTTTACCTCAATTTCATTTTAGTTTTAACTTTTTAAACGTCACACGATTAGTTTTGAAAGTTTTATACTATTTCAATTTTGGTCCTTTTATTAACTTAATGTTAAATATTTAATGAAATTTATAAAAATTATAAATTAAATTGGAAACATATAAAATTTAAAGACAAACAATACAAAAAATAAAAAGTTAATTTCTACAAATATACTTAAAATTACTGTTTCTAAGTTTTAGACTTGAATTTACACAGATTTTATCAAATTTTAACCCTTAGTTGATGGAATGACCAAAACTGAAACATGAACTATACGTGCGACATTTAAAAAGTTAGGAACTAAAATGAACTTGAGTGTAAACCTGAAGGACCATTTATAGAATTAACTCTATCTAATTAAATACACCATTAACTCCCAAAATAATGATGTAAAATTAACCAGTTCTAAAATGAAAATTGTTCATTGCAGCTAACTAAAGATGGCGAGAAAAAAATAATAAAATAATAAAATAATTCATATATTCAAAACGATGAAACAAGAATCACAATTCATTGATTTTAAAGAAGTTGATAGCATTTTAATGTTGCGAGAAATATAAAATTTTTAAAATGGGCACTTCATCTAATTACTTCAGCGATAAAGGGACATTACCATGCACTAATAGTTTTATTTTGCACACTTGGACAAAGTGTGCGCGTAAGTTTTGCAACTTAATCTGCATCTCAGCACTCAAATAGAGTAAAATCAACCGCTACCTCAATAGTCAATAGGCGAAGTTCCTCTATAAATCGAAAATAAATGTCACTAACAATTTCAACCTACCAGATTATACTAATTCATAGCGTAAGATAAAGACCTGACTACCTGTTCCATTTAGATGATGCTCAAGAATTTTAATGCAGAAACAGATTCTATAACTTGTTTCCATAATACATACTACATACTAACTAGTTAAGATTAAAGAACAACAGTACTTAATTAGTTAATAATCTTGAGTACCTAAAGAGTAAGCAAAGTTACAACAGCTGCAAACCAGTCCACTAGAACATTACAAAGCTGGTTGCTCACTTGACACTCCCAATTAATCTTCTTCGAGCAATTCATCATTCTCAATCTCGACAATCTTGCTTGATTTTCTTCCACGCTTGCCTGATGTTGGAGAATCAACTGGAGTTAGAAGAGCAACCTCTGGGACAACCCGGAAAATTTTGACATCCAGGCACAAGGAGTTGTTCACAGGACTACCGGGTTCGAAAACACAGACATCAAAGTGTTCTAAGTTGTTGTCCACGGCAAAGTGCTTCCAACCAGAAGTAAGTCCCGCGCAACTGCGTGCTTGGTTGTAGTTAAACCTGGTACGCCACTCTCTCTCCCCAAACCGTAAAAATAGGTCTTGATTTTCCAGAGAGATATATTTTGCCACCCAGTCCGAAGGGAGGAACTGATCACGAAACATAATAAATATGAACAAAATTAGACACCCAACAGTAAAGGAACTAAAGTTGCAACATTTGGGGCTGTTCTTTTAGAGTGTAACTTGAGTGTAGTTTTTGTGTTGAATTTGAGTTATAACTTGAGTTGAAGTTAGAACTTGAATAAAGTTGAGTAAAATTGAGTAAAGTTGAAACTTAAAAGAACGTGAACTTGAATAAAGTTGAAACTTGAGTTGTATTTTTTAAAATTTTATAGACAAAAGAACACATTTTTTGCTTTGCTAATGCTGAAACAGGGAAGGTGAGTAAAGTGAAGACGTACAATTTTGAAGATCCTGTGCAAGGTAAAAATACATGGGAAATAAAAGTTTACCACAAAGAATCTCTTGTACACATATGTAGGTTTCATGACTACAAGTAAGCCCTCATTATCTGATTCTGAGATTTCTGCTTCAGCCAACTTCATGGCACGGTCTTTCTCATCTTCAGTTATGGGCCTTCTATTGGAGACATACTGCATGCTATATCCCCTTCTTCTGGTCGGCGTATGTTCAGCGTCTAAATCATTGGCAAATCAAATTAACAAGGTTAACTGCATTCTCGCAAAGCAACAAAGGCTCTATACTTTCCATACTAACAATCACATGTTTTGAACATTGTTGGTACAACCGCGAGTTTTAAGTAACCAATCAAGCAAATTTGCTTAATACAGAAGTTGAAGTCAAAAAACTGCCTAAAAGGGAAAATATTTGTAAATTATTAGTAGGAAATGGTGCAATCATGAAATGTAAGCAAATAAATACCAGATTTGGTCACCGGTTGCACTTGCACTCGCACTTGCACATCGCAAGGAGAAGATTCATTTATTGTTGCACTGCGGCAGCTCCTAAGGGGGCGAACAGCAGTAAGCTTTTTGCGACCTTTATTGTTTGTACTCAGGGTGATGACTTGCTCTTCTGACGGTAACACGATAATGTTGTCATCCCTAGACTTTTCAGGTGAGGCGCATACAACATTCTCTGAACACGCATTGTTGATTTCATCGCAAGACGTTTCCCTCAATTTCCTCTTCGTCAGGCTACCACCATTATCAGTTTTACTATTCTCATGCTTCTTCACAAAATACGTTACCTCCTTCTCACACAAACTGTGCCCATCAAATATCAAAACCTCGAAAAGTGACTCCCCATTGTATCTGAAGACCAACAAATCATTCTCCACCAAAAAATGATCATTCGCAAACTCTTGCCAACCATGTTTAAAGGACACGGAATTGCCCACGGTCGTCAATCCTACCTTCCACATACCACCACCAGGACCTTTAAGGGTCACAGAATCAGGCAATTTCTTTTTCTCAGAAAACTTTTTAGGGATGGCCTGCAATTTTAACCACACACAAATTTCAGATTCCATATTTCAGAAATAAGAAGGCCTTGGGAAGAAAATCCAACCTTTGAAAGCAACAAAAAAGTAAATGATGTTAGAATTAGCTAATATAAGAATTTACAAAAATGTGAGAATACCAATTCTAAAAAACTGAAATCAGAAAAGTTGTATAAACAGAAACCAGCTGAGTCCGTAAAAGGGCACGGTAGATTGGTAGTGAAATCATGTTTTAAAGTGAAAATTCTTAAACCCAGAATACAATCACGTTTATCGCTTCTGGTTTTGCAATATGTTAAACCCAGAACACAAAAACCTCAACGATATTAGTTCCAAGTAGATTATCTTTAGACGCCTTATACAGTTTTAATACTGACGTGCAAAGAAAAATAAAAAGAAAGAAACAAAGAAAGAAAGGGAAAATAAAATTTACCAGCTGCTGATGAAAATCATCGAGCAGAAACTGAGAAAAATGGATGTGTTTGAAATGGGCCCAATAGATATCTTCTTCCCATTTTGAGCCCTCCATGCGCGGTTCTCCCGTTCTTAAGAATCTGCTGATCTCAAGTTAAAAACCCAAACTTTGAGCCAAAAAAATCTAAGGCAAGCAAACAAAAGAGTTGGTGATAACAAAACCAAACACGATAAATCAAACCAATGCCGTTGAGATGACGACAAAAATATAAAAAGAAAAAGGTCGCAGCTGAACTGAGAGAGAGGAAAAGGGAAGAATCAGGATTCAGAATCAGAAGGGTTCATCTTCAAATTTATTTAAAAAAAAAAAAAAAAAAAAAAAAAAAAAAGAAAGCCTTGATGAGGATGAGAATTGAGAGCAACAGAATAGAGTGATCTCTAATTCTCCATAAACAAAAAAAAAAAAAAAAAAAAATCAGCAGCCACAACAAGACCCAGCAAATTTTTTTTTTCTTTTGCAAAAAAGAAATAAGAACTGATTATGTTATGCCCATATTATCGTACACTTACAAGAGTTGTGAAAATGGAAGAAGGATTACTCCAAATCCGAGGATTTTTGCTAAACAGACCAGTTAGAGTTAATGGCTTATCGTACACTTACAAGAGTTGTGAAAATGGAAGAAGAACTACTCCAAATCCGAGAGCTTTTACCTCTGAAAAGAAAACTGACGCTCTTTTCAAGGTCTCACTCTCGGAAGTATCGATTATGAAGAAAGAACAGGCAAGTGATTTTTGCTAAACAGACCAGTTAGAGTTAATGGCTTATCGTACACTTACAAGAGTTGTGAAAATGGAAGAAAAATTACTCCAAATCCGAGAGCTTTCACCTTTGAAAAGAAAACTGACGCTCCTTTTAAGGTCTCACTCTCGGAAGTATCGATTACAAAGAAAGAATAGGCAAGTGATTTTTGCTAAACAGACCAGTTAGAGTTAATGGCTTATCGTACACTTACAAGAGTTGTGAAAATGGAAGAAAAATTACTCCAAATCCGAGAGCTTTCACACCTTTGAAAAGAAAACTGACGCTCCTTTTAAGGTCTCACTCTCGGAAGTATCGATTACAAAGAAAGAATAGGCAAGTGATTTTTGCTAAACAGACCAGTTAGAGTTAATGGCATGTTCAAGTAATCCGAATGGACGTAATTCGGAATGGATATAATTTGGAATGAATAGGAATTATAATCCAAATAAGTTATTTATTAATTTTTATAAATTAGAGTCAGACTCAATTATAATTTTATTTATGCATTTATTCATGCTCATAATAAATTATTATAAATTTACTTATTTATTCTTTTAATAGATTTTTATATGTTGAACTTTAAAAAAAAAATTATATATTATACTAACTATCTTAATTTTCAGATAACTAATTAGTAATTAAATTTTTTTAATCACACCTAATTAATCATCTAAATTAGAATAACTAATTAGTAATTATATTTTGTTAATCACTCTCTTCTTTCGTGTTAAAAATTGAGACATGGTTATTCTATATTATCAACGTATAAAATTAGATTTAGCATTGTATTACATATTATAAAAAATAGAAATCAGCTTAAGATATAGATTGAAAAATGAAAGCATAGGCATAACATAAAAATCAAATCATAAGTATGAAAAAAAAAAAAAACTATCTTAGTTTCATTTAATTATTTGCATTGATATGAATTCGTTCATGGCACAAATTAGAAAGAAAGAAAAAATATATATATCAGAGAAAGTGAGTAAGGAGATACGAGACACGTGAAAGTAAATTAGAACATTTTTCAATTTTTTACTTTTTACTCTTCTATTCCCAAATTTATTAGTAGAATTAAGAGTAAAATCGTAATTAATATTTACTATTAAAATTGAGAGTGCCAATCCGAAAAGAAATGAAGAAAGTATCAATCTCATTCCTCAATCTCAAATTAGTATGAAACCCATATATTTTTACTCATATTTTAAAACAAAAATAAATAAATGAACATAAAATTTATTCAATTCTCAATTTTCTTTCCTCTTGCATATTATTCTTGTTGGTGAATTGCTTTTTTAAAAAATTAAAAAAAAAAATTTGCTCTTTTACAACTCGAGCTCAGACATCAGGTCAGGACTTATGGTGTGTTTGGTTGGAAGGAATGGAAAGGAATCAAAATTTATTCTCATGTTTGGTGGTTTTAGGAAAATGAATGACCATTCAAAATGGAATGACTTTTTCATTAAATGGGTGAATCATCATTCCTTCCTCATATGAGATGAATACTCATTCCAAGTTCTTTTAATTTTATTTTCCATCACTACCCTTGAATGTTATAATTATTATATTAATATTTATAATATAATTAATATTATATTATAATAATTTATATAATGTAATTATATCTTATAACATATAATATAATATATTATAATTATATACGCATATTATATTATCTTTAATATTATAATAATATCTTATATTATGTATTATACATTGTAATTATATTTATTAATATAATATACAATATAATTGTCATATTGTAATTAATAATAATTATATTTATCATTATAAGATAATATAATATAATATATAGTTGTGATGTAACTAATAATTATTATTATAATTATATTTGTCATTATAATATAATATAATATAATATAGTTGTGATATTGTAATTAATAATTATAATAATAATTGGGATAATAGTATTTTTTATAAAATTAAATATAATAATTATATATTTTATAAATAATAATATTATATTATATTATATTATATAGATGTGATGTTTTCATTAATAATATGATAATTATAATAAAAATTAAGATTTTATTATTTTAATGGATAATATCTATAATTAGAAATGATAATATACTATATTATATATTATAAGTATAATATGTTATATTATATTATATTATATTATTTTACAATTATATTATATTTCTAATAATATAATATAGTATAATTTGTAACATTATAATATAAAATAATCACAATATCATTATTTTATTATATTATATATCATTTTATATTATATATTATATATTATGATTGCATTATAATAATAAATAATTATATAACGATAATTATAATTATATATATTATATCCTTATAATTTAATATATATAATATTAGTTATTAAATGATTATATTAATATATATGATATTAATTATATTAATATGAGAGGTAATTTTATCAAAATAAAGATATTCATATCTCATTCTATTGTATTTGTAAAAGTAAAACTAAACAAATGAATCTAAACGCACCCTTAAGAGTAAGAAAGAGGCCGTATTGGTACACCACCTTTTGGTTGTCGCAATTAATCTGTTTTGTGCTTTTCTTTTTTCTTTTCTTTTTTTTATTACCAAAATATTAGTTTATGCCCTAAAATATTTGCAGTTTTGCATATATCAGTTGTTGATTTTTGAGCTTTTTTGCAGCCACTGGTTGGCTTTTTTATTTTATTTTATTTTATTTTTTTTGTTACAACTTGATGGATTTTCTGCTTAAATGAAATCTAATTATGGAGAGATATTAAAAAGTGAAAAACTAGGAAAATAGGAGTAATTAACGCTTCCTTCACCCCTTTTGGTTGAAAAAGGGAATAACACAAAATTATTATTTAAAAAAAAAAAGAATGAGACAGTACTAATTTGTTATTATATATGGATCATGTAGATTTTAATTTTATGCAATCGACTTTCCCAATTAAAATTGTGTCATACAAACGATTTCCCCTTGTTAGTCTTCTTTAATTCCTCACTGCACCCGACTGCATCCGTACTTTTAGAGTTTTCACCCAAATAAAGTTACCTCTTCCGGCCATTTGGCAATTAGAACTCAAATTTTTATTATAATATTTTTTTATAAAATTTTTTTTTAAAAAATTAAATTTAATTTTTTATGTTATAATATTTTTTTTACGTAAATTTATTTTTTAATTTAAGTTATCAACTCAAATGTACAAAATGAATAAAAAATTTATTCTTCATGAAAAAATTATAGAATTTACTTCTAAGAGTGCGTTGGTCTAAATTTTTATCTCTCATTCTTAATTAATACACTTTTACGAATATAGTTATTTAACTAAAAAAGTTATTAATCAAGAATAAATAGTAGACATCATACACATGCACTTTAAAAGAGTCTCGTCTCCTTTCCCCTTTATTCATAGAGGGATCTAAATCTTTCAAACATATCTTTTATAGAATTTAGGATAAATTTTATAAATTCTCCGTGAATTTTATCACTTGTGTCTACATACCCCATAAACTTTAAAATGTGCATGTTGTATCTCTTAAACTTTGTCACTTGTGTTAACATGTCCCTAAAGTTAACTTCGTTGAGTTTTTAACGGAAATGCTTATAAGCACCCCTTAAACTTTATCAATTGTGTAAATATGGCCCCTAAACTTTAAAATGTACATGTTTTGCCCCCCGAATTATAATATGTCTCCAACTTTTCTCCTTCCTGACTCTATCAATTTTTTAAACAAAAATATTTATATGACCATTAAATTGCTATTTATCTATAATATTTGACCATTAAATTACTATTTACCTATAATTTTTTACCATTAAAGTTTGTTAAGTTAATGGATTTCTTAAAGTTTGTGTTGATTTTTTTTAAAAAAAAAGTACAATAAAATAAATGACCTAGACGCATTTAAATTTAAAAATGCTATATATGTATAAATCATAAACGTGTTTTATGTCGAGCACTTGTATCTAGATGAAATATTAAGGAAAAAAAACTAACAAAATTCATTACATTATACAGATTTGTCCATTATTTTTTCTCTCTTTGTTGCCTCCAATCAACTAATGTTTTGAGGCCTAGTGCTTAACTAACATTTTTAGAGGATAATGCATTCAATAAACCTCAAATATCATATATATAATTAGTAATTTAATAGTCATATCAACTTTTCTATTAAAAAAACTAATAGAATAAAGGAGAGGAAAAAATTAGAGACATATGATAATTCGCTGAGAAAAACATGTACATTTTAAAATTTAAGAGGCATATTGACACAAGTGACAAAATTTATGTAGCATTTATAAACATTTTCTTAAAAAAAAAAAAAAAAAAAAAAAAAAAAAAAAAAAAAAAAACTTAATAGAGTCAACCTCAAAAGGCATGTTGACACAAATGACAAAATTCAAAAGGCACAACAATCACATTTTAAAATTCAAGGGTATGTTAACACAAGTAACAAAATTCAGATAGAATTTATGGGTACATTTGGAATTGGTTCCAAAATAATTTTGTTTTTTGTATGAAATGGAAATGAAAACATTTTCATTTTTATTTTGAAATTATTTCTGAAAATGCGTTTGATAGTTTTATTCAGAGATTGATTTTAATTTTTTTTTTTAAAAAAAACCTGAAACTATGTTTAGTGGTTATTTTTGAAATCATGTAATAATATTTAAAATAATAATATTAAATAAATAATATTATTAAATATATTAAATAAATAGATTAAATAGACGTGATTATATATACATGAAAACTGCAGAGCAGAGAAAATGGGAAGAAGAGTGGGAGGGCAACCCGGGGCGGGGAGGGGCGGTCGAACAAGAGTGGGGTTGGGGGCGCGATCGCGGGGGTGGGGGTGGAGGGGCGGTGCAGTCCACAGAAAGAGTCAAGGGCCCAATTGAAAGAGGGGTGAAGCTCCAATGGCTGAAAATTGAAAACGGAGAAAATGAGAAAATGAAAAAGATTATCGGAGTTTTTGTTTTTTAAAAATTTTACGCATATACATTTTTTACGCTTTTACGTTTTTAATTTTTCTCAAAAAAAAAAAAAAAAAAAAAAAAAAAATACCCTATAAAATTTGTCCTTTTTGAGAAAATGAGCAGTATTATACTGTTTTTAATTTTTCAAAAAAAAAAATAAAAACTTTTTTGTTTTTGTTTTTTAAAAAATTTTACGCCATACACATTTTACGCTTACGTTTTCATTTTTTAATCTCAAAAAACGTGAAAAATGAAAATGAAAACAAAAAAAAAAAAAAACCCTATAAAATTTGTCCTAAAATTTACCCCCCCTTTCAAAGAAGAGTACTAATTTGCGTAATTGAGGAATTATTTTTTTTTTTTTTCAGGAATTTGATTTTTTTTTTTTTAAAGACGAGAAAAAAAGAAAGATGCAAGCCAAGTCGCGCTACACACAACAGTTGCTTGTCAGTGCCCATGGCTGACGCAGATCAAGATCATTAGGTCTCCATAACCTCCATTTAAACTGCAATTTTGTTTTTTTTTAAAAAAAAAATTCTTTTGTCTCCCTAAAACTCACTTTATAAGATGAGTAAGCGCAGTTACGCACTTGATCAACTGAACAGAGCTGCAACAGAAAATAATTCCTGACATTCGTTAAATTCATCCAACAATGGTATTAGAAGTCCTGACACTGCAATATTTACAGATGGTGAAACTTCACTTATAGTAATAACAACAACCAAAATGATTATCAGAAAGTTAGCATCACTGGACTCGTTACCGGCATGTCCTGCTGCATGAAAGTATTACCTATAACCAGAACTAAATTACTAAGAAGAAATTTAATTTTAGGTTACAGTCAAATATTAAAGTTTAACAGGGAAATCCAAGAGCAATGAAGAGTTCTGCGGTTATTTATGAGCGTTTCACTTCAAAATTTGGGCAGAAGCTTCCACTACTTCCACCGCCCGGCACAACGAGAATCCAGCAACGTGATAACTAGTAAGTCACACAGAAACTAAAAAGACATACACATGCAACCAAATCACAAGAAAGAAAGCTGCACATAGCAAAGCTCACCATAATTCATGTCCACTGAAGTTTGATCACCTTTCATATGCACCATAGAGAGGAATCATGGCAGAAGATATACCATCCAGCATAGATAAAATTTTAGTCAGCAAAAGCCGCAAGTTAGGCAGAAGCTAAACTAAAATCATGGGGCCAACTGCATACAAATTTCAGGAAGAAAAATTGTGTCAAGAGCAAAGCTCACGACAACGTATTCTCGGTGAAGGTTGACCTGTTATCATGTGTCAGAAAGGATACTGCTTCTACTGGTAGAACATACATGTCACAAAGAAAGTCGATTGTTGGCAGCTGAAATAAGAGCCAGCTCATTAGACGTTACTTCACCACCTTGATAGTCGAGCCCTCTTTGTCCCACCGTGGATATATGTACACGCATTTCAAATTTGCCAACTAGTTCAAAAATGCAGATATCTCCAATCTTCACATCATTTGCACGAACAAAGGCCATCCAACCCCCACAAAAGGTGTGCATGAGTCGCCCTTTTGAGTCTGGAACAGAATTCACAGTCCAACACTCTCCTTTTGAGTTACGAAGGACAACCTCAGTTTTGTAGTTAGGGAGATGCGCTATAGAAAACTGGTAAGGAATTTTCTGCATGACACGAAAAGTGAAAGGATGTATTTATCTTCAGAGCAGGAGTTTGCTAACAAACAAAAAATAAAGAGAATCGATGCCAACATTAATCTCTAACAAAACAATATGAACTGCTCACGTTCTGAAGGACTCACCAAGGTATAAGAACCGCTAATATTGAACTTTTTCATGATCTTAACGAAATTGGGGAAACAAGAAGTGAAAGATCGAGCTACTCGTTCTTCGTCAAGTGCTAACATCATTCTCAACCCACTTCTAGCTTGCGAGCCTAGTTCATCTTCAATACCTCTTGACCTGTGAACAACTGTCGCCATTTACAGTTCAGAAACCGATATGTGTCAAATATAGTAGCTGTCCAATTAGTCATCACCTTTGCAGCCACATTGTTACCTCATAAGCTCATTATGCATCAACTTTCTTCTTATTATTTGTTTAAAGGTCGATTACATAAATAATACCTACTACTTTTATTTTTTTCCTCAATTTATTTCTCTGTTATCCGAACTACAAAGGTATCCTTTGGATTTGAAATTTTTATTTTAATTTCTTCCATTGTGCACTTTGTGGAAAACTAGAAAATAGGGCAAAAAAATCCCTTAAATAGTTTTTGAAAAATATTCCACGCATTCAAAGGACACCGCTATAGTTTTTAAAAACAGAGGGATAAATTATGAAAAATTAAAACTAAAAGACATATTTAAATAATCACCCATTTCTATAAATAAGTTCATGTAATTTAGTACCATGAGTGACTATAACCAAAGCTGAAAGGATGTTCTATCCTAGGAAAAGGGGTATACCCCTTTGGCACTTCGCTTTTTCCCTAGGATGGCCATGGCAACCTCTCAAAGTTCATTTCAGAATGAATGTAAACACAAACAAAACAAAACTCTAATCTGAGGCATTATCTGAGCAGATAGTTGGAGACCTTACCCAACTTTTTATTCATCGCTTTTGACTGCGAGCAAAGTGCAACTTTAGTTAAAGCTTTTGACGTGTTACCATGTTTCTTGGCATCATTTGGGAAGGCAGCCTCTAAAAGCTTCTTCGAAACTTTTTTATCGGATACATCTAGCATCTTTATGCTTTTCATATGAACCTTAGAAGAGTTCCCCCTCATTTTCTTTGGCACAGCTTTGAAACTCTTATGTGATGTGACACCATGCCCAGCGCCCAGTCTATTAGAAGAAACCTTTCCACTTTGGTAGTCCACCCCTTCCTTTCCAACCCCAAGAATGTGCACACGAAATTCACACTCACCCACGAGTTCAAAAATACAGACGTCTCCAATTTTGATGTCATTATAACGAACAAAGGCCATCCATCCTCCGCAGAGTGTATGACTTGTATGAACTCTAGTAGATGGCACTGAATTCACGGTCCAACTTTCTCCCTTCAAATTCTGAAGGACAATCTTTACTTTGCAATTTGGAAGATGAGCCATTGAAAATTGATAGGGTATGTTCTGTGAAACAATTTGAATAACACATGGACAATAAACAAAATGCCCCGTTTAAAAAACTAAAAACAGGAATTAAACAAAGGGAAAACCCACCAGAGTATATGAACCACTGATGTTGAAACTTTTCATTGTTCTCATGAAAAAAGGGAAACAGGAAGTAAATGATTGGGCCGCCTCATGTGCTGCAGTCATCTGCACACAGACTCTACCATTAACATTAAAACTGTCTCCTTTGCCGCTTATATTCTGAATGGCCTTTGTTTTGAATAGCACAATATCCAAAGCTGCAATAAAATAAATAAATTAAAAAAAAAAAACCATTTTAACACACTGCTTCTAATCCTTTCTAGCACGTGGTTATATATTACTTGCCAAAACACTTTTTTTTTGGGTGCCAAAACACTTGTTATTTATGAGTAAAGACATAAGAGTACAACAACTTCATGCTATCTTTGGCTAACTGTCAAAACTCACGCTACATGAAAAGTAGCAGCACTGTCTGGTGACTATTTAAACATAATTTTTTGGGAAAAACAGATAATAATTTTACAAAATCCTAGAGAACATTTTAGCTCCTTTACCTGGCTTCTCATTGCAATTTTCTGATTGGGAGGGCAAGGCATAACTCTTTGGTGAACTGGCACATTGGTGGGAATCTATGGAGAAATTTGCTTGTTCACATGTTTTAGTCGCAAGCACCCCGTCACAATGGCATCCTTTCTCACCACATAAGTGTATACGTTCTGAATAGAGCTGAGAAGAGCTCTCTCTCATTTTCTTTAAGACACCTTGAACGATTTTATCTGAAGAGGACATACAGTCCCCTCTTTCTCTTTTCTGCCTCAAATTTTTATCAGAAATATCCTGATTGCATTCAGAAAGAAATGCCGCTTCTTTCTCACATGCACTTTGATCAAAAACTTGCACAGTAAAATGCAAGTCACCATCATATCTAAAGGTCAAGAAGTCACCACACTCTACAAAATTATCTCTCACAAATGCTGGCCATCCATAATGAAGGAACAAATCACCATTCTGCTGAACCAAGTCAACCTGCCATGTGTTCCCGCTAGGACCCTCAAGCGAAACCGAACCAGATGTTCTGCCTTCCATGCGTTTCATGAACTTTGTTGGGATTTTCTGCGACAGATTTCAATGGGTCACCCTCCGACAATGCAACAGGTATTCCACCAAAGTACTGATAAGACATAGTCACATTTCGTTTTTTTAAAAAAAAAAAAAAAAAAAAAAAAAAAAAAAAAAGAGGAAATTTTGATAAAACCCAACAACATTGAGCACAAATGAAACTTAAATTGCACTTCATTTTGGCACATACCCAAAACTCTAAACTCTAGCAAAATGTCCAAACTCCTTACAGTCGGCAAATCCATGATTAGAGGCTAAACTATTGCTAGGTTACTTCCAAAATAGCTTTCCGGAACAAGAAATTCAGAATGTCCGTTGAGAGTTTTGGTTTTTAAGTGACGAAAAGATAAACAATGGCTTCTTTTCTGCTTTGGCATCATCAATTTCATAACTTTGATCTTCCATTCTAAAAGCATGCAAACAAAGAGGTATAGAGAACTAGAACCAAAAAAAAAAAAAAGTAATTAAATAATTATCTCTATCTACTTGCTACTGTGTATGGTTTTTAACCTTACAACCCAAACCCAATAGCAAATATTTCTCACAAACCCTAATTTCATCCGATTGCTCGGAAAAGGAAAAGAAAAGAATAATTAGAAAAACGAAATGTACTAAGAAAGAATGAGAAATTAAAGAGTAATGGAGAAAAAAATTACCAGTCGTTCTGAGCTCAGATTAGCAGAATAAAACGCAAAGAAGTGAGGTCTTCTTCCACTCGACATCTTCCGAGGTTCTACTGTTTCCATTAAAACGACAATTTGACCTTTTTCTCACTCAGAACTGATTTCGAATCAATTTTCTGTACAACCAAACACCGCTCAGCATTTTCTCGAGAAAATATTCTTCGACGGAAAAAATAAAATAAAAGAACGAGAAATATTTAGGGAGATGATGATCAAAATCCAAAGCCGAGACTTTCTTTTTATTTTATTTTTTCTGGTTTTTCTTCATAAATAAAAGAAAATCGAAATTAAAGCGATCGCTGAGTGTAGCTGGTTTGGAAACTACTACAGCTTCATCATTAAAAGGAGCGTGTTGACACGCACTCTTGGCTACGCTTCGTTTTTCCGGCCACGCAGTTTAGTGTGCGTCGGTCGCATCTACACTGGGGTTTAAGCGCGTGAGAGTTGGAGTTTATGCCTGACAACGCCACATGTAATTACCCTTGATAAGAGTGATACATTTATCCATTTATTATACAAGTACAAATATAAATATGAAATATTTATAATTCTTTTTTATTAATATTTCAAAAATATATAGGTTGTTTTTTTTTAGAATAAAATTTAAAAAAAATTATATTTGAGTTATAATTTTATTTAAATATATATATATATTTTTTTTTAAAAATTTGAGTTTAAATTTGAATTTAAACTTAAGTTTATGATTAAATTCAAGTTCAAGTTTTTTTTTTAATTCGAGTTTAAAAACTCGAACACAAATTAATGAACATTATTTTTTTCTATTCTTAAAAATGTCATAATTTTTTCATTTTAATTCTAATTAAGATGATTTTTTTCTATATATTCACAATGAAAAGACAAATAAAGCCTCACTCATATAACCAATTAAAATTTTTCATCATCATTTAGTTTTTATTATAATACTATCTAAATACATATTTAAGTTTTGGCTCACCCAAACACAAACTCAAAAAGATTTTCAATTCAAATCATAACTCAAATGTGCACATCCAAACATAAACTCAAGTTACAACTTAAACTCAAGTTATAACTCAAATTTAACTTAAAATTATCACTCTAACTAAAAATACAAAAGAACAACCAATTATTTCTCAAATTTTTTCCGTTGGGTAATATTTCTACCAAAAAGAAAAAATTCTGGTTGAATGAGGAGACTCATGTTGTATTTGATTTGTTCATTTGCAATTAATTTTTTTTAAAAAAAGAGAATTTATTTTTAAGGGTGTATGAAATTAGACATTTAGATTAAGTTCATTTCACCGATTTGAATTTTCAGTTCTAGGTTTTTACAGTTAAAAGTTCTCAAAAAATGTCACATCTAATTTTTTCTAATACAGTTAAAAGCTCTTAAAAATGTCACATCTCAACTCGAATTGAAAACTTGAATCTGCGAAGCAAACAATGCCTTCTTTCTTTTGATAAATATTATTTTATTAGTATAATTATTTGACTAAAAAAGTTAAGAATTCAAAGTAAAAGCTAAAAATATTAACCCATACACTTTAAAATGATATTTGTCAATATTACTCATTAATTTTAGGGAGACTGAGGTAAGTAGGCCAAGATTTGAAAGAAATTAAAATTAATAGGCTAATGTGATATGAATCTAGATTTACAACCAGGTAAAATTTTAAAAATACCCTATTGATAAATCCTGAATTTACCGTTTATATCCGAGATTTACCATTAGATTTTTCACTTTTTCTCTATTAATACAAACTTGGTAAATTCAAAATTTACTATTAGAATTTGTAGGGTTTTTCCCCTACTAATACAAACTTGGTAAATCCTGAATTTACTGTTTCTATCTGAAATTTACTATTAGATTTTTCACTTTTTTCCTATTAATATAAACTTGATAAATCCGGAATTTAACAAGTAAATACGAGATTTACAATTAGATTTTTCACTGTTTCCCTACTAATACAAACTTGATAAATTTGAGATTTACTAGGTATATTGGGATTTTTCCATTTGATTGTTTTACTTTTTTTACCATTAGATTTTTCAATATTTTCCTAGTAATATGAACTTGATAAATTCAGAATTTACCAGGTATATTTAGGATTTACCTTAGATTTTTCACTTTTTCTCTAGTAATATGAACTTGGTAAATCTGAGATTTATCAAGTATATCTAAGATTTACCATTAAATTTTTTATTTTTTTCCTAGTAATATGAACTTGATAAATCTCATAAATTCGGCCTAATAATACGAACTTAGTAAATCCTGTAAATCCGAAATTTACTGTGTATATCTGAGATTTACCGTAAGGAATTTAGAAAATTCGAGATTTATCAAGTATATCCATAATTTAGCATTAGATTTTTCACTTTTTCCGTCCTAATACAAAATTTACTATTAAAATTGTACATTTTTCCCTAGTAATATGAAGTTGGTAAATCCTAAATTTAGTAGGTATGTCCAGAATTTACCTTTAGAATTTGTACTATTCTTTTTCTAGTGTTTTTACCTTGATAAATCCTAAAATATTCAAGATTTACCAAAAGGAAAGGAAAAATAGCAAGAAAAGTGTAAAATTGATAAATAAAAAAAATTTAAAACATGAAATGTTCTATTAATTTCTATACATTGGTAAATTGACCATTTATTTTCATAAATTTTAAATGTGAGTCTATCTCCAACAATTTCTCTTAATTTTTATGTTGTGGCCAATACGATTTGATTTGTAGATTTGTCGAAAAAATACCGATTAATATTATCAACAACAAAAATAATAATAAAAAAACGTTAGTAGTAGGACGTGGTTTTAACAGGAATATTTTTAGCTAATTTCATTTGATTCTTATTTCATGCACCGGTGGTATACTTTAACGATAACAAAAATGTGTACTACTAATATGGTCTTTTTTAGATCCTATTAGAATACTAATAACACGAAGATATGAACAACTAAATGATATTCATTAACCTATAAATCTTATCACAAAGTCTGTTAGTCCTTGTTATCAAGTTTGTCCCATTTTGCATATTCATCCCTCGTTGCTAAACCTCTCATTAAAATCCAAAAAACTTATTTCATTTTGTAAAGAGAAATGTTAACGTTACTTTTTCTATTACTTTATTTGTCATTGTTTTTCTCATTACGAAGCTCACCAATCTCGTCGTCCTCCATTGCGAGAGCCAACCATCATTTATGATTTTATTAGGGAGAAAGAAAAAAGGAAAAATGTTAGTTAAACAAGGTTAAAAAACATGATTTGATACGTACTTTTATTTGTTGAAATTTACTTAAATTAGGGTTTACAATTAGAAATTGGTGAATCAGTATTTGTAAAAGCATTGATTTTGTGTAAAATTAAGTTGTATTCTACGAAATTAAGTTGTGTTTGAATTTTAATTTGGGTATTGTATTCTAATTGGGTTGTATGTTATTGAAAATTAATATTTGTGAAACTTGCTTGATATTTGTGAATTAGTTTAAAATTTGTTGATAATTGACATAAGTATGGTATTGAAATAGGTCTATTTTTGTGGTCATTATGATATGTGAAATAACATTACAAAGTTTAAGAAAATTTACAAATAAATAAATAAATAAAAAGTCATATCAAATTATGGTCGTAAACTTAGGCCTGTTTAGTTCGTTTTTAATTTGAGTTAAGATGTGATGTTATGTGAGAGTTTTTTACTGTAGTAAAAAAGTTAAATATGACTGTTTTTTAGAGTTTTTCACTGTAATAAAACTCAAATTTTAAACTCAAATCAGTAAAATAAATGGGCCTAAAGTGACACAACGTTCACAATTTAAGAACTAACCTTTCGTAATCTAGTAATGATAACAAATGTTGACGGAGATTTGTTGGGTCCTTAAGGCGAGAGATGCACTGCTGTGCTAACATAGAACCGGCTCATCTCATGGACTCGAGACCTTAAACAAAATTATATATAAAGAAATTTTTTTTTGAAAAATTATATATAATTTTAAATTTAAAATATATTCTTTTGTTTTTCAAACTGCAAAATTATCATTAAATTTTTTTATTCAAGAGTATTTAATATATATCTTGGATTTAGGAAATCATTTGAATAATCAATTTAATAATTTATGTTACATTGTGAATTTTAGATGCGATTGTAGTTAATTTATTTTATTAATATTTTTTTTTATGATCAACATATTCTTAATTCATGTGTTTCAGCTTCTAAATTTTCGCTTTTTTTTTATTGCTAGTTAGAAACTAATCAAGAGCTACTCTTTAGGATTCAATAAAATTTTCTGTTAAGTTTTTTCTCTCAAATTCCTTGTATCTAGATTAGTATATCCGTAATTTATGTTAGACAATTAATAAAGCTTCTATCCAAACAAGACAATAGATAAAAATATGATATGAATCTCAAAGATTGAAATTAAAAATAATAAAACAATACAAATTTTTCAAATATTAAATTAAGAACCTTCAACCTATACTATTGAAATGAATTTTTTTTATTTTTTTTAATTTTTTTTTTTTATAATAGAGTTACAATAAATGTTGAGATGGAAGGAATGACAAAGAATGAAAAGAATTGTATTGTTAGAGGTTGTTTTTCTATGAGAGGAGAAGAAACCCGGATGTTTAGAGAAAAATAAGAAATATTAGTATCTCAAATGAAAAAAATTAAGTCGCAATAATATATAAATATTAATAGCAATTACTATTTCTTGGAATTATGCTCTATCTTGATTACAATTTTTTATTTCTCCAAAACACAATTAAATTTTAGAAGACTCACTTAAATACATTAGAAAATATACACAGTAAGATTCTTTTCTAAAAAAAAAAAAAAGATTATAAAAAAAAAAAATCAGCGAGATGGTTCCTGGCTCATTGAGGGGCCAAAGGCAATTGCCTTGGTGGCTTTACTATTAATAATGAGTATCAATTATTATTTATCAATTGATATATTATGTGAATTATTATTTTTTATTAATAAATAAAATATTTTATTAATAACTGATGTGATAATATTTTAAACATTAATAACTCATATATCGTATATAAGAGTTAAGATTGGAGTTGCCAAGTGACTGGGGAATGGGAGTCGTCGTCAAGGCTTTGAGTCCAAAACTATCAAGCCCGTAAAAAAGCCCAGCGAGTCCAAGCCTTCCATGATTCGCATTGCCTCTTATGGTATAAATATAACTAAAAATAAAAATAAAATATTTCCAAATAAGTAGTTATATTTCAACTCCACTCATATAAACATGCTATGTAGTGTGATTTTTACTCTTTTTTTTTTTTTTTTCCTTAATTTCCCAACACTTCAACGAAAGTAGTCGCATCATGCCAATGGCCTTGAGGCCGGCTTCATTATCGCAGCCACATTAGTAGATGCATAATCACCTGATAAGCAAACAACCTTTTTAGGGGGGGAGAAAAAACTGTAAAATTCATCGTTGATAACAGTGAAAGCAACAACTACAAACCAGATTACAAGAAGACATAAGTAGGACCCGTTTGGTAAAATGTTACATCGTGTAAATTGTAAAAAAGTTCTTGTACATGCTGCTACTTTCACGTTGGTGAAAAATAGAATTACATTATGCATCTAGTAATTGGAGCTCTCATGCGTTTGGTAAGACGTAGAAGTCATGCAGAGTGGAAAAAAGACCATTCCACTGAGAATAGTCCCTCCATAATACACTTAAGTCAGTTTCTACACAATATATATATATATATATATATATATATATATATATATATTATCTTGGACTCGAAAAGACCTAGGAGAGCGCTTGTTTGCCATCAACAACGTTTTCCAAGAACCAAATGGGCCATCTTAGCCAACTAACTTTGCCTGCATTTGGATGTTGCATGCAAGTTTGGTCTAAATTGGCTCGTAATCTTATAGTCAATCAGTTGAATATTTGGTTGGTTTTAGTGGGTAGTAGTGGCATTTCATTTTCAAATTGCTTTGAATCGATTTTCCTCGTTGCCCTTTGTCCCCTCATGCATGCCTAGTCTACTTCGAAGTGAAAGTTTAGGTAGTGATAAGATGCCTCCTAATAATCCAAGCCCAATACAAACATTTAAGTCTACAAACCAAAGGCCACTAATATATATCTATGTGTCTATATATGAACAGCAGACAAGTCAAATATGTGTATCTATATGTCTGCATATATATATATATATGTGTGTGTGTGTGTGTGTGTGTGTGTGTGTGTGTGTGTATACACACACACACACACACACATAGCAGACAAGCCAAATGAATAAGGTAAAGAGGAATCAAACAATATTCAACGATGGATATCCTTGAACGCAACGAAAACGAGATAATAAGACAGTAAAACGAGAATCGGGATTCTCCAACATTTGTTGGTATTATGCATAAGATAAAATGGAAATGGATGGTCCATGTTACGACAGAGATTTTTCAATGGGAAAATCGACTAGTCAAACTCATGCAAAACCCACATGCCTAACTAGTAAATCCACATGATCTCTAAAGCTATCCTCCTCAACTACTTGCTTCTTTCATGGGACCAACACGCCAACCTAACCATTAGCGGACAATTTCTCTTTTTTATGTACCATAATATAAGTTTATTTATGTTTGTTATTTGTTATTTTTTTCCCCCTTCTCAAAGTCATCGTATGTCGTGTGGTATCTGCATTGTGCTTAGTGTTTCAGTGCTACAAAAATAATGGATTCCCAACAATATGCAGAACTAGTATAGTATAATATATACGATATGTGGGAGAGAAGACTTTGGATTTCTTTCTTCTTTTCTTCTCGGTTTTTTTAATTACTTTTTGGTATTTTTGGGAGCGGTAAATGTGTTGACAATCGTGGAAGATGCATTCACAATCCAAAACCATTTTAGTTTAATTTGGAGTTTCGTTCATGTAACTCTCTAAACTGATATGTTTTGACTATTTAGGCAAACTCTACAAATACAAATGATGACAAAAAATACATTCAAAGATGAAAAAGAAGCAAGAATAAACAAATAAATCCTTCTGCTCACAAGGTATAGCCAAATGGACAGATCAATGGCAGATAAAAAAACCATCCGGTATAAAAAATCCCACTCTTAGGATTCTGAATCTTCAGGGACTGTGGATAATCCATCCCCAACTTCAACAAAAGAAGGATCAAGAAACTTGGCGACGAAAGCCCACATCTTATAGACATCCTCAAAGTTGGTTAGAAAACCGAGCGATGCAGTAACGACTTCTACGCGAAAGAACGCTCCTTTTCCATCTTGCCTGCCATTAGCCATTGGCTTGCACAAAGATGTGTCTTGAAGGTCCCAAGCTCCACATTGCTGTTTTGGGCTATCTACTACTCGTACATGACTAAGTATGCCAATGCCGAGAGAAATGCCGTTTTTCTCAGCCAACTTCTGTACAACTTCCGGGTGAATTAGCCCTCCTCTTCCGCTACAATCTCTCACATTGAAAGCAACAGCTGCACCTCTTTCGTACTTGATCTTAGGTCCATATATTTGCACAAGAGGCAATCCAACGTTTTCATTTGAACTGTCGGGTAACCGAAGTTGAAGTAGAGAGGTAACAAGCCAATTGATGAGATACCGAAGTCTAAGGGTAGTCTTGTTCAGCCCCAACATGTTGATGTGATCAAGATGCCGGCAGATAATCTCGGGCTCCCTCCTCCCCCACTCTTGCTCATCGCCATACTCACTGTCACTCATTGAGTCGTAATCTCCTGGGTTGGTAAGAGATGTTTCCCCGGGCTCCAGCGTATGACTCAAGTTTCCTCTGCGACTGTCTTCTATGCTGAAGGATATCCTGCTTCCCATGCTTGCATCCTGGTCGCTCTCTTCCAAACCAAAAAATCTACCACCAGCAAATCTATTTGTTTCCCTTCTTCCCAACAATCTGAACTCGCCTTCTGTTTCTCTCCTTATAGCACTATCCTTGGATTCTTGGCAAATTTCGGATGTTAAGGACCTGTCAAGAGTACTTTGCTGAATAGAAGACTGGTTCTCTGGCCTGAATCCATTGTCACCAGAACTTAACTTGGAATGAGTTGGAGTCAAATGTGCTCTGGCTTCAGGTTCTTCTTGAATCTCCCCTGCATATCGCCTTTCGGTTTCTTCCAACTGCTCCTCTTCGGGAATCCCTTTGATACGGTCCGCCTCCTGTGACACTGACAATACAGCTGCATCAAAAGACATCATGGGATCTTCATTCGGTCTAAGATTCACCCTCCTGTCATCATACAATGGGCTTTTTGGCATTTTTGCTGTTGCCTTCGGAGAGTCACGCCTAGCTTTCCTCCTAGAAAACCATGACGGCGGCAAGGGTGACCCTGATTTCTGTTTCATCAATTGGCCAGAATGATCCGACCCAAATGGACTCTGACCCAAATCAATCCAGAAAGAGTTATCCGATGACTCGTCCTCACTGAAAATTGGACTCTTCATAACCTCTCCAACTGAGATATTATCAGCCTCCTCAAATATGGTACTCGACCCATCCCTATCTGAGCTGTTATCCTGATCCATCTCTGTCTCAAACACATCCCTAACCTGGTTGGAAGTGAAGACACCCGAAAAGGCGGGCATCTGAGACCCCCCTTGCGTTTCAGGCAACAATTCCTCATTACCATTGACTGTATCATTCTCAATTCCAGCTAAAACATCGAGACCATCAATGGAATCACTAAGGTACTGCGGGAAAACTGGTACAATCCTCACCATTCCAGACCCGGTACACCCCCCTTGACTTTGCAGACTTCCCATAACAGATTTCTTAATCAGAAGGCAGCCAAATCCAGTTGGGTCAGAGCCAAATACTCTATAAAACGAAGTGATAATAAAATCCGGCCGGAATAGAGAAAGCCCAAGTGAATCCATGTCTTTAGGACCCAATGAACCAGCATCAAGCAACACATGCCAGTTATTTTGTTGAGCTAGTGCCATCCACTGGTACGAGTACTTGGCCCCGGTTACTCTAGACTGAACGGGAAACACGAAAAGCCCGACAGCAGAATCCTTCTTCCTCCTCCTCTTGTTTGTAATTTGCTTTCTCAGCTCCCTAGAGCAAAGCTTCAAGGTTGGCCATTTAAACCAGGCACTTTGAACCTTGGCGCCTTTCTCTTTCGCACTCTGAGCCATCCAACTCACAGACTGGCTCTCGTGGTCGAACATCGTCAACAACTTCTTGTTCGTTTGAAAAGGGTAAGACTCAGCAAGCAATTTAAAGGCAGACCCTCTACTAACAGTAAAAACAAGGCCATATTCATTCTCAGGGATGTTCAAATAGTCCATAATCCTAGTCTTAATATCATGTTCTGCAGTGCCTTTCTCAGCACCACCATACAAAGCATGGTTACTCAAATTCGCAGTTATCTCAGACAAAGTAAATGCTGATGACTCCCAATATTGCTGAGTCTGAAGATATGAAAACAGCCCAAAGCCACAGTAATCAAGACATACCTTTGCAAAGGTCTCGAAAAGATGGCCATACTCGTCTGATCTCAAGTAATCAATCTTCTCGGAAGATTGAAACTTGGGGTACATTGTGAGGAACTTGGAGAAGGCATCATTGAGACTGGGAATTGAGTCCTCCGACGAGAAGATTCGGTCGGCGGCGAGCGCTGTGGCCCGGAGAAACTCCTTCTGGGCATGGAGTCTAGCAAGAGACCTAGACCGCCCAAAGCTTCTGCTGTTTGAGTTGTTGTCATCTTGATTGGGGGTCTCAGAATCGATGTCTTGGGATTTCACGAGAGACCCGTCTTCGGATGCCTCCTCAAGAGCCTCCCTGAGCTTGTTTTCTTGCAATTGGCGGAGAATTGAGGGCTTTGATCTTCTCCTACCGTCCTCGGTCAAACCAGAACCGTCTCTTCTTCTTGTCTTCTTCTCCATTATTAGAGCCGCACAGTGAGATATTGGCTTCCATAGTGAAAGATGCATGAATGCTTCTCTTGTTTGTTGTGTTCTTATCTTTCTCTCTTTCTCACTTAAAAGAAACTAGTCTGTAACCAAGTACAAAGAAGCCTAACCCCAAATAAAGGCGAAATCAGTTTCAAACCCATCAAATGGAGAAAAGCAAAAGGCAGAGATCAAACTCTTGCTTTTTTTTTTTTTTTTTTTTTTTCGGTTTGAAAATCAAATTCTGAGCTTTAATAGATTCAGTCCCACCGCAAACTTTAGCCAGCCATGTTGAGGAAGCATTTAACTTTACCACCTAAAAGTATTCAAATCAAAAAACAAACAGCAGAAACAAGATTCTCCCATTTAGACTCTGGACACTTTGGTAAGATCAAGAACTCTCAGTCTTAAAGAAGAGAAAAAGAAGAAAAACAAAAATAAATTAATAAATAAATAAAGAACATCTTAATTAGGCACGCACCTTTTAAATGCGATCAGAGAGAACCCAAAACTTTTAGCATTCTCCAAGAGTTCATAAATTAGTATGAAATGGGCTAATCTTCAATACGAATTTGGAAATCTCCATCAAAACAAACAAAACCCCACTTTCTTTTCAACCCCACCAAAGACCCATCTTTTCTTTTCGCCTCCAAAAACCAAAACTTGGGTATCAAGAATTCAGCATTCCCCAAAGATTCAAAGCAAAAAATACCCAGTTCAGAAACAAAAATGAAGAATTTTTTGTAAGGAAACAGAGAGTGAGATATTATAAATACAAAATCACGACAGTTGAGCAGATTACACAGAAGGCTCTCCAACAACTCCTCGCCCACTATCAGTAATCTAACACCAACCACAATTTTCTTCTTTTTTTTTTTTTTCTCTCTCTCTCTCTCTCTCTCTCTTTCTAGAGAGTTAATAGTTACACAAAACCCATCTCATCTATTTCCTTGTCTTCTCATTTACTACGACAGTCAATACAAACATGTCTGCATTTAATGCTCTGCTGTTTCTCTCACTTCTCTCGCCATTATTACACCACCTCCCTTCCTCTCCTTTTTTCTTTTGAAAAAAGTGATTTCCCAATTTAACCCCTGCAAAGGAGGGCTCTTAGCCGGTCCCTTTTGTAAATTTAAAACAGCAGATAAAGATCGATAGCATATTTTTTTATCCATAAAATTAAAAAAACAACTCAAAATTTAATTTTATTTAAATTTATATTTTTTTTAGTTTTAATTTTATTTAATTTTATTTAATTTATTTAAATTTTAACTTTAATTTAAATTATAATTTAAATTTAATTTAAAAATTATATTCAAATTACACATTAAAAAAATAATCGGAATGTGTTTGAGCATAAAGGGCTCAACGCAAATATCGGCTCTTTAGGGTGTTTTACCCAACTTTTTACAATTTGACGCAGAATGTTTGAGAAAAGTCGGGGGTCTCAGCTTTGACTTTATGTACATTCTCTTCCTTTTAACTTTAAAATATATTTTTTTGATACGTTAATATATTAAAATTCGTTTAATTTATTAATTAAAATTTTTAATTTAAATTGAGATATAATTTTATATGATAATTTTTATTATAATAAAAAAAAATAGATATTATTATTTTTAAAAGTTTTTTTATAATAAAATTTAAATTTTAAACTCAAATTGATGAAATAAACAGAATCTTAATATATTTTTTATTTATTAAATTTATATAAAATACTTAAAAATTAAAATTATATAAAATTATGGGACGTTTTGTTGGAGGATTCAAATCATGATTTGAATCATGGTTCATGGTTCACTATAGTATTTTCTCTCATAAAAATACACGTAAATTAAAAATAGTTCTAATCACATAATTATAATTTATGAACCAAACGTCTAATTAGTAGTTAAAAAAATTTAATCTATTAATATATTAGATATACTAGAGAATCTCTCTTAGCTCAATTCTCAACTTAAAAAAAAAAAAAAAAAAAAAAAACCTTCCATTAAAGTGGGAAAATAAAGTGATAATTATTGTTGGATTATATTATTCATCTTTAAGACTTCTTTTAAAAAAAAAATTCTATTGCTTGTAAGCGAGAGGTTAGGTTGCTTGTTATGTTTGAAAACAAAATATATATATATATATATATATATATATATGTAAAAGACCAGTTTAACATTATTGTGATGTTAAATTTTTTTATTATTTCTATGTTGTTAGTAAAAATTTATTGTGATCAGAAATATATAAGTATTTAGTGAATTTGCTTTTCAATGTTGCTGTGAATACTAAAAGCATAAATTTAATTTTTTGATAAACTATATATAAAATAATTGTGAATATATATAATGACTAAAATAGACATTTTTTAACACATATACTTATAATTGGTTTTATTTCTATTCTTATAGTCAATATTCATAATATTTATACATTACAATACTAAAAAAATTATTTTTCATTTTATTAGTTAAAATATCTCTAAAAAAATAAATTAGTGTTATTCATTGAGATAAATTATATATCTATAAAGAAATTAAATAACATAAAAAATTGAAGGTAAATTATTTTTCAAACTTGTAACATTATAATAAAAATATATTATTAAAATATAGGATAATATATTTATTAAAGATTTTTAATTTTCAAATAAACATTTAAAATAAAAAATATTCTTTAATTTAACTTAGAAGAAATAAAATGAATTGATTGGAAATTAAATTTTATTATTAAGGTCATTTTAATAAATTTAGACAATGACATCAGAAATAAATTACTGTGAAAAAACAACAACCTGACTTGTTTTTCAAATTTTATTATGGGACAACAACTTTTAAAAGTTACTAGATAAAAATAAAATTTACCAAACAATCTAACCTATTGTACCTTCTTTAAAAAAAAAAAAAAAAAAAAAAAGTTAAAAACAACCTCAAAAAATAATGCGCTCAAAATGCTTTAGGCCAAGTGCTTATTCTTAAGTGCTCAAATGAAAAAAGAGAGAAGAAATATGTCGGTTGAAACGAGGAGTAAAAATGTAGAACAGTTTTTTATTTTATTATTATTATTATTATTATTATTATTATATATATATATATATTTTTTTTTAGGAAAACCAAGATCTTAAAAAAAAATTAATAATAAACTATTGGTTACAAATTTACAATCACGTTTAGCTAGCGAAAAAATAAACTTCTTTTTTTTTTTTTTTTTTAATTCAAAAGCATAAAAAAGTAACTTAAAATCCAAAATCTAATAGCATCAAGGCCACACGAAATACCACATGTAAACAAATTCAACAAACGAAAAATGCAAAGAAACATTAAACAAGCCAGATAGAAGCATAAATTAATCAGGGATAATAATTACCGCTAAACAAAAACACTGTAAAAATAAAATAAAAATAAAATAGAAATCCCAAGCTATGTTGACGAAGATTCCACTATTGAACGATTGTTAATAGGATTCCAAAGAAAAAACATAACAACCAAGAGGTAAGTGACGGTGCCAAAGCGCCACCTAAATAACAGTGTGGATCCCATGCACCACCGCTTCGACACCATGGCATTATATCACATCCACCACAAGGTGCCCCCACACCACAAGGGTCGAAACCCCAAATATCTCAACTCATTGTTGTATCAAGAACAACAGCCTAATCCTTCAATTTCTCATCTCTAACTCAATATTGATTCGCCTTACTCGTTTAATAAGAATGACAGAGAAAATTATAATAATTTTTTATATTATTTAATGAAAAAATGAGTTAAAATGATGAATGATAATTATTTATTTAATTATTATATTATTCACTTTCACTATTTGTTAATAAAATGAAGACGACTGTGACATAAAATTGATGATCATGCAGCAATATTGGGGAAACCGAAAGTGCAGTGAAAAATAATAAATAAATATTAACTTTTTTTTTTAAAAAGATGTATTTATTTTAAATTTAAAAATCAATAATTTACATGATTGAAAGATGATAAATTAGGAATACATTGGGAACTAATAATTGTCAAAAACTAAATTAATGATTTTTTTATCAATCAATATATCAAAACTTAATTAATATTTACAAAAGTAAATGTTTCAAAAAGCACATATTTTAGGAAATCCAATTTTTTAGTTTAACAAATTTAAAAATAATTAGGGTTCGTTTAGAATGTATATTCAAATTATGATTTTTTATTCTAACGTTTGAAATTTAATTTTTTTTGTAAGAAAAAAATACTATAACATGATCAATGATTTAAGGAGGGTTGGTAATTCGGTAGCGACACGACGACACGACTCGAAACCCACACAAATTAGCGGGTTTGGGTTTATCATAAATAGGTCCGGATCAAAATTAGGTCAAACCTGTGAAATACGATTAAATAACGTGTCATTTTCAAGTTGATCCGCTAATCCGCAATTGACCCGCCATAACTCGTTTATTAAATATGTCATATTTGGGTAACACGAATACACAACCCGTTTATTACCCATTTTATAAACAGGTTCAAAAATAGGTTCAGAAATAGGTTAACACGACCCATTTATCACCTATTTTATAAACAGGTTCAAAATAGATTCAGAAATAAGTTAACCCGACTCATTTATCACCCATTTTATAAACGGGTTGACAGGTAATCAACGGGTTGACACGACACGTTTATGACCTGTTTAATAAACGGGTTATTCGTGTTGTGTCATGTAAACCCGCTAATATACAGGTCGTGTTTGGGTTTTATATTTTGACACGATTAATAAATGGGTCGTGTTCGTGTCAGACCTATTCATGTCAACTAAGTGGGTCAACACGACATGAACACGACCCGCCAACCTGAATTGTCACCCCTAGATTTAAGTTTAAGTATATGAAACAAACGAGTTGTTACTTTATATTTTGAAAAGGGTTTCCAACGTAATTTGTTTTTTCTTTTTTAAAGAATAGAAAAAAGTAGAGATAGAAAATAAAAGTGGTGTAGTGTAGTGTAATGTAGTTAGAGGTATAAATTATATCCACTTAATCTAACTTTTCTTGACTGCCCGATAGTAAAATAGGGTTGGTCCAAACTAAAATAAATAAATAAATTTTAGACCGACTGTTCAACCCGATCCAAAATTGACAACTCTAGTGGTGGTCCCTTGTGCCACTTACCACACCGTCCAAATTGTACCGTGCCACTTACATGTGTGTCCCTACCATCATGGAGCTGTCACGCTGTGGCAAGTTTGGTTAGCTTAAATAATTTCCTTTCTAGGAATAATCAGAAGGAAAGAAGATGTATAGTAACGATTTGATCATTGTTGACGGTGAAATTTCATCAACAGGATTGCGCCGGGTTACCCATTGGTATCCTGTAGGGTTACCGGCTTAATACGGATGTATATTCAAAATTACGCTTGTGAAGTGTTTGAGTAAACTTTGTAGTGAAGGAAATATGAATGTAATGCCTAAAGTTCACTCTGTTAATGAAGAGCTATATCCACTGCTTTCTTTATATATATCTTTTTGATCTCCTTATTACATATGAAAAAAGAATAACCTCCCAAGCTTGGGGCTTTGCCCCTCTTTTATAGCCCAAGTTTACTTCTAGGGGTGGTTTTCCTCTGTAGACCCAGCACTCGAGTGCCTACTGTCCTATGGGCCTAGACCCATAGCCAACTAATCACATTTTGGACTGTTCATTCACCTAATTAGTCCTTTATTATGGCTCCGCACTCCCTACAACCTTCCACCATCCACTTGTGGACGGTTTAGTGATTTGTAATTAATGCCTGTATTGACATCCCCCAAACCCAGACTTTACCCCAGGGGTCCCTCGTTAATACGGTCGGCTTCCAGCTGATCCTTGCACGGTCGACCTTAGCAGGACCCATAATACAGGTTAGATAAACGTCGAGGTTACATGGGGTCGACAGTTTACTGATGTGGTTATTGCAGGGTCACGTGGAGCACTATCGTTGTCTGACATGTCAAAGCATGTTTTCCAGTACAACAATCATTATAACTATCTACAGTGTAGATATTATTGAGAGTTTGACTGTGTTTGATCATCGTTGATTGTCAAATCCTTAGTTTTATGTCAATTATGCATCCAGATTACTCCAGAGAATAGAGATCCAAATCAGTCATAACATAAAGAAAAGTACACTTTGTTTAGCCTAAATTACAAGCTTCAACATACCATTTTTAATGCAATTGAATATTGTTTGCTCACTGTCACGCCCTGAAAACCGGACATGATTATTTAAAATGAAACACAAAAATAAATAATAATCACCGGATTTACACTTTAAATTCGGAATTCATGAGGAAACATCTCAAATTACCATCTTCATAATACAATATTTTCTCAAAATTTTACATGGTGGATAACAATTATACGTTACAAATATCGTATAACAGTTACATGAATACCAAAAGTTAATTTATACCTCAAACCTCAAATTCACCTCTAGTCACTCTAAAAGCTTCACAGACCTCTCTAGCCACACATCACTAATTGGGAGAAAAATTAAAACAGTAAAATGTGAATGAAAGGCTCAGTAGAATATTTTCAAAAACAATTGAAATAAGTAAACAACTCTAATAATTAAATCATAAACCAGGAACATCAAAACAATATATAAAAGCTCAAAAATATTAATTTCACCAGCCCGTCACCACGCTACAAGACAACATACAAGCCTATCAGACTACATAAATATCTCAAACCCTTTAAAAACCAGAAAAACAAATCATATATATATCTCAATATAAATTACATTCAAATTTCTTAAAATAAGTAGAAACAGCACATGAATCTCATGAGCCAAAAACAATTAAAATAAAACTGCCAGAGAAAGGATATAATCCATATCCTACCATAATCCACTCTCTTCTTCCTCGGTTTCCTTTATCAGATTCTCTTTTCTTTGCTTCTATTTGATTTGCCGTTACAACTCCCTTCTCAATTCTTTCGTTTCCTTTCTTTTCTCCACTTGGTTCATACTTGTTTATACCGTACTTAATTCTCTTTCTTATTTTTGCCGGGTCTCTCTCTCCCTCTCTTTCTCTCTTGTTTTCTTTCTATTCGGTTGCCTAACTCCCTTCTCCTTGCCTCGTAAGTATATATATATATATATATATATATATATATATATATATTGTTATAGAAAAAACCTACCTTGCCACGTCAGACAACAAATAGGCTCCATGTGACTATTGTCTTACCATATTAGGCAATATAGGGCTCCACGTGGCCACTACCTTACCACATTAGATAGCAAACAAACGCTGACAGTCAAAGAGTCAGCATTCCAGTTGATTGGGGTTCAGCTATTTCAAAGATGAATGTTTGTAGTAATGAGAAACAGACGGACTGTTCCAGGTTCCTTCAAGACAATCCTTGAAGAAATGCTCAAGAATAGCAAACTTGTAATGTGTAGCATTCACAATGTCAGTCGACCGATCAAGCGACTAAGACGAAGATGGTTCTAAAATCTTGTAGACCGACGATGTCATGCAAGGATTGACGAGGATGAAGGCTACGTGTTCAATTCTGTTGCCCAAGACCAGTGAAGGCGGAGAGGGCAGCATGTTTAGTTATCTAACCCAGATTCTGTGAAGAGCCCCATAGGCGACAGTGAAAAAGCCCCTACATTACGTGCGGATATAAATAACATCATTGGCTAGAAAAATGATTACCAGCTTGTTGGCCGCCCAAAATAGACCAATAGAAAGTCACGGGGAAGTCACATGGCCACAATTTTGGGCAGAGTAGGAAGGTGAATGGACAGAAAAGTATTGAATTGCTGCAGTCTAGCTGAATAGAATAATAGGTTACTCGAGAACAATCGTAGGGTAACCAGTTGCCTCGGTTTTCTCTAAAATGTAATATGTGAGATATAAAAGGGGCAAGGCCCCATAAAGAGAAAAAAATAATATTTTTAAGAGAACTGAGCCCCTTGTAATCAAAAAGGAGAAAAACAAAAAAAGAGAAATTTCTTAAAGTGAATGTAGCTCTTATATTAAAAGTGAAATAATTTCTCGCGTTCTTTTCATTTTCCTACGTTTTATTCATCTTCTGAAAAATCCAAAAAAAGCTCATATACGGACAATTGCACTTTGCTAACTTAACTTAATAGGACATAAAGCGGTTATTTATATGTGATTTGGCCGGTAACCTAACTGATTATTAGATGGTAACCAGATATATTTTTATTGATGAAATTCCACCGCCTAACACACACACACACACATAGGTAAATAAAGTGAGCTTTAGAAATACTTGTTTTTGGGTCAGGCGGTGTAGAGAAATTAAGGAGATAAGCACATGGAAATTACGTGGAATAGCTAGAAGAATCCAGAGGTTGTTTTGCAAATTTTGAAATCTAGGATAAAAATTATAATTTTCCAAAACTCGGGGTCAAAAATGTAATTTTACAAAACTTTGGATTAAAAATGTAAAAATTTCAAAATGCACCAAATATCAGTTTTAAACGTAAATTTCATAAAAATATCGCTGAAATTTAAAATATGCCCATTTATAAATAATAACTTGTTATTCAAAATAAACGGACGTTACACTCACACAAAGGAAAAAAATACTTGTTCGTTTGCTCAAAGTCAATTTGTGTAATATGCACATTACATATACACATACATTCATCCACACACACACACACACACATATATATATATGAACATATAATAGTTATATCGCTGTCGAAACAGGAGATTAGTTTTATGTTATACGATGTTGTGTTCTAGAGGATATACTTTTTGGTGGGGAGATTATAATTTGTGTATGTGGATTTATATTAACTTCATATTAAAAATCATGGTATATAAGTTCGACGAAATGCCATGAGATCTAATGATAAAGAAGTATACGGATGAAAATGGGTAGAATTGAGCATCCTATCCTTTTTTTTTTTTTTTTTTTTTTGAAAAAGAAGAAGAAGAAGCATTCGTCAGTTACATATATATATATATATATATATATATATATATTATAATGTGAGAGCTCATGGTAACGATAAAGATACAATATTCGCGTAGAGAAAACAATATTCTAAACCTTTGGTTGGAATTTATTCCGTTTTTTTTTTTTTTTTACATTTTTTGAGAAAAAAATAAAAACGATTTTTTAGTTTAGTGTAAAATGAGAGAAAAATGAAAAAAATGATTTTATTTTGTTTTCTCCTCTCTTAAGCAAAGAGAGAGATTAATTAATTTTTTTATATTAAAAATAATATCTTAATAAAACTACCAATATATTTTTAAAAATGATTTATGTCTAAAATTAAAAATATTTTTATTTTTATTTTCACATAAAAAATAAAATTATTTTAAAACGAATTTCAAACGCGTTATTCCTTTTTTTTCACTTTATGAAATAGCATCATCCTTTTTCCTTTTTTTCTGTGTGTTTTTTAATTATTTTTCCCGTATGCTTCATATAATCAACGTACACAACACTTATTTGCGTTCTTTTGAACAAAATGCCATTTCTTCGTTGTCAGGATCGCTGTCTGAATACTTGAAACTTCAACTTCGTCCTTTTCTTTTATTTAAAGTCACCATTTTTGTAGGTACGTAAGACTGTTTGATTCTGTTACAAAATTACCCCTTTCGTAACACCCTTTGTAGTAGGGCCGGAAAATGTACATGATATATCTCGCATCAAAATTAAATTAAAAGAAGACAGATTAAAAGAATGGAACGCAAATATTACATTTGAAATTATATTGTACATTCTTTTACATTATTAGTAAAAAAAAACTATTTTAACCGTTTGATTAATTTTTAACAGTCTAATTTATAATTATCTAAATTAAAATTTTGAGCACATGACAAAAAACTCTTCTTATTCATAGATCAAACCATCAAAAAATTAATACAACCACTGAAAAAAATACTTACTGGTAGTGAAAAATGACCCTTTTTACAGTAAATTTTTTTTTTTTAAAAAAATAGTTAAAATGGAAAATAAGATGAATAACCTTCTTTTCCCATCGAAACCCCTTTTTTTTGGAATCAAACCGTTTTTGACAACGGACTTTGATGTTTTTTTTTTTTTTTTGAAGAAGACCATCTACCCCAATATTGCATATGGCGGAACTTTCAATTTTACATATATATTTGAGCAAGCATTTTTTCCGGTATCAGCGGTATAACAAGCTTTTTTCTTGGCAAAAAAAAATTTTTTTTTTAAAAAAACAATACATTTTGATTCGATGCAAGAATATTTTTCTAACTTAGAAATAATTAATCTTAAAGCAAGATTTGTAATTTACTTCTCCCCACGGGTTTTACTTTAGCTCATTTTTAACGAGGCGCTCATTTATGTGTACTCCTATTACGTCAATTCAATAAAATCACATCTTTTGGGGCATATGATATATATTTTTTTTTGAATAACTTTTTTAAAAAAAAAACATTTTTGAATAAGTTTTTTTTTTTAAAAAAATACATTTTTGAATAACTTTTTTTTTTTAAAAATACAAGGGCAGGCCCTCATGGACAGGCCAAGCCGTTTTTTTTGTAGGTTCCCAAAACAATTAAAAGACGACATGTTAAAAGAATGGAACGAAAATATTACATTTGGTTTTAACCTTTTTTTTTAACAAATCTAATTTATTTATCTAAATGTGCAAAAAAACTCTTCTTATTCATAGATTCAAAAAATTAGTTTTTACAAGAAATTTTTTTTTTTTTTTTTAAAAGATGAATAACCTTCTTTTCCCATCGAAACCCCTTTTTTTTTTGGAAAGACCATCAAAACCGCTTTTTGACATCGGACTTTGATGTTTTACATGCCCTTCTACCCCCAAGCCGTGTTTTGTACTTACTTTCCCAAAACAATATTGGTTCCTTTTTATTTAGTTGTGCTTTTTAGTTTATGTGTATTTTTAATGATTCTTTTTTTCGTTTTTGTATTTTTTTTGAGAAAAAAAATCTTGGGCTTGGTTCATTATAACGAATCATGAATTATGATTCAGAATCAGGAATAAATACAGAAAATAAACGGGCATTTAGTTGTTCGTCGGACACTTAAACATGCAGACACGAAGCCTTTTTTGTAGTCTTTATCTTGTTACTCGACATTCATGATTCGTACGGTTTTCGATTTAATGCATTGAAAATATTAATATAATTTGTGTAAACTTATACTTGGGAATCTTTCTGTTTAAATAATACCCAATTATCTCGTAATATTGTACTCTCGCTTCAGAATTCGATCCCTCTGACATGATTGACTTTACAAGTTCATAAACTTCAGCAACATTTAAGCAAGTTTACTTTGGCCTTAGTCTACCAAATTAACAATTTCAAAGACATAATCTAAAAGTACATATAGATTTTCTTAAACTAAGACATATAAAGTTACATAACTTTGGAATTATTAGTCTATTTTGGATTTTCTATTGGATCCGACTGAATAAATTGTGCGCAGAGATATTATTGTTGTGGACTTGTGGTGTACTAGAAAATAAACGACACGACCGGCCTTTTGACTACGAGAGATTAAATAGCGGCAAACAAATCCAAACATGCAAAGCCTTTATGGCCATTTTTACCGGCAGCTTTATTACAAACATATCTTCTGTATTCCATTTTCTTCCTTTTTAAAGCGACGGACAAATATGACCAAACTATGAAGTTTGACCTAATTAGCAAAATGGGGTTTCTGAAAATTTAATGCCCGGAAAAATAGATAAAAAGATGTTTTAATTAAGCCGCTGACCAAAAACGACATTATTATTAGCTAATTAGGGCCTCACTTGCACATCTCGGACGTGCCGTGAGATTGATTATAATTAACTTAAAATCAACATTTTTTTTTTTTGTATGACTTATAGATTGTGAGTCATAGATAGTTCGTACCACGAGGTTGCATGCCTTGAGTGCTGTTCCTCACAAAGCATGCTAGTGGTCCTTATTGTTTTTGATAGATTTTTTTTTTTTTTTTTTTTTTTTTTTTAGTACAAAGACATCATTTTTATCAATTGAATGTGGGTCCTGAATAATTGAGCAGATTCCTTTTTGAATTTGGTAGGTTTTGCTTTGTCCACTTTTTTATTTTTTTTTCCTTCTTTAATCTTTGGTTGAGCAACTTTTCCTACAATGTCAATTCCATTCAAATTCTACTTTGCTAAAAAGTTCATCAATATCTAAGTGATCAAGTTTTAGTGGGGCTACCACAAAAGCTTTAAAATATGGAAAATAAATAAATAAAAAAAAACTCTTTGATTATCGAGATGAGACAACCATGCAAGTCTTTGTGGGTGGTGTCTTTTCCTGATCAGCTTATTTCATGTAGTTATACTGTGAATGTTGCGGATCAGAGGGGCCTTAGGAATTAGTGATCAGCTAAAATGCCAGCAAGAAAAATGCTTCACACTATTTAGGGCACCACAAACTTCCAAAGATGTTGATATTTTTAAGATGTAACTATCAAATTTACATAATCTCATCCAACGAAGATTGTGTAGCTTAGGTTTCAAATATATATATATATATATATATATGTACATATATATAGTAGTTCAAATATGTCTACCAATGGCTAACAGGCGGTTTTATATCTATTATCTCAAATGAAAGAAGAATATAAAACAAAAAAGGTAACACAGTGGCAAAAATTTAACGGGTTAAGCAACGTGCCCTGTGCTGGCCTCTATACATAAATAAAAATTACAGTAATAAAATTAGGTAAGTTATTCAACTCTTATCAAATCTTTTACAGTCAAGAGATCTCTTCCAAATTGAAAATGAACAAAATTGAATTTAAATTATTGTTAAAGGTAGTTATTTACAAAAGTCAATTTTCTTTAAGATTTGGATTCTAATAAGAGTAATTTTTTTAATTGAAAAATGAATCTAAACCCCGTGATAATCTATACTCAATGTAGAAATGGATCCACATTGAAGAAACATGGAACCATACACATTGTTGATGGGCGGCGGCTGCCACACGCATCGGTCCACTTTTCTCACCTCTTTTCTACGGCGTAGTTTCTAGAGTTTTAATGGAATCTCACAACGAATGAGTCTCAAATGTATGGTAAAAAAAGGGTAACTTATTTCTCTTGATTGGCTCCATTCTGATGACTACTCACACTTTTGTTAGCGTGAACTTACGCCGGTGACCTCTGTGATTTTTCTAAATAAATTTAGAGGCTGGCGATCCGCCTAAAAAGCCAGACCACCGACCCATACGGCTGAACTTCTAGGCCCTTTTCCTTAAGTTTTTTTTTTTTTTTTTTTTTAATTAATCCCTTTTCCATAAGGTTTTTTGCTTGAACTAAACTATATAAAGAGTTGTTTACTAATGTTTTAGATGTAGAATCGATCAAAATAGTATAAAACAAAATATACAAAACTGACAACTTTGAAGCATTTATAAGAGCTCAAAAATAGACCCAAGCGGATAGGATTTCCCCCCTCCCCCCGGATTTGATGTTTTTGGGCCTAAAGATCGTCTAAATTGCTAGATTATGAGAAAAAGTGATAAATATTCCTACTCACCCTTAGAATAAGGAGTATTTATCTTTTTTTTACCTCTTATTTTTTAATAATATTTTTTAATTAAATAATTATATTAATAAAAAAGACATTAATAAAAAATAAATAACACAACTTAGGTAGATAGATTTAATAATTTTCTCTAGAATAAATCTTTTGAAGCCCACAAATCAATGAAATCTAGGTCCATGATGTGATGACCTTGGCCCAACCCTCAACTCTTAAGAATTGGGCCATTCCAATCTACATAAGGGGTAGATTTCAACTATGTTATTTATATTATTATATAAAATTTTGATATTACTATAGAAAATAATTTGTAAGATACAAAATATAACATACATGTTATAAAAGATAACTTACAAGTTATAAAAAGATAACTTACAAGTGACATAAAATAAATTTAATAACAGTAGAATAAATAAATAATATTATTTTTTTAAGGAAATAAAACAGTATTACTTTATTGACTACATTTTTGAAATTCCCTATTACCATATATAGATAGTTCTTTTATATTCATTTTTTGGCTGGAATACCATACACAAGTAGTTTGCACGTTGTAAAATAATAATAATAATAAGATGGTGAATTTACTTTCATTTTCATCTTTCATATTCTGTTATCCTGACATTTTATTTTCTTCCATTGATAGTTGAATGTTAAAGTAAAATTGAGTTGGCAGATTTTCCATTACCTTTTTTTTTTTTTTTTTTTTAGCCGGAAATTCATTATTTGGTCACGCATTCCATAATTCTAATTTTGATAATAATAGTAATTTTTATTTCCCATATTATTTACCTTTTTATTCTCTGCCTAACTAGGGTAAGAATGAATTATAAGCTAGAGAAAATTTTAAATTTAATTATTATTTTTTCAACTCTATTATTTATGTCGCTACACAATATTTTAATGCTACTATTAAAAATTACAGAATACGAAGTGATAATTTACAGGTTATGAACATGAATTTAACAACAGCTGCAGAAAGGGGTAGAAATAGAATAATGTTATTTTATTGATCACATTTTAGAAAATTCCCCTCATAGCTACGCATAACGCACAAATTCTCATTGATTATTCAGTTATTACATTTTTGCCCATTTTATTTATTTTATTAAGGGAAATATTTTAACCATTTTGGATTTGCATATTTAGTTTTTTTTAATGATAATTGTAGTAATATGAGCTGTTATTTTTTAATCTCAAGTGATATTAGTTTTAGGGGGGACAAAGCTGAGATAAATCCACGAGAAATGATCTTAGGTCTCGTTTATTTCATGAATTTGAGTTTTCAATTTTAAATTTTTACAATAAAAAATTCTAAAAAAAATGTCATATCTAACTTTTTCTGTTATAGTGAAAAGCTCTTAAAAAATCTCACATCTCAACTCGAATTTAAAATTCAAATTCACAAAATAAACGAGACCTTATATAGTCGCTACTACCCAAAACTTTCGTGTGCCATGACATCGAAGTTTTCTGTCTTTAGCCCAGTAGTCCCGAGGCCCAGACAAAATCGTAACCCCACTTTTGTCGCTGCGATTTGATTGCTCATTCTGTAATATAATAGCTAAGAGAGTCACCCTAACACCAAATGCGAAAACGGCAATTATATTATTAATTCAGGATGAGCACAAAAATGGTAACATATTAACTCAGAGAAAACCTAAAGGAATGGTTATCATATTGATGGTTATCAAGTTACTGAAATTAAAACGTGGAAAGAAATCAAGAATTAATCGCAAGAGTAACAAGTGTCCAAATTCAGTAGTTTCTAGGACTATATGATCCATATCTATATTATTCTTTATGTGTCAAGGCTGTTGAATCGCTAATTAAGCATATTCGAATCCTCAACCTTCTGAAGAAAGCAGAATTGCCTCTCTTTTGTATTTTAGCAAACGCGTGAAATTCCTCCGTCATCATCCAACCTTGTTCCCTTTTTTTCTCTCTATATCAAACACACTTTTCGATATATTCCCAAACACCAATTCCTTTTATGCAATTCCCCAAAAGTTTGTCTGTACTTTCCTTAATTAAATTATCAGAGTTTGTGCGCGCGCATATATATATAATGTGTGTACTGATCTGCAAGTAATTATCTCCAACCTTAAATCCTTGTTAAAAAAAAAAAGCCTTAAATCCTTCAACAAAAAAAAAAAAAAAAAAAAAAAAAAAAAAAAAGTGATCATGGCGGCTACGGCACATATCCTTGAAGGTTTTCAAGGAACGCCCTTTGCCACCACTGCGGCTATTGGTGGTCTTTCTTTGTTGTTGTATTTATCACTCAGAAAATGCATCTTTGCAAAAAGAAGTGGATTCTCCAAACTCCCTCCTGTCCCAGGTATACTTGCAATTCTTTTGCCATCATACTTCTCAAATTTTTTTTTTTGGTAGTGTCTCAGTCAAGAGCCTGTGGTGCCTGCAATATACGGTTGTGTTCTTTTGTAAAATTACTTGTGCTTCCAAAACCGTAACACTGAAAAATACTTTTCATTTTACTAGTTGCAAAGGATATTTCCTAACATTGTCAAAGAAAAAGGTGTCTTTTCTTAGTCAAAACCTCACGCAAAATCATTTAAAAAAAAAATCATGCAAAATCGAAGTCACGCTCCTTGACATGGCCGCGCCGAAGACACGCCCCGGCCGATCGATGCTTCTCAGAGAGAATGGACGCCCTCGAACGGACCCAAATTGAGTTTTTTTTCTCTCTTTTCTTTCTTTTGTGTAATTTCTAGGGTGTGATAATCCATGATTTTCGCTGTCGAAGAGAATTCAAAAATTGAAAATTTTCCTTCTTTAGGTGAGTCTCAGGGTTAATCTCATGGGGTCAGTGATTTAACAAAAATGGTAAAAAAGAAGTGCTCATTTTGGGTGTGGGTTTTTGGTCTCTGGTTAAACAATGATCATATTTCTCTTTGTTGTATGTCTTTTGATGTTTCTTCTTGTTTGTTTTTTTTTTTTTTGGGCATTGTTTTTTAATGAGAAACTTTTATGGCGCCTGAAGAAAAATTTCCGACACCCCGGTACACGTTAACTGGCATATTTTAATTTTGGAGCTTACGAATTCCGAAGGAAGTAATTATATATAAGTAACGATAAAGAGGAAAAAGATAATTCTTTGTTTTTGGCTGTAATCGTGGAATTATTTGAGAGTTGGTTTTTTTTTTTCAGTCGTTCCGGGGCTGCCGGTGATAGGGAATTTGCTACAACTGAAGGAGAAGAAACCTTACAAGACGTTCACCAAGTGGGCCAAGACTTATGGGCCCATATACTCCATTAGAACCGGTGCTTCTACTCTTGTTGTTCTAAATACTACCGAAGTTGCCAAGGAGGTACTAGCTTCCTTATCTCTCTAATAAATGATTTCGCTTTCAAATTATAGGAGGAATAGTACTAGAGACGTCTTATTGCCTTGGTCTGTATTCGCACATTATTGATGTCAATATCAATCGATTTGTTTGGAAAACAGCTTGATTTTTAGTCACGAATGTTACTTTCAATTGGATTGTTGACAATTTCTGTGGTTTTATTTTAGGCCGAAAAAGAAAAAGAAAAGTTTGTGGATCTAGTGGCCACACCTGCATTGCCATATTGATCCAAAGAAGAGATTCTAGGATTGGACCATGTTTATATATATTTAGGCTTAGTTTAGTATTATTTTTTCCTCCTAAATCAGTTTCTACTTGTAGCACAGGCTGATTTTAGTATTTTTTAAATCTCATTAAAAGTGTTTTTTGAATAATTTTTTAAGAATCTACAATCAAAATTAAAAACAGCCTAAAGACAACTTTAACTTTTAAATTGTACGTGAATCAACATAGTATAATTAATGAAACATTCATAATACTCATAATAATAGAACTAATGAAATTTAAAAACACGCTATGATTATATAATATATTAATTATAATATATTTATTTAACAAAATATAATAATAATTATATAATATAATATATTATATTATAATATAATACAGTTGTAATTTTTAATTATATTATAACCGAAATAATATTTCTTATGTAATATTATAATATGTTTTATAATATTGTAATTATATTAACCATTTTAATAATGTTATTATATTGTGTATCTATATTATGTTATTTAATAATAGTTTTTTTATATTATATTAAATATAATAATAAATATATATTATATTATAATATAATATAACATAATCGTAATTTTTAACTATTCACAGTAATTTAACCTTATAATACCAAATATTATTTTATTGATTTTAGAACGAGTATAACTGTTATAATTATAGTTTATTAAATACTCAGCTATTTTTTATAACAATTATTTTTTCTTTCAGCACAGTTAAAAGTAAATTTTTTTAAAATCTACAACACTATTAAACTAAGTCTTAGACATGAATTGAAAATTGATTTGATGGATTAAAACCCACCTTGTCAATGACCTTCGATGGGCATTAATGACAAACAGGACCTATTTTAGCAACCAAAAAAAGAAAATTAGAGAGAAAATTAAAAAAAAAAAAAGAAGACCATTTATCAAAGTACATACTCTACAATGGGATTATTACTTTTCAAATTGTGTTATTTGTCAAAAAAAAAAAAAAAAACTCATCAATTATGTCCTATTTGCAACTTTTTTCAAACATAATTGCTCGGTTAGCGATGGTCAAGACTCGTATATTTTTATCCCGTTTATTTAGTTAGTTAGAATCATTATTCAAGTATTTTTTGTAGTATTTTTCTTATAAAAATTTAAATTTAATTTTTTTATTACAATGTATTATCTCACGTAAATTTATTTTTTAACTCAAATTTTTAACTTGAACGAATTTGATTTTTGAGTTTTTTAGTCAACAACTAAAAATGGTTTTATGGAGGTTCTGGTTTGTTTGTTCCAGGCGATGGTGACAAGGTTTTCATCAATATCAACAAGAAAGCTGTCAAACGCACTAACAATGCTTACTTTTGATAAATGTATGGTTGCAACAAGTGACTACAATGATTTTCATAAGATGGTCAAACGTTACATTCTCACAAATGTTCTTGGACCCAATGCTCAGGTTGGTTAATTGTTGCGACAGCCATGCATGCATACATAATATGTAATGTGCGTGAGTGTGTGTTTTATTCCTTTCTTACAAGCACTAACACGTGTGCAGAAAAAACACCGTTGTCACAGAGACGCTATGGCAGAACATATTTCAAAGCGATTTCATGCTTATGTTAAGGACTTTCCTGGTGAAGCCGTGAATTTCAGGACAATTTTCCAGTCTGAACTCTTTGGACTAGCGTTGAAACAAGTGGGTCCCTTCATTTTTAGTCAAAAGCTCTTATATAGTATTCAAATTCTTTTTCCTAGTAATACTTTGGGATAAAATACCACAGGGTTATTGCATATTGTCATAATTTGCAGGCCATAGGAAAGGACATAGAATCAATATATGTGGAGGAGCTTGGAGGGAAGTTGTCATCAGAAGAGATACTTAAGGTTCTAGTGACTGATATAATGGAGGGTGCTATTGAGGTCGACTGGAGAGACTTCTTCCCATATCTGAAATGGGTTCCCAACAACACCATCGAAAACAAGATTCGGAGAATGATTTTCCGAAAGCAAGCAGTCATGAATGCCATTATCAAGGAGCAAAAAAAGCGAATTGCTTCAGGAGAGGTACTCTGTCGTTTCTTATTTTAATTAATCTAAGTAAATAATGCATTTGTTTTTATTTATTTAATTGAAATAGTGGATAGATTACTTTTGAGTATTATGTGGATGAATTATTTGACATCTTGGTGTAACATACTCTGTGTGTGTGTGTGTGTTTTGGGGTCTCGTTTGATTCTTTTAGAACACTTTTAGTACTATATGTATGTCTAAATTGATCACACCATGATGTAAACCAGGAGTTAAATTGCTATGTGGATTATTTGTTGTCCGAAGCAAAAACTCTTTCTGAGGAGCAAATAAGTATGTTGCTTTGGGAGACAATCATAGAATCGTCAGATACTACTTTGGTCACGACAGAATGGGCAATGTATGAACTTGCTAAAGATCCAAAACGGCAGGTTTGTTCCGTTCTCTAACTTGTCCACAGTTTTGTATCTAACATTCTTCTTTTTTGTTTACTATCATGTCATCATCATACGTCTCAATTGTATTTTATATAAAAACCAATAGGACTGTCTCTATCAAGAAATCAAAAAGGTTTTTGGATCCGACAAGGTGACCGAGGATCGCTTGTCTGAGATCCCATACTTGCTAGCTGTTTTTCATGAAACTATAAGGAAACACAGCCCAGCTCCAGTTGTTCCTTTGCGCTATGCACACGAAGACACCCAATTAGGAGGATGCTACATTCCTTCTGGAACAGAGGTCTTTTTCTTTCCACTTCTTTTTCAATAATATTCAATTATTTGGTTATGTCTATTTATCATTTTTTTTTTTCGTTATATGTAGATTGCAATAAACATATATGGATGTAACATGGACGAGAGGCAATGGGAAAGTCCTGAAGAGTGGATACCGGAGAGGTTTCTTGATGAGAAATATGATCCAATGGATTTGCACAAGACTATGGCATTTGGAGCGGGGAAGAGGGTGTGTGCAGGCTCGCTTCAAGCGATGCTAATCTCGTGCACAATGATCGGGAGGTTGGTGCAGGAATTTGAGTGGCGGCTGAAAGGTGGAGAGGAGGAGAATGTTGACACCGTTGGACTCACCACTCACAAACTCCACCCATTGCATGCAATCTTGAAGCCAAGAGAAGTACTGTCATAATAGGACTAGTTGAGAGAGAGGACTAGTTGGCTCTTGTGAAAGATGCTGGGAGGAGTTGGAAACACATTTTTAGATGACACACTGAAGAAATAGTCTCTCTCTTTTTTCCTTTTCTTTTTTCTTTTTGGTTGTTGTTGTTGTGGAAGAAGGAATGCGACTGTAAAAAATGGGGATAGTTATAATAAATAAAGCAAAACTTTTCCATCTTGAGTTGGTCCACCTCCTACAATAAATTATACGTTGGATGTGTACTCGTTACTCTCTACTGCTGATTGATTAGCTTCAAAAAGATTTGAAGATCAGTTTTATCATTGTGAACATCAAAATTTTAATAGATATCAATGTATTCAAACCATGCAACTATAGATACGAAAATTGAGTATGAAATATATACTTTCTTACTCACGGAAGGGGAGAGAGACAAAACCAAGGAGCTCATAACAAACACTGCAAAACCCACCAAGAAACTCTAATGGAAAAAGCCTAGACTTCATTCTCTTGACAAAATAGAAAGAGAGGTTTATTATACCCTCTATTCAGACATTACAAAATTTCTGTCTTTATTTTATCTCATTATATATAAACTTAAAAAATAATATATCACTGTAGGAGAATGTCACAAAAATAAAGAAGTGAGCAATTAAAAAGAACATGCTCCCAAAAAGTTTTCAAATATTAAATAATTCCCACGTCTAGTTCAAACAAAAATTAAAGTGTCACGACCTTGTTTTATTCAACAACTCAAATTGTTGATTTGGTTTGAGTTGTGATGATTTGAATTGTTGTAATTTCAATTGCAATTTGAACGAGTATTTAAATACACAAATACATTACAAATTGAATTGAGAATAAAATTTGAACTGTATTTAGATAAAATATTAAAAATTGCCATTAGTGTTTTGTAATAAATCCTATAAAACCTCAACATTTTTAAACTTAAAGTTGAAAAGAGAAAAAAAAAAAAAAGAAACAAAAACAATTGTTCTTGAATTGTTGCCAACTTTTTAGGATTTTCTTCATTTTTCGTCTTTGAAAAATATAATAAAATAAAAACGACGTCAAAAAATTCTAAAATTTTGCAAACATGATCCTTACATTTTTCTGGGCATGCCTAAAAACAATGGCCTAAAAAATGATAAAAAAAAAAAAAAAAAAAACATCAAAAAAGCCCCAACTGATGATGTGGGGCGCCCAGGGGCCAGGATGGGTAAAAAAATTACATTTTTATTTATGTTTTACATCTGGAAGTTAATATACAATTTTTAGGAATTAATGCAACAAGAAACACTATTTTTTTATGAATATTCTATTTTTTACAATTTTCTTTATTTCTCATCTTTAAAAAATAAAATAAAATAAAAATGACGTCAAAAAATTATGATGTTTTGCAGACACGGTCCTTACATTTTTCTGACCATGCTTGTGAAAAGTGGCCTAAAAAATGTCAAGAAAAGTAAAACACTGTCAAAAAGCTATCGGCCCGCGTAGTGGGCACCTAGGGGCCAGGATGGGTCAAAAATTTACATTCTTAATTATGTTTTGCATTCTAAAATTAATATATGATTTTTAGAAATTAATGCAACAAGCGGCATCATTTTTTTGATGAATATTCTACTTTTTATGATTTTCTTTATTTTTCATCTTTGAAAAATAAAATAAAATAAAAACAACGTCAATCCTTATATTTTTTTGTCCATGCTTGTAAAAAATGGCCTCAAAATGCCCTTCGAAAATGACATGTAAAAACACTGCCTAAAAGCCCCCGGCCCACGCAGTCATCTAGGGGCCGCAGTAGGTCAAAAATTTACATTTTTATTTACTTTTTGCATTCTTAAATTAATACACAAGTTTTAAAAATTTATGCAACAAGCGGCACCATTTTTTGATGAATATTCTATTTTTTATGATTTTTTATATTTTTAGCCTTTGAAAATAAAATAAAATGAGAACGACCTCAAAAAATTGTGAAATTTGATAGACACGATCCTTGCATTTTTTTGAGCATGCCAGCCAAATATGGCCTCAATTTATCAAAAAAAAAAAAGAAAATGTTGCTAAAAACCCACGGCTCGCGCAATGGGCCGCCCAGGGGCTGCGATATGTCAAAAATTCACATTTTTATTTTTGTTTGATATTCTAAAATAAATACATGATTTTTAGGAATATTTGCAACAAGTAGCTCCATTTTTTGAGTAATATTCTAATTTTTATGATTTCCTCTATTTTTTGTCTTTGAGAAATAAAAAAAAAATGACTTCAAAAAATTTTGAAATTTTACAGATACGATCCTTATATTTTTCTTAACATGCTTACAAGAAATAGCCTCAAAAAATGGCTTGCCAAAACGCTGCCAAAAAGCCCTCAGTCTGCGTAATGTGCCGCCTAGGGGCTGCGATAGTTCAAAAATTCGCATCTGTATTTATGTTTTGCTTTCTCAAATTAACACATGATTTTTAGGAGTTTATGCAACAAGCAGCACCATTTTTTGATGAATATTCTATTTTTTATGATTTCTCTATTTTTCATCTTTGAAAAATAAAATAAAATAAAAGGGAAGTCAAAAAATTGTGAAATTTGGGAGACATGATTCTTAAATTTTTCTGAGCATGACTGCAAAAAATGGCATCAAATTATGAAAAAAAAAAGTTACCAAAATGTCTTCGGCCCACAAAATGTGGCGCCACGGGGCCAAGATAGGTCAAAAATTTATAATTTTATTTATGTTTTGCATTCCAAAATTAATACATAATTTTTGAAAATTTATGCAAAAAGCGACACCATGTTTTGATGAATGTTCTATTTTTAATGATTTTCTCACTCTTTTGTTTTTAAAAAATAAATTAAGAATGATGTCAAGAAATTGTGAAATTTGGGAGACACGATCCTTACATTTTTTCTGAGCATGCTTACAAAAAATACCTCAAATTATAAAAAAGGAAAACGCTATAAAAAAAACCCTGGCCCAGGTAGTGTGGTGCCTAGGGGCCGCGATAGGTCAAAAATTTACATTTTTTATTTTTATTTTGTATTCTAAAATTAATCCACGATTTTTAAGAATTAATGCAACAAGCAACACCATTTTTTTTTGAATATTTTATTTTTTATGAATTTCTCTATTTCTCGTCTTTGAAAAATAAAATAAAATAAAAACAATATCAAAAAATTTTAAAATTTTGCAGACACGATCTTTACATTTTTCTGAGGATGCTTGCAACAAATGGCCTGTAAAAACGTTGTCAAAAAGCCCCTAGCCTCCATAGCTTGGCGCCAAGGGGCCGTGATAGTTCAAAAATTCACAATTTTATTTGTGTTTTGCTTTCTAAAATTAACACACGATTTTAGGAATTTTTGCAACAAGTGACACCATTTTTTGATGAATATTCTATTTTTTATTATTTTTTTTATATTTTTCATCTTTGGAAAATAAAATAAAATAAATCTGACGTCAAAAAATTATGAAATTTTGCAGACACGATCCTTACATTTTTCTGGACATGCTTGCAAAAACTGGCCTAAAAAAATGACAAAACAAAAGTTAATTTGTGGTCCCAGGTGTGCCCATGGGGGGGAGTGCCCCGAAGGTGCCCTGGGGTTGCCTTGGGAATGCGCCGGGGGCGCCCCGAGGGCGCCCGGGGGTGTCTTGGGGGAGCCCCGCCATAGGGGCTCCTAGGGGGCTCCCGGAGGTCTCCCGGGGGTGTCCTCAGGGTGTCCTGCGAGTGTCCAGTGCTTGTGTAGTGAGGCGCCCGGGGCGGGATGGGTCAAAAATTTATATTTTTATTTATGTTTTGGATTCTAAAATTAATATATGATTTTTATGAATTAATGCAACAAGCATCACCGGTTTTTGATGAATATTCTATTTTTTATGATTTTCTTTATTTTTTGTATTTGAAAAATAAAATAAAATAATAATGACGTGAAAAATTTCTAAAATTTTACAAACACAGTCGTTATATTTTTTCTGGGCATGCCTACAAAAAATGGGCTAAAAATGACAAAAAAAAAAAAAAAATGTCAAAATGTGAATTGAGGCACCTAGGGACCGGGATGGGTAAAAAATTTACATTTTCATTTATATTTTGCATCCTAAAATTAATATGCGATTTTTAAGAATTAATGCTACAAACAGCACTATTTTTTATGAATATTCTCTTTTTTATGATTTTTTTATTTTTTATCTTTAAAAAATAAAATAAAATAAAAAAAAAATGACGTCAACATTTTTAGAAGATGATGTATTCAATATCTCTAATATCATAAATAATTATTAATTTAATGGTCATATTTATATTTTCATTTAAAAAACTAATTGAATCTATATGAAGAGAAAAAAGTTTGAGAAATATTCTAGTTTAAGAGATAAAAAGTTCATTTTAAAATTTATGAGGCATATTAATATAAATAATAAAGTTTAAGGGATATTTATAATCATTTTTGTTAAAATGCTTAACAGAATTAATTTTAAAAGGCATATTAATACAAAAGATAAAATTTAAAAAGCATATTATATACATTTTAAAATACAAAATTTAAGATAAATTTATAAAATGTGTCCATAAAACAAGAGATAATAAATCGTTCGTGTATTAAACACGAATGATAAACAAGATGAAAGAAAGAGTGACCCTAGTCAATCAACATTTTTCTTCGCCTCATTTCTACACACACTGTGACACGTTTCTCCGACTTTTGTCCTAAACCCACGTAGTTAATCCTCCAACTTAACGTCTGTTCCTTTTTAGTTTGACAGCGACGAGCGCAGAGAGAATATAATATCATTTCATCCCAGGAGGGCCCCACCGATCGACTACAACACAAACTGCTGGCTCACGGCTTACTGGGGCTCAGCTGGGCCGGGCTTTGGAAGAGATTGTTTGTTTGTTTGTTTGCAGTTTGTTTCATTCAACTGGTCAACAGTCAACACACATTTTTTTTGGAAAACTTACTCGTCTATGATCTGCTGCGTGGCAGGTGCAGTTTAATGAGGTGCAGCGGCAGCCTTTTGGGACAAAGATCTTTTTCATCCCATCTCTGGAAGACATCCTTTTCTTCCTCAATTCATGCACCTAGAGATGCCAAATCAAAGGGCTTTAATCAACGCAAACTGCGTGAACAAAATCGGGACATAAAATTAAGGTTGATGTTTGTTGGTATAAAAAAGGCTTGGTTTGAGAGAGAGAGGAATGAGCAAAATCAAAGGGAAAGCGAGAAATCCGGCACAGTCCAGGCTAGGGGGATGGTACTGATGACTGATGAGCCAAACCGGCCATAACAGAGGAATCTTGGAAGAGTAAACAGAGAGAGAGGGCAGAGGGGGAAATGAAATAATGAGTGGCCCAAAGTTAGGTGTTGTGCGTGTGTGTGTGTGTGTGTGTGTTTTGGAGTGTTTGAGAGATTCGGCCATTGAGGAGGTGGCACATAATACTGATAAGGCAGGCAAAGCCAATAATGGCCTCCCACGCTGCCCGACACGCATGATGCTGTCGGTCGTTTCCTTAAAAATTCAAAATTATTGCTCTTTAGTATCCTGTCCGGTTTTCCACCTTTGGCGGTTACACTCCTCACTGCTTAATTCCTCTCCAGTTTTGCCCCACTACAAGCACGAAAGCACCACCGTTTGCTCCTTTCCCAAGTCCCAATTTTTCTGCCTGTGCTACTCTACTATACTTCTGTTTGCTTTTTTGCTTTTGGGAAGTAGTACTAGTAATGCATTTGCGTATTGGAAAATATGTGAATACAACAAAGTAGACAAATGAAAACGTATAGTTATCTGTTCTAATGTGATTTTGATTGGAAAAAGAAACGTCTAAAGAACAATTTCCTACTTTACAGTTTACGGCAAAATAAGTGGCTCGTACTTCACATACATTATTATCCGACTTCCTTTTTCTTTTTTAATTCTCAAAACTTAACGTGATCTACGGTGTGATATGACAAATTTATATATATATATATATATATATATTTAAAATTTAATAGCAATTTGTCACAAAACAAATAATAGTCCCGGGCCACGACACAACACCTATAAGCTTGCTTAACATAAACTCGCAAAGCTGTTAGAACATGAATAATTCCACGGTAGCAAGTCAGTATAGTATGTTATTTTTTCTCTATCAATAGAATATATTGATTAAACTTTTAACGATCTACTTTAGGAAAGAAAATACAAAAAGTATTGTACTTTTAATCTAAACAGACGTCTAAGCAAATGGCTAAGCAGATCAAAATTTCTGCACGAGCAAAAGTAAAATTCCATAAAATAATTAACGTTATCCCAAAATCACGCCGCGGACACTCTAACGTGGCAAGTTTCTGTCGGGAAACAGAAGAGACAATCATTTCTATCTTCTGAGAGACCCCTGGTTTATTATCAAAACCTGTATCAAATCCTGGATCAATCAATAGCCGCCACGTAAGAAGCGCAGATATATTCTCTATATACGTTCGTAGCAGATATTCCGTGCACAGAAAGGAAAAATCGCACAAGCTATTGATAAGCCACGCACCAAAACATCGTACGGATCGCACCACCGGCTCTCTAGTATTTTTGTTTGGCTGGTTCACTCGCTCCTCCCAACAACTCTCTTTTTTTTTTTTTTTAATTTTCTTTTTAAGAAGAAAATCTCACTCACTTTCTCTCTCTATACACACGTACCGCCATTACAAAGCCACTCACTACTTCCAAAACGACACTCGAATCCTCTCTCTCTCTCTCTCAATCCTTCTCCTGTCTCCGCCCTTTTGTCTCCTTTCTGAGTCTCCAAATTTCCAAAACAAACAAAAACAAAAAGCAAAAACAGAACCAAAAATGCCTTCAGATTCTGGGGATCACCATAGACACCCGGCGGCCAGTGATCATCAGCAACAGCAACAGCAACAGGAGCAGCAGATGAGCATGGGCCACCCTCCGCCGCTGCCGTGCCCGCGCTGCGACTCGACGAACACCAAGTTCTGCTACTACAACAACTACAACCTCGCCCAGCCCCGCCACTTCTGCAAGTCCTGCCGCCGCTACTGGACCCACGGCGGCACTCTCCGTGACGTCCCCGTCGGCGGTGGCTCCCGCAAGAACTCCAAGCGCTCCCGCTCCTCCTCTGCCTCCGCCGCATCCTCTTCCTCCTCTTCCTCCTCCGACCCTCTCCCCACCACCTACGCACCCAATATCTTTCCCGATTTGCCCCTCACAAAGCCCGAATCCGCTCCCGATAATCTGAATCCGAACCCGAATCCAAACCCGGACCTCAACGAGAACGTCACCTCCTCCGGTCACGGCTTCACTTCGCTGCTGAATTCCCAAGCAACGGGGATCCTGGCGGTCGGCGGATACGGGTACGGGCTCGGACTCGGGCACAATGGGTTTGAGGAAATGGGATTCGGGTACGGGAAGGGGGTTTGGCCGTTTCCTGAAGTCGGTGAGTTTGGGGGGAATGGTGGTTCGGGAGGCAACACGTGGCAGATGAATGGAGGTCCGGAGGGAAATTTGGTTGATGGGGATTGCTTTGCTAATTGGCCAGACCTCACCATTTCCATGACCGGAAAGGGCTTGAAGTGATTATCATAGTATTACACGTTATGTGTCATTTTGAGGAAAATCTTTTTCCTGTTTTTTTTTTTGGGTGGTGGGTGGTGATGGTTTCTCTGCTTTGCAGTATTTCCATGTCGGTCGAGTATACTACAGTACTACTGCGTTTTTTTTTTTTTTTTTTTTTTTTTTCTTCTCAGTTGTCCTTTTGCTTTTTTAGGGCTTGGTCAGTTTGTGGTTGGTATAGAGTATAGGATAAAGGGCAAAAAAAAAAAAAAAAAGGGTAGTTGCTTATTCTGAGTCTTTTTCTTAGAGTTTTGTTTTTACTGGCTTTTTTCTGTAAATCTTTTTGGTCCATTTGTCTTGGACGGAAACAGGTGCGAGAGATTGGACAAAAGAAAACCAACTGCTTTTGGGTACTTACGATAAGGAAATGCGTTATCTTTTTTAAAGTTTGCATGCATGAAAGCTTGAATGTGTTTACCCTTCATTTCTTTTGAAGTTTGTTCGACATTAATTAATGGTTATCAAATCTTAAATTGAACTTTATACACAAACTTTTATTGGAAATCTTTTGGGTTTCTCCAAGGAAAGAAAATAGATTAGAAAGATGAAGTATTGGGTACCAATGTTGGCTAGTGGCATACATTCACGTATCCAACGAGATGAGCAAAAGTATGTTCTTTATTGGAGCCCTGTCTGAACGCAAACATTTTCGTCTCCCATGGTGCACGTTTATTTTATTTTTATTTTTATTTATGACCTAAACAAATATGCGATTTTTTTCGTACATTAATATGATAGGTATCATATTTTATTTATTAAATTTATATAAAATTACATAAAAATTAAAAAAAAAAACATATTTAACAGTAAAAAATCTCTATACTAAATATTAGCCCTGCCTTTTTTTTTTTTTTTTTTTTTTTTTTTTTTTCTTGGACACGAGTTATTTCCTTGCATTTTTCACATGTACTAAAATGTGTTCAGCAGTGTATTGATGAGTCGACATCCACTTAGTTAATGTGGGTTGTTAACTTCCGTGCACGTGTAGGGTTTTTATTTTGCAGTACTTGTGATTATGCTTAATAAATTCATCACGAAGAAACAACTCAAAATATGGAAAGACTACCTTGTGCAAGTGTCGATGACATATGGCACTTCATGCGGGGCCGAACTGGTAGTGTATGACATTGTTTATATTAATGCCAGTGACTATATAACGCAATTCACTGAAAATATGCGTCATGTCAACGGCTCTTGGTGGTGGAATCTCATTTTCTACAAGTCTACTCAGCTGAATTAATGAGGATATTGTAATTGCAGAGTCAACAATTTTCATAATATATTCGCGGATTGTCTCAGTAATTGTGTTCGTTTTAAATATTCTATGGACAACATTTCATCTTCTTTGAATTTTTTTATAGACGCAAGGACATCGGTCGTTTATTGTTAGTATTAATGGAGACCATTATTGGCCATCTTGTAGTTTACAAAAGCTTCTTTTTTTTTTTTCCTCCCTCTTAATAAAGCCATTCATTTGTTATGAGTCGCTGTAAGGTCAAGATTCATTGCACACGCCACACAACTGGTTTTAATACATAATTGATCCGATTAATGTGCTTTTTTTTAATAAGACTAATATATAAGTTATGCTATGTTTAGTAGGATGGATAGAAAATAGGAAGAAAAGAGAAATAAAATACTTAAGTGAAGGAAGTAAAATGATTTTTTCTTATGTTATTTAGTAAAAGAGAAAAAAAAATGTAAAAATAAAATGTTAAATTTAAAACATTTTATAATAATATCTCAATACAAATAAAAATATAATAAATGGTGAAAATTAAAATTGTTATTTTATATCTCATTTTTTTATCAAATGTTTTTCCTTCTCTTTTCTTCCTAAAGTTGAAAGAATTAAAAATTAATGAACCCTATAAATTTTTATTTTTCTTCATTTTTTCTTTCCTGTCTACTAAATAACTTAAAATTCTATTTTTTTCTATAAAATTTTTCATCTATTTTTTTTTTTTTCTCTTTTTCACAGTACCAAACACACTATTAGCCTGGGCAATACGTTTCCTTTAACACTTAAAATACTATATACAAAGGCGCTGTATATGCTTCTTCTTTCCCCGTATTGAAAAATCCTTAGGAATTATAACTTCGATAACTATGGCAGTGTCAGGTGCAGTCCATGATTAGTATAGGTGATATTTGTCATTCCCTCCACCGCCAAAAAAAAACCCGCGTTTTAATCTTAATTAAAGTGTCCAAACATAAGTACAGCGCAATTCACAGCCCCACCAAAAGCGCATGGAGATAATCGCCTCCACTTTCCAGGAAGCATCCATTATCATTTTGTAACCCTACCTTCTTAGGAATATGATTTGCCACTGTTTCAACTTTGGACAGCATTTGACTTCTCCCTCATCATGCGCGGTTATTATGCCTGACCATCTTATCTTTCTTTCATTCTATGTTCCCAATCGTGTATTTTAATAGTTTGATAGCAATCATGGTTGTGAACGGCGTTCTTAATTTAATGTCTGTGTTATTTTGTTGATCAATGTTGTCCTCTTTAATGAGTTGATTTAAGTTGACAAAATTAGTTGATTGCATATGTTATATAGTAAATTGTTTGAATGCTACCAGTCGTACTAATTGCCATGCGACCTAACTTATCTTCTTAGAAGTTCGTTAAGTAAAGAGTGTGGATAATTATATGCGTTAGTTTCACCAACTTTCTTTGTTGTTTCTTCATGTACTTTGATTAGTCATCTCTGAATGGGATCGTTGGATGCAACTCAAATTATAGGTACTCGAGAACAATGGCCCAGCACAAGCAATCTCAAAAGAAGCTTCGGGACATCCTCATGTGTCGAATTCGTTATTTGGGTGGTCAGTTACGTGTCCTCACGCCGCCACCTAGCGCTACTTTGAGAATTTTGAAAGGAGGGGGATCAATTCAACTTCTGCTCAACAATATGCAAAGGTCTATGTACATTAAACACAAAACCTCACTATTTGAGAGGATGAAACTATATAGGAAATCATGTTCTTTTGTTTTAGACCCTCATCTTTGGGCTGTTTGAGGCTTCGAAACAGGGCAAATGTCAAGCAATGACTAGGCCAAGGTATTGACAAACTAACAAGTAATAGTTCTTCTCTTCATCATTTCACTTAGGAGAAGACAAATTGCAGAAGCAGTACAAGATAGCAACTCACCAATCACACATTTAATTATGTGCCATAAGTAACATATATAGCATACACTCAGTATTTTAATCTATAGCAAAAATCAATACAACATGGCTCGTTCCTATAGGATCACTTGATATCATTTAGCTGCTCTTCTTGATCACATCTCAATTGGGTTTGAAGAATTTCAACTTAAGGCCACTGTTGACCATACTCCACACACCTCCAATGGAAAAGGCTAAGCTAAAGGCAATTCCCAACCAACCAAGGATCCAATTGAAGTACCAATTAAAGCTGTACTTTGTAGGCTTTTTAATGAGAACCCACATGAAGCAAGGGTAAGCGAATGTGACTGGAAGTGTAAGTCCTCCTAACAGACCAGCCAGACTGGAGAGAAAGGGGAGTGCCACTCCAATGAAGAACGAGACAAACCCATAGAAGACTCGGAAACCAGATCGGACCCATATAGAGCAGGGGCGGTTCGTGCGACTTGTGTAGCCTGCTTCAAAGCTGTCAAAGACAGGCATGGAGTAGATTTGGAAACTGCTCAAGCAATTGAACACAACTAAGAGGAAGGTCATGGCAAGAAGCCCTCTAGGAATATCGTGAATGTGGAACGCATACAAGGCGTTGAGGATTCCCCCAGACGGCATCTGCAGGAATCAAAAAACAATTGTAACTAATCTATCATGACTACATTGTACAATGGCATAATGGTATTAGAAAGTCAAACCATAAATAGTTGATTAAATGTTGGGATGTTTTCTCATATTCTACTAATGTGACTAGAACCATTGGAAGATGCAAAATGGTTAAAATTAGTATCCTAACGTTAATCGTGGATCTACTCTGAATGACTATAAATCACCAGCGATGATGATGGTATTTCAAATTTTCTGAAACTGAGTCATAGTTTAAAAACTGGTGGCAGGAACGAAGTTGTTGGTTTAATTTGGAATTCAGATGTAGTCATGTGCCAAGGTTTTTTCCTGTTAATTTATTTTTAATATTCCCAGGTCTCATGTATAGTGCAATTCAATAGTTGCTGCGAATACTCTAATACAGTTGGGACGCTATAGAGTGTGTAAGTCAAGTTTATTGAATATTATTTGTGAGAACTAGAGAAAATTAAGTTTGTGTAACTTACAAGGTTCCCATAAGCCCAGAAACCGCCAATGGTAATAGGGAACAAGCACAAGGCAATGAAAAAATAAGCAACTTTGGCCCCTCTCCACATAGGCACATGAGCCGGATTCTTAAAGGTTGACGGCATGGTCGCCTGCAAGAACACAGAAGAAATCCTTCAATGACAAGATGATAATTTAAACAAAAACATTAAACACGATTCCTGGATTTTCGTTAACGAGAGAACGAACGAAATAAAATAATGCATATACCTGAATCTCCAAGGCTAAATTGTGCCCTCTGAAAGCAAAGGCTATAATTCCAAGAGCGTTCAGCACCGAAAAGACGGAAGCAGTAGACGATGGCAATGAAATGGGATCATAAGAAATTGCAGGAGGCCTTTGTTGGCTCACAGAGAGGACCCAAACCATTGTTGAGTAAGTTATGGCCGTAACAGCTCCTACAAGTGATAGTCCTGCAATTGAATTAAGGTTTGGGAGCTGAGACAGGACGATGCACAAAGAAGTGAACACCAAATACCACTCCACTGTTGTTAAGGGATTTGATGTACAGAGGGGCCCACAAACTATCTGAAAGAATAGTTTCATGGTCTCTCCTCCTATGAGAATCAAAGCGGTTGCCGTTCCAGCAGATAAGTAGACAGTTGGGAAGAGTGCAAGCCAAACACCTAATCTTTCCCCTGCAAAAGGAAAGACAGCCAGCCCATCAACTAAAGTTATTTGGTCAAGGAATTACTACAATATTAGGTTTTGCTTGATTCATAGGATTGTAAGAGGTTATAAAATGAAAGAACGGGAACAAAACCAAGGTGTCACTTGTATGCCAAAAGACCTTTCAGCTTTCACCTTTGTCCTTTCTTGTTCTATTAGTGAGAGGATGTTCAGCTTTAAGCAATCATGAAGCAAATCATTACTACTTATAAGAGTCTCCAATATTGTGGTAGGGTTTCAAGTAATTGAACTTCAACGTGCAAGTATGTACATACATATATACACATACATAAATTAAATAGAAGAGCTATTATTGACCCACCTCCTAACATTTTAAGTTTTTGGAGTGGGTTGATAAACTAACATAGTATTAAATGCAACTGCACTCTTTAAATTGTCACCATGCATTGAATTTTTTATATGTTTCAAGTTTATTATTTAATATTCACATGTGTTTTGATTAATATTTACTGACATGATCGCCGATTGTCATACGGAAGTGGCGGAGTGTTGAAATATAAAAATTATTGTTAGTTTACTTCCGTTTAAACATTTAGGATGCATTAGTAAACTAACAAAATATACGTATAGGCTTACCAAATGCAGCTTGTGCAAGTTCTACGTATCGGTTGTATCTCTTTCCTGGGACTGCTTCATGAAGCTGAACCAAGACCCACAACGTGTAAAGTTGCCAACAGTAGGCTATAGTCAAGGAAAGTATTCCCCAACTCCTGTAAACATAATCATAGACGGCAAACAAAGTGAATAAGACATATTTGTTCCACAATGGATCGCAATAATCTTTATAAAGCAGCCAATAAGATTTTGATATGACAGCTAGCTAATCCATCTTCTAATCCTCCTTTTTCACAAAATTTCTAATTACACTGGTCCTCTTTGAGATCAAACACATGTGCCAAAACTTTTGGCACAGTGTTTGATTAGCAATGAGATTGAAGCTCGAAAGAAAATGGTTTCTGTAGAGGCCACTGCGAACGCCACTTATACTTCAAGGAGTTCGGTTGATGAAAACAGTGTTGTCTGCTGATTACTACGTTTCATATTGTGGTCAATTCAATTTAAAGTAAAAGCTTATTTGTTGTTTTTCATGGCTATAGCAAATTGAAAAAGATAATTTGATATAAAAGGAAGGGACAAAAGTTGAAAAACGAATAATAAAAGAGTATCAAAGGCTGCACATGGTGGAACTTTAGTGTACTATTTAAAAGTCAAAAAAAAAAAATCGTTAAGAGGATGAAAAGCAAAAGGTGTAATAATCAAAGAATAAAGGGCCCTCTGTGTTTAATATCATGAAAGAATGTCATTAGCCAAAACAAACAAACAAAAAAAAAGAAAGAAAGAAAAAACCTCTGTCCTAACATCATGAAAGAATGTCACTAGTCCAAAAAAGAAAAAAGAGATCATGAAAGAATGACAGAATTATTAGTGGCCCCAGTAGGCAGTAGTATTGATGATATTTCTCCGGAAACATTGAACTTGTGGAAAAAGCAAAAGAGAAAGGGACGAAACGATTTGTCTAAAGGATCTTCCATTCATGTCCAAATCAAATCTATGATTAACTTTGATAAAAATGAAAAATATATATATATATATATATATTTATCCCGGAAGGCGAGACATAATTCAAAATTACTGCGACCAGATGTATACAGTAACAGTATATTCAGTATATCAATTGCATGATTAAAGAAATTTAAACAAGACATAGGAAGGCAGACTTTTTTTTTTGCCTTTAAAAGAACACATGATACTCTTGAACATGATTTACGTGGAAACAAAAAAATCAAAGAACAACCTATCTTGGATTGCAACAGAGCAAATTGATAATGTGTCAACAAGGATGAGTTCTCAACGGGGAAAAAAAAAAAAGCAAATGAGCTTTTTTTCCCTTAAAAAACCATGAAGATATTTATATTAAAAAAAAAAACACTTAAATCAGGACTGGGTAACCATAAATGCATTTTTAGAAGCCTGGGCAAAATGCTATGAGGCCTTCATAGTTCATTCCAATGTGAAATATTTACTTTAAAGGGAAACGGAACAAGAAACAAATATATTTTTAGAATAAAAACGTTGATTAAGATTTCACGAAAGATACACAAGTTTTACCAAAAGAAGTAAGATTGAGAAATAAAACAGAGAATAAGGATTAAACCCATACATACCAGCCAAGAAAAGCGAAAGCGACGGGAAGAACCAGAGCTTGAAATCCGACCCCGGCATTGAGGTTGTGGAACGCAGCGTAGTGAGCATTCCCATTGCGAGACTCGGTGATTGGAAGCCATGCGTCTTGGGGATTGAGCTTCGTGAGATGGCCCACCTCCTCCAAGTAGCCCTTCATGTTTATCAGCACCCTCTTCATCGGCGTCCCTATCGGGCTCAGGAACCGAGGAGATATGAACGACGCCGGCGTCCACGCCGTCGACGACTTCGCCTCTTTCGACGCGGGCCTCGGCGACCTCTGCCCCGTCGGCGTCTGTATCTCCGGCGTCGACACGCCACGTGGCGTCGCCGGAATGGATATCAGCTCCGTCTCTGGTCTCTCCTCCATTGTTGTTGCTACTTTCAGTACTTCACAGTCCACACTGATCTCTTCGCGGAAAACAAAGTGGCTTCAAATAGATGAGATGTTTAGTACGAGAAGACAACAATAATAGAAATTAGAAAGCAAGAAAAAAATAAGTATTTAATTTAATTTAATTTTAATTTTTATATATTCGTTTTTGTTTTTATTTTTTTTTTTATTCTTCTTTAGGTTTGTGACTCCTGGTATTATTTTTGTGGAGTCCGACTGATGAAGTGAAACGATTGTTTTATATAAATAACATGAAAGTTTGCACAAATGTGATCTTACCCGTTGGATCTACTGGACCCACAGTTTTGGTCGTGAAACTGAGCATGAAATCGAAGTGAAGTGGACCGGTTCAATTTGATAGATGATAGCAGGCGTGGGACAGGATTGGAAGTGTACACTGTACGATGGTTTGTATAAATATGGGAGATTCTGTGAGGGAGGGAATAGGTTAGGTTATGGTGTGGGCCAGGTCTCAGGTGGTTAGGGCTAAAAAATCATGCGCTAGGTGACGTGTAAGGTGGTGCAAGTCAAAGAGTCAATCGGATGGTGGCTGAAGAATTTATGACTATGTTTGGAATGAATCTTATTTTTATTTTTTATATTTAAAAAAAAAAAAAAATAAAAATGTTTTTGATATTTGATGTAATAAATATAAAAATAATTTTTTAATTTAGTATTAAATGAAAGAAAAATAAAAAAAATAATTTATTATTTTTATTTTTATTTTTGAGATATATTAATAAATTTTTTATATTAAAAATAATTTTTTAATAAAATTACAAAATTTATTTTTAAAAATAATTTCTGTTAAAATAAAAACGTTTTTATTTTTATTTTTTATTTTTATATAAAAAAAAAAATTATTTTAAAATTTTAAACGCCCTATCATATTTCAGTGATCAAGTGAGCCCGACTTGTGGTTTCAAGAAATGCCGGTGCGAAATGATCTTCACGTGATGACCGGCACGTAAACAATGAGAGTTCCTATAGTTTTGACTGAAAACATTTTCAGCATTTCCTTATTATTATTCCCAAATCTTACATGACACACATGCTAATATGCTTTTTTTTTTTTTTTTTTGAACACTGTTAATCTTGAATTACTGGCACTTTATCAGAGGATATTTCAGTTTGTGAGCACCGACAGAAGAGTTTAAGAAGTAAATTAGTATTAAGAGGTTGAAAGTAATAAGAAAAGTTTATATGTTATATATAATTACTTTATTAGAAGTTTGAATTTGTTTGTATCAGTTTTTAAATAAAGCAATCTCTTGATTTTGAGAGATTTGATAATTTTAGGTAATTTAATAAATTCTATGATTGCAATATAAACACATTATCAAACCATATTAAATCTCTTCTTCTTATAAATGCTTTTTATTTTTTATTTTTAATACAAAGCAGGAAAAAATGGTCTAAATATCAGTACATCTTCACAATGCATGATTAAAAAGCTTGTATGAAATGAGAAGAATATGAGATGTACATAACTTTAATATGAGACGTTGAATAGGTCATGGGTTTTAGGATTTTGAACTCTGTCGAAAGAAGCAAACAATGCTGAATATATATTTCATTTTTTAGGGGAAATATATATTTTCTTTTTAGAACTATGTTTTTTTTTTTTTTTTTTTTTTTTTTTTTTTTTTTTTTGACACTAGAAAAAAGAACGCTAATTGTAAATTCATCCTCAGGTGATACTCGCATGTTCTATTTCTGTCTATTCATTTTGAAGGATTGCATAACAACAGCAAACCAACTTGAGATTTGTATTTAGCAAAATAATAATAATAATAATAATAATAATAATAATAATAATAATAATAATAATAATAATTGATCTTCTCTGATGATCGATTTATCAAGAAACTTAATTTTTAATTATTATATTTAATTAAAATTATATTAAATTAAAAAATATACAAAATAAAAAAAAAAATTAATATAAATTTAACAGTTAAAAAAAGACTATTAATAATTTATTTAAAAAAAATTACAAGAAAAACTCTTTATTAATAATAATAATAATAATAATAATAATAATAATAATAATAAAGATTTGTAGTTTCAGGGCTAGTGGGCTAGTGTGAAAACAAACACAAAGTGCTTTATTTTTTAAAATGTAACGCGCGCGTGGGGGTTGGAGTTGGTATTAAGTTTGGAAATAGAGCTGAGGGGAATGGGGCTGGTCCCAGCAGCAGCAGCAGCAGAAGAGGGCATCAATTTCTACGCAGCGGTAACTTTGAAAAAAGGTGGGGAATGACAAAATTAGAAGAGAAAACAGTCAGAATTTCCCGACACAATCACGTGCCTGCCCTCTCGCGTGTGATATGCTGGTCTCACCTCTGTGATTATTGGCCACGGAACACCAATTGGTGGTTTATGGCTTTTTATTTGTTATACTGCGCGTGCTCTTTGTCCTTACGCCTTTGCTACCATTACAAACAAACAATATATATATAAATATATATATATATATATGTATATTCATAATTCATTGATTTGTAGCCCAAATTCCTTCCAAAACTAAACATGCACTTTTAACTCATGCAAACCGGGTTTGCATGCGCATTAATAACACCTTATCATGTTTATTTCAAGCAAAATATAATTTGAACTTTAAATGAATCATTATAGTTTCGCATAATCGCAATGCTTATTTATAATTATATTTTGTTTTGCTTATCATGCAAATGATATTTATTGGTTTCACTTTTCATTTTTTATTTTTATTTGAACACGAGCAAAAGGAGCCGAAAGCGAAATCGGCGCCGGCCATTGACCTGTTTGTCCGGGCTGCATATGTATTAGGATATTTTCGCAGTCCAAATGAAGTGGGGTTGTATATTTTCTTCTTTAACTTCTTTCAAATTTTGTAAATATATTGCAGCACCTTTACAGAGTGTGGTTTCCTTTCTCGAAGCAAAATAATAACCACGGTGATTGTTTTTCTTTATTCTGTACCAGCTGTCAACCACTCGTGGAGCATAAAAAACAGAAACAAAGGCTCCGTTTGATACAAATATTCGTTTTTTAATTCGAATCGTAATTCGTTATAATATTTTTTTTATAAAAAATATATATAAATTAAAAATAATTATAATCACATAATTTAAATTTATAAATTAAGCGTCACTAAAAATTCTCAATATTTAGCTGATAATGAGCTTGTGCTTTTTGCACAAATGTCCTCGGGCCCAGATAGAAAATGGGGAATGGAATGGTCCAGGACCGTGAATTGGGCTAACCCAACATAAATGTCGATCCGGAGAACCTTCTTTTAAAAATTGACTACTTTCTCGATTATTTGTAAAATTATCGTCTATCACATCTTTAAACTTTAAAGACATTTTAAAATGGAAAGGAATAATTAAATCATAAAAAGGTACAAAATCTAAACAAACATTATAGATTTTTAATATAGAAAAGTCAACTACTTAAAAACCACAACAATTATATTTAATGAAATTGTTTAGTGAGAAGTCAACTCTTTTATTTAAACATAAATAAAAGAATAAATAAAAGATAAATTATCTGCGCATTAAAAACACACACAAAAAAAAAAAAAGCGGCCCTAAAAACTCTACAACCGTCAAAAACCCTAAAATCCATGAAAATATGTAAAAAATAATAAGTATTCTCACTAAAATAATAATCAGACCATAATGAAAAGGAAAAGCAAAGCAAAACGTAATATTATTCACAAAAAATTATTGAAAAACAGGAGTTGTTCTTTTGTAATAAAACTCATAAAAAGTTAAAATTCAAGTTACAACTTTATTTAAATTCACGTTCTTTTAAGTTTCAACTTTATTTAACTTTATTCAACTTTATTCAAGTTACAACTTTAACTCAAGTTATAACCCGAATTCAACTCAAAAACTATACTCAAATCATACTCAAAAAAACAAGCCCTACATTAAAGAAAGAAAATAATCAGATTGTAGTGAAAGAAAAATTTTAAAGAAGAAAAAATAAAAAACTAACAAAAAATATGTATAGAAAGAGTAAGTATTTTTACTAAAATAATGATTAGATCATAATGAAAATGTAAAGCAAAACAAATAAGTAATATAATTCATAAAAACATCATTAAAAAACATTACAATAAAGAAGAAGCATGAAATAAAGAAAATATTTTCTCTAAAATAATGACAGTAATAACAAATGAAGAAAAATGAAATGACAGTAATAACAAAAGAACATTTAAATAACCATTGAAATCCGAACAAATGAAGAAAAATGAAATGGAAAAAAAAATGAGTATTTTCATTAAAAAATGGATGATATAATAATGAATATGAAGAGCAAAAAAAAAAAAAGGAAATAACACTCGCGGAAAATCACTAAAAAAAAACATCACACTAAATAGGAAACATGATCATACCATATGGAAAAGAAAAAATCCACATAAATAAGAAACGTAAAAAGTCAAAAGAAAATTTACATAAAGAGTAAGTATTTTCTCAAAAATAATGAATAGACCATAAATATTTTCTCTAAAATAAATAATAGAACACAATGAAATATGACACCAAGGATAAAAAAAAAATCTCTTCATTAATTTAGTCATGAATACATTAAAGAAACGCGCACGGAAAAAAAAAAAAAAAAACAACACAATGTACTAAACAAGCAACATACTCGCAAACGTGAAGAAAATGATGCATATGTTTTTTTATCATAAAATTTAAAAAAAGACAACTCAAGTTTCAATTTTATTTAAGTTCACGTTCTTTTAAGTTTTAACTTCACTCAATTTTACTCAGCTTTTATTCAATTTCTAACTTCAACTCAAGTTATAACTCAAATTCAACTCAAAAATTACATTCAAATTACACTCCAAAATACGTAAAAGAATGAATCCGAAATTTGAATGACAGACGAACTCCAAATAGGGTAGCAGCTCAAGGAACGCAAATCAAACAACCAGCAATATGCAAAAAGTAGGCTGCTCTCCCAAACAATGACCGTGAAGCACAAATTGGGAGATAGAAATGAAAAGAAAAAAAAAAAAAAAACCGTGTAAAAAAATGCATGTATACCAAAGAATTAAAAAATGAAAAAAGAAGTAAAAATGTAAATTGTAATTAAAAAAATCAATCTACAAATAAATAGAACATAACCATATAAAAACATTACTGAAAGTACACAATAAGAATCATACTGAAAAAATTAATGCCTTATAAAGATCAAAGCAGCATTCTTATAATATTATATAATAATCAATATTTTTACAATTATAGGTTTAAGAGTAGGCATCTTATATAATTACTTCTCGAGAAAATGCAGTTTGATTCAAAGCCCAAATATAAAAATATGAGAAAATCAGGTTAAGAAAAAAAAAAATTATTAAACTTACCCTTAAGAGTTATAGATCTTGATTTTTACTTCTTATTTTTAATTAATACTTTTTTAAATAATATAACAATTTAACTTAAAAATTATTAATGACAATAAGAGAATATTCTAAGATGAAAGTTAGAAATACATCAGCCTCGTGGGGCAAACTGTCTACTTTTCAAACAATTGTGTGATCTAGTGATGATCATTTTTCTTTTAAAGGAGAATCATGTTTAGTCCCATTTCAGATAGATTTATTAAATTTTCTTTTTCAGATAAGAAAATTACTTTCTCGGCTACAAATAATTGCATGAGTGTATTTGGAAGGTCAATAGTCATGATGCTTAACATTTAAGCTTTTGGAACAGTCAATGTGCTAATTTTTTTATATTTATATATATATATATATATATATTTAGGAATTTTGAAGATTGATCTAATTTGCAATTCTATTTGGCAATTTGTGTTCGCAGGCCGTGTTCGCACCGACACGATTACAGTACGACACGATTATAGTGAGTACGAACACGACACGATTAATAAACGTGTCAGAAACCCAAACACGAACATGACGCGCTAATAACACGGTTAACACGACACGACATGCGAACACGATTATTAAACGTGCCGTGACGGGCCGACACGAAAAAAAACACGTTTATGACCTGTTTATGACCCAACTAACAAAAATAGTGAATTTTATATTGTATTCAAAACTATATTAATTGACTACTTAATATCACTTATAGTTAAAATCATGCATAATAACCAACACACATTAAAATATCTAAAACATCACTTATGACATATGTTTCAAAACATACCAATTACTAAACATCTAAAGAAGTTTGAAAACATAACCAAATACATTTAAATAAGTTTGAAAACATAACTAAATATTTAAAAATTTAAGTGCATAAAACATAATCAATCATCTACAAGTCCATTGGCATATTTAAGTGCATAAAGCATAAAACATATTTAAAGTTTAGGTTTATCCATTACAAATCATCCATTGGCATTTTGTAATCAACCATCTACAAGTCCATCTACAAATCATTCATCTACAAGTCCATTGGCATTTTGTAATTTTATCAACATGCCATAATTTATTTAAAAGTTAAAGTGTTATCTTAAGTTCATCGTTTTATTAAACACCCTTCATGCAAATTGAGAGAATATAAATAAAACGGACTATGAGAGAATAAGAGAGAATGAGAGAAGCTAGGATTTTATCTTAAAAAAATATATAAATATATATATAAATTAATAAACGGATCGGTTCAGATCGTGTCGTGTTGATCTGATTATGACCCGTATAACTAAATGAATTAAGCATATTAAATAGATTGACACGAATTCAACCTATTTATTTCATATTATTTGTGTCAACTTATTAACAATTTAATTAATAATCATATAATTTAAATTTATTTATCTCGTATCATTTTTACATCGTATCTAAAATTATCGGCCCTACTATTGTCTTTGTCATATTATTACTTGTTAGGTGTTGACTTGGACCGGCGGCTATACACCGCAGCAGGCTAAGTAATAGTACGTGGACAGAAGATTCCGGAGTACCAGAATTATATTTTTTAAAGAATTCAATGGCTTTTAAAATTACTAAAAAAATAATTTATGGTCTAATCTTTTCCTCCCTAATAAAATTACAGTAATTGAAGCAAAAAGTGTTTTTTTAAGCATATAACTAATTATGTTCTAGTCTTCCCTCCAATATTCACAGTAATTGAAGCAAAAATGATTTTGTGCTGGTCCGTGTCAGTTTCACACCGGGTGCAATTTGTGTTCGTGTCAGTAGGAGACACAATAATAATAAGACTTAGAACACGATCCATCTACCATTAGTGTTTGAAATATAAAATTCAAACCCGACGTCTAACTTATTTATTAAACAGATTATATGATATAATTTATTTTTAGTAATTCATTTATAAAATAAATGATAACAAGATTGTATTAATTTTTTTTTAACATGTTTTTCTTTAAAATATATATATTTATAAACATATTATTGAGTAAAAATATTTATTAATATGAAAATAATATTTCACACACAACATAATTTCACTTATACTAAGATTTAATTAGTATAAGAATTTATTATTTTTAATTCGACTCATTTAAGATTATAAAAATAACCTTTTAATTACAATCTCTTGGTACAAGAAAAAATCTTTTGATTCCAATTAAAAAAGTAAATTATATTTTCTTGTGAATTTAGGAAATTTGGATTGATTTAAAATTGTGACTGAATTCGGTGAATTTAGTTGAGTTGCCTACATACCCCGTTAAGAGATTAAGTCACTTGTAGTTCAAATTTGGAATTGGGATTTGTATTTGGATAATTTGGTCTTAAATTTAGAATTTGTATTTGGATAATTCATAAGTGTATGATCGTCTGAGGAATTAAAAGAACTTTAAAAATTTGACTTGAAATTTGAAATTTGGATAATTTTTCAGTATATGACCGTATGAGGAATTAAAAGAACTTTGAAAATTTAACTTGAAAAATTGAAATTTAGATAATTCCTCGGTATATGGCCGTGTGAGGAATTAAAAGGCCTTTTTAAAATTTAATTTAAGATTTAAATTTGGATAATTCCTATTTCAAAATTGGATTTGAATAATTCTTCGGCATATGACCGTATGACAAATTAAAATGATTTTAGAATTTTGACTTAAGATTTAAGTTTGGATAATTCCAATGTGGAATTTAATTTGAACTTAAAAATTGTGACTACACCTAGATTTTATATCTAGGTTAATTTGAATTTAAAAATTGTGACTGCACCTAGATTTTGTATCTAGGTTATCTATGTATCCAAAATGGATTCTAAGTCTTCATAGTTCTTGAATTTTAAAATTTAAAGTGAAATTTTGTGATCTTTTATCTGTGAGGTGAATAATCTCTTTAAATATTTTGGGTGAATTTTAATTTTAGATTTTTTTCGTGATTTTTGAAAATAATCACATCTTAAAAGATATATAATACACAAATTTTTGGATCTGATTGGATTTCAAAAAGGTAAAGATACTTTTATATATATATGTGTGTGAATGAAGAAACTTTTATCAAAACTTTAATCTACAACATCAATTGTCATCATCTTTTAGTTTGTGTGTAGAGCTATCAGTCAAATTATTTATTTGACTTCTCTTAAAAAATAGATATATTTACTTTTACTTTCTTTTCTTTCATCACCGATCAGTCTTCTTCTCTCTTTTTTTTTTTATCAAATCGTCAATTTATTCTGACAAGTTTTAATTGCATTATGCATTCCGTCTTTCGTTTACATATAGAGCCACCTTCTCATTCCAAGCAAAAAAAAAATAAGTGATTGCTTTTCAACCAAAAAGGAACAAAAGGAGAGGTATCCTTCTACACGCTACTAAACAAGGTAATTCTTTTTTTTTATTATTATTATTTAGCCTTTTATTATTGGTCATTTTTTTACTTTAGTGTTTTGACTACCATTTTTTTTTTTACAAGAAACAGAGACTTTTTTTGTAAGTGGTCATCAATTTTTGTTTCGAGCTGCACTTATAAAGTAGACTTGAAAATTAAAATAATATTTTAAACTGTACTATTATGGTTAAATTCATCACATATATATCTATACACATGTATTTTTTTTGGGCTGCATGATAACGATTATACCCTTTTTTGGAGGTTCTAATTCTTATAACTCATAATTTTATAGAGTTTTAAACCTTACAATTCTATTTTGATTTTTTTAAAATTTTTTTTAAGTCTTAAATCTTGTAACCTCATGATTTTGTAGAGTTTTAAAATTTGTAACTCTATTTTGATTTTATTTTATTTTATTTTTATTTTTTTAGAGATTTTAAATCTTGCAACCTCATGATTTTTTAGAGTTTTAAAACTTGTAACTCTATTTAATTTTTTTGAGGTTCTGATTCTTATAATCTCATAAATTTTATAAAATTTTAAAACTTACAACTTTATTTTTTAGAGGTTCTAAATTTTATAATCTCATAATAATTTTTTTGATTGGGTTCAAAATTTGCAACCCGTACGTCTTAAAACCTAAATGTGGCCAACACTGATGAATAAACTGCTTTTCTTAAGATGATTCTTCGGTAGAGAAATCTTATAAATAATATGAGATGGAAGCAAATGAGTAAAGACCAATTTTTCCCTTTCTGTTCGTTTTTTTTTTTTCTTCCGATAAGTTGGACTTCACTCTCTCACATTTTCTCTCACCACCTGCAATACGCCCACTTCTCTGCACATTCAATGGTCTGCCCTCCCATTTTCTTACATGCCTATATCTAGACGTCTAAGCAAACTCATTACTCCCTACTAACACATTTTACTACGCACCTATATTTGACAACAATTATTTTTATTGTATTTTTTTTTTTTTTTTTTAACACATGTATAATAAACGGATTGTAATTGTATTTGTGTATTTATATTATCTAAATATAATACGTTTAATAAATAAATTATGACGTGTTAATTATAAGTTAACGGGTCAATTTAAAAATAACACATTATTTAATCGTATTTTACAAATTTAACCTCTAAATTTATTTATAATAATCTTAAACCTATTAATTTTGTGTGAATTTTAAATTATGTCGTCGTGTCGCTATTTAGATTGCCAATCCTACCTGTACTCATCGAGCTGCTCACCCCAACTTTCGGTTTATCCCCTAGGTAACTCCCCCAGTCTCCTTTCCATCAAACCATTTCTAATGTTTGAACTACGTTCATGATTCCATTCACACTATCCACGTTACTGTGCATGTCCACTTCGCGGATTTAAGTTTTTAATTTGAGTTAAAATGTGATATTTTTTGAGAGTTTTTTTATTATAACAGAAAAAGTAAATGTGATATTTTTTGAGAATTTTTATTATAAAAATTTAAAACTGAAAACTCAAATTAGATAAAGTGAATGGGACGTATATATTTTTCCACTTATCGTTGCTGACTTTTAAGTAGCTATAACTATTTCATATCTTACGTATGGCAAAACCAATATATATAAATAAATAAATATATATATATATATATATATATATGATTGGTGGTTTCCTTAAAAAAAAAAAAAATCTACGAAGTAATACTAAATTTACAGGGCATAGTTGCTCTAATCAGCAGTCAACAACGTATCATATGATAAATATGATCAATTGTGGCCAAACATAGTGGAATTTAAATGTTACGTCTGACTGAAATATGGCATGTTATCAAATTAAGCACAAGCAGAACACAATATGGATAGTATAGAAAACAAACGTGTTTAAGTTTTAGCTTTAGAATTTTCAATCATTTTCCATTTTCTTAACAAAAACTATTATTATTATTATTATTATTATTATTATTATTATTATTATTATTATTATTATTATTATTATTATTATTATTATTATTATTATTATTATTATTATTATTATTATTTTCGTTCTTAATTTCAAAGCAATTGTCAACCAAAACTTATATAGAAAATAGTTTCGTTTTGTGTGCCTCCAAAGAGAAACATTTTCAAAAACATTAGGATGGCACCATTAATAATTTCCATGGATAAGTCAAACTTGGAGTTTATAACTTATATTCTAATCTCTGGGGAAAAGGTATATACGCATTAGGGAGGTCAATCACAATTGGCCAAAGCGATAAGAAACTTCATGCTGAAATAATAAATTATTACGTTATATTGTCAACTTTATCCCGGTAGGCCGAATGAAAAAGATGTTTGGGCAACTATAATTTTCCAATTTTTTTTTACAAAGTTGGAAAATTGAACAACTACTTTTCCAAGTTCGAACTTTAGAAAAAAAAAATAATAATAATAATAATAATAATAATTTTAATAATAATTTTTTTTTTTTTTTTTTGTTTTTTTTTTTTTTTGGTTCGCTTTTTTTTTTTTTTTTTTGAATATAGGATTTTGACCCTTAATTAAAGATTTTGGAAGTAACGAGCCTTAAACAGGAATTTTTGATATAGGAAAAAATGGTATTTTCTTTAAAACAATAGTATTTGTTGTAATTTATTATTATTGTTATGCTTAGTTAAAAATACAGTAGCGATGAATAATGATATATGAGAGTTTTTCTGATATATTGTCTTATCAGTAGTCTTAAATTTTAATAATTAAATCTTATTAAAATTACATTAAATTAAAAAAATATGTCAAATAAATAAATTTAAATTTAAATTTAACTGTTAAAAAAATTAATAATTTATTTTTTCAGAGACTATAAGAGAAACTCCTTAAAAATATATTTCTTTCAAAAAGTGAAAATATGTCATGTTTATATATTTAGTTATAATTTAAAATTATTCTCATTTTATGTGTATTTTTTATAAAAAAATATTATAAAAAATTATAAATTATAATTGAAATGAAAACAAACGTACCTCATATTGTTTGGAATATTATAGGAGCCGTTTCATGTTTTGACATCAATTCATTCAACTAACTGAATCGCTGAGGTATGCGCTTCCGTCATCTTCAGGGTCAAAATCAAGCACTCACCATTTTTTTTTTTTGAATTGTGCACATAAATACAAATCATCCCGGTCCTTCTCTTATTTTCATTTTGTTCCTAGATGTTGGTTTATTTACCCCTTTTTTCCAATAACATCCCTGACATTTTTGGGCAAAACCAATATTCACTTTTTTTTTTTGCTAATCCAATGTTCACTTATTTAGAAGATGATTTAGTACCTTCCCAACGTAACAAATAATAACATGAGAGTCCAGCAAAAAAATGATAACAACAGAAGAAACGTCAATTAAAGTGTGGCTGCAAATGTCAAAGGTGCATGAATTACAACCCAAAAGGTCACTTTCAAAAAAAAAAAAAAAAAAAAAAAAAAAACAAAAAAAAAGGTTATTTATATAAAAAAAAGGTTAAATCTCACTAATAATCTTTTAGGTTTACTCTTAATTTTATTTTGATCTCTAATTTTTAAAAAGTCTTATATTTTATCCCTAAAGTTTTACTTTATTACGGTTTCAATCATTCTGTTAGTTAAGTGTTAAATATTTAACACAATTTGTATAAATTAGGGAGCAAAATTGAAGCCATCTAAATTAATAGACTACTTATAAAAATTAACTTTCATTTTTTGTATTATTTTAGCCCCTAAACTTTAAATATTTTCATTTTTGGTTCTCCATTTCTAAAGATTTTGTCAAAAATTTAGCATCTAAATGACAGAATGATCGAAATTGAAATAAAGTAAAACTTCATAGACTAATTGTGAGGCATCAATGACCTTTTGTAAGATTAACCTAAAAAAAATTTAATAGTAAATAGCAAATGTTAATATTGTAAGGAATTAAAAAATAAGATTCATATAATTAAAAAAACACACATAAAAAAAGAGTCTTTTGACATTTCTTTTGGGAAGAGCTCTTTATTAGATGTTCATTCCTCCAAAGTTCACTAATGGATTGAAAAGTATTTGAAACTCAGTGCAAAATTACTTGAGTAGAAGTGAGAATTCCAAATGGCAGGGAAACTTGAGAGATAATTTTACTATTTTAGAAACTTGAGTGGGTAAAAGCCAATTAATAAGACCTCTGCTGCTTAAAAATTTAGCATGAGATTGGCAGGGCCAATAATGTCCAAATATCTTTAATTCTCTCTCTTCACCGGGCTGTTGGACGCAGGAAAGTGGGAGGAAGCTAGGAAGATCATACCAATCCGAAAGCAATAATAGTCAAAGTCAACCAAAATTAGAGGACGGCAAGTATCCATGAATGCCCTCCGATTTTGATAAAATTACGACGATGAGCCACACCTATATTAGTTTGTTGAATGACGAAATTAACCTCCTGTTGCTTTCCAGGGGCCTTCCTTGGTGCTTCTCTCACACTCGGTCACTCATATATTAGTTACCTCTAAGAAACGGGCAGTATCAATTAAATTTCCTTTTAAGTTTATAGACTGAAATAAAAAGAAAAAGAAAATTTATTTTTTTTTATAAGAAAATACACTACAATAAAAAACATTTCAAAGATAGACGATGATATTTAACCAAATTTTGAGACTTTTGTTCGTACAATTCTTTAGTGGTAAATAAGCGACAATCTCTATATTTTGTATTTTTTTGAAAATTTTTACGGTAAGTTATTATTTTCTAAACATTAGATCTAAAGAAATCTAATAAAAAAGTAAGTAATACTGACAAAACTCAATTCATACTTCACACTTTTATTGATAAAATATTAGTGAGTTATCTGTTTTTAACTGTTAAATTTAATTAAAAATTATGTTAAATGAAAGAAATATAAAAGTGATAAATATATATATATATATTTTTCACAATTATATTTTAAATAGAACTCTACTAAAAAGTGTTTTCATTTTTCAATGTTAAACCGTGTGTGTATATATTTTTGCACCTTACTAAAATTTTTCGGTTATATTTATAAACAAAAGTTTTTTAATATTGTTTTACGGACGATATAGTTTTAGTTGATAAACATAAGAAATGAGTTAACCGTAAATTAGAACTGTGGAGATAGACTCTCGAGACGAAGGGATTCAAGTTAAGTAGGACGAAAACTGAATAAATGCATTGTAGGTTTAGTAACTCAAGTAATCAAAGTGATGAAATTTCTTTAGATGGTGTGGAGATTGGGGCATCTAGGAAGTTTAGGCACTTTAGGTCTATAGTGCAGTACGAAAGAGATATAGACGATGATGTTCAATATAGGATTAAGACAGTGTGGGTTAAGTAGAAGAATGCTACGAAAGTTTTATGTGATGACAATATACCTATTAAGTTGTAAGGAAAGTTCTATAGGATTGCAATTCACCCAGTTATATTATATGGTAGTGAATGTTGAGAGACAACATATATGTAAGATAAGTGTGGCATAAATGTGTATATTAAGATAGATGAGTGGACATACGAGAATGGATCGCAAAAGGAAATGAAGTTATTCGTAGTAAAGTAGATGAAACACCAATAGAAGATAAGCGAAGACCACTTGAGGTGATACATACATGTCCAACGTAGACCGCTAGAAGCACTAGTTTGTGCGTGGGAGGATATTCTTATACCTAATATTAGGAGAGGGAGGGGTAGACTAAGAATTACGTGGACCGAAGTAATTATGAATGACATTCTAGATCTAGGCCTTTAAGAAAGTCTAATTTCAAATAGAGCAGCGTGAAAAAGTAAAATCCATATAGCCGACCACAATTAAGATGAGATTAAGGCTTGTTGTTGTTGTTGTTGTATATTTATAAACAAAAGTGACATGTTTATCAAAACAAGAAAATTAGGCTTTTTTCTTATGAATATCTCATAAACTTTACAAGTTTCACAAATTGGTCTCTTAATTTTTAATTTTTATAATTTACTCTGTAAACTTAAAAATTTGTTACAATATTAGTCAAAATTAAAAATGAAATTAAAATTTTAGTAAGTTTCTTTCACATTAACGTTTAACAAAGCTAAAGTTGTTATTTTGCATCAAATTGGACCCATATGAACATCACAAGTGAAAATTTTTAAAATCCGAATTAAATATTTTGGAAGCAAATTGAGGTTTTCTGATTTTAAAATTTTTTCATTCATGATGTGGATATAGGGACTAATTCAATATAAAAGACTAAAATTAACCTAATTGAAAATTCATGTAGAAGAAACTATCCTAATTTTTAATTTTATTTTTAATTTAACCAACATTAGAATAAATTTTAAATTTTAAAAAATAATTGTAAATATTAAAAATTGAGCCATTAATCTACCAAATTGATAGATTATCTATAAATAAATAAATAAAAAACCAATAAAAGTATATGGTGCGTTTAAAACTCGTTTTAAAATTATTTTATTTTTATATGAAAATGAAAATGAAAATGTTTTTTAATTTCAGACATAAATTATTTTTAAAAATGTGTTTGATAATTTTATTAAGAGATTATTTTTAGTATAAAAAAATTTATTAATGTCTCTTTCTCTCTTCAAGAGAGAAGAATAAAAATAAAAAATAAAAAATGACTAAAAATTATTTTTTATTTCTCTCTCATTTTATATTAAACTAAAAAGAAAATTTATTTTTTTTATTTTTATTACGTGTTTTAAAAATATTTTCATTTTTTTTTTAAAAAAATGTAAAAAATAAAAACATATCAATTTTAAACAAAGATAGTGGTGAAAAAAAAGGACGCAGTCACGGGGGAAAGGAGACGCACAGGCATTATCGTAAATACGAAAGGAAACACGTCCACTTCAACAAGGTTGCATGGAGGACTAAGCCCTTCGTTTCTTATAAACCTCATACCTCCTCCTTTTCTCGCCGTTTCTCTCCAATTTCTGGCGTCCAAGCACGCCTCAACCAACCTCTCTCCGCCGAAGCTCGGCTCGCTCCGAGCTTTCCCCCCCCGTTCTCTCCATCCTCAAAAACCCAATAGCCTCCGATTGTTTCCCCCAAATCTAAACCCAACTTCGAATCCATCTTCTCCGTCTTGATTCACTGCCTTACTCAGCGAAAACGGCTTCCATTGGATTCTAGGGCTTCCTAGATCGACCTTGTATTTCTCCGAAGCAACTCTGTACTTTCTCTTCCTCCGGTTAATCCAATTTGTGATTATGGCAATTCGTGTTACCTTCTCCTTCTCCGGCTATGTTGCCCAAAACCTGGCCTCCTCGGCCGGGCTTCGGGTCGGCAATTGCCGGGCGTTCCACGAGTGTTGGGTCCGCAATCGGGTCTTCGGCACGAGCCAGAAGCCCGCCGAGCTCGACCCAGCCGTCTCCGCCCGCAATTACGGCTCCGATTTCGCCCGGCCCAAGCCCAATTGCTGGGCCAAGAACTCCTCCTCCTACAGCACCCTTGCCGGGGAGATTCTCGGCGAGAATTGCAAGAGTCCTATTCTGTTGACTCTGATCTCGATCATGAAGTCAACGGCCGGCGTTTCGGCCTCTTCGGCGACGTCCATGGGCACGTTTGGGATCTCGCCGATCAAAGCCACTTCGATTATACCATTCTTGCAGGGCTCCAAGTGGCTTCCCTGCAACGAGTCGGTCCCGGTTTCTTCGGTCAACCACGAGGTGGATAAAGGTGGGACTTTGTGTAGCGTTGGCGAGGCTACGAGTGATGATCACTTGCAGAAGGGCAGTGGTTGGCTAACGCGTCTGTTGAATTCTTGTTCGGAGGACGCCAAAGCTGTTTTCACGGCTGTTACTGTTAGTTTGCTGTTCAGGTCTTCCTTGGCCGAGCCCAGATCAATCCCTTCTTCTTCTATGTACCCTACTCTTGATGTAGGTGACCGCATTTTAGCCGAAAAGGTATGCGAATTTCATCTTTGTTTATTAGTTTCAACATGAAATGTTTAGGCGTTAATTCATGTATTGATTTTATTTTTCTGGATTTTTGTTAAAATCAGGTTTCGTATGTCTTCAGAAAGCCTGAAGTTTCAGATATAGTTATCTTTAAAGCACCTAAAATCTTGCAGGTAAGTCTATGAATTTGTGTATCAGTTGCAATTTGTGAGAGTTTTGTGTGCCTGATATATGGTGTTTGTATTATTTGTTCTCAAGTTTTTTTTTTTTTTTTTTTTTTTTTTTTTTTTTTGGCAGGAAATCGGTTATAGTTCATCCGATGTATTCATAAAAAGAATTGTGGCCAAGGCTGGAGAATGTGTTGAAGTAAGATTTCTAAGCTTTTTTAGATCGTTTACAGTTCGTTTCTTGAGCTTATTGTCATTGCCTCCGATCCATTTGTTCAACTAATTAAAGCAAAAAATAAAAAAGTTTTTAACTCTTAACATATTATTTGATATGTTGTACCGCAACGCTTTGTATTGAATAGGTTCGTGATGGGAAATTACTAGTGAACGGGGTTGCACAAGATGAAGAATTCGTTTTGGAGCCTCTTGATTATGAAATGGATCCAATGGTAATGAATCCTCGTATGGCTTTTCATTCATGACTATTTGTTTTCAATGTTTCATTAATATGTTATCATTCTTGTTAACAGTTTTATGCACTCTTCATGTTGATTAACAAAATCCCGGTTACTGTTGCAGCTTGTGCCAGAAGGTTATGTCTTTGTTATGGGAGACAATCGAAATAAAGTTTCGACTCTCATAACTGGTAATTATATGCTCTTAATCTTTGTTGAAATTTTTGGTTTGGATTTCAATTAACATTTTGTTGGATTTGATTGGCTCCTAATTTGACCGGAAATATAACAAGTAATGGAACGTAAGCATTGTTTTAAGCTGAATACAATACGTTTCTGACATGGTGCCGTGATAAACTTGTTTCCAGGGGTCCGCTTCCTGTAAAGAACATTGTTGGCAGATCCGTCTTTCGGTATTGGCCTCCCTCCAAAGCCGGAAAGAACGCCGTGACAGTTTCTTGATACTTTTCCCTCTGCTCGCAGGGAAGGATCTCAAATGACGATTTTTTTAATTTTGTGAATTGACGTTACATAGATTTTTTCCACTCTTTTGGCTCATCATTTGAGCAGTTGTGAATACTACTATAACTTTCCATCACGTGTTGTCTTCTCGTGGACATTGTTCTAGATGGATTTTTCAGTGTGTTTCTTTTTGTATATGGCCCAATCCGTGGCCGTTGATGCTTTCTTTTCTGTAATGACCGTTAAGCCTCTGTTGCTCAAAAGAGTGGAAATAAAAGGAAGAAAGATATCAATTTTTTCCTCTTTTAACATTTTTGCATTTTTCCTTCTCTAGCTTTGTGTTGAAAGAACTTCTGAGCTTAGGTACTGTGTTGAGATCCACATCTATGAATTAAAAGGCCCGAATGATCAACCCTGCAATCAGTTGTTAGAATCAATAGGTCTTCAAATCGTTCATTTGAAAAAATTGAAACCCTTCTTATTGGATGATCATGATACTTCTCAAAAATTAAAATTCTTGATCAATGGAGGAACAATATCACTATTTTTGTTCAATAAAAGGCTTCTCTTTTCACTAGGGAAGTGTTTATTTTGAATTATTTCCAAGGAGTAAGGGTTATATTAGTTGCTGGATTTTGCAATGTTGGAAAGATGATAGGAAGGGCGTCCTGTCAGGATGATTGTGGCTCGAATGCAACGAGGATGATTGTGGCTCTTATAGAAATACAAAAAGTAACTCTAACCCATCTTCCGTAAATAATTGAACCACGTTTTTTTTTTTTGCCTAATAGGAATAGGAGCAAGGTCGTCCCTTCTACTCCATTCCTGGGACAAAAACACTAGAATTAATAAGTCGATGAAAAATTCAAAAGGAACAAGAGGATAATTATCGGAAAAAATTTAGAATTTTTTTTTATTTTATTTTTTTTTTTTTCCATTTAGTGAGTGATTGATTGGGTGGGTCAGTCACCTCTCACAAAACACTGACGAAAAATAAAATCACCGGAATCGTTTCTCGGTATCCCAATAAACTTCCGTTCAAAATAGGCCCTATAAAAAGGACCACCAAATATATCACTTCAGTTGGTTAATCCAATTAATCAAACTTCAAAAATCACAAAAACACTAGAATTAGATAAGTCAACATAAATTTCAAAAGGTTGGCTACGTTGTCCTTTTTCTAAAAAAATTTTGAATTTTGAACCACTGAACTTTTTATTTTTTTATTTTTTTAATTTCGTTAAAAGAATTATACTGAAGCTAGAGACCGACAAGACACTGAAAAAAATAAAATGCATATGTATTATTTTCTACATATATAAATATGGTTGAAAGTGCCTGGTATTACCTTTCAAAAGAAAGAAAGAAAGAAAAAAAAAAAAAAAAAAAAGGAAGCGTTAGTGAGTACGAAAAAAAAATCTATCATCTATCAATCTTAGTGGGAGAAATGAGTTTCTCCCTCAGTTTCCCCAACGAAACGTTTCTTTGCGTCCAGTAGTTTTATTTATTTATTTATTTCAACTTCTTCTCGTTTGGGGTTTTTTTTCTTCTTTTTCTATCTCTATCTAAAATTTTTATTTTTTGACAATTAAATTTAAGATAAATCACTATTTTAAGAGTACTCTTATTCATCTTTATAAGAATAAAATTTTACTGTTTATATAAAATGAGTTGTTGTTACTTTGTTAGTTATAGGGTCTTACATTATTCACGTGAGGATGAATAATATTTTTATTGTCTTAAAAGATCTACGGCCCACAGACTTCTTTTTTTTTTTTTTTTTTTTTTTATTTTCCCTCACAATTGTCTTATTTTCTTTTTTTTTTTTTTTTTTTTTTCGTCTTCGCTTTCTCCCAATGTGATTTTCATAAATATATTATCTTCATTTTCCTATTAAAATAAATTCTTTTCATACATATCTTTATCTATTTTTTAAATCCTCTTTTCTCTCTTTGTTTTTTTTTTTTTTTTTCATTTTTTATCATCCATTTTTTCTCGTTCTTATTTTTTTTCCTTATTACTTATTCTTTTTTAACACAGCATGTCTCCCTTCCTCCACTGGATGCGCCTCTGCCAGCGTGTGTTATGCACAAACTATTTTTGGTCATTCGTCCTTATGATCATATGACCCAAAAAATACATAAATTTATTTTTATTATTATTTAGGGTTATTAGCACCATTAATCCTTAAACTCTTTAATAAGTGACAATTTAATCCTTAATTTTTTAATTTTGACAAAACAGTCCTTTAAAGTCTTAAAATGTTGGCAATTGAAACCTTTTTGACCAAATTCGATAAATTTCTCACAAAAAGTTATATGTGACCATCATGTGACTATTTTTTCAATTAAAACAAAAATACCCTCAAAAGCTAACACCAAAAAAGAAAAATAAAATAAATAACAAAAAAAGAAGACGAATGAAGAAGACGAAAACAAAGGAGGATGCATAGAAGAAGTAAAAGGAAATCATTGAGTGTCTGAATTTGTTGTGATGTGAATGACGAATTAAAAGCAGAGGTTGGAATGTTTATGACTAATCCTAAACTGGGTGTGTTACTAAAAAAAGCAAATTATGGGTGTCTTGTCATTTGTTTGAGTTGATTGTTTCGAGCTTAGATTTCACTTGTGGTTTATAATTAGAAATTTTTTTGTCGTTTGTTGGGGACTAAGTTGGTCTAATATAAACAATTCCTCTCATTCTTCTTAATTTGTTGTTCCATTACTAAAATTAGTCCATTACTACTTATTTATTGTCTCAAAAGCTCTGTTCTGACAAATAGAATATCTGCAAGCCTTGTTTGATTCAAATTATATCACCATCACCAAGTGCCAACCCTCCAGCCTTTATCACCATCACCGTCCATCTCTTCCCCATCATCGTCACCGTCAAGGGTAAGGTACTCCCGACGATCCCGAGACCACTCCCCTTGTGAAGCCATCACGACTTCCCCCTCCGTCACGCAAGGCATATCTCCATTGCTATGGCCACATCTTTGCAAACCCATAACTCTGCCGACCGGATCTCGTTAGTCACCGGAAGAAGCAACCACTCAGATCTCGTTGCTTTCCCCTCCCCGTCGCTGCGAGATCGAAGCGCCCTTCTCCTCCATCGAGATCTAGGCCCCTTCCTTTTGTCATCGTGAGATTGCAGTCACCCCTCCCTGCCATTGCAAGATTGAAGCCGTGTCCCTTCATGGTTGTGCTAGTCCTTTCCTCCTCAACTTTCTCTCTCTCCCTCCCTCAAATTTCAGGTTTCTTTTAGTTAAGTTTTTTTTTTTAGATAAGGTCAACAACTTTTTTTATTTAAATTATAATCTAATATTATTTTGCCAATATGGCCTTCCAAATTGGAATATATGTTTTGCATGTAATTGTTTCCGTTAGAAACTTAATAGGAATAGACAGAAAGGGTTTAATTGCAAGTTTTGTGACCTTTTTATAGAAATTTTTTTTAAAAAAGACTAAAGTGTCACATACTAAAGAGTTTAAGGTCCAACGGTGCCAATTACTCTATTATTTTATTTTGAAATGATTTATTTTTCAATTTTGTCCATTTTAATATCGATTTGCACTGATATTGATGCTACTCAGATGAAAATACTATAAATAATTTAAATAAAAAAAAAATTATACAAATATTTATTGAAATAAAATAAAACTACATTAAAAGTAAAAAATATAGAAAACAAAACAAAATAAATTTAATTTAAAACACAACAAAATAAGTTAAAGTTTCATAATTAAAACTTCTCCACATATGTAACACCCATAAATTTTTCAGACCGGATCAAATAGATTTTAGATCACTATACTCTAACACATTTTATACCAATATAATAAAATAAAATAAAATAATTAATATAACCATAATTTTAAATGAATCAAACTAGTAATTTTTCTAAAAAGAAATTAGATATGGCGGTGTCAAGTGCATTTCGTTTTCTATTCTCAATAAACTTTGAAAGAAAAACGTTTTATTAATATGCCAATTTACCAATACCCAAACCCAAAGTCATAATTTCCTTGCAAGCGGATAAACATTTATCTAAAATGAACTCTCATTTTCAGAGTGAAATCTTATTTAAAAAAAAACCTCATTTTCAGAGTAAAAAGTAAAAACGAAGAAACGACACAGGATGGTTTTTTTTTTTTTTTTTTTTTTTTTTTAAGGACGAAACAATAAGAATCCCCTTAAAATAAATGAGATAAAAATAGGATAAAATAGCGACCCTAAAATCAAATGAAGTGTCTGAATTGAATATAGCACCGACCCAAACGACAACGAAAAAACGTTAAAACAGTAGCGGATCCCGCAGCCACTTCTCCATCCAGTGCCGATGACGAGTTGCCTTCTAACTCTCCTCCTCCTCCTTCTCTTTCACCTTTCATTCATTCCAGTGTTTTCCTCTTTCCCAAATACGACGCTTCTCTTACAGGTATGTCCTCCTTCCTCACTTTCTCACTCTCAGATCTTCTCCTTTTCTTTCCCCTTTTTTCTCTTCTCAAATCCTCTACTTTCTTCTTCCGATCTTCGTACTATTTAAGGATGTCTTGAAGGAGATCTCGGTGAAGCAGAAGTGGGACTTGGACGCCATTAAAGTCTCCAGATTGGACCTCAGGAAGCTTAGGTGTGGGACCTCTAACCGGTACGAGTTCCGAGTCGGAATCGGAAAGACTCACTTGTCGGCCATATTCTCCGATGAAGTATCGTCCTGGAACAACCTCAGGAATCCGACAACCGATTTGGGTTCTCTACTTGATGAAGTTCGCTCTTTTGCTCTACTCGACACCTTCAAATTGGAGGGTCCTTTTGAATTGCGAGTCGGCGATTCCAATTATTCTTCCCTGTTATTGCCGGTACGATCCCTGAAATTGACATGCTTTTTTCCTTATTTCAATTCTGTACAACTAGATTGATCATGATAAACTGGGAAAGTGGAGATCAAATTAGTTTCTTTTTTTTCCCTCAGTTGTGGTTTTGCTTTGTTTGGTTCTGCGGATAACTTATTCAAGCATTTCATTTGTGATGATTGTTTGATAGAAATCCGTGTTAGAGATAGGAAAAGATTTTTTTTTCCTTCCTTTTTGGGATTAGAAATCATATGAATTCTTTGATTATTTTGCGTCTATTCTCCCTAAAAATTGTTCTTATCTTATGGCTTTGGTATTGTTTGTTCTTTTCCTGGAATTCTACTTCCTAGTATTTTCGGGTCTATTTAGTATCTAGATTCGCTCCTTGATTCGAATCATGATTCATGATTCGCTACAGTATTTTCTCTCATAAAAAATACACGTAAATTAAAAATAATTCTAATCACATTATTTGAATTCATAAACCAAACGGATCCGAATCATTTACTTTTGCGGCTCAGTTATACCCCCTTTGACATTGCACATGTGTTCTTTGGAATGGGACTTTCGTGTCTATTATAGTTTGAATTTTTTCTTTGAATTTGTTGATAGTCTTATTTGCTTGTGAATGGCAGACTCACGTTGTGATATTTCCAGATGAACCGTACACATGCTGGGTTTAATCGGATTCTTGTTGGTGAAGGCATCACAATCGAAGTAAGAGGTGCTCAAGAAGTCTCCGCCTTTCAGGCATCTGATTTCAGTTCAACCGCGAATGTAAGCCACGAGATTGGGAACGGGAAAACTGAGTTTTGGCCCATTCGGCATTCATTTTGCGGAGCGCTAGTTCAAATTCAAGTCTTTGGATCTGCAGCATTGGCAGCATACAGGACTAAAAACCCTGATAATTGCATTAAAACCAAACGTATCTCGAAGGAGACGATTGAGCTTCTGGCAGGGAAGTGCTATGGTAATAACATACACAAGAAGCGAAATTGCCCTGTGGATTCCTTGGGTTTGAGAATAGCTATGCTTGAGAAAGTTCTGAGAAGCTATTTTGGTGAACGCCTAAACAGTACAGTTGGCCTTTTTCGAGGAAAAATCAGCGCTTCGGCTCTTATCCGCTTCCAGCTTGAGCTGGAAATGGATTCTAGAAGCAATGATACTCAGCAAGCCAAAGCAAGTTGGAGAACAAGACCCTCTGTTGAAAGGGTTTGGTTTGATGTATTGGCAAGAGTTGAAGCAGAGAGGTTGAAGCTCCTTGTGGCTAAGGAGACAAATCCTTCCTTTGTAACAGATACAGCTGGATGGAGTAATTTGTCCAATATCTCCTTTACGAAGTTCCCATCTCTTCTTGTTCCTTCTGAGGCCTTAACATTGGATGTCAAATGGTAGGTAGGTGAAATCTCTCCTTGTAAAATAGTTTCTTTTCTTTCTTTCTTTTTTTTCTTTTTCTTTTTTTTTTCCCCCCCACAATCGTCCACAGATAAAGATGAGATTGTGCCCTGTTTACTTGTTCAATCATAACTGAGTGCATCTCTACGTGTTAATTGTTACGGAAGCTCATAACTGCCTTGTAAATAGGTTATTCTTTTTATCAAAAAGAGAAGAAATAATAGAAACTATAGTTTTTACTTCTGGAATCTGGTGATTTGAGCTAGTTCTGAATCTGATATTGCTTTGTTTTTTACTATGGAGTTAGTTACTGCTTTTAGCTGTTGCAGGACATTTCCATAGATCGTTGAATTAATTGTTAAGAGAAATTGTAAGTTAAAAACTCCAGATTCATGGGATGATGTGGGGGTCATGATGCTTGTCGATGAGCATTAATTTTAGGAATGAGAGCCTATCGAGCTAAGATTTTTTCTTTTCTTTTCTTTTCTTTTTTTCGTTTTAAAATTTTTTCTGATGCATTTTTGAGGAGGGCATGGTTCGTATCTGGAACTGGTTTCATCATCATTAATGGGACTTTGTCGTCCCTTCACCAATTTGAACAGGGGTTTTTAGATAAAAATTTTCACATCATCATAAATGGGACTCTTAAAAATGTCACATCTCAATTTGAATTAAAAATTTGAACTCGGGAAATATCGAGTGTAGTCGACTAGGATGGATGGTGGTTTGAGGTTTCTATAGTAAAAATTTATCAGAAAATGTCATATTTAATTTTTTTTTGTTACAGTGAAAAGCTTTTAAAAAATGTCACATTTAATTCGAATTGAAAATTTAAACTCACGAAGTGAATGAGGCCGTAATAACTTGGGAAATATCGAGTGTAGTTGACTAGGATGGATGGTGTTTGTTAATTTATATGTTTAGAGAAGTCTTTTATAATCTAAATTGGTAGACAAAAGAAAAAAAAAAAAAAGAGGAAATATTCAAAAATAATTGCATTGTTAATGTTAATAATTGGCTTCAACACAAATTGCGAATTATAAATTGTCAGCTCTTAAATAGGAATAAAGGGCTGGATAGCAGAAATCATCCGAATAAGCAATATTTCTTCTCTGATATATCCTCCATTTGACTATCTACACAATAAAAACTTTATGTTATTGACATAATTCTAGCAAATTCTTGCTATTCCCACGAGTGTATATCAACGACAATTCTTAATTCATTTAAGTGAACATGCAAACAGTACCATACAACATAACTACATCAGCACTAGGAAAATATATAACCTTTAAACCTGGCAATCCCTAATGAATCCCACGGCCAAATTTTTATTTCATGCTTTGGTGTCCTTGGAAAGATCATCTTCCTTAACTTCCACCTTCTTGTACTTGTACCAAGATGCACACATGACATAAATCCCAAGATTCAGCACACTCAGCACAGACAACAGCCAATAGAAGTAGTTCAACTTGTCTCTGTTGAGGTTATTGCTGGCCAACCATCCACCACTCACTTTGTTAACCACCTCCACAACCACTGAGCTCAAGAAGTACCCAAAAGCAATTGAGCACCATGAGATGGCTGTGCTGAGAGACTTCATACCAGCTGAGCTCTCTTCATAGAAGAACTCAAGAAGCCCAACAACAGAAAACATGTCCGCGGCTCCGAAAATAGAGTACTGCAATCCCAGCCAGAAGACACTCATCGGCAGAGGCTCAGTGGTGTCGACCATGTTGTGCTGGAAAGCCACGGACTTGCGCCAGGTCTCGACGACTCCGGCTACTGCCATGGAGACGGCCGAGAGGACCAGCCCCACGGCTATGCGCTGCAGGTGGCGAATGCCGGTGGGAATTCCTGTGATTTTTCGGGCCATTGGCACGAAAATCTTGTCGTAGATCGGGATGAGGATGAACATGAACAGCAGAGGGATGATGGGGATCGAAGCGCTGGGGATTTTGAAGCCGAAGAGATCGGTGTCCATGGTGGTGCTTTGTTGGATGGAGAATGTCTGGAGTTGAGCCATACACGTGTTCATGAAGACAGTGCTGAAAATTATGGGAAGCATGCGAATTAGGATCTTTGTTTCTTCAACTTGTGTGACCGTGCAGAGTCTCCATGGTCCTTGGGGTATTGTTGTTGATGCATCGTCGCTTCTTATTGTCACTGCTGCCCGGTCCAAGAATCTAGGAAACATTTTGTGAATATTTGGATTCTATATGTTATTTGTATTTATGAAGTTGAGTTGAAATAATTTGTCTTTTATGGAGGCTTCAATGTGATACCTGAATTGCTCTGTTCTTTGAAGAATTTCGTTATGTAAAGCTGCTTCTTTGTCGCTCTGAATCTCATGCAACTCCCCTGCGTTATCCGGTATAGCAAGTTTTCGGTTCCGATAGGCAGCCACGAAAACCTATATTAATCAACAATAGGATGAAAAGATTATAAATAAACTATACTGAACTAAGGGCTAGCTGCAAAACAATTATCATAACACTATCAAGTCTTTTTTTTTTTTTTTAACCGGTCAGAACTTCTGATGTCAAATTTTTGAGTTTTTACGCAAGGATTTATAACTCTTAAAGTGACATATCCATTAAAAAGGAGTTTGGTGTTTTAGCCCTGTTTTTTTTTTTTTATTTTTTATTTTAGTGAATTGGTTAGTTGTTCCTCATCGCAAAACATATTTGAATTTAATAAAATATTGCCTAGTGTGCTGCCATGTGTCAAGATTTGAAAGAAAATACTCTCATGCATGTAACATGACGTGTTTCATATTCTATTCTTATCTTCAAACAAGCTCACAAGATTTGTATAAGTGCATTTCCATTCAAATTTTAATTGTCCTTGTCAATTCGGAACCTTTTATAATTAATAAAATTTAAAAGGTAATTTACTAGAATTAAAATTTTAGAGCAAATTAATTAATCATAAAAAATTCAAGGGACAAAATGCTAAGTACTCTAATGATCATATGAAAACATTGCACAACAAATTAACTTTGCTATCATGGTGGTATTTTTGGTTGCATACCTGTAAGAAACGAAGGAGCGGGCTTTCTTTGGGGATGTTATGCCGGTACAAGGACTTGCCCATGCAAACAAAGACCGCGGCAAACAAGACTGCTATAGTGCAGACACCAAAGGCCCAGTCCCAGCCCTTGTTGGTGCTAATCCACACCACAAAAGTGACACCAAAAATAGCTCCAATTGTGAGGCTAAACATGAACCAGTTGAAGAAGCTGGAGAGTTGGCTTGCTTCCTTGGGGTCCTTCTCGTCGAACTGGTCGGCTCCTAAGGCCGGCAAAGCTGCCTTGACTCCGCTAGTACCCAGCGCAATCAGATAAATTCCTCCATAGAGAATAGCCAATTGGCCTGTGGATGCGTTCTCGCATAGTTGGTTCCTCTGGTCCGGCGAAACATTTTTGCATGGAAAGGGTCTTAAGTCCGGAAGGTGTGCTTGTACCGTCAAAAGGACATATCCCTATACATTACACCAAATTAGTTAATCATCAATTGTCACGTTATTGTTTTTCTAATTGCAAATTTCATTTCAACTCAAATGAAAAAATCTAATAGTAAATTTATATCTGACTCAAACTTAGAAGGGTAGAGTTGAAATCTCCACTTCAAGTTTAAAAAATTGGTATTACTTAGGCTAATGATAAAGTGTGATGCTCAAAGGCAAAATTCATTGTAAACCACCAAAAAAAAAAAAAAAAAAAAAAAAGATACTTTCACGTTGTTAGAGACATTTGCCTAAATCGCGCGTAGTCCAAGAGAGGCCAACTCTTTTCACATACTTTTGTTTGTCAAGTGGGATGGCAGTTTTTTTGATAGTACGAATTAAGCAATATTGTCTCAACTCTCTACTTTAAATAAAATAGTCCATCCTTAAAGAAAAAGTGGTTAATATAGAAATAAAGAAATTATTACACTACAAATTGTATACTATACTTTTGTTTGGTCTCTTGTAATTTTATATGCAAGTTGCAACTAGTTATTTGATATGCAAGCCTCCCAAAATCAAAATGATAATAATAATAATAATAAGCAAGTTGCTTTCAAAATTTTCTTCTTGTCGTACATTTGTGTTACTTAATAATGTTGTTTTGCTATTGTTTAAGGTGACAATTTTGTATATTTATCTCCTGATTTTTTGGCTTAATGGGTGGATCAAGCTAATTTCAAGAAGCGAGCTATACAATTTTTAAGTGAAACCGGAAAAAGACATCTTTGGACCTTTTCACGTGTTAGTTGCTAAGCACAATGACCAATTGTCATGTTCATCAAGACTATAATACTATAATATTCATATACTCGCATATAATTGGCTTCATTCGTTATCAAAGAAACAAATGATTACTTCTTATTCGCCGTAAAGGTCAACGATCTCCCTATGTTTCAATTAAAAAAATCACTTTACCTACCAAAAAAATTAAAAAAACACTTTAGTCCATCGCTAATCATCTCAAAATATATTTAAGTCCTTGAGTTCATATAATTATACCCATCAATTCGTCACTTTAATTTATAGTGGCAAATACATGGGGACAGATAATTGTTAGTTTACGGCATCATACTCATGAAATCCCCCAAAAAATAGTAACATAACACTTTGATTCTCTCCACTTGTTTTTTTTTTTTTTTTTTCTTTTTTTTGGCGGTGTTTAGAATTGATTTTTTTTATTTTTATGTTTTTTAAGAAAAAAATAAAAACGTTTTTAAAACAGTATTTAACGCAATAAAGATAAAAAATAAAAATAAAAATAATTTTTTAGTTTAGTATAAAATGAGAGAAAAATAAAGTACGACTTTTAGTCGTTTTTTATTTTTTATTTTCGTTTTCTCCTACCTCAAGTAGAGAGAGAGAAAGAAAGATATTAATAGATTTTTTTTACACTGAAAATAATTTCTTGATAAAATTATCAAACGCATTTTCAAAAATAATTTATGTCTAAGATTGAAAACATTTTTATTTTCATTTTCATATAAAAAATAAAATCATTTTAGAACGAGTTCTAAACACGCCATTTGTGTCTCCTTTTCTTTAAAAAAAAAAAAAAAATCTCTAAATGATGGCGATGGAAACTTACTATCAGTTCAATGGAGGCGAAGATGACACAGGTCTTAAATCTTGACAAATAGGTGTCAGAGATGAACCCCCCAACAAGAGTCAACAAAAATGCAGTTCCCATGAAGTTGGTGAGTGTTGTGGACGACTTTGTTAAGCTGAAGTTCATGTAGTCATAGAAGTATGTCACCAAGCTTATCGCGTTTGCGATAAACGCCATGTTCTCCAGACCCTCCGTTGCTGCGAAACCACATCACTAAACCTTATAACTATACATGTTTTTGAATCAGATAGTATATTTAAATTATAGTCATTAAATAATGACCAAAAAGACTAAACTTACCATAGACAAATAGTGTAGCTCTATTTCCTCCCAGTTGCTTGGCTTCTATCTTAGGCTGCGCTTTACAATCTCTGCGGATACCCTGCTCAAACATGTTGCAAAAAAAAAAAGGAGGTTTGTAGATTAGCCTGAAGAGAAACATGAAGAAGTACTTTGAGTGATTTCAATGAAGAAAAAGTGGCAATGGAAGATATTGTATTTATGATAACAAAGCTCTCTTGAAACAGAAAAGAATTATTGGCTGTTCTGATCAGACTGGTAAGGACATGAAGATTTGGTCGCTCGGATCAAAAGAATGGTCCAAAATTTAAACTAGAAAGTTAATTCGGAACAAAGAAGGGATAACCAGTTACCATTGTGTTTTGTGCAGCTCTTCAAGAAACCAGAAGAATGAAGGCTATACGTATATTAATTGGTTTGTTGATGACTATTTTTATAGAGTCGAACTATGGTTTAGATATATAATATACACTATACATGTATACATCCAATGATTATCAGAAGGGAATCCACATTATGCCATCTTCGTGCTTTAAAAATGAAAACTGTTTATTTTATTTTATTTGTTTTTTTTTTTTTTTTTTTGTTTTTTTTTCTTTTCTTTGTGTGTGTGTGTTGAGAAAGACTAAAAAGAATTATTGGCAACGATGGTTGAATGCTGTTATTACTATAATTGTTTTTTCCTTTGTTAAGGGGATGATCTCTCCCTTTACCTTATTATTTACTCAATACATTCTAGAATTGCTAATCTGGCTATTACTATGGCATTTGATTGACAAGCTTCTTTCTTTCTTTCTTTTTTTTTTTTTTTTTTTTTTTTTTTTTTTTTTTTTTTTTTTGTTGGTTCTAACTACAAGTGGTATCCTTATAAATAAATAAAAAAGGAGGCAAAACAAATGGGATCAATTGTTTTTCAATTTAAATAGTTGACAACTCCATACTTCATGGTTTCAACTTTCAAGGCTTCGAGTTATTTAAGGAACAAGAAAAAGACATTCAAATTTATTGTTTCTCTCTATTCTTTTGCTGAAACTCGCGTTTCTTATTAGATAAATCATAGAGGCTAGTGAAAGGGCGATTCTAGTCCATAAAAAGATACATGTTTAGTTTGCTGATTTGAGTTGAGATGTGATTTTATGTAAGATTTTTTACTGTAATAAAAAAATTAGATGTGATTGTTTCTAAAATTTTTTTACTGTAACAAAACTCAAATTCTAAACTTGAATCGATGAAATAAACGGGTATATTCGTATTCTAACCAGACAGATTCAGACCATTTGTCTATCTATTAGGTTATCTCTCTCTTAAATTTACCACTTTAAACTTATAACTAAAAGAGATTTGTTCATTTTTCCAATAATGAAACCAATTTTGAAAGCGTGAAAATTCCTTATTAAGAAAGGTTACTCCATATCTGTAAACTTGAAGTCGTTAACAATTAACTATTCATATTAACATCACTATAAAATTATAGTCTCATTCATTTCATCGATTCAAGTTTTCAGTTCTAGGTTTTTATAATAAAAAACTCTTAAAAAATGTCATATCTAACCTTTTCTGTTACAGTGAAAAGCTCTAAGAAAATCTTACACTTCAGCTCAAATTAAAAACTCAAATTCGTGAAGTAAACGAGCCCTATATATATACAATACACGTCACCGTCACATAGATCAAATCCAACCAGCATGAACAGGAAACTTGAAGCATGGCATAGATTGGGGTTTTTAATATATATATATATATATATATATATATTAAGGCATAAATTGAGGTTGGCAAGGCGTGCTTTTGGGACTTTAGATAATCATAATTATCATTTTATTTGGATGTTAAGTACACTTCAAACATTTGAATTCCAATTTAACAACAATAAAATTGCCGGCTCTCGTTCACGGTCCATGTGGCTTAATACACTCAAGTCCTTAATATATAAAGATGATGCCTCACCATTTTTATCTTTTTTTTTTTATTAATTATTAAAAACACGTTTAAGCACAATTTGAACCGGCGCAAATTACCAAAACACCCCTACTTGAAGGCTTCATTCATTTCACCGATTCGAGTTTTTAATTTTAAGTTTTTACAGTAAAAAACTCTAAAAAAATGTCACATTTAATTTTTTCTATTACAGTGAAAAGCTCTAAAAAAATATCACATTTTAACTTGAATTAAAAATTTAAATTTACGAAATGAACGAGGCCTAAATACACATTTTTGATACGTATTTGGATATCCAATCTTTGTATGCTGGGTATTGCAACCCCACTCTGACTCTATAAACATAAACATGTATGTATATATATATATATATTTTTTTATTTTTTTATTTTGGCTAATTGATGACCCCAATAATATGATGAATTAAAAATTCAACTGACAAGCTATTTACTATCATATACACATTCAATATTGGAATATCGTACGTCCAAAAACTTTTGTGATTATCTATGTGTGAATGATCACATGTAAACGACAACTCTGATAATGATTTTAGCCACAATTGCATTCATCGATCAGGTTGACCAAAGAAAACCTAGCTACTAGCTAGCTACTTTTGCGTTGACAATATTTCGAACAGCAATACAGCATCATCCTGCACATGCTGATCTAAACAATAAACAAATCAACATTCATATGTATCTTTAAGACACAAATTACTTTAATAATTTTGATAAAATTAAAAGGGCTGCTTCTTTCAAATTTATTAAAAAACATTGAACTTTGTGATAATTTTCTCTCTCTTTTTTGTTACATTTAAAATTAAACAATTATCAGCCCACGACTCGACTATTTAGTTTTCAACTAGTGTTTCTACAACAAAAAAACTTATATTCCAGCAAAATAAAAAATGCAAACAAATAATTTTTTAAATAGTACCATTAGTCATTCTTTTTTTCATTATTTTAAGAAAAAATTTCTTCCATAATTACCTATTCATTTTACCAATTCGAGTTTAGAATTTAAATTTTGTTATAGTAAAAAACTCTCAGAAACATTTAATTTTTTTGCTATAATAAAAAGTTTTCAAATAAAATTACAACTCAACTTGAATTAAAAATTTAAATCAACGAACTAAATAGGTCCACATTTATAAATTATTTGATACTGAATGTGTGACATTATTGGCTACAAAAATGTGAAATCGAAGAAAATATGTCAAATGTCTTAGCAAAAGAAAAAAAAAAGTACAGTTGGCCTAAGTACTACTAATTAAATGTTTTGATCAATAAAATAAAATAAACACGAGGTTCGTTAGAAGGGATGTATCAAATATGTAATCAAAACGGAGTTTTGTTTAATTACCAAAAAAAAAAAAAAAAAAGAAATGGAACTATGGAGCTAATTTGTTCATGTTGGTTTTATCAAATACTTTAATTGGCTTATTACTGCCGAAAAGATAGGCCTATTTTTTTAGTGTAATTTTTGAGTTTGAATTTGAGTTATAAATTGAATTAAAATTATAATTTGAATAAAATGAATAAAGTTAAATAAAATTAAAACTTAAAAAAATATAAATTTAAATAAAATTAAAACTCAAATTATTTTTTTTTTTAAATTTTTTAAACAAAAGAATAACCCCACAGTTTGTGGCCTATTGAGTATTCTTTTCCTTTTGTCTTGTACTACTCAACTGGAATTTTTTGTTGGTAGGTAACGTCAGTACTGTTTTATCATCATATGTTAGAGCCATTTACAAAGCATGCTCCACCAAGTAGATTCCTGTTCGATGGTAATTAGATGCCTCTAACGCTTAGCTAGGGGTTAAGCGTGAAGAAATAATCTATATGTTAGCACCGTTTTGGAGTTGGCAAAAGGCCTTTGGAAACAGTTTTAAGCATTAGCAAATTTTTTTTTTTTTTTTTTTTCTAATAGGATTATAAAAAATAAATTATCAGTAATTATTTATTTTTTAACTGTCAAATCTATTAAAAATTATATGTTTTATACATTTTTTAATATGATATAACATTGACTAAATTTAATAGTTAAAAACTAAATTATCTGTATCTTAAACTATGTACATTATTTTAAAATGTCTTTTAATTTTTTAAAATGGTTTAAAATATTCTCCGATTTATAGCAAATCATTTAAAACGCTCATTCCAGTTAAATCTATTCTTAAATATATTCATAAGACTAATTAAGCAAACATTAATATATATATATATAATTAAATATTAAAAAAACAAAAAATAATAAATAACTTCAATTAAAAAAACCTAAAAACATTTCTAATTTTTTTTTTATTAAAATCCCCTATTCTCCTCTCCTCCTAACAATTTCAACCTTAATCCTTGCTCCAAATTTCCCCCGAAGGAATTACCAAGCGCATTTGCCAATTTGCAATTTCCTATGTTGATTTCAAATTGAATACGAAAAACATATATGCACAATACCAATTCAATTACATTTCAAACGGTAAGCCACACGATTACATCCATAGCCTTAGGGAGACATTTTCAGATAAAAGTTCAAAAGGTAGACTTTGATAAGAGGGATTTTTATGTAGAGCATCCGAAGCAATCTATGAAGGATCTCAGGATGGAAATACCACTTCAATCTTTGGTTGGGTTCACGTGGAGGGCGGCGAGCCGGTGAGGCCTGTTGGCTGGGTTTGCAAAGGGGGCAACTGGATCTTCTCTCTCTAGAGCCATGGCATTCGTGGATCGTGATGAGGCTCATGCAAAACGACACAACGATCAGCGAGGGTCACTGCAAGCCCAGCTACGAACCAGATTTGCTGTTGTGAGACTCCGTTGCACAAGCACCAGCACCAGATCCACTGTTGGGGTCGACCAGAGAATGAGTTGGGGTTTTTTTTTTCTCCACTTTTTTTTTTTCGGGGCAATCGTTAAGGCCATGAAAGGGAGGTTTTTGTTTTTGATTTCCGTTCACTTCACCAATTTAAGTTTAAAATTTAAATTTTATTACAGTAAAAATTTCTCAGAAACAATCACATTTAATTTTTTTACTACAGTAAAAAATCCTCATATAAAATCACATTTCAATTCAAATTACAAATTCAAATTAATAAAATGAACAGATCTATATTTTGTTTATTCATTTTTTAGTATTTAATTATTTTTATATATTAAATTAGAATTTAATGGCTTTAATTTGTTTTTAATGAATGCCACGTCCGTTAGTCTTATACATATCGGATGGAGCATTTTGAACCATTTGTTGTAAATTGATGTGTATTTTGAACCATTCTGAAAAATTAGAAAACACTTTGAAAAAATGTACATAGTCCGAAAGCATTTATGAACATAATCCTAATTCTACACTTGAATGTAGAGTTTAAAAACCCACTAAAAAAATCTCGAACTGTAACTTGTACCTTAAAAAATTGCACTTGTTTATAGATTGTTTAACAATACATGAAAGAGCCAAGTGTCTTGAATAGTTCTATTCTATAAGATAGTCTCTCATTTTATTTTCTTTTTTTTTTTTTTTTTTTTCCTCTTTACTTTTTTAATTTTATTTTTTAAATATCTTTTTCTTTTTGTGAATGTTTTCTTACAATTTTTTTTTTATGTGTTTTTTAAAAGAATAATGCTAGAAAAATTAACTCAAATCTCAACTATTACGTACCATCTTATGTGATATATAAGTTGTCATTTTTACATTAATTGATGTTTAACATATTATCACGTCAATTAATGATGAAAGATTACATCTACCAATAGAAATATAGTAACTCATATGTCACATCAATTAGTATATAAGAATTAAAATTTAAGTGAGTGTCTCTAGCATTATATTTTTTAAAAAATATATTTTTCTCCTTTACTCTTATAAAAGTAATTTTTTTTTTTTTGCGTGTCTTCCTATTTTACTTTTTTGTCAATGCTTAAAATAATTTTTTTCATAATGTATCCCTACTTAATTGTTTTTCTTGTAATACATATCATATCAAAGGTTATTTTTACCCATATTATTTTTTAAAATAAATTTAAAAATATTTAAATGATTGTATAAATAAATTATCTTTATTCGATAAATAATAAATTCTTCAGTCTCTCCAATACGACAATACATGTTGATCACTTTAAAAAATTAGTTTTAATAAAAAGAGAGAGAAATATATAATTGAAATATTGTTTTAAGGAAAAAGAAAAGAAAAGAAAAGAAAACTTTTTTTTTTTTTTTTTTTTTTTTTGAATGTGCAATTTTTCATTTCTTTACCTTTTTCTCAAACAAGAAAAGCTAGTATATATAAATGGTAGATATTTCCAATATTTTTAATATTTTTCAATGGTAAATAAAATTTAAAAGTATGAATTAGACTTTATTAAATATAAATTTCACGCCCACACATTATTAGCAGATTTTAACAAAATTGTGATGAAAGGGGTGTTTTAGCGTTTTAAAGATTAGTAAATCGAGTGATGCGTTTTGAAATTTAAAGGGCAAAATATAATCAGTGACATAATTTAAGAGATATTTTTAAAAATAACCCTATTGTATTATGCATTGGTAGAGAGAATGATTAAGGGGTTAATGATTTTTAATTTGGACTGTGATTTTATGTGAGAGCTTTTTACCAAAAAAATGTGATTGTTTGTTCAGCTTTTTATGCACTGTGGAAACTATCTTAAATTATAGGCGTAGCTATATCCTGAGGAGAAGAGAGCGGCCTATCTCTAAAGAATGTAATGACATTTTAATTAATGACATTTGTAGTTAAAGTATCGTCTTTTATAAAGAATGTAATTTATTTTTTTTTAAGAAAAAGTAGAATAATTGATACTATAGACAACCAGTAAAAGTATTCTATTTGTACATTGTCATAAAAGTTAAAGTCTAGCAGAATAAAACGTAAAAAATCTCATGAATATGTCCTCTGAAGAACAAAAATAATGCATAATACTATACGAACAGTGAAAGTGTGCTACAAATATATGACATAAAGTAAGCGTAGAAGTAAACGTGAATATTTCATGAACACGTTTTTGCAACAGAAAAGGCTAAAGACTAAAGAATCACATGTTAGATGTTGCCTAGTGGTTAGTTTGAGTAAAAATATTAATATTTGAATATGGATTAATTCATTTAAAAAGTAAAAATTATTTAAAAAACTAATTAAATCGTAATATTTGCTTTTGATTTGAATAGAAAAAAAGTGCTGTAAAATTGATTTTTGTGGGAAAAAAAATTTCTCAAAATTTTTAGACATTTTGTGCACCTTGCGTGAACAATATTATTGAAATTGATTGCAGTTACAACACTTCAGATATCACTTTCAGTAACAGATGGTCGAAGCCTATCAAGAGCAAAAGATAAAAGCTGTGTTTGGAATTGATCATGTTTTTTTTTTTCATATTTTTTAAAAAAGAAAAAATAAAAACGTTTATAAAACAATGTTTGGTGTAATAAAGATAAAAAATGAAAATGAAAATAATTTTTTGGTTTAGTGTAAAATAAAAGAGAAATGAAAAATAACTTTTAGTTGTTTTTTATTTTTTATTTTCGTTTTCTCCTCTCTCAAGCAGAGAGAACGAGAGAGTGACATTAATGATTTTTTTATACTGAAAATAATCTCTTGATAAAACTACCAAACACATTTTTAAAAATGATTTATGTCTAAAATTGAAAACGTTTTCATTTTCATTCTCATACAAAAAATAAAATCATTTTACAACGAGTTCCAAATGCATCTAAACTCTCCCTTATGACAACTAACTCAATTATGCGAAAGCAACAATTTTAATCTTATAACGAGGTTCGTACCAATATTATGAATAAACATCACAACGTTTTAAAATGGCATTTGTATTAAAACTTTCAAAACATATTTATTTAACTATAATAAAGTAATGTATTTTACACTAATATAATGTTTAGTGTGATATCATATTGTCTAAATTAATACAGTTGGTAAATTAATACATTATGTGTTGCATTATTGAATATGACTTATTTTTGACACATTGTATTGTATTATTCTATAACATATTTGATTCAAGTCAGGATTTAGCACAACTAGGGGTCGAGGTCAGGGTTGGGCCGATATTGAATCATGCCAGTGAGTATAATTGTTTAATAATTGTTTAATGCCAGTGAGCATAATGCAAATTTATATTTTTTCAAAATTACATTTTGACCTCAAGAATTTTTACAAAATTACATTTTGACCTCAAGAATTTTATACAATTACATTTGACCTCAAAGTTTTTTTATAAAATTATATTTTAAACCTAAAATTTTTGTAAAATTATTTTTTGACTCTAAAATTATTGAGATATTACATTTTGACCCTAAAGTTTTTAAAAATTTACATTTTAACTTATTGTATAATACGTTATGACACCAAACACGTATTATATTATGGTAACATAACACAATGCAATACACTTTATACAATACAACACGATACAAACTATCAAATATGGCCCATTATTTTAGCAAAGAGGAAAAAATAAGGGAGAAAGAGGAAAATAGGCCAAAATTTAAGATGAATTAAAATTAATAGGCCAATAGTTTACATAAGTTAATAAATAGGCTAAATTATTATTTTCATCCATAACTTATCTGGTCTGAACCATAACTTGACAAATTATTATTCATAAATGTTTATAACTTATCCGGTTATGAACCATAACTTGACAAGTTTATCCATAACTTATCTGGTTATAAATCATAACTTGACAAGTTATGACCTATTAATTTCTATAACTAAAAATTTGCCTATATACTTTCTTAAGCTTTTTATATTGGTCTATTTTTCTACTATTTCCTAAAAAATAATCCAATTATATGATAATGACTCACTTAATGTCGTTATTTGAATTTAAAATGGTTTGTCCATCTATTATCGTAAACATATTATGTTCTATTTTGATTGTGTATTGAGCTATCGATCATTGTCATAAAAAAAGAAAAAAAAATAGAGAGGAGAATCAGTGAAAAAAGAAATCAGATAAAAAAACGTCGAAAAAAGTAGAGAAAAAAATCAAAGCAGCAAAATCAGAAAAAAAAAAAACAAAAAAGAAAAAAAAAAAAAAAAAAAGAGAAAAGAAGCAGTGAAAAAAGAAATCATATCAGAAAAAAGTTAGGCTAATAACAAAAAAAGAGACAAAAAATTTGTAATGGAAGAAAGCTTTCAGAGGAGAACTGGAGAAGGAAATACTGGGAACTGTAGGCGGTGGAAGAAAATGAGAGAAGAAATATACTATTACAGATGTTACCCCATCTTAAAAATTTAATTTTTGAAACGTTTAGTACATAAAATAAAAATTATTTTTAATTTATATATGTTAAATATATTACATAAATTATAAATTTTAATTTAAATCATAACATAAATTCTGACTCTAAATATAATGTTAGAATGTCCCAATGTCTCATAATATTTCATTGTCATTTTCACCACAAATATTTTCATTTTCAGTTTCGCAGTTTAGTTGGATAGATGATGATTGTCAACTTGTCATCCCGCTATAATTTTTGTCGCCAGTCCCGAATTGTTTTCCTTGTCGATTTAATAAAGCGACATCATCTTTATGTTTTTCCTTGTCGATTTAATAAATTTGAGTTTTTAATTCGACACATCATCTTTTTTTTACCGTAAAAAAGTTTTGTTTGTGAGATTAAGAAATTTAAGTCTGTTTAATTTATTGATTTAAAATTTTAATTTAAATTGAAATTAAATTTTAATAAATTTTATAATTTTATAAATTTTTTTATTATAAAAAAATTAAATATAATTATTTTTAAATTTTTTTTATTATAATAACATTTAAATTTTATGAAATAAACAAATCTTATTTAATAAAACGCCAGCAATTTTTGTTTTTTGTCGGCTTTTGTATGCCACACGGTTCCTTCTCGGAGAGACACGCGTAAACGGTCAAATCTCAAATGCCAGTCGTGAGGCCGAATCAATCCTCGTAAGACGTCGTCCTTTTCACGTTCGAGGCACTAATTCATGGGGGGTATTCCCGTAACATCCTCGTAGGCCCCACATTCTTCAAATAAAATCTCAGAAGGTCGGTGACACATTAATACCTTACTCTCTCTCTCTCAGACTTTGTAGCTTCTTCTTCTCCGTGTTAACAATGGACGTCCGTGAAACAATAACCAGCCTAACCGACGTCGCTTTGAGCGTCACGAAGCATCTTCTTCAGACCGAAGGCAAGGACTCGAACCTGGTTTTCTCGCCATTGTCGATCCACGTAGTGCTGAGCCTGATCGCGGCTGGGTCCAAGGGTCCCACCTTGGACCAGCTTCTCTCCTTCCTCAAGTCAAAGTCCACCGATCACCTCAACTCCTTCGCTTCCGAGCTCGTTGCCGCCGTCTTCGCCGACGGGAGCTCCGGAGGCGGACCCCGATTGTCCTTCGCCAACGGCGCTTGGGTCGAGAAGTCTCTTCCTGTCAAGCCTTCTTTCAAACAGGTTGTGGACGCTTCTTACAAGGCGGCTATTTCTCAGGTTGATTTCCAGGCCAAGGTAAAGATTCTCTCTTTCTTTTTAATTAGGTTTGGAATTGATTGAGTGAACGATCTTTACTTCTGATGAATAATGATGATCCGCTTTTTTTTTTTTTTTTACTTTGGTTATTATAATTATATTTTGTTTTCCTATTTGTTGCTATTTTAAGCTGTTCGGTAAAGTAAAATTGATGCCCTATTAAGGTGTTAATATGATCAAATAAATGGACTTTTATTCTATGATTAGCTCATTAGATTGAGGGTTTTTTGAAATTGGGTGTTTATATCATACTTTGGGGTTAATTCTTTGTTATTTAAGCAAATAGCATGAGGCTTATGAGCCGTTTTAGTATCAGGATTACTTGAGAATCTCAACCATGTGTTTTTATGCTTAGTTAAAGAAGGAAAGAGACCCTGTGATTTTCTAGATCTCTCTTTCCTAATTTCTTATGCCCAAAGTGTGAAAATGATAGTTAAACTGGTATTACCTAAATGTTTTTATGACAAAATGAGGGCAACATAGTTGGACTCTGATAGAGCAATCAGTCATTTTAATCTGTAAAACATAATGGATTTATCCACTTTTCAAGGATTCCAATGGTTTTCACCGGGATTTTATTAAGAATAAGACGTCCTATTTCTATACTACTGAGAGCAATAAAAATCACTGAAGAAAAAGGAACAAACAAGAACACACAAGTTTTTAGTGTTTCACCATGATGAAAGAGTTTGCATCCATTTTTAACCGCTATAAAATTTCACTATGATGAAAAATAAGATTACAAGAGAAACCACACCTCAGGGCTCTCTCAGCCTCTGTGTGTGTGTGTGTGTGTTTTTTTTTTTTCCTAATCTATTTGATTAATCCTAAAAACAACAAAAATTAGGCTACAGAGCTCAACAAATTTGCCTATACACTTTCTGTACGGTGTAATTCTTTTCCCTATCTATTTTTTGAAATGATACCATGTTGTTTAGTTTCCATAATATTTTCTTTTACAACCTAGTTTTCTGAATGCTGATATTGTGAGTCGTTGATTGTGGGGGTGCTGGAGGCTGCTGAGGTGACACGAGAAGTGAATTCATGGGCTGAGAAAGAAACTAGTGGCCTTATCAAAGAGGTTCTTCCTCCTGGATCAGTTGACAGCACAACCAGGCTCATCTTTGCCAACGCATTGTACTTCAAAGGAGCCTGGAGCGAGCAGTTTGATGCTTCAAAAACAAAAGATTATGACTTCCACCTTCTGAATGGGTCTGTCAAGGTACCCTTCATGACCAGCAAGAAGAAGCAGCTCGTCAGTTCCTACGACGGATTCAAAGTCTTAGCACTTCCTTATAAACAAGGCAAGGACAAGCGGCGCTTCTCCATGTACTTCTTTCTTCCAGATGCTAATGATGGGCTGCCACATTTGGTGGACAAAATTGGTTCAGAGCCTGGATTCTTGGAACGCCATATTCCCTATCAACAAGTTAAAGTGGGCGACTTCAGGATTCCGAGGTTCAAAATTTCATTTGGGTTCGAAGCTTCCAATACCCTGAAAGGTCTAGGACTGGTGTTGCCTTTCTCTGGTGAAGGTGGCCTGACGGAGATGGTGGAGTCGCCTATTGGTCAGAACCTGTATGTTTCAAGGATATTCCAAAAGTCCTTCATTGAAGTTAATGAGGAAGGCACAGAAGCTGCAGCTGCTTCTGCTGGTGTTATAATGTTGAGATCTCTGGTGGTCAGCAATGAAATAGACTTTGTTGCTGACCATCCATTCCTGTTCCTGATCAGAGAAGACATGACCGGGACTGTTCTGTTCAGTGGTCACGTGGTCAATCCCCTCCTTGCGGGCTGATCACATAATCTCTCTATACTGAAAACTTTGTGAGTAGATCGAACCAAAAAACGAGCATATGGTTTTTCCTTGACTGGACCTAATTAACTGCCGTTGCTATGACTTTTGCAGCTTTATATAATTTACTGCTTTCAAAGAACGTGGACAATGTTCTTTTGTTGATGCAGTATTAGGATCTGCGAAGTCCGGTATAATAAGCTAGCTTGAAGAATCGTATTTTTTTTTTTGTTGATTGCTGGACTTTATATGTTGAGAATCAGATAAAAGTTTTATTACCTTACTCTGATACTGGATAATGTTGACTTATAATTTGTATGTGGATCTATTATTACGATTATGTAAAGGAAGTATTTAGCATCTCTTCATTTTTAATTTTCCCGTCGGTAATTGAAGTTTGATGTGGGATTTTTTTTTTCTGGATTTTTCTCGATCGCCTTCTCTCTCTCTCTCTCTCTCTGTTTTTTTTTTTTTTTGGCTAATAATCAAGGTCTTTTCTCCATCTGTTTTAGTTTTTTCTAATAATAACAATAATTTCATACTAAACATTTTGACAAACGAAAAATTAGTCAGGGTTCTAATATTAACAATATGTTTTAGAGTATAATTTAAACATTTTTGACAAACGAAAATTTGAGTTAAAGTTGTAATTTGAATAAAATTGAGTAATGTTGAATAAAATTTTTTAAAAGAATCTGAATTTAAATAAAATTAAATCTTAAAATTTTTTAGATAAAAACGTGTCCGTGAAAATGCATTGAATAACTTCTGTTTTAAGTGACGATCCCTTCTCTCCAAGGAAAAAAAAAAAAAAAATGATGACCTCAAATAACTACACAGTTCTTAGAGTCAAATGCCAAGTACATCTTTCATCAATTCAACTAGACAAATTTTTTAAAAACCAGGAGATATTTAGTTTACAGGATTGTGTAAAGAAAAAAAGGAAAAGCGTAAAACGTGCGCGGTTCATTAGCCACAAAACATCGGCTGAAATGTGCACGTGGGGTGTGATACTAATGGCCGACTTTTGTTTTAGTATTCACACATAACGTGCCTCTCTTAACTCGTAACGTGGTATCGAGCTGCTTTTTGTTTCACTTTGCTTTGTTAACTGCTTCTTGTAAAATATCTATACTTAATCCACCTGTGCATTTTTCATTTGTTAATTTAGGATTAGTTACGTGATCTAGTGTGATTACAAATATACATTAAACAAAAAACATATATTAAACAATTAAGTAGCTAAGGTTGCGCGAAATTTGAAAAATTCTGAGTTCTCCTTTTAACTCTTGCTTCTGTCTTTTTATCCTCCTTTGTCGAGTGTAAAATCGATTTGATCCGTCCATTAAAAACAAAAACCACCGACTGAAATATGAATAATAACTCTACTGCGGTATCATCAAAGCCGTCATTACAAACTCAAGATAAAAAGATTGAAGATAAAAAGACTCGTTTATTTGCTGATTAAAATTTTAAATTTTAAATTTTTTTAAAAAATATCATATTTAATTTTTTTTGCTACAGAATTTATAACAAATATTATATCTTAATTTAAATTAAAAATTTAAATATATAAAGTGAACTAAGCTAAGGATTCATATTAGAAAAAGGGAATTTTTTCTCACCATTTTTTTTTTCGAAAAAAAGAATTACAAGGACACGAGTGACCCAGTTATATCATTGTAGTGGTTTTTCTTGGCCCAATTTTGCCCAAAAATAAAAGATTCCTAGTTTGAATGAGCTTAAACTGTGAGGTGGAAGGTAATTGTCATGCGTCACTTTTGCTTTCTATTTTTATGTCTTTTGTGTCATGTGGGTCGTCTAGAGTTTCCTTGCATTTATCGGATAAGAAAAAAAGTTAGGATTAGAATTTGGATTAGACCTCTAAACAATCAAGTGTCTTTGGACCCCTTTTTGTCTCCAAGACCCTGTTTCTCACAATAATGTGTTTGTGTTATGCTCTTTCACTATAGAATACAACAAAAAGAAAGAATGTGAAGAATGTCTCATCCAGATTCAATTAATTAACAACAATATTGGTCATTATGAGGCTGAGAAAAAGCAAGTAAATGAAGCAGTAACGGTGAGGAAATTGCATGTGAGAAAATATTGGTTTTTGAGAATTGTTATCTATGGGATTGCTTAAGTTCGCAAGAAAGTGCAATTTCCTTGAAGGGTGTTTGAAGAGTTGACACCCATACTTCATAATTGGGTTTTATTTCAGTCTGAATTCTCAGGAAACGACAACGTCCCAACGTAATCCGTATGAAACTCTCTCTCTCTCTCTATCTCTCTCTCTCTCTCTCTCTCTCTCTCTCTCTTTTTTTTTGTTTTTTTTCTCTGAGGGTTCTGTGTATTTTATGGGAAGGAGGTCTCTGAGCATAAGTAAATAAATACAAGTAAATCATGACCTGCCTTAAAATTTATTTTCCTTTCTCGGAAGAAAACAACAACACTTTTCTTTACTAATTCTCTCTCTCTCTCTCTCTCTCTCTCTCTCTCTCTCTCTTCTTTTGCGGGTTCCCATATTCTCGTTTTTCTCAGGTCGGTGATTTACAATTACTAGTAGTAGCACTGAACAAGGAATAAGGAAGAAACTTTTCTCCTCAGAAATCCGCTTTGGCTAAAAAAAAAAAAAAAAAAAAAAAAAAAAAGTAGAAGAAAGAGGAGAAAAGGAATAAGAAAGAAAAGATGGGGGAAACGGCAAATCACCAGCCACCGCCGCCAGCACAGATGATGCCGCCGCCGCCTCAGCCGCTACCGCTCGGAGGCGCCAGGGGTCCCACTTGGGTTCCGACTGAGCAACTCCACCAGCTTCACTATTGCATCCACTCAAATCCCTCTTGGCGTTAGTCCATTTCTTCCCTTTTTGTTTTTTTGTTTCTTATCTTCATATCATTCTTTTACTTGCTTTATCTCGAATCTGGACATTGGAAAATTCACCTTTTTGATTTGGATTTCTATTTTAATTGGTATATTATATTGTTGTTCTTGTTAATTTTTTTTTTTTTTTTTATCTGATGAAAATATAGTAAAGCTGAGATTCTTTTGTATTTTAATTTTTTAATTAAAAGAGGTATGTGTTTTTCTTGTTATTATTGTTATTAAATGTTATTATTTTAAGTGTATTAGCTAGCGGCAGCCTGCATGTCTACGCCTAAGGAGAGGATCTTACATAATCCCCATATATATATATATATATGTATGTATGTATGTATGTATTTATTACATTTCTGCCCCGTCAATTTCAGATTTAATTTTAATTCATAGTTGAAATCTTTAAGTCTAAATGCTCATTATTTAATTGACTTATATAAATTTCCTAGCCAATTCGCGCTTTTTTTTTTAGGCCTTAGCAATAGCCAATTCCATGTTACATAAGTTCGAACTTAGAACTTAGAAGTATCATGTTTACAAAAAATATAAAGAGAAACTTTTACGAGGCAATTTCAGATTTAATTTTAATTCATAGTTGAAATCTTAAAGTCTAAATGCTCATTATTTAATTGATTTGTATAAATTTCCTAGCCAATTCGCGCTTTTTTTTTTAGGCCTTAGTAATAGCCAATTCCATGTTACATAAGTTAGAACTTAGAACTTAGAAGTATCATGTTTACAAAAAATATAAAGAGAAACTTTTAGGTAAATTGTAAAGTTGAGAATATATATATATATATATATATATATATATATTGCTTTTTAGTATTGTTGATGGAGTTAAGTATCTCTGCAAGTACTAATTTCTTCGAATTAATTGTGATTTTACAGCAATAGCATGTCTTCTAGCTTTCCAACATTATGTTGTGATGCTTGGGACTATAGTTTTGGTTGCCAAGACGCTTGTGCCTCGAATGGGTGGAGACAATGTAAGTTATTTCTGACCATACCAATGTCCTTTTTTTTTTTTGTTTAGGAAAAGAAGCCGTGGAGTTAACATTCTTACTTTGTTCTTGTACTCAATAGGGTGATAAAGCGCGGGTGATCCAAACATTGCTGTTTATGGCAGGAATTAACACACTGATTCAGACGATGATTGGGTCGAGGCTTCCGACGGTGATGAGTGCCTCGTTTGCTTTTGTTCTGCCTGTGTTGTCAATTATCAACAGCTACTCCGACAGGACATTTCCAGATGAGCACGAGGTACCCAAAAATATGGTGGAGTATGATTGGATTGTTAATTATTTCTGAATTTATATGTACAAAGATGGAGTACGTTTTAGCACTTTTTATGGTATGTTCGCATAATTCATGAAATGTTCAAATGTTTGAAAACATTGTGTACTCGTGTTTCGATGTATGACATGACCTGATTTCTTTCCCACATTCGAGCAAACATCTTATGCATCATACTATTTTAAACTTATTGATTACTTCTTAAATTGTTAATGTTGTCCTTGAAGTTCCAATATAGAAAGAAACAAAATATATGTAACAATAGATCAGTGGTTTGTGTTTGTTTGGTTTTTCTGCACCACATTTTGATCTGTCTCTTCTTCAATCCGGACTTCCGAGCAAATCAAGCCTGACTTTTCCTTGTCTTCTTTTGTTTCCTGCCCTGGTTAGCTAGGCCTGGGTCTCTAAGGCTAAGTAAGAGAGTAAGGTTTATGTTTGTTTTGATTGCCATTTAAACTTCCTTAGCCTGAATTTTCTCTTCGATGGTTTCTGAGCTTTTGTTTTTTAGTTTTTTATTTTTTTATAGGACTTGTTAGCAGTTTATGTTTAGAAAAAAATGGATACCTTGATAACTTTAGTTTTTGCGGCGTGCAGAGGTTTCTTTATACAATGAGAACTATCCAAGGATCTTTAATTGTTTCTTCCTTTGTCAACATGATCCTCGGTTTCAGTGGGGTATGGGGCAATTTGACACGGTAACGTAGTTCTAACCTTTTTATATCAAATTTTTATTATCATTTTAGTTCCTATTTGTTGCGTGCTTGTTGAGATTCTGTAGCTTGAAATTTGGAGGAGTTCATATTAACCTGACCATCATGTCAAATTGCTTTTTCCCTGTAGATTCTTTAGTCCCATTGTCATCGTGCCACTGGTTTCACTCGTCGGTCTTGGGTTGTTCTCAAGGGGCTTCCCACTTGTAATGTCACTTTCAGAAAACCTTACTGTTTCATGACACAAATATCAAAAGCCCGTGTAACACTTTATCTTGTATGCAGCTAGGGAACTGCGTGGAAATTGGCCTGCCAATGTTAATTCTTCTGGTCATCTCCCAACAGGTTAACAACTTAACAAGCCTTCCACTTATAGTGCTTAAACGTTTTGCTAAGGGTTTACAATTACTGAAACTGTATATGTTGTGTTTTTGCAGTATTTGAAGCGTCTCCACCCAATTGCTCATCACATACTCGAAAGATTTGCCTTACTTCTTTGCATTGGGATTGTCTGGGTTTTTGCTGTTATCCTCACTGCTGCTGGTGCTTACAACAATGTTAAGCAGCAGACTAAAATAAGTTGCCGTACGGACCGCTCTTACCTTATATCGTCTGCTCCTTGGTATGTTCACATGACGAGTCTTTTGCTTCCTAATGGAGTCATGTTTCCTTCTGGAAATTATTTCTCTTTACACAATATGGTATTGTTCCAATGTAGGATCAGAATTCCATACCCATTTCAGTGGGGTACTCCCATATTCAAAGCAAGCCATGTCTTTGGGATGATGGGGGCAGCTCTTGTTGCATCTGCTGAGGTTTAGTCTTTATCCACAGAAATTCAGTATCAATTTACTTAGAAAGACACTGATTCTTTTCCTGCTTGTCTTATTCCAAAATATATTGTGAAATTTACTTTTCCTATTCTTGTTTGGTTTTATTCACGAGATTTTCAAATCGTAGTAAAAGTTGGCTTCAATATAGTGTATTGATAACTGATTTATTATTTGAGACTTCGTATTGAGTTCGCAATCTCTTTTCTATGTTGGAATATAACTTTAACAATCAATGCAGTCAACTGGAACTTTTTTCGCCGCAGCGCGGCTTTCTGGTGCTACAGCTCCTCCAGCATTTGTTCTTAGCAGAAGTGTTGGAATGCAGGTTTGGTCATCATCTGTTCTGTTGCTCGACCCTAGACAACTCCCAAAACTGAAATTCTATATCTTTATAGTTGCTGTCATGAAGATGGAATTATAGGTCTTTCGATATTCCTTAAGGACCTTAACCAACTAGAAATTAAAAATAAGGTTCTGTAATTTCCAAATGCAGGGTATAGGCATGCTGCTTGAAGGAATTTTCGGTGCTGCTTTTGGCAATACTGCATCTGTGTAAGAAAACAATGCTTCTATCCGGTTTTGCTTTTCATATTTCATGTGCTATACAATTTTCGGTTTTCTTTTTTACCACTTCTCCTTACGTTATTAATGATATTTTCTAAATACTGTTACAGTGAAAATGTTGGCCTCCTTGGACTCACTCACATTGGTAGCAGAAGAGTAGTGCAAATATCTACTGCTTTCATGTTCTTCTTCTCTATATTTGGTTTGTTTTTCACTTCCTGTCGACATTATTTCGAAGAATTCAGGGTTGCATTCTCATGTTTGATCATCTTACGTTGTGTGTTCTCAGGAAAGTTTGGTGCCTTCTTTGCATCTATTCCTTTGCCAATATTTGCTGCTATATACTGTGTTTTGTTTGGCATTGTCGGTGAGTGACGCTGCTGATGACATTATGGTCCAATTCGGTCTTTTTTTCTTCTCAGTTTTGTCTGTGTTTCTAGTTATGAACACGTACTATATACATATGAATTTGCTAGGAACGTGGTCTTTTTCCCAGCCAAACAACCCAAGCACTCACACACAAGCAGCCAAACACCAGAATTGAATGCGTACAGAAGAATTTTTTTTTTTTTTTTTTTTTTTTTTTTTTTTGAGAATAACTTCAACACCAGCTCATACAACCAAAATCAGCTTGAGAAAATTAAAGAAAACCGAAATGGATAGACTGGAGTATTGGAGGACTCCAGAGAACTCCTATCTCTGGTGGTATTCGAGAGACCACCAACTCTTCCTCACAAATCTCAGCCTAATCAAAACTCTGCCCCTTACCTCCCTTTTATACCTTTCCTCTAATCCTAGCCAAAACCAAGACAAGTCAGCAGTAAACATAATTCCTCATAAATTACATCCAAACCCAATTTATTTTCTTTCTCCCCCACTTTACCCCTCTTAGTAACTTTCTAGGAGCTAGTATCTAACAGAATTAGTATCTTTTTTTTTTGTTTGTTTTTTTTGGCCAGCTGCTTCTGGGATCTCTTTCATGCAATTCACAAACAATAATTCTATGAGAAATCTCTACATTTTGGGCCTTTCCTTGTTCCTTGGGATATCAATACCTCAATATTTTGTTATGAACACCACTGCCGATGGCCGTGGACCAGTAAGAACGGATGCTGGATGGGTAAGTAATATTTATCTCAAACATGCTAGTAATCTGAGCTCTCTCTATATTGATTCTCTCATCGACATTTTTCAATTTCAGCTTAAACTCGTCTGATATGTGTACATGATTTTGTCGTTCCTGCAGTTTGACGACATACTGAACACAATCTTCTCGTCTCCCCCAACGGTTGCCATGATTGTGGGGACGTTGCTTGACAACACGCTTGAATCCAAGTATGCGATTGACGACAGAGGAGTGCCATGGTGGAGACCCTTCCAGCACAGGAAGGGAGACCCAAGAAATGATGAGTTTTACGGTCTACCCCTCAGGATACATGAGTATATTCCCAGCAGATTTCTGTGAGCTCAAATTGTCGGATTTTGTATATTATCAGTTGTGTGTACTATCTTATCTATAAGCACAATCTTTGTTTCATGGGCATGTTGGGTTGTGTTATAAATTGTAACGATATTATAAATGTCATGATTTTTGAGCCTTGTAGAATTTTTCCAGGGGGCCTCAATGGTAGTTGTTGGCCCGTGCAGCTTTTCCATCGTTCACAGTTCACACATCTCCCTTGAAAATTTTCCTTTTTAATTTTTCCCTTCCTTTTGTTTTCAACTCTTGTTGGCCAAGTCTCTCCCAGATCTTGAACTTCAAGGTGAACGATCTCACTCTCCTCTGCCTTCTAAAGGGTTTTGGTGCTAATCTGGTGTGTATTTTCTCAAAAAAAAAAAAAAAAAAGCAAAAGAAAAAGATCCCTGCATGTTCAAGTTATATAGCAAAACATATATTTATGTTGGAATTTAAACTATTTTTGTTGGGAGATTTTATCAGTAAATTTTTTAACCGTTAAATTTATGTATTTTTTTATTTTTACGTGATTTTATGTAGATTTAATAAATAAAAAATTTTAGTCTACTAGTATAAGAGGGTTGTTATTTATTTATTTATTATTATTATTATTATTATTATTATTTTTTATAAATTTTGAAGAGTAAAATCTCTGTTGTAGACACTGAGGTGAGTCTGAGGTAAGGCAACGTTTGACTTTTTAACCGCTGAGCTATGAAGTGTTTTCCGTTGTTGTAACAGATTTAATTAAAAAAAAAAAAAAAAAAAGCACAACAACAACAAAGCTTGCTATTATTTCGGTCCCCTATAAAATAGGTTTCATCTCTTGATAGAAAAGTAGACAGAAATAAAAATGAGAATTCACTGTAGGAATGCTTTAATAGTAGGAAATAGATTTTAATCATTAATTATATTTAGTTAAATTATTGTTTTTTAATGATATGATTTGATGTGATTTTTTGCAGCAATTGTTTGAAGAGTATTTTTTTTTTTCTTTTCACACCTTTAACGTGATTTTTAAGAGTGTTTAGTTCATTAATTCGAGTTTTTAATTTTAAGTTAAGACGTGATTTTATGTGAATTTTTTATTATAGTAAAAAATTAGATGTGACTGTTTCTGAAAATTTTTTACTGTAATAAAATTTGAATTTTAAATTTAAATCGGTAAAGTAAACGAGATTAAGTGCATGTTTGGTTGGGGGATTGAGGGATTCAAATCCCCTGATTAAGGTCAGATCAGTGTTTGGAAAGATAAAAATGAACAGTAAAAAATAGGATCACAAAAGTGATTGAGATCATTTTGGGACCTGATTTTTGAATCAGGCCCCCCCCGATTCACCCGTTTGAGACCCAGTGTACAGTAAAATTTACTGTGCACTTAATGCTCGCACCCAACTTCCAACGACCCGGCTTCCTCTCCCATGCTTCAGTAGAGAATCTTTCTTTGCAGTCCCTTTTTTCCTCTCGTGTGGGTGAACAGCCGAGATTCCCTCTGGCTTTTTTGGGACTTTCTCTTCTCCACTCTTCTCGTCTGTTCCCAAACGTCCCCTCGTTGTTCGCAAGTTCCACCTCGGTCGCCGTTGATGAGAAGTGGCCGGAGTAAAGGCGTTTTTGTCAACAATCAAAGAAAACTCCAAATTCGGTACCGATTTCACTGATACTACAGATGCAAGGTCATTCCTTGTCTTCACCGGAGAGAGGTCAGAAGGTCGTTGAGGACTCGGAAGAAACCATTTTCTGCGTTTGGAGTGCTGCATCCGCCGTCCTTCATCTCGTCGTCGGATTCAAACTCTGTAACGGTATGTTCTACTCACATTGGCTAAAAATTTCTTGTTGGTTTCTGGATGTGACTTTGGTTTCTGTAGACAGGATAGTGTTTGATTTGATTGTGATTGTGGTTTGTGGAGATAATGTTGGACTTGGTTGTGATTCCGAGTTCATTTTGGTTCATTTTTTGAACTTTATTTCTTGCAACATTGCTTTGATAATCCTGATATTCTTTGGAATTTGGACGGGTGGGGATTGTTCTTTAGCAAGAAACAATAACAGACTTTTCATGTTCTGATTATTGGTTTAAAGTCTCAAAAACAAGAAGAGTTTAGAAGAGCCCATAATGTTTAAAGTCTCTGCCCTCACTGTAAGGTCTGTGATGCTTATCACAAATTACTCATTTGATAGTCAATACAGATTGTTATTAGGAGCATTATCTTAAGAATTAGCAGTTGAAAGGTGAATACCACAGGTAGGAACAAAACACATGTAGGTCAGCCTTTGGCCAAGAGGAAACAACTAAGGTAGCCCAGAAAAGAAAAATGACAGAGCAATTCACTAGGAAGGTTTAAAGGAACTACCATGGCCATAATAACGTGTTACATGTTACATGTATCCTAATAATTTGAACGAGTCAACAACAATAATAACAGACACAAAACATAAATCATCATTTGCTGTGAATTCTGGTTGTTATCAAATTTACTGTTGGGTATCTAGACTTTTCTACTAGGGTATTTTGTGCCTAGAACTACTCCTCTCCATGAGTTTTCAACAAAATAGGGCAGAAATTTCAATGATCCCTTTGGATTTCTTTTAATACAATGCACTAACTGTCAACAACTACCTTGCTCTCCTATATGTTCATATAGCAAGAAAACATCAAGGTGTGGTTATACGTAAATAGTTGGACAAGTGTATTGAAAAGTTACTTTTTTAATGGGCAGAAAATGATTTTCCAGCTTAACACGTGAAAAGGAAATGTGAAAATCTGATCATTGTAGAACAGAGAGCTGTAAGAAGAAAATATAAAGGAAATGCAACAATTAAGAACAATTCGACAAGACACATAGGCACAATGCCCACACCCTAAGAACACTTCTTGACATGTTTGTCACCAATTCCACTTTCTTTCTCTCATTTCCCTACAAGCTTCCAAGGAATTTTTCTCTTCCCTTTGTTGCCGTCAATACCCAGCCTTTGCTCTTAGTGAGTGTTTGAGCTTGTGAGGGCTGGGTGACAAAGAAGAGGAACAACAAAGACAATGTAAAAGTCACAAATTTATAACAAAACTAACGTAAGGATTTTTCTAAAGTAAAAAAAATGTTATATTCTTAGAAAATTTCCTAGAATGTCCGGGATGCCAATGTTCATGGAATGTCCGGGTTGTTTTTTAGATCTAGATCGTTAGTAAGGTTTGTTGTTGTTAGCATTGTTTTTTAGTTTTGTTGTCATTTTGTGAATGTGGTGTCTTCCATTTTTGCATGTGTTGTCCTCCTCTTGGTTATGATATGCGTGCGTAGATGACAAGAAAAACTAGAGATGAGAGGCCACTTTTTTGGAGCCCTGCTGCAGAGGCTTTTTTACTAGAGAAATTGTACGAATACCACGACAATAACCATGGTCGCCTACTAGAAACTCGTCACTATAATCATTGGGCCTAAAAAATAGCCGGCTTTTTTGATGGCTATGTCCCCGATGGTGAGCGTTTTAAGGTGAAACACTGACGATTGGGTAAGGTATACGCCGCGTACAAAATGTTACAAAGTCATACAGGAGTAGAATGAGATTCTACCACTTCAACTTTCACTTGTTCCGAGGAGCTGCAGAAAGATCTTTGTAAGGTAACATATGGCATTGATTATAATCACAATAACAGTGACATATTTAAATTGTTACAAACTTACCTCTCTACTTAGAGGTTACTAACCAATTCTCTAATTTATTTTTAGTGAAACCATGATGTGAAAACATTGTTTACTAATGGATGGAAGCTGAACGACGCGTACTTGGCTGCCCTTTTCCCCAGTAGAGTTGGAGCTACTGGATTAGGTGCATACCACCCAAGTGTAGGAGAAGAGGCTGCGGATGATGCACACATGGAGGATGTTACTGCTACTGATGAACAACAACAGCCCACCGGAGATGCTCCATACCAGAATAGTGATGATGACGACGTGCATGATGATCTTTCCAGCAGCGTTGAACGTTATGGACAACGAAATGCCACAAATATCGCCTCATCGTCACATGGGATTCGGAAAAGACAGTCCAGAGCAAGGAAATCCAATGATTCTTCGCGGGAGATGCTACTCTCATATATTAAGGACATGAGATATTATTTGAGAGAGGATCTTTGTACAGACAAGGAAAGCCAGCCATCTTTGAACATCGTCAATGGCCCTAGTGAAGCTGATATCATCCTAAATTCGCTTGCAGAGATGGGACTTGACAAGCATATGCAAACACATGCTTTTGACAGGATCATGAGTTCTCCCACTTGGCGGCCAGTTTGGGGCATAATTGATGACGACATTAAGCGGAACTTTATTAGTGACTTTATTGAAGTCCCACAAACTCCAGCCCTACATCTGTTTCGGGATCCTTATAGCCAGCCACCTCGCAACTTCTCTCAAGTCCCAAATCCCTACAGCCAGCCACCTAACCCATTCAATCACCCACCTAACCCCTACATCCAGCCACCTAATTCATACAATCAGCCTCCATAGCCCTATAACCAGCCACCAAACCCCTACAACCGCCCACCTACACCTTAAATGGCGAATGTTAGTGCCAAATGGTCCAATTTTCCCCCATGGTGGACCACGGATTAGTGTCTACTAATTTCATTCGAGTGTTATCTACTTAGTGAGGTTTATTTGAGTCGTGTTCTCCACTATAATGTTTAAGTTGATTATGAGTTGTATCCTTTATTTTCGACATGTGCACTTGGACCATTGATCCGGATTGTTATGGTGTATTTGTTTTAATTCCAAAATCATGACTTGGACCATTTGAGTTGTGGTTTTATTTATGAGTAATTGTTTTAAATACATTTGAGTTATTATAACCAACTCCTCATTTAGTTTGGAACGCAGGTGGTTGACAAAGTGGATTACAATAATTGAGATCATACTTGACACAATTTTTGTCTTTAATTTCTCATTACAGGTTAACGCATAAAGCAACATCATGCAGTCAGAAGGTTCAACAAACAAAAGTCATGAAGTGGATTCAAGTAGAACGAGACGCCGCAGAAGGGGCTTTCGTGCAGCAATACGCCTCGCTACAGCCGCAACCATTGTTTATGATGAGGACCGGGTACCAAGGCCGATGCATAACTCTGCTTTAAGGGGTATAGACAAAGTGAACGAGTTATTAGCAAATACTAATGAGGCTGCAATGTTTAACAAGGTACGTATGGGACCACGTGCATTTATGATTCTTTGTGAAATACTAATAGAGAGAGGTTTGTTACAACCAACAAACAATATAAACGTCCCAAAACAAGTATTTGTCTTCTTAACCATCGTTGCACAAAGTCAAACCAATCGTGAGTCACAAGATGTATGGCAACATTCGGGGGAGACAATTTCACGAAGATTCAGTGACGTCCTAGGTGCAATTTGTGCGTTGCACGATGATTTCATTAAACCTCCCAACTATGACAAAGTTAGTGAATTTGTCCATGGCAATCGTTATAGATATGGGACTTGGTTTAACGTAAGTTTTGTTTCTCAGTCTTATCAGTATGCCACAACTTTGGTTTATAAACATACTAACATATTTCATTATGGAACTGTTGTTCAGGACTGTATTGGCGCAATTGACGGAACTCATATACCGTGTACACCGATTTGTGTTCAAAATCTGACTACGTATCGCAATAGGAAGGGGTTCAACTCTCTTAATGTAATGGCAGCCTGTTCCTTCGATATGAAGTTCACGTACATATTTAGTGGTTGGGAATGTTCGGCACATGATGCACGAGTGCTTGCGGATGCGGTCGCTGAACCCAAGTTCAAATTCCCACATCCATCGCCGGGTAAGACCGCAATCTATCCATATGATTCTCAATTTATTACCTGTTACAACATCCAAATTCCAACAAAATTCGTTTAACTTGCATAGGCAAATACTATCTTGTTGACGCGGCGTACGCGAACAATGGTTGTTTTCTTGCTCCGTACAGAGGTGGGACTTACCACTTGCCTGACTACCAAAGGAGAAGTGGTGGATTTAAAGGACCTAAAGATGTTTTTAACTACAAACACTCATCCCTGCGAAATTGTATAGAGCGGACATTTGGTGTTTGGAAGGCTAGGTTCCCTATCTTAAGGCAGTCTAATAACACTTATCCAATGACTAAACAAGTGAAGATTCCAGTGGCATGTGCAATCTCACATAATTTTATTCACATGGTAAAAGAGGGGGACTCGCTTCTAAATCAGTACTACCGTGATGGAGTACCGGTCAGTGAAATAGATCCACCCAATAGTGATGGATTTGATGACGATGATGATGATGACAATGCCCCTGAGGGGCCAGCAATAACAGGAGCTACTGTTAGCCGAATAGAGATGGGTCGTTTTAGGGATCGCCTAGCGAATGACATGTGGGTGGAATACCAATGAAGCCGTGGAAGACAAGCTTGAAAGTAAATGCAGGCGCCCTAGGTCATATTCATTTCAATGAGGTTGGCACAAGTATTTTGTATTCTCAATTATTAACTGCTATTAATTGATTCTTTTTTCTTTTTCTTTTCTGTTCTTTTTTCAATTTTTGTTTTTTAGAGTATAACTTTTGACTAACTTGTGCTATATAAATAGGTGCTGTTCAAAGAGATGGATATTGGTATGAATGAGATTATTACAAAAATGTGAAGAGGCTATTAATTTAGTTCAGAAAAAGAAATTAGGTAAACATTTGAAGAAAGCAGTTCTATCCGTCAGGTTAGTGTTGTATTCGACGTGCGTGAATTGTCAAAAGTTGTGGCGAATCCAACTAGTGTATTTTCTATACTTATGTCAAAAGTTGGATTTTCCCCCGAATGCCATTTTGTATCCCTCCCCCGCTCATGGCCCATGTTGGATCAGTATGCTTGGTCTAAAATTTTTATAGTTGTGTTTGTACAACAGTAGACTGATTGACTTGTAAATGTATTGAATACTTGAAAGAATGTTAAGGTGATTTTTTTTTCCTGCTGAAGTTGCATGGAACCATGATTGACCTCTGCTAAATGCTATAAGTGGCGTTAAATTCCTTCATGGTTTAGTTAAAAGCTATTTACCTTTACCTGCATTTTACTATGATCCATTAATACACCCAATACCCAGCACTAATAAGGATTGGCCAGAGAAGAGCATTGGTAAGAGTTTTTTTGTTTTGTTTTTGTTTTTGTTTTCTTTTCCTGGTTTTTTGGTTTTTTTTTTTGGCTGCCCCTGAGTGGCAGAAGCACCACGCCGCCTTTAGCATTTTGAGCTTGGCAGACATAGCTACCCATTTTACAGAGGTCATTTCATTTCTAATCTTGAAGTATAGCGTTTGTTACAGGTAAGAAAGGTTCTTTATTTGATAATATCTGCAGCAAACATGCTCCATTCGAACATGGTATGATACTTTCTGCTTTGAATTTTGTTGACGGTGTTTTTCTGACAACTTGTATATCCTCCCAGAATCACTCACAGTTACGTTAATCACTGGATTATGAAATGAGCATGAAATAATACAGAAGAAACAACAAATTTATAGTGGTTCGGCAATAATATTGTGCCTAATCCACTTGTGCATGCACTATATCTTTGAGTTGAGTACAAGTATTCTATCTGTAATACAAATGGTTTCTAACCCCCTTTTTTGGGTTCTTTTCGTTCTATTTATAGTGTCTCTCATACGGTTGCACATTCCCGGTTCCCAAGAGAGAAGCCATCTCCCGTCCTCGGTCTCCGTGAGGGTAGGTGAGTTCTCATGATGACTTATCCTTGGAAATTCGACGGATCTCTCTAGGTTGACACCTGATTTCCTGACTCCAAAAGTAGCCGTCGGATCAGTACTTCCCTCCTCTGGTTGACATGACCTCTGGCAGCCGACACTGATTCCTCGACGTCGCTTCATGTGCCCGTAGAGACCTTACCCGGCGCCCCTCCTCCTATGGCCTCTCTCGACGCAGAGGGCACATCCGCTACGCTTTACCTCATTGCCAACAGTCGATCCTCCGCGGGGAGTTCCTCGACGTCGGTCAAGAGGAGACGTAGTCGAGGTATCGACCATGGCGTAACAAATTTGTTGTTAAATCTGGTTTTATATTACCTTTGGCAGTGTAATGCCATTGTTGTTCCCGACCTATGGCTCTTTTCCTGCTGTTTGATCAGTTTTGGCTTGGGAGGAGGCAAGTGTAGCACTCCATTTCAATCTAACCCAATATCAGTCAGTATGTCCCAACTTCGAACATATTATCACAATTTTTGGCTACATTCATGTTGATTCAATTATTCTTGAAATGTCTTATATTCCTTTTTGGCGTTGATTAATAGGTGTCTTTCAACACCTTCCTGTGAGTAATGGCTTTTCAACTACGGATTGCTTCAATTATTGAGGCCTTATGAAAAAGTGTTATGTAAGCTTGTTCATATGGTGAGCACTGCAGATGTAGAAGAAGCAAGCACTGCCTGTCTAGGTGGAGAAATTGATGATTTGATGCCAGGAGACGACATTGCAAAGTTGTGTCCCTCACCAGAAAACTTCAATTCTGACAAGCCCATCTTTGGAGTTAGTTTTTGTCGTTTTTCCTTTTACGACAATCATGTTTTTTTTCCCAGTCAAAAACAAAGTGGAATTCGTGGAGCATAATTCCATGTCGTTTTCCTATCTACGACAGATTGTAAATCAAAATAGATATGAAGAATATTTTGATATATTCCACTTCACTTTCTTTTTTTCAACTTCCTCTGAAATTGGTCTAAACAAAATTGCACATTTTTCCCCCTATTTGGTAGTTAGATTGTTATAATTTTGAGTTATAAGTATTTGTATAATTTTTTTCTAGTACTTTATTTTTTTTAATTATATAACGAATTATATTTTTTTACATTACACGTAATTATATATAATTTTTTAACTTTTATATAATAATTATATATTTTGGTCATGATTCAAATTCAAAAAATAAAACAACCAAACACTGATTCGAATCACATTTTAGGTTATAATTAGAATCATGAATATACACATTCAAATGAAGGTTCTAATCACTCTGAATCATGATTCAAATCATGAATCATGAATTTAAATCAAATAACTTAAATCATTCTGATTTTAATCTTTATACCAAACGGACCTTAAATATATTTCATGTACAAAGCTGCCTAACTTTCAAAGTTAAAAATTCATTTGATCTTGATTAGTCATAGTCAACGAGCTTATCTAATTTAAGGTTTGGAAAATGCAGTAAATGACGTCTACTTTTTAATAAAAAAACATGAGGCATGCACGAGGTGTCTAGTCAAAATAAATAAAATATATAAAACAAAACACATAATAAAAAGAAAACAAACAAGTTTAAAAAAGAAATATTCTGTAGCCTTTCAGACTTCAGTGATGGTCCATTACCTGCATCATATTGTTAGAGAAGGCTCAATCAGAAATTGAACGTCTCCTCCGTTATTTTACTTATTTAAATTTAAAATTTAAATTTTATTATAATAAAAATTTTCATAAATAATCACATTTAATTTTTTTTATTATAATAAAAACTTTCACATAAAATTAAATTTTAATTTAAATTAAAAATTTAAATTAATAAAATAAATAGGTATAGTTCAACGAGTAACATATCAATATCTTTTTCTTTTCATTATTATTATTTTTTCCTATCAAACATTACGTCACTGCTCACTTGCAGGCATAAATCGACTAAGGGCCTTTTATTCTCCATTCTCACTGAAGCCTGGTCCCACACGTTTTCTATCACTACATAAATCCGCGTTTGATGAACTTTTTATTTTATTTTATTTTTTTGGTGCGTGGAGGAGAAGAAGATATAAATAAGACTGTTTAATTTGTTAATTTTAATTTTTAATTTAAATTGAAATATTATTTTATATAATTTTTTTTATTATAATAAAAAAATTAAATATGATTATTTTTTTAAAATTTTTTATTGTAATAAAATTTAAAATTTAAATTTAAATAAATAATAAAATTGGGTGAGAGATAATACAGCAGCTTATGGTTACATTTTAGGGTAATTATTAAGGATTCGTTCACTTTATTAATTTAAGTTTATAATTTGAGTTGAGATGTGATTTTATGTAAAAAAATTTTAATGTAAAAAAATTAAATTTATTTATTTTTAAAATTTTTTTATTATAACAAAATTTAAATTTTAAACTCAAATTAATAATGTGAATGAGACAGGAGACAGTGAAACCAAAAAACACGTAATAATGGACCCCACTTAAGTGTCCCAACTTTTGGATTCATATGCAATTTTTCTCAAGTTTTACTTTTGCTTCCCAGCCGCCCTGAGTGACTGATGCCCTGGAAAATTTGTGGTGCGTTGACGCATAAATAAAAGTGTTGGCTTTTTGCCAAATAGTATTTGGATTTTTTTTTTTTTTTAATTTTTATTATTTCGTGTTCATGGTCTTGAAGCAAAGTGATTTGCACTAGTAACTGGATCTTCGCGCTTAGACTTAAACACATTCAACATTAAAATGCTAAAATTTTGGGAACACTTTCGGCGGTACTAGTTGAGACGAGTTTTGAACACTATATGTCAGGGAATGAAAATGCAAAAAGAGAGTAGAATAGAACTTCTTATTACTTCGGAAATTATTTACAAAATTATGTACATCAAACAGCAAATACAATTTTTGATGGTCACTAGATATAGTTCACTCGTCAAGCCAGTCCAGGCTGAAATATTTCTCGGCAACCTGAATGTTAAGATTCGGCAATGCGCACTTGGCGTCATCCCATAGCCAAGAGACCTCATCATCGCAGATTACCTGCCTTAAAGACTTCAAAGAAGCAGAAAACTTTGGGATACTCCTGAACCTAGAACACTCCCGCATGTCGATCTTTTCCAAGCTCGCAAGCCTATCAATCCCTTGAGGAAGACATGACAGTTTAACGCATTGCGATATGTCGAGATATTTCAAGCCAAGTAGCTCGCAAATGCTGAGAGGAAGCTCCTTTAGTTCAGGGCACGCATATAACCTCAGAATATGTAGAGACCTGAGCTTTCCCAGCTCAGCTGGTAGTTTGTATAGATAGTGACAATTGGTGATGCTCATATTCTGGAGGAAAGGCATCATGCAGATGCTCGAAGGAAGCTCGTACAAGTCGTAACAATGATCGATCGTGAATTCCAACAAAGCAGGGAATGTTTGGGGCAAGTCCACCACAGATTGATCAAAGCTGTTGTTGATCTTGCAGAGGACAAGGGATAGTTTTCTCAAATTTTTTAGTGCGACAGTGGAAGTTGATAACTGAGGGACTGAAACTTTTTCAAGCCAAAGACTCCTTAGGTTGGCCAGGCTCGAAAATTCAGGGAAATTGCGAAGGAATGCATTGGCTGAATGGTAATTTATGATTACCAATGCCCTAAGCTTTGGCATGTACTCCATGAAGGGAGGTAAGAAGTATTCCTCTGATGAGAAGTTCAATATCAGAACTTCAGCCTTTGGAAACTCCATTTGGAACCAGTCCATTTCGTTCATTTCCCCTATATTGCATAGATTACAAACATAAGAAATGTTGCCAAAAAATGTACACGACAGGCTTGTCTGTCTATGTTAGTGATGATGGTAATACCTGTATGAATAGAAACAATCCGAGCATTAAATGGATTATCTGAATTCCTTTCCCATTCTTTTGGAAGCCCCGCTTCTCTCCTCGGCATTAGTAACCTTTTCCGCTCACTTAAATTGCCACGGTTACTCAGATGCAGTGCCAGGTCCCTCAACACATCATGCTGAGTAACAGCAACGTCATAGTAGCTGGTGTACACATCTCCATCTCTGCAAACACCAAGAATAGACACACATTTATAATAATAACAGCAAATCCAAGTCATATTATTTATCAAACGTAAAATTCAACATAAACTTTCAAGGATCCACTTCATTTAACATATTGATCTTTCAAGATGGAACTCTAAAGCTTTTAGAAAGCCCAATTCCTATTTGTGCTTTCATCACGTACGTTCTTGATTTTGATTCAGACTATAAGTTCGAGGACGTTTTTTTTAAGAGTACATACCGAGCATCTTTCACCAGGGTGAGCAAATTCTTGTTCGCGAGCTCGACGAGAATGGCGAAGGCTTCTTGCACGTCGATGTCGTGCAATTCAACCCACATGTTGATGAGGATATCCAAGGGGATTTTCTTGTCCTCGGGGAAAGCTCCCAAGTCCAAGAAACACTCCCTAACTTTATCAGACAAGCAGTTCACGCTTATCGCCATTCGCTCAAGAAGGTGATTCTCGTGGGACTCGCAAATGGCTTCCCCGCGAGACAACCTGTTCTTGGCGCTTTCCCAGTACATTTCCGGCTGGTCCCGTAACGAAGCTCCAATGACCTTGAGGGCTAACGGAAGACCTTTACACTTGTTGACAATCTAAAACCAATAAATAAATCTTCAATTATCAAAACTACAAAAGAGAAAGTACTAATGGTTTTAACTGAGTTTTGAGATTGAGAAGCGACTTTATTAATTACCTGTTTGACCAGATTATGATTAGCATTCGGAGGCATGGTTTTCTGTCCAAAGGCAGAGTGACAAAACAGAGCAAGTGCTTCTTGTTCTCTCAACAACTCGACTTCGTACGTTGTATTGAGGACCGTCGGGAACTTGAAACGAGAAACGACAACCGTTTTGCAGCCGGGGATTTTGAAGATCAGCCTTTCTAGCACTTGAAGCGACCAAACGTCGTCCAAAACGACCAGATTTCGGACGCTTGTCTTCCATGGACACTGTAAGTTCCATTCAGGAATAACGTAATTGGCCCCCAGATTATCGTTCCCCATCAAAAACCCCCAAATCCTCGATCGCAACTGCTCCACGTTCGGAGATTGTGACACCGTTAGGAACAAAATCCTGTCCTTGAAGTGAGCTATTTAAAAACAAGAATTAGATTCTTAAATAAAATTATTTTTTTGAGGAAGAAGAAATTTCTTTTAGCATTTTATTTAGTTATTTTATTTACTTACATTTAACATCATCGTCTCTGCAAAACTCTCTGGCAAGAGTGGTTTTGCCAGAGCCGCCAATGCCGGAAATCCCAACGACACTCAAATCGTCTCTCCCGATGACCATCTCCTTAACCTTCTTCTTCCCCAAGTCCAGACCCATATTGACCAAACTACCCTCCTCGTTCATGGCGTGGTGGTCATCCTCCTCGGCCCGCCGAATCGCCTCCTCGACCCAGGCTGGTCCTCCGACGCCGATCTTGAGGGAGCCGAGCCAGTTCTCGATCCGGTGGTTGGACTGGTCGAGGCGGTCGAACCGCTCGGCGGTGTCGAAGCGGAGGTGGTGGACGTCGGCGAGGAGGTGGGCCTGGAGTGGGCCCTGCATGAAGACGGCGACGCGCTTCTCGAGGCGCTCGAGCTTGCGGGCGTACATGAGGTTCTTGTAGAAGTTCCAGCGGGCGGAGTTGAGGACCTTGGTGGCGAGCTCCTTGCCGTCGCGGAGGAGCTCGGAGAATCGGTCCAGCTGGGCCTGTCGGACGGCGGAGAGCTCAACGCCGGTGTACTTGATCTCCTGGATGATGGGGAGGAGCTGCTCCAGGTGGGATATGAGGTTGTCAGCGGTTGATTTGCAGAAGCATGACTTTCGGGATATGTCCCACAGCTGCTTCAGCAGCTCCGTCACGATCTCGCCGGCGAAGAAGTCCGTCACCGCCATCTTCCAGGTGGGATGGTGGCGGGTGGGTTGGTTAAAATAACTGTTTTAGTTTTAGCTGCGTTGAAAGGATGACTTAACTACTTTAATATATTCGCGTCTACTCGTGTCTCGTGTGCACTATGATAATGGAGGCAGCTCTGGCCTACAGCTTATCAGCTGTGGGATATAAATGCTTGGGTGGGCCCACGATCTCTCATTGGCATAAAACGCTCACACTTGTATCGATGAAGGAGAACAGTGTAAAATCAGCCATCACTAGTAGTACTACTTGGGTTATTATTTTATAGAGTAATTTGAGTGTAGTTTTTGAGTTGAATTTGAGTTATAATTTGAGTTAAAGTTAAAATTTGAATAAAGCTGAATAAAATTGAGTGAAATTAAAACTTAAAAGAACGAGAATTTAAATAAAATTGAAACTTGAGTTGTATTTTTTTAAATTTTATGTGTAAAAGAATATATTTATCGAAGAAAACAGGATTATTTACAAAAATTTTCCTGGAATGATGCCTCTTGTAACATTTTAATTCTGTTTAAAATTGATTATATTTTTATTTTTTATTTTTTTTAAAAAATAAAATTATTTTTAAAATTATATTTGGCATAATAAAAATAATTTTTTAATTTAGTATAAAATAAAAAAATAAAAAATGATTTTTAATTATTTTTTATGTTTTTATTTTCATTTTTTCTCTTTCGAGCAGAGAGATATTAATGAGTTTTTTTATACTAAAAATAATCTCTTAATAAAACTACCAAATGTATTTATAAAAATTATTTCTGTTTGAGATTAAAACGTTTTCATTTTCATTTTTATATAAAAAATAAAATCATTTTAAAACGAGTTTCAAACACGTCATTCGTCTCTTGATCTTTAAAACATAATATTTATTATTTTGAATAATAAAACAATAACAAAAATGCTCTATTTGTTAAAAAAATTTAACAATCATTGTTAAACAATTTAAATCACAGTTACCATTTTAACCACGCATCCTAATTTTGTAGTTGAATTTACATATAATATAATTAGAAAATAAATCATCTTCACTCCCATTACACAATTAATGATGGATGTTTAATAATTAAAAGATTAAATTTAAATTAGGTTAGAATTCATATTACATTCAAGTCATAGTTACTAAAATACTCTTAAAATAACTAATTAAATGTCATTTTCGTTAAAAATTTGACAGATAATGTTTTTTTGTTAGCATTTCATTATTTAGGAGGAACATATATTACGTTTTAAAAATTAAAAAATAAAGTGTTACCAGAGTTGTAATTTAAGAAAAATTTTTGTAAATAAGATATTTCACTTTGCATAAAAAAAAAAGAGGAGTTTTTTTTATGCAAATAATGAGGAGCTTTTTTGATGATAAAATACACACTACTTTTGTGTACGTCATTGAGAGTTAGATTCAAACGAAACGTTTCTCCCAATTTCTTTTTTTAAGTTTGCTTTTTTAGGGTTTTTGTTTTTGTTTTTGTTTTTTTTTTTTTTTTTTTTTTTTTTTTTTTCTCTCTAATTCCCCATGAAATAATTTTTCTTAGTCTAATTTTTTAAAACCCTCTTCTGTCATTAAGAAACACGTTTCGTCCCATGTTTTCTCCTTGTTTTTTGTTTTTATTTTTCGCAAAACATATTTTTTGTCTCTTGCCTTTATTTTTTGCGTTTTTGTCTTTATTTTTCTTTTTTTTTTTCCTCTCTTTCGGTCTTCCCTTTTTTTATTCTTATTTTTTTACCCTATTATACTTTTTTTTTCATTTTTTCAAGCTAACCATTATAAATATATATTTTTCCCTAATTCCCCATTAAAATATTTTTTTTCCTTATGTAGGTAACTTTTTAAACCCTCTTGCTCCACTACAAAACGTTTTGTCCCTTTTTTTCGTTTTTGTGTTTCTTGTCCTCTCTTATTTTTGTTATTTAGCTCTTTGGTCCTTTATTTTTGTTTCTTCTCACTTTTTTACTCTTTGTATTTTTTTTTTCGTCTCCCCCTAATATTATACAAGAAAAATATTTACAGGGGTTAAAATATTATAAATAATGCCATAAAATTGTTCTACAGAATCTCACGCGTATACGCTTACGGTTTAAACTAGTATGTATGGAAAGCAAGTAAGCAACACTCAAACATGAAACGCCATCTTACCCAATGACGGAGCTAGGGGCCCATGGCCCCAGCTTATTTTTTTATTTTTTTTTAATATAGTAGTTTTAATTTTATTATAGTAGATATGTGTATAAATTAGAGTTGGTCTCCCTTAAATTAATAGTTATTTATATTTTATTGGCCAACCATTTAAATTTTTAAAAAGGAAAGGGTTATTTACATAAATATTTACTCATAACACTTTAAATCTAAAAATGTCTACTATTTTGTTTAAAATATTCAATTTTATTAAGTCCATAAACATTAATGGGACTAAAATCTAATAATTTTAATAGCCCAATTAAAATACTAACTCAGTTATACTAAAGGTGATGTTTTTTTATACTAAAAGCTTGTAGGGAAACTAACTCTTCAGTCTTTCGATTCTTAAATAAATATCTAGAATATCATTATACTAATAAGTCACAATACTATTCAAGCATGAAATGGTAAAATTTCTTTTTTATCCATTTAAGGTAATTTATATCCGAACTCTCTTTTAAAATTAATGCCTACCACTGACGCTTAAAGTTATAAGTTGTATCTAAAATGACTCAATAAGTTAGTGAATGAAGGTTATATCTGTTGGCCTAAGGTTAAATATATCTCATGTTTTGATGATAACAAACACAATGTATTATGTTACTAATGATTCTACTTTGAGTTGTATTGTTAGCAAAATTGATATTATAAATCAACTCAAGAAGCATAGTATGGAATGCAATGCATACATTCAAGGTTGAGAAATGCAAATTGAAGAAGGAACTCAAAGCTTGAAGTGTTGAAAAATCAAAGATCAAGAGCAAGCAAACAAAATCAAGCAAGACAAGTTATTCATAGGTTCTTATATTTCAATAGTCTTGTATTTGATTTTGATGTCATGCTATCTTGATTAAATCATGTTTAGGCTCATGCACACACTCACATCACTCTTTTAAAATGAGACTAAACTGATGGTTTAATGACATTTGGTCTAAAAGAATAACTTTGTGAAGGTTTGAACTTAATTAAACGTCAACCGGTCAACCTATGTCGTCCGGAGACAGAGAAGGCCAAATGCACCGGTCGACCGGTGCTACCTCAACCGGTTAACCGCTCCGGTCGACCGGTCGTGATCAATTGCCTGCATTTAAGACCGTTGAACATTGAGATTTCAAATTTGATTCAACCGGTCAACCGCTCCGGTCGACCGGTGTCGGGTGAACGGTCATAAATGAGGCCGTTGGAAAGTGAGTTTAAATAGACAAAATCATCTTTCTAAAAATAGAACATATCTCTGAAAGTGAAAAGTTGTCTTTAAGCTCTCAAATCTCTTGAAACTCCAAAAAGCTTTCTACAAAGTGCTTCCATAATCATCATCTTCTAAAAAGCCTTACTTCACTTTCTCACACTCACTTGAGCCTACATTGGATTATTTCTTGATAGTGTGATTTCATAATCTCCTAATCATTTCAAGTGTGTAAAATCATTGTAAGGAGTGTACGACTGAGCTATTCATTTTCATAATCCTCATTGTCGTTTTGGGTTTATTGGTTAGTCGATCTCCGTAGAAAATCGACATTGTGTAAGAGGTTAGGCGAAGCCTCGGGTAGAAAGATTCGCTTTCTTGTAAGAGGAGTGATCGTGCCGGTTAGACGATCGTATAGTGGAAGAGGTCGAGAGGCGGAATATCTCGGCAACAGTGGATGTAGGCAAATTTATTTGTCGAACCACTATAAATCGTGTTTGCATCTCTCTTACCCTTATCTCTTTAATTTCTGAATTTTAAATTTGTTAGTTGATATTAATTGATCTAAACTCTTGATAATAAGCTTGGTGAACTTGTCATATGATATTAGATTTACTCACATTGTGTATATTAAGTGTTTGTGATATTACCAAAACTTACATAATTTCTGCACACCAAGTGTTTGATAAATTGACTGTGTAAGATTAATTGTCTACATTTGTAATTAATCTTGAGAGAGTTTGTTAAATATGAAAAAATTGGTATCAGAGCTAGGTTGCTCAAACTTTCTTTAAAAGGATTTTACAATCTTGAGCATGGCTACTCAAAACTTTCACAACATGGAAGGTCAATCCACACATAGACCTCTTCTTTTTAATGGAGTTGATTACAATTATTGGAAAGTAAAAATGAGAGTTTATTTACAATTTATTGATTATGCCTTATGGAGGATTGTTGAAAATGGTCCATTTGTTCCCACAAAGTCGGATAAGGATAAGTTAATTCCCAAGGACCCTAGTGAATTCGATGAAGATGATGAAAGAAAATTATCTTTAAATGCTAGAGCAATGAACATCTTGTATTGTGCCTTAGATAGAAACGAGTTTAATAGGATCACTTCATGCAAATCCGCACAAGCCATATGGCACACCTTAGAAGTAATTCATGAGGGAACTAACCAAGTAAAAGAAACCAAGATTAATCATCTCATTCGCTCATATGAAATGTTTGAAATGAAAGATGATGAATCAATTACTTCTATGTATACTTGATTCACCGACATTGTTAACGGTTTAAATTCTCTTGATAGACCATTCAAGGAAAATGAGTTGGTGAACAAGATCGTGAGGTCATTGCCCAAGTCTTGGAATGTCAAGAGGACTACTTTAGAGGAAATGAAGAATCTATCGACAATATCACTCGATGATTTGATTGGATCGCTAATGACTCACGAGTTCTCCCGGATAAAAGACAACCAAGAAGAAGAAAGGAATAGCATTGAAAGCTTCAACTCAAGAAGAGGTAAATGAGCATGAAGAAGAAGAGGATCTTGATCAATTGGACAAAGAGATGATCTCCCTATTCACTAAGAAGTACAAAAGATTTTATAACAAATTTAGTCAAGGTAAAAGCTCAAGGACAAATGAGGAAAAGGGAGATAAAATGAAAAGGGATGAAATCATTTGTTATGATTGCAAGAAGCCCGGACATAAGAGGACAGAGTGTCCACTCAAAAGGAGCTACAAGAAGAGCTCCAAAAGAGATGAACTTAAGAAGGTTCTCCAAGCAACATGGGGTGAATTAGAACTTGGAGAATCCGATGATGATGAGCAAGGGGAAGTAGCAAACATGTGCTTCATGGCCATTGATGATAATGAGGTAACATCTAATTCTAAACTTCATATTGAGGAAAATAGTATTACACCTTTGTCATATGAAGATATAGAACTTGAATTCTCCGAATTACATGAAGAATATAGTAAACTTGCTCATAGAAATGCATCTCATAGGAAAACTATAGAACAACTCAAGGAAGAAATCACATTGTTGACAAATGAGAAAGATAATGCATTATGTGAAAATGTTTCCCTAAAAGAAAAGATTGACGACTTGACAAAAATTGTTTTGAAATTCACCAACAGAAAGAAAAACTTTGATCAAATGCTTGGTGGACAAAGATGTGTTTTCAACAAAAGGGGTCTTGGTTACAAGCCTCATGTAAAACAAAAATACTTTAAAAACTATTTTGTCAAAGCATCAACTTCGGATCCAAAATATGTGTGTACTTATTGTAATCAAAATGGCCACACATCCTTCTCATGTGCCATTAAGAAGAACACATATTTTGAGACCAAACAAGGTTCAAGAACTAACCATCAAGGACCCAAATTTATATGGTTACCAAAAATCAAGACTTAACTTTACCTTGTAGGAGCCAAGAAAGGAAAAGGTCAAGTGGTTCTTGGATAGCGGATGCTCAAAACACATGATGGGAGACCTTTCCTTACTTAAAAATTTCACAAGGAAAAATGGAGGACGTGTGACCTTCGGTGACAACACAAAAGGAAAAATTCTTGGAGTCGGCGATGTCGGTAACGGTACCTCTCCCTTAATTGAAAATGTATTTCTTGTTGATAATTTAAAACATAACTTACTTAGTATTAGTCAATTATGTGATAAGGGATACCGAGTTATTTTTGAATCATCAAAATGTTTGATTGAAAATGTTTGCAATAATGAAGTGGTGTTCCTTGGTGATAGGAGTGAAAATGTCTATACAATAGATATTGAAAAATTGACTTGTAAAAATCAATGCCTCTCCGCTTTAAATGATGATTCTTGGCTTTGGCATAGAAGACTTGGTCATGCTAGCATGCATCTACTTTCAAAACTTTCTAAGAAAGAAGTTGTTAGAGGTTTACCAAACCTTCCCTTTCAAAAAGATAAAATTTGCGATGCATGTCAATTTGGAAAGCAAGTTCGATCCTCTTTCAAATCTATTTTAGAAATCTCTACAACAAGACCATTGCAATTGCTCCACATGGATTTATTTGGTCCATCAAGGACAACTAGCCTCGGTGGAAAGCATTATGCATTTGTCATTGTTGATGATTTTTCAAGATATACATGGGTAATCTTTTTAGCAACAAAAGAAGAAGCATTGAAAACATTTTCATATTTTTGTAAAAGAGTTCAAAATGAGCAAGGTTATCTAATTACCACCATTAAAAGTGATCATGGTGGAGAATTTGATAATGATGCATTTGAAATACTTTGTAATGAAAGTGGATATAAACACAATTTTTCGGCACCAAGAACACCACAACAAAATGGTGTTGTTGAAAGAAAAAATAGAATTTTACAAGAAATGGCTAGGTCAATGTTAAATGAAAATGGATTACCAAAATATTTTTGGGCCGAGGCCGTTAACACTTCTTGTCACATTGTAAATAGAGTTCTTATTAGACCAAAAATGGATAAAACTCCATATGAGCTTTGGAAGGGTTGAAAACCTAACATTGGCTATTTTAGAGTCTTTGGTTGTAAATCTTTTATTTTAAACACTAAAGACAACTTGGGAAAATTTGATGCAAAATCCGATGTTGGAGTTTTTCTTGGCTATTCCACCACTAGCAAAGCTTATAGAGTATTTAATAAAAGAACTCTAGTTGTGGAAGAATCGATGCATGTAGTATTTGATGAAACTAACACCTTTGTGGAGAAAAATCTAGATGATGATGATTTAGGTTTGGAGCATCAAATGAGCAATGTAGATTTGAATGACAAAGAAGTGATGGATGAACCACAATCCTCCAACACATCACAACGTCAAGAGGAACAAGTTGATGATCCAAAACAAGATAGTGCATCCTATCAACTACCGAAGGAATGGAGGTATAGTACCTCTCATCCTAAAGACAAAATCTTAGGTGACATCTCACAAGGAGTGGCTACTAGGTCATCACTTAAAAATGTTTGGAATAACTTAGCCTTTCTTTCACAAATTGAACCTAAGAATTTTAAAGATGCCGAAAATGATGAATTTTGGATCTTAGCGATGCAAGAAGAGCTAAATCAATTTGAAAAAAGTGATGTATGGGAATTAGTCCCTAGACCTAGTACTCAATCCGTGATTGGCACCAAGTGGGTCTTTAGGAATAAGAGAGATGAGCACGGTGTGATTGTGAGAAACAAGGCTAGATTAGTGGCCCAAGGTTACAATCAAGAAGAAGGAATCGATTATGAAGAAACCTTTGCACCGGTTGCTAGATTAGAATCCATTAGAATGTTATTAGCATTTGCATCCCACAAAGAATTCATTCTTTATCAAATGGATGTTAAAAGTGCCTTTCTTAATGGATACATCGTAGAAGAAGTATATGTAGAACAACCACCCGGTTTTCAAGATCACAAGTATCCAGATTATGTCTTTAAATTGAAAAAGGCCTTATATGGCTTAAAGCAAGCTCCTAAAGCTTGGTATGATAGACTTAGCAAATTTTTACTTCAAAATGGATTTTCAATTGGAAAAGTGGATACTACACTATTTACAAAAACCAAGGGTGTTGATCTAATTATTGTACAAATTTATGTTGATGATATTATTTTCGGTTCTACTAATGTTTCCCTTTGTGAAGAGTTTTCAAAGTGCATGCATAGTGAGTTCGAAATGAGTATGATGGGAGAGCTCAACTACTTCCTTGGTCTTCAAATCAAACAAACAAAGGAAGGCATCTTCATAAATCAAGCTAAGTATGTCAAAGATCTACTTAAGAAGTTTGACTTTGAAGGAATGAAGCCTCTATCAACTCCAATGAGCTCATCTATTAAAATAGACAAGGATGAAAATGGTAAGGCCGTGGACATAACGAAATATCGAGGTATGATCGGATCCTTACTTTACTTACTGCAAGTAGACCGGACATAATGTATAGTGTTTGTTTGTGTGCTAGATATCAATCAAATCCTAAAGAATCACATCTAAATGCTGTAAAAAGAATTTTTAGATATTTAAGTGGAACTAAGAACTTAAGATTATGGTATCCAAAGGGTACACACATTGACTTGTTTAGCTATACAGATGCCAATTGGGCAGACTGCACCATAGATAGGAAGAGCACAAGTGGAACATGTCATTTCTTAGGATTTGCACTAGTCTCTTGGTTTAGCAAAAAGCAAAATTCGGTTGCTCTATCAACCGCGGAAGCCGAATACATCTCGGTAGCCAGTTGTTGTGCACAAGTCCTTTGGATGAAGCAAACACTTCTGGACCTAGGATTAAGCTATGATCATGTACCTATCATGTGTGATAACACTAGTGCAATCAACTTATCAAAAAATCCGGTTTTGCATTCACGTACCAAACACATAGAGATTAGACATCATTTCCTGCGTGATCATGTGCAAAAGGGTGATATCACATTAGAATTCATTAGCACCAATCATCAAATTGCAGATATCCTTACCAAACCTTTAGCTCTTGAAAGATTTGCCTCACTTAGAAGAGGTTTAGGACTATTAGATGCTACATAATTAAAATTGATTACTTAGGAATTAAGTGGTTGATCCATGATTTGATGATTCTTATACTTGAACAAATTGATATTATCACTTTGTCTGTGTGATGGTGTATGAGAAAACATATGCTATATTTGGTTGTTAGTAAATTAGGCTTTTTCTGGCGAAATCAGCAACTTTTTTCAGGTTTTCTCCATACACCGGTCGACCGAAGACAGAGAAGTTATAATCAACCGGTCGACCGGTTGGCCTTGACCGGTCGACCGCACCGGTCGACCGGTGAGTGCGACAGGCTCTATTTAAAATCCGTTCTGGAAATTTTTTTCTCATTTCAAAAACCAAGCACGAACCCTAGGAGAGAAAAACACCCCCAAATTCACACCATTGCTTAAAATCATCCAAATTTGGTCAAATTTCTTCCGGAATCACACAAAAATCCTTCAAAGAAACTTCATCCCTCTCACATTTTCTTCTATTTCCTCCTTTTCACGAGTTTTACTCCAAATCCACTCAAATCCGAATTCGCCCACCAAGTGTTCGACAAATTGCTTCAATGGCGTCAGGGGCTGGATCATCACGGGGCAAAGGAAAGAGGGTGAAAACTACAACATCTGGTCCACGAACTAAGGTATTAAACGATGAATTCAACTCTCGTAACTTCAAATTTTTTGAAAAGAGATCCATTGTGGAAGGTAGATTTGTGGATTTCAATGAATTTAGAGAATTGGATATTGAGAGATTATTTGAGTTTTTAGGATGGAAATCATTTGTGGAGGTCAAGGAACAAGTCTATCCAAGATTAGTGAAAGCTTTTTATGCTCACATGAATTACAATACTTGTGAAATGGATGTTCAAATAGTATGCACTCTTAAGGGACAACGAATAGAACTTGATAAAAAAAGTGATCTCAAAAATTTTTGAGATTCCGAATGTCGGAGGATGTGTGCACACTTATGATTCATGGGCTTTTAATGGAGAAGCAATGTCAAGGATCATTATGGAAAGGGACTCAACTCAAGGGGATGATGAAGAGGATGATGAGGCTATACCCCCAAAGCCGAAAGCAAATGAATTACCCCTTAGGAGTAGAATCCTTCACCACATTATCTCCAACGACATCATTCCTAGAGGAAGGCATAGGGATGAGATTTCATTCACAGATCTCTATCTTATATTCTGCCTTCTTAAGGGTATTAGAACAAACCTTCCCTTCTTTATTCTTCACAAGATGGCTGATGGGAACAATGTAGCTAGAGATCCTAATCTTCCTTATGGGATGGCACTAACAAGGATCTTTCGTTATTTCAAAGTTAATCTTGATGACGAAACTGAGATTAGTGCACCCAAATCGGACTACAATAAGACAACCATCAAACTCATGGGCTACAAATTTCAAAATGGAAGGTGGATTTCCAAGAAAAGGGGCTGAGTTGAAGATAAAGAACAGGAAGAAGACATTGAGGCAGTTCGACTCAGTTCAACGACGGTGCATTCAATACTCTCCATGGACGGATTGAGTCTCTTTGCACAAGTCATGATGAGCTTAGATTGCAAGTACAGACTGGCTTCCAAAATCTCTACTCGTATGTCGACACGAGCATGACAAACCTCCGGAATGATCTTCTCCAACAACTCCAAGCAAATCATCAAGCCAACGCCGAGGTTCAAGCTCAAATTCTTGAACAACTTCGGCATCTCAATTTCCGAAGGCCTCCTCCCTCATTATGACTTTTAGTTGGATCTTTCATTGTAATTTATCTTTCTAGCAATCAATGTGACATTATCTTACTTGTTCTTCTTTTTGTTGATGACAAAAGGGGGAGATGGATGTAGTGGTTGCTAATTGTTATGATGAGATTATTATTCTTGATATTATTCTTCATATTTGTTTTAGGTTGTGATTGATCAATGTTATGATGAGATTATTACTCTTGCTATGATTCTTCATATTTGTTTAGGGTGTGATTGAGATTATTCACACTTGATGTTGGATGGAAGACTTAACAATGCTCATTGTAATACTCTCTTTAAAGGCTTAATAGATTAAGGGGGAGAACATTTTTTTTAAGATAATATCAAGTGATTAAATAAGGGGGAGACAAACAAGTGTAAAAGAGAACATGGTATTGCCTTTGCCATCTTAGCAATCAAGTGTTTGTCATCATCAAAAAGGGGGAGATTGTTGGCCTAAGGTTAAATATATCTCATGTTTTGATGATAACAAACACAATGTATTATGTTACTAATGATTCTACTTTGAGTTGTATTGTTAGCAAAATTGATATTATAAATCAACTCAAGAAGCATAGTATGGAATGCAATGCATACATTCAAGGTTGAGAAATGCAAATTGAAGAAGGAACTCAAAGCTTGAAGTGTTGAAAAATCAAAGATCAAGAGCAAGCAAACAAAATCAAGCAAGACAAGTTATTCATAGGTTCTTATATTTCAATAGTCTTGTATTTGATTTTGATGTCATGCTATCTTGATTAAATCATGTTTAGGCTCATGCACACACTCACATCACTCTTTTAAAATGAGACTAAACTGATGGTTTAATGACATTTGGTCTAAAAGAATAACTTTGTGAAGGTTTGAACTTAATTAAACGTCAACCGGTCGACCTATGTCGTCCGGAGACAGAGAAGGCCAAATGCACTGGTCGACCGGTGCTGCCTCAACTGGTCAACCGCTCCGGTCGACCGGTCATGATCAATTGCCTGCATTTAAGACTGTTGAACATTGAGATTTCAAATTTGATTCAACCGGTCAACCACTCCGGTCGACCGATGTCGGGTGAACAGTCATAAATGAGGCCGTTGGAAAGTGAGTTTAAATAGACAAAGTCATCTTTCTAAAAATAGAACATATCTCTGAAAGTGAAAAGTTGTCTTTAAGCTCTCAAATCTCTTGAAACTCCAAAAAGCTTTCTACAAAGTGCTTCCATAATCATCATCTTCTAAAAAGCCTTACTTCACTTTCTCACACTCACTTGAGCCTACATTGGATTATTTCTTGATAGTGTGATTTCATAATCTCCTAATCATTTCAAGTGTGTAAAATCATTGTAAGGAGTGTACTTTGAGCTATTCATTTTCATAATCCTCATTGTCGTTTTGGGTTTATTGGTTAGTCGATCTCCGTAGAAAATCGACATTGTGTAAGAGGTTAGGCGAAGCCTCGGGTAGAAAGATTCGCTTTCTTGTAAGAGGAGTGATCGTGCCGGTTAGACGATCGTATAGTGGAAGAGGTCGAGAGGCGGAATATCTCGGCAACAGTGGATGTAGGCAAATTTATTTGTCAAACCACTATAAATCGTGTTTGCATCTCTCTTACCCTTATCTCTTTAATTTTCAAATTTTAAATTTGTTAGTTGATATTAATTGATCTAAACTCTTGATAATAAGCTTGGTGAACTTGTCATATGATATTAGATTGACTCACATTGTGTATATTAAGTGTTTGTGATATTACCAAAACTTACATAATTTCTGCACACCAAGTGTTTGATAAATTGACTGTGTAAGATTAATTGTCTACATTTGTAATTAATCTTGAGAGAGTTTGTTAAATCCGAAAAATTAGTAAAAACCCAATTCACCCACCTCTTGGGTAGCCTTACGAGGGACAACAATATCCAAACTGTTCGAAAAATCAAAATTAAAGATTGAAAGAAGTTTGGAAATCTGCTCCATTATTCAAGGTTAGATTTTATTTTTTCTTCTCTTTTTCTTTTTTTCCTTTTAGAATCTTAATTTATTCTCTTCTATTTCAATGTCTAATTTAGGGAAACTTTTTTCATTCATTATGCATTAGTAATTGGTACTTTAAAGTTCAAACGTAATCAAGTTATGTTATTCATTACACATTAGTGATTGGTACTTCAAAGTTCATGTACTCACAGTGATATATTTTTTTACTTAGATATAATATTAATATTTTTATGTGTCAATATATCATGAATTAATTTAATAAATAAAAACTGTTACACATATATATTTAGTATAATCTTTAAAAAAAAAAAAATAGTCCCTCCACCCATAAATTATGGCTCCGTCAAAGCTTATCCATTGATATATATATATATATATATATATATATATATATATACGTTTATTTAGCACAAAAAAAAAAAAAAAATTGACATGTACTTACATACCATATCTAGATATACCCGGAAGCAATAGTCATGCCTCATACATCTTACCTTTTTTTTTTTTTTTTTTTTTTTTTTCTTCGGTCTTTAGCACAAATGATTCTCAAATTGTTAGTATGTGACAACTTGATTTAAGGACTTTTAATCTAAAAAAAAAAAAAAAAAAACTCTCAAACTAAACATCAGTTTTTGACAAAAAGTACAATAATCCTCATACTAATTTTTATTTTTCCTTTTGTTTTTAAATTTTTTTAAAATAAATTATTTTAATTTACTTAATTTCCCCAGCATGGTCAAACACGTGTGTTGCACGTATGCATTCCTATCTAAAATACGGAGACATTTGGTTCATGAATTAAAATTATGTGATTAGAATTATTTTTAATTTACGTGTATTTTTTATGAGAAAAAATACTATAACGAATCATGAACTATGATTCAAATCATAGTTTGAATCCTCAAACCATGAACCATGTTTGTTATCAATTTTGGTATTTTGTGACTATTGTAATCGTTGGGCTTCTTTTTTTTTTTTTTTTTTTTTTTTTTTTTTTTTTTTTTTTTGCTAAAACTAAAAATTAAGAGAATTTCTAAACAGTTCAAGTTTATCTGTGCTATTGCTGGAGTTTTTTTTTTTTTTTTTTTTTTTTTTTTTTTTTTTTTTTTTTTTTTTGGGTGTGGGTAAAAGTGCTATTTGCTGGATTTTATACATGTAGTTGTAGACTTATTCAACCTTTTAATCTTATTTATTCTTCAAAGTTTTTATAATCTGATACATATGCTATACTAGATCCAAGACAAAAAAAAAAAAAAAAAAAAAGCATAAATACATATAATTATATGCAAGTTGCTTTTAAATGACTGATATAAGACTGGTTATTTTAGCATCGTGGTTCTTTTGGAAGAAACTGACAAGGGAATCTCATTCTTGAGCGTGAGAGAATTGTTTTTCAATATCATCTTGATAGACTTCTTAATTAAAAAGCGAACCATATGACTCCCCTGAGTCTTGCATTCTGCAAAGACGACTTCCAAACTTTTGTTGCTCTGAAAGGACGACTTCCAAACTTTCTGTTTAACATGATTTTTTTCAAGCAAAAAAAAAAAAGAAAAAAAAAAAAAGAAAGAAAATGTTTGACATGATTTTAATAAGTTGAATCTTTTGGCAAAAGCAAAAGGGACTTTTTCTTCAAGAAATAAGAAGGAAACTTCCTCCTCCGGCTCAATAATTCGAGATAGGAATTTAGGGCCAATTTAATAGTGTTGTAGATTTTAAAAAAATTATTGTTAGTTATGTTAAAAAAATAAATATTACAAAAAATAGTTAAATGTTTAGTAAATTATAATTATAAAAGTATTAATTTTAAGAGTATTACGGGTATTATAAAAATTTCATTAATTATATTTTAAGATGATTGTTGTACAATCTAAAAATTAAAATTTTATTTAGGTTGTTGATTTTGATGGTAAATTTTTTAAAAAATTCTTTAAAAATCATTTTTTTTTTTTATAATTTTTACTAAACACAAATTTTAATTTTGTATGACAAAAATTAATTTTAAAGTTAAAAAGTCACTACCGAATATATCTTTAGTCTTGTATAATAACTGAGATTCATGCACCGGAGTTGTGAAATATCATAGAAGAATTTTCAAGCAAAGACTGCTAACCCAAGATAAATTCTTTTTTTTATAATAAAAGTAAATAAAAATAAGATTTGGCGGTGACCCCACCCCCAATTTTGAACCAGCTTTAAAATTTACATTCTGTTTATTTCGTTGATTTGAGTTTAGAATTCAAATTTTGCTATAGTAAAAAGTTCTCAACAACAGTCACATTTAACTTTTTTGTTACAGTAAAAATCTCATATAAAGTTATATTTTAACTCGAATTAAAAATTTAAATTAACGAACTAAATAGAAGAACTGAAAATAAAACGAAAAGAAGACATATACGCTCTTGTCAACAATCCTCAAAAATATATATATGCCAAACACAATTTCATAAAATCATTGTGCCTTTGCTGCGGCCATAATTCATACGTGTTATTGGCTAGTGAATATGAATCTATTTATCTATTTATGCACTTTAAAATTTCAGATCTTATGCAATATTTACTTACATAAGCCATTACGTCAGACTTGATACAAATGCCCCCAAAAATCTAAAGATCACGCATTAAAAAAAAAAAAAAAAAAAAAAAAGTCAATTCTAATACTGTGGTCAAGTTTTCGAGCCTAGTTCATTTTTTCCCCTTCTTCTAATCTAGTAAAAATGTGGAATTTGTTTCATTAATCTTGTTCACCTTTGAAGATTTGGAATTTGATACAATACGCCCACCCTGCCCAAAGTCTCAGTGTACTAAGAAGTCTTAGACAACTGTCCAACAATCTTTAATAATAGATAATTTTTATAGTGAGACGTCTAAAAGAGACTGATCGGAGTGATACTTATATTTTTAACTTTTAAATTAATTTTTTAATAGTTAAATTTGTACAAATTTAAATTTAATATTAAGTTCGTATTAAAAATTTATAACACGTCACATAAAAATAATAAATAAGTTTAATATTAAGTTCGTATAAAAAATTTATAACACGTCACATAAAAATATTTTTATTATAAATTTAACTGTTAAAAAATTAATTTAATAATTAAAAATAAAAATTTTACTGGTGGGCCTTTTTTTTTTTTTTTTTAAATCTCATCGTAAAGAATGCCTTAATAATGTGTGCAAAAAGAAAATTAATTCATATGAAAGTAATACACGACATGCCCAGTTCAGAGCGTTACAACGCCACAACTCATTTATCTGAGCGACAAATTAGAAAGCAAACAGCGATGTTCCATAGGTGTAGAGATGACATTGCCCCTCAAAATGGGCTATGCTGGTTGACGAACGAAATGACGGTCCTCTCCTTCATCCATAAAATGCTTGAAAAATATATCCAAGTTGTGGACTGACATTTAAAACCAGTTGATATATATCATAGCCATAAATTTCAAGATACAGGCAGACATAGACCGAGTAATTATTAGGATTAAGTTATTATGAGAAAAAAGTGTTGAACTCATTTTTTAAATAAATTGTTTTAAATTTTTTATTATTTAATCTCAATTAATATCATTTTAACTAATATAATTCTTTAATTAAAATATATTAATAAAAAATAAAAAAATTTAAAATTTAAAATTAATATATTTTAAAAAATATTTATCTCATTTTCTCTTAATTATTATCCACACTATATAGATCGGAGCAGAAAAGGATATCCTTTTCTCTCACATGGGGTCGAGGGCAAGCTCACTCATCAAAACTTCTTTTCTGACTACTTTTTTTTTTTTTTTTTGGTAAATGTAATACTTACTAGAATTATTAGGTGAAATTACACCAATCAAACGATCTTTTTTGGTCAATAAAAGCACATTGACTGGAATAGGGTCAGCATACTGGCGTTGCAAAGGATAAACTAGTTTTTTTAGAAAGATGCTTCGCATCAGTGGTGTCATTATAAAAATAGAATTTTTTAATAAATCTTTTAAGTGGTATTTTAAAATGTCAACATCTTTAAGTGAGAATATCAAATTAGTTTTTTAGAAAAATGCTTGAGGTATCATTTAAAATTAAAATTAGAGTATTTTAATTTTAATTTCTGTCACTGAATAATTGTTGTGCCCGCGACGCCGGAAATAAACTTGCTAGGTATACACTGATGTGCTATTCTGGCACTGCAACGATGTGATCCCTTGTGGTCGTGGTCTACGAAATAGAGACATAGCACATAGCATATATAGGTGATGGAATTGAGGCATAATACTTTGCCTTGTGTGTTGTACATGGCATTCAAAAATACTGCCAAGTAATTTTTCTACCCAATACAATTCTCTATATGCTCAATTTGCTGACAAGCAAAGAAACCTGATGGCTGATGCTTATCATTTAAAAAAAAAAGAAGAAAAAAAATAAGACTTTAAGCAGGATAAGAGTCATATAAAAAAGATACAAACTGACCACAGAACTCGATTCACTAGCGAGTTAAGATTTACAAGAGTTTTAAGGTAATTACAGAAGATCACTTACTCGGACTTCCGAGTCTAACCCTTTCTGTTTCTACAAAAAATGAAAACGACATGTCAATTTGTCTGATCAATTCATAAAGTTGTTTAGTGTAGATACTAAATCGATCACTCGAAAAACTCATCCGATCACAGGAGACACTAAGCGGCATGTCATTCAATGGAACAAAAGAGGTTGAAACTGACGTTGAACCTGTTTCATCAAAGATCTTGCAGCGGACAAAGGATAGTTTTTTCAAATTGGAGAATAGGACAGTGGAACTTGATGATTGAGGGATCGAAACATTTTCAAGCCAAAGACTCCTTACATTGGCCAAGCTCGAAAATTTGGAAAAATTGCAAAGGGATGCATTGGTTGAATGGTAATTTGTGATTACTAATGCCCTAAGATTGGGCAAGTATTGCAGGAAGGGAGATAACAAGTATTCCTCCGATGAGAAGTTTAATATGAGAACTTCAGCATTGGGAAACTCAATTTGGAACCAGTCCATTTCTTTCATTTCACCTATATTTTCATAAATTCATACCATAAGAAAATTTGCCAAAAATGTATAATTATAGTCCTGTCTACGTTAATAATGACGCTAATACCTGTATGAATAGAAACAATTTGAGCGTCAAATGGCTGATCTGAATTCCTCTACCATTCTATTGGAATTCCCATTTCTCTCCTTCTCATTAGTAATCTCTTGCGCTCACTAATATTACCAGGGTTACTCAAAGGTCTCTCCTTCTCATTAGTAATCTCTTGCGCTCACTAATATTACCAGGGTTACTCAAAGGCAGTGCAAGGTCCCTCAAAACATCATGCTGAGTAACAGCAACGTCACAATAACTGGTGTACCCATCTCCATCTCTGCAAACACCAAGAATAGAATAGAGCGTCAACACATTCAAAATAACAAGATAATTATTGATTGACGTGTTGTTTGATCCGATTTATAGGAGCAAAAACGTGTTTTAGTGTTGGATGAAATTTGCACCAACGGACATCAAAAGCAGTTTTTAAGAGTACATACCGCTTATCTTTCACTAGGGTGAGCAAATTCTTGGTTGTGAGCTCGACGAGAATGACAAAAGCTCCTTGCTCATCAATGTCATGAAATTCAACCCATGTGTTGATGAGGATGTCCAAGGGGATCTTTTTGTCCTCGGGAAAGGCTCTTGTTACCCCATGGTCGAGACATCGACCACTCTCTCAAACGATAGACGCCGAGGACTCCCCGCAGAGGATCGGCCGCTGGCGTCAAGGGAATGACATAGCAAATGTGCCCTCTACGTCGAGAGACCATGCGTGGGAAGAGGCGCCGGGTGCAATGAATCAACCTTTGGAGGCCGTGGCGCTGAGGCAGCACTGTCGGTCTTCTCTACCAGTGGTCTTGTCAACTCGAAGAGAGAAGTATTGATCCGACTGCTACTGCAGAAGTCAGGAAATCAGGCGGCAGATAGGAAGGATCACCGTGTTTCCAGAAGTAGTCACCATGAAAACTCACCTACCTTTACGCAGATCGAGGATAGAAGTGGCTTCCTCATTGGGAACGGGGAATACGTATTCACATGTAAAGGCCTATAAATAGAGCCAAGAAAACCCAGAAAAGGGTTAGACACCATTTTATTACTAAGAAGAAGCTTGTAAACGGCTGAAAGATTAGTGCATACACAAGTGGATTAGGCAAAGAGTTATTGCCGAACCATTATAAAATTATTCTCTCATTTACATTATTTTCCAGTTTTTATCCTTAATCACACCTCGAGTATCACCGTGAGTGTTTTTGGAGAGGTAATTATGAGTTGTCGGAAAAACACCGTCAACAATTGGCACTAGAAGGAGGGCCCTAAGCCCAGAAATTTAATCCAGTTTTTAACCAAGAGAAACGGCAACCATGCCTCCCAGGAACGCTCGCGTGCTGCCGGCTAACCCGAGGAGCCAGGCAACCCAAAATCTCACCGCCGCGGGGACCTTAACAAATATGCTCCCGTCGGCTGCCGAGAATCCCCCAGACCATATTGACCAATGACCAGCTCTAAAGGCAGGTCGAAACGCTGGCTGCAGTTGTGGAAAGGATGGCTACGGCCCTTGCTGGGTGGGATTAAGGGCAGAACCCAATGACACCGCTGGAGGATGCCCCGGTGAATGCCACTGTTGGGGGCCAAGGGATTGGCGACCAACGCGGTGATGCTGAGGAAGTCGGTGATAGTCGAGCCAATGATCCCCGCCCGACTAAGTTGAATAGGTCTGTGGGGAGCAGACAACCCGCGGCACGGAGGAGAGTGCGGGAGAAGGCTGCGGCGCAAGCTGTGGATAACAAGGATGTGCCCCTCGACCGCAACAGGATGCGAATAGGAGGAACGTCGTCCACATGGAATCTTTTTCTGTGCATGGCGGAGACCTGAGGATGAGGCTCGACGCTTGACGCGGGAAATCCATGCAGCTGGCGAGAGAGGAAGAGCTCGCAGCAGATAATAAGGCTCTGGCCGAGAAGATGGCCAGGTTGGAAAAGCAAACTAGGAGTTGACTAAACAACTTCGAGCATGTTGTGGGGAAGGTAGCCGAGGTAGTCAATGTTGACATAAAGATGTACACGTCTCACGACCACTAGTTCACGGAAAATATTATCCGGGTACCACTTCTCGACAAGTATAAATCGCCCCCCATTTCGCTATACGACGGAAGGAGTGACCCGGATGACCACCTGGAGGTGTACACAGGACACATGGTCCTGCATGGATACCTCGAGGAGGTCATGTGTTGGGCATTCAGGAATCACCTTTCTAATTCCGCGAGGAGATGGTTCAGATCCCTGAAACCAAACTCCATCACTAGCTGGGATGATTTGAAGACTGCCTTTTTGAATCAGTTCATAGGTGTCAAAAAATACATCCCACCAACATAGAACCTCTCAAGGGTGTACCAGGGACCTAATAAGTCCCTGAAGGACTGGATAGCCCGATTCGGGGAACAGGTCACCGCCACCGAGGGAATCTCCGATGAGGTGACCTTGATGGGAGCACTGTCGAGTATGAAAAAGGACATCCCCTACAGCATAGACCTCGATCGGAGACCGCCCCAAACCTACCAGGAATTCTTGACGAGGGCACAGGGGTTCATTAACACCGAGGAGGCTAAGAAGGCCTTGAAGAGCAAGGCAGCAACCCCTGTCAAGGAAGAGGTAGGGCAGCCGAGCAGCTAGAATAACAGAAAGAAGCGCTGAGGTCCTCCTCCTCAGGTGCAAGCCAAGCAGAGGTACAACCCGACTTCAAGCAATAGGGGCGGCAACGTCTCGACGAGCCAGGGGGAGAACAAGCAGCCAAAGTCGCAATGGTATGACGCCTAGACACCCCTGACTATGGGGATCGATGACGTCTACCATGAGATCAGTCATCTCCAGGTCCTGCGTCGACCACCGTCGCTGAAGTCTGACCCAGCGCGAAGAAACCAAAACAAGTACTGTCAGTTTCACGGCAAGAATGGGCACACTACGGCCGAATGATATGAACTAAGAGATGAGGTCGAGAGGTTGATCCGAGAGGGGAGGCTCAGCGAATACTGAGCCGAACGTCGGAACAACAACAACAGACGTAACAATGACCGACGGGACGAGTAGAGGCATGACAACTCGCCCGAACCAGTTGACGTAATAAGAAAAATCTTTGGGGGACCATACCTCAGCGGCACCTCTCGACACGCACAGAAGGAGTATGCTCGAGAGGCAAAAGAGAAGTTCAACCAGAGGATTATGAACGTCTCTGGACGCGAGGCTAAGGTAGCGCAATACGAGGATGCTGAGATCACTTTCTCGGAGGCCGACGCGAGGGGAGTACATTTCCCCCAGAGTGATGCCATAGTTGTCGAGGCCATGATCAATAATCATACTGTTTGCCGCATCCTGGTCGACAATGGCAGTTTCATAGACATCTTGTACTCGGATTGCCTCGACAAGATGGGGATCCCCCACACGAGGCTGCAGAACAGTGCCCAGCCCTTGTACGGTGTCACAGGGGACAACGTCATCCCGGAAGGGGCGATAGAACTGCCTATGACCATTGGAGACCGACCACACACCTCGACTATCATGTCAAAGTTCCTGGTTGTGAAGGGAGGCGACCAATACAATGCGGTCATAGGGGCCTGACGTTGAGGGCCTTGAGGGCAGCATCTACCACCAGATGATTAAGTTTCTGACTCCCAATGGGATCGACAAGGCCCGAGGAAATCAGTATGAGTCGAGGCTTACGTACTCGGAGACGGTCTGCCATTACGATAAGCAAACACAGGTTTGGAGGGAGCTGAGAATGGTCGAGACCAGGGCAAAAGAATACGATTTGGATCCAAGATTTCAGGAGAACAGCCCGGAACGGGACCGTTCGAGGAATTGATCGAGGTCCCCATCAATGAAAGAGATCTAATGAGGACGCTAAGGGTAGGCTCAGAACTGGGAGTGCAAGCCCGCGAAAGACTGGTCGAGTTTCTCAAGGGATAAGTCCCGACATCATGTGCCACAGGCTGAATATCGACGAGAAGTTTCCGCCTAAGAGGCAGAAGCGTTGGCCCATGAATGCCGAGAGATCCGAGACCTTGCGGGAAGTGGTTGACAAACTGATCAGAAATAACTTCATCCGAGAAGTCCTATACCCCGAATGGGTGTCGAACCCCGTACTGGTGAGAAAGCCAAACGGGGAGTGGCGAACATGCGTCAACTTCAGCGACTTGAACAAAGCATGTCTCAAGGACAGCTTCCCACCACCCCGATTCGATCAGCTAGTCGACGCCACGGCGGGACACGAACTACTGAGCTTCATGGACGCCTACTTTGGGTACAATCAGATACCAATGGTCGATCGCGATGAAGAGCACACGACATTCATTACCGATAGAGGGCTCTACTGTTACAAAACAATGCCCTTTGGTCTCAAAAATACTGGAGCGACTTATCAACGCCTCGTCAACAAGATGTTCGCGGGGCAGATAGGAAAAACAATGGAGGTTTACGTTGACGACATGCTGGTGAAGAGCAGGAAAACTGAGGACCATGTGGAGGACCTCAGGAGAATGTTTGGCGTCCTTAGAACGTACAAAATGAAGCTAAACCCCCGCAAGTGTGCCTTTGGCGTCGCCTCAAGGAAATTCTTGGGTTTCATGGCGAGCAGTCGAGGAATCGAGGCCATTCTGGAAAAGATTCAGGCCCTCCTCGACATGGGATCGCCAAGGAAGCCCAATGAGGTCTAGAAGCTGACAGGCTGTGTAGCCGCACTTAACAGGTTTATCTCTAAATCTACGGATAAGTGCGTACCATTCTTTGACACCTTGAGGGGAAGCAAGCCATTCATATGGACGAAAGAGTGCGACCAGGTGTTCCAACAACTGAAGGAACACCTTGGGAAACCCCCTCTACTGTCCAAACCTGTGACTGGAGAGGTGTTGAGCCTTTACCTGGCGGTCTCAAAACATGCCGTTAGTTCGGTGGTGATCCGCGAGGAGAAGAAGGTGCAGCTGTTGGTGTATTACACTAGCAAGCGCCTCATCGACGTGGAGACGAGGTATCCTAGATGGAAAAACTCGCCCTTGCACTAGTTGTGACAGCGAGGAAGTTGCGGCACTATTTCCAAGCCCATAGCATTCAGGTCTTGACCAACCACCCACTCAGGCAAGTGCTACAAAAGCCCGACACCTCCGGTTGACTCTTGAAATGGTCTATAGAGCTCAACCAGTTCGACATTGACTACAAACCATGGACTGCTATCAAGGGCTAAGCCCTGGCAGACTTCGTGGCAGAATTCACGGGGTTACTGACCGAGGTCGAAGAAGTTAACGAACCACCGTAATGGAAGCTCTATGTCGATGGGAGCTCAACGACAACGGCAGCGGGGCATGACTGGTAGTACACACACCTAAGGGACACAAGATCACCTCAGCGCCATCAGGTTTAAATTCCCTGTGTCCAATAATGAGGCGGAGTACGAGGCGTTGCTGGCCGAACTCCGGTTGGCAGAGCACTTAAATGCGGGGAACCTAGACATCTTCAACGATTCACAGCTCATTGTGAATCAAGTGAAGGGCCAGTACCAGACCCGAGATGAGAAAATGGCCGCGTATCTAAAGAAAGTGAAAGAAACCATGGAAAAGTTCACGGCCTATGATATACAGCAAGTACCAAGAGCTGAGAATAACAACGCCGACGCCCTCACCAAGTTGGCGATGTCGAGAGATGCCGAGCTCTTGAACCTGGTTCCCGTAGAGTTCATGAAAGCCCCGACCACAGAAAAGAGGCCTGAGGTCATGCCGACGGATTATCAGCCAAGCTGGATGGACCCGATCATCAAATACTTGGTCGGTGGTGAACTCCCTGAGGACAGGCAGGAGGCAAAAAAGATGAAGTATCAAGCGGCGAGATACACGATGCACGACAATTTCCTCTATCGAATGGGCTACTCGACGCCTTTGCTCAGGTGCTCCGGTGCAGAAGAGGCGAAGAGAGTGCTGTATGAAGTGCACGATGGGATATGTGAAAACCACGCGAGAAGACAGTCCCTTGCCTACAAAATACTACGGCAGAGGTATTACTGGCCAAGTTTCAAGAAAGATGCAGCCGAGTACGCAAAGAGGTGCGAGAGCTGCCAGAGGTACACTCCCACCCCTCGACTGCACTCAGAGGACCTAACATCTATAATGTCTCCTTGGCCCTTCGCTAAATGGAGAATTGACCTTATCGGTCCCCTACACAGAACCCCGGGGGGTTATAAGTTTGCTATTGTCGCCGTCAACTACTTTACGAAGTGGGTCGAAGCTGAGCCATTGACGACCATCTCAGAGGAAAAATGTACAAACTTCATATGTAACAACATAGTTTGCAGGTTTGGTGTGCAGCATTCTCTCGTGTCCGACAACAGGAAACAGTTCAACAACGACAACATCAGCCTATTTTGCGAGCTACTAGGGATCCACAAGAATTTTTCCTCCGTTGTATACCCCCAGTCCAACGGGCAGGTCGAGACAGTCAATAAGATAATCAAAGTCACACTCGAACGACGCCTCGATGCCTGCAAAGGGAAATGGGCCGACGAGTTATCGAAAGTGATGTGGGCCTACAGAACAACGAATAGAACTACTACAGGAGAAACCCCATTCTCGATGGCATACGGGGTCGAGGCAGTCCTTCCAGTCGAGGTGTCCATTTTGACCAACCGGATAACCCGGTACGAGGAGGATAAGAACGCCGAGCTGATGGGCTTGGAGCTCGACCTTCTGGAAGAACGGCGCACAGAGGCACAGTTAAGGCTCATCGCCTACCAGGCAAGAACTGCTAGGTATTATAATAGGTCAACCAAAAGCGCTTTGGGGTCGGAGACCTAGTTTTGCGGGTGGTAACCCCCAACACCAAACTCAAAAACTCCGAGGCCTTGGGCCTAACCTGGGAAGGGCCTTACAAAATAAAAGAGGTCGTGGCTAATGGGTCGTATCGACTGGCAGAGCTCGATGGTCGAAGCATCAAGCATACTTCGAATGCGGACCAATTGAAGATCTACTACTAATAATCACGAGAAACGTCGACCTAACAGAGCAAACTTTGTTTTTTAGTTAAGTTTTGTTTTATTTCTCGTTTCTGGCAGGCCGAAAAGCTAACTTGTAAATTCTACATGAATAAAAGGCAACGTACATTATACGCTTAATCGACAAATCCTGACTTACGACTGACTCTTCTTACGCAGGTACGATCATCTACTACTTATGTCGATACGTCGACCAAAAATTGTCGATACGTCGACTAAACTCGTCGATACGTCAACGACAATGCGCCAAAAATGAGCCCAAGGCTTTGTTTTTGGCAAGGGGACAATATAAGGCCCTTACGAACTTGCAAAGGCGGTGGGGCTCTGGCTCAATCATACCTAAGCAACAAGCAAATTTCCCATACCTATTCTACCATCTACGTCGAAGCGTTGACAATGGTACGCCAAAGCCGAGTCCTGAAACTCAACATAGGCGAGGGGTACTAAGGCCCGATAATGAGGCCCAAAAAAAAACTTTTTTGACTCACAAGAGGTAGTCGAACCCACACTTAGCAAAAAGAGCCTACACATGCGCAACATCCACACAAATAGTGAGCAAAAGTAAGCATGAATATTATATAGAGAAAAGGAATAAAAAACTTGTCTCGACCTTATGGTCGTTACAAACCATTAAATATATATTGTCTGGGCCTCATGGCCCTATGAAAGGAAAGAAAAAAGTGTTGCAAAAATAATGAAAGCTCTCGGGAGAAGTCCCCTCACTGCCCGCCATCGCCACCCGTGGTCTACTCGGCATCCCCCTGCACTTGCTCGACACCATCGTCCCCCTACGCCGGCTCAACCACCTCCACGTCCTCACTGTTGGACTCATCCAAAAAGGACAGGTTGATGTCCGGACGCTTTCTGCAGAAGCGGTCAAGGATTTACTCCCCCGCAGACCGCATCAAGGACAATTGGAGCTTTTCAAGCTCAGCTAAAGACTAGTAGGCCTCGAGCCTTTGGTTGACGAGTTCCTCGAAGGCCTTCAAGGATTTGAATTGTTGCACTTGGCCCTTGATCAAGTCCTTGAGCTCCTGGGACTCCTTGAATGCTTCCAGCCTGGCGTCGACCAAGCGGCAGAAATGCTTGGAGGCCATGAAGTCCGAGACGGCTTTGGAGGTTGCCTCTTTCTGCCACTACTGGAACTCTAGAAATGAGAGGTATGCCTCGACCCCCTTATAGCTCCCCTCCTTAAGCCCACCTTGAAGTTGTTGGACTTCTCGGTGGAGATATTTTCCTCGAGGGACCGCACCTTAGCCTTTTTGACCTCTAATTTTGTCGAGAGCTCGTCCTGGACAGTGCGAAGGGTGCTAATCTCCTTTTCGTCAGCCGCTGATGTCGTCTCCCCCTTGAGAATGGTCTCTAGCTCTACATAATTCTGGAGAGCATGCTCGTGGGCCTGAACTCCAAAAGGAGGAAAGAACACGGTGAGGATGAAGAAGCCAAACCTTTTTTAAAAAAAAAACTACATATATGCAAATGAAAAATAGTGATAGCAATCAAGGTTAGGACTCACCAAGAGCTATCATTTGACGGTCAGGCGCTGTTGATCCAAGATATTCTCCCCCACATATACGTCCCAGGTCTCCTCGTGAAAAAAGGTATATATGGTCTGCAGAGAAAAGCTGAAGCGTGAGTGGAGTCGAGGTCAACAACGTCAGGGACAAGGAACTTGGGGTTGTCGACCTTTGACCCCGGCAGCAGGACAGACTCGTGGGGAGTGGGCAAAACATGCAAGTTTAAAGCGACCTCAGCACCTTTGTTATTCTCGAGGCGTCGACCCTGCTCGGAAGATCCTTCAACCACGTGAGGGACTTGTGACTCGTTCACCCTTTGCCTCTTTGAGAGGTGTTCAATCACGACCAGCCCCTTTTAGGGTTTACAGTGATGCCGGGGGAGGCGACGGTCTCGACTGTGGGCTCGTTCGACGTCCTGCTCGACTCCGCACCGATCTTGCTGTTCCTCATCTTGGCGGGGATGTTGTACTTCATGTCAGATAGCACAGCTACATGGAAAATGAGAGATCAGTTCAGGGACATCTCGACTACATCCCCTAGCCTTTGCTGAAGAGATTGAAGGGAATGAGCCAACATACCCCATGAGGAACTGAGAGGAGGAAGCCTCCCCATGAGGAACTACAATGCAAGTAAGAGCGGTCGAGGAGGGCCTTGGTCGCTCAACTTCTTCACCTACGGGTAGGGAACAACAAGTGTGAGAAGGCTCGACAGCAGCACAGAAATCTTTTTATAAAAAAAAGAAAAAGAAGAGGGGGAAACCTATAGTATTTACTGAATACAGTTTGAGTCCTCATAGGTCGCTCATTGTCGAGGGGGTGGGAATTAAAATTCCCCCTAAGGAAGAAGAATTGGGGCTTCCTCCCGTGAGCGCTGGTGGTCTTCCTGACGACCACAGGTGGGACAGAAGGTTTGGACTTATAGTGGGAGGCTATATAAAAGAATCCCATTTGATTAGGGGAGGCCCTGAGGGAGTAGCAGTACAAGAATTCCTCGACGGTTAGGTCGAGACTCAAGACCTTCCTCCGTAATATTATCATAGAATTTATTGTCACCCAACAATTGGGTGATAACTATGCGGGAGAGATCCTGTGGAGACTGCAGAGGGCCTTCACGAATGGATGGAAGGGCAGAGTTAGCCCAAAGGTGAGCGCACGAGTGTACACGATCATGTGACCGGGGGGAAGGTTGTGAGCCCTATCATTGGAGGTTGGGATGATCAGGTAAAAGTGTAGGGGGTCGATTCCTGCATCGGTGAATGCCCTCCTAGCGGGTAGGGCTTGATCTTCGACGAGTCAAGGTTTGTGGCCAGCCTTGAAAGGGTGCTTGTCGACGCTACCACATACCTTCGATCCCCGGGGGGACCGACATATGGGTCAAGACTTACCGAGGAGTACGAGCAAGGCCCTCGTTGAGAGTCGAGGTCGACACCTCAAAGATACCGTCCCACTTGACGGCTGTGGAATCCCCTTCCAAATCAAGATGTGCTCGAAGTCGCGACATCTTCAGGATCCTCCCTGACCCTCTGCGCAGAAACCTCTCGACCTCTAGTCTGCTTTGACGACATGTTCTGGAAAAAGGCAAACAAGGGGGCGAATTAGCTCTTAGTGGTTGAGAGGTCAAAAGCGCATAGCAAGAAGAAAAACAGAATACGCCATGAGTCATGGAGGCCCAAAGCCAAGCTTGGGGGCCTCAGCGGCGCCCAAACGGGTCAGGCAGTATAAGCTCAACCGTCGGTGCAAGGCCGGCTGCATCGGGGAAGTACACTTCCGCTCTTTACAATGGGTTTTGGCATGACCCTCACAGACACTGGAATCGGACCCACGGGAAGAACGGATGGAATAAAGACTTACCAGACTCAGAGAAAGCTTGAGTCGAGAGCAAAAGATGATCAAAGTGCGGAAGGATGCACGGAGACAGAAGCTCAGGTGAAAATCCGGCAGAGTAACGGCATCCTAAAAGCTCGGTGGTCAGAAAGATGAAGACATAAGGATATATATATACCCGCCAAAAAAGGAGTCCAAGGGTCCCCGAGGAGTCTAAAAGGCTCCAGATCTCGACCGTAGAATCTGATTCGGTCCCATCCGACGGTGGATCCAAGAAGGCACAATCGAACGGACGGGGAGAGAGTAACAGGAAAGGACTCGATCTGACGGTGACGATTCATCCCTCCAGTTCCACATGGCGTTAGGGGAATGGGGACGTGACGGTTGATGCAATCGACGTGACTACTCCACTGCCCAAGAAACCAACCGTAATGATGCATCGTACCTGCGAACAACCGCCCTTACTCGCAGAAAGGCCTCTTTTCCACCTGGCATCCTCGACGTTGTATAGCCAGGAAAGTCACACCGCAACGTTTCGATCTAGGTGGGATTTGTTACACCATGGTCGAGACATCGACCATTCTCTCGAACAACAAACGCCGAGGACTCCCTGTAGAGGATCGACCGCTGGCATCGAGGGAACGGCGTAGTGAATGTGCCCTCTACGTTGAGAGACCATGCGTAGGAAGAGGCGCCGGGCGCAGCGCCGAGGAAACACTGCCAGTCTTCTCTACCAGTGGTCATGTCAACTCGAAGAGGGAAGTATTGATCCGACTGCTACTGCAGAAGTCAGGAAATTAGGCAACAGATAGGAAGGATCAACCGCATTTCCTGGAGCAATCATCATGAAAACCCACCTATCCTCACGTGGATCGAGGATAGAAGATGGATTCCTCCTTGGGAACGGGGAATACGTATTCACATGTAAAGACTTATAAATAGAGCCAAGAAAACCCAAAAAAGGGTTAGACACCATTTTATTACTAAGAAGAAGCTTGTGAACGGCTTAAAATAATTTGTCCTCAAATCAACACCCGGTAAGTCAAGTCTGTAGGCATTGGCACTATCGTTGAAGCTCCTTCATCTCTTCCGGGTTGCTCCTATATGCAGAGCAGTTTGGAATTGATGCCCCTAGAACAAAGTTGATTGATGTTCAATCCCCCAGAGGGGTGGTAAACCATGCGGTACCTTCTTGGAGAGAATGATGCGATATGTGGAGCACAAGGGCAAGCGCAACATTTAAGAGATTCGTTAAGCCTACCAAGTGGTGCGGAGACAAGACTTAGAGTCAAACGCTTGAAGTTGAAGTGCAAAGAGCTTAGCGAGGGGAGTCCAATTCAAGTTGGCCAGATTGGGCCTAGAGGGACATTTGTGACCGAATTGGGCCTAGGGAAAGCTTTATGGCCGAATTGGCCTTGGAATGTATAAGGTCCAAATTGGACTTGGGAAACCTTTTTCTTTGTGCTATACACGTTGTAAAGCCCATCAGCTAAGTCGTTTAACACATAGTTTCGACACAGGAAGTCAGAATGGTTCCATGCATCAACTACGTGAAATGTTTGCACATCCACATTATCGTCTATGACAGTAGGAGGATCCTCTTTCAAGAATCTCGCAAGATTCAACGTTGTTAGATAAAACAACATCTATGTTGCCATGTCTTAAAATTCAGCCCACTGAACTTATCAGGCTTCTCATTATGGTTCACAGGAATCGTGACCGGTGAAGGCTGCGTCGAGGTAAGGCCAAGGTCGGGACCGAGGCAGATGTTTGTCCCACAGGTGACGGCTCAGGCCTTAGAGTGTTGCTCCCAGCAGGAACAACCACATTCATGTTATCAGACATTTCTTCAAAATAAAAATTTCCAAGTTAGTAAGAAAATTGGCAAAGATTTCCAACAACAACAACAAAAAATGTTTTTTTTCCTTTGGCAAATGTCCTCCTTTGTATGCGAATCTGTTTTAATATTGTTAGACAATAATATTAATAATACAATGAAGAACAATATATATATATATATATATCAACTTGTTGCATGAAGAATATATTAAAAATTGTTACAACACAAAATTCAACCTTCTACCAAACTTGAAAGAACCGAATTGAAAGGGTGATGAGGCACACGAATCACGCTTTCCTTAAAACATATTTGAAAAAATCAAACGTAAATCTATCGAGACCTGTCACAAAAACTAATTGGACCTCATTCCAATATGGGCCTCAAAATGGACCTTTATAATGGCTTATGAAGCCATTTTTTCAACAGTCTTTTTTGCAAAAAAAAAAAAAAAAAAAAAAAAAAAAAAGGAAAGGAAAAAAATCCCTGTTCAAGTTATATAGCAAAACATATATTCATGTTGGAATTTAAACCAGTTTTTTAGGGTGATTCTCTGATACACCTGACGTAACGGTATATTTGATTTTTTTAACCGTTAGATTTGTGTATTTTTTTACTTTTATGTGATCTTATGCAGATTTGACAGACCAAAAATTTAACCTACCAATATGTTAGCATACTAAATAACGTCTTTTTTATTTATTTTGATGAGTAAAATATCTGTTGTAGACTGTGAGTAAGTCAACGTTTGACTTTTAACTGCTGAGCTATGAAGTGTTTTCCGTTGTTGTAACTTGTAACAGGTTTAATTCAACCAAAAAAAAAAAAAAAACAACAACAACTACAACAAAGCTTGCTGTTATTTCGGTCCCCCATAAAATTGGTTTCATCTCTTGATGGAAAAGTAGAACAAAGAAATAAAAAGGAGAATTCACTGTAGGAATGCTTCGGTCCCCCATAAAATTTAGTCAAATTATTGGGTGCGTTTAGAATTGATTTCAAAATGATTTTTTTTTCTATATGAAAATGGAAATGAAAGCGTTTTCATTTTCATTTTGAAATTATTTCTAAAAATGCGTTTGGTAGTTTTATTCAGAGATTGATTTTAGTTTTTAAAAAAACTAAAACAGCGTTCGGTGACGTTTTCAAGATAGCATGTCGTTTGATCACTCCACATAAATGACATGTCGTCTTATATAGCCACCATTGTCGTTTCTCAACCGCCAGATTTTCTAAGGCAAAAAAAAAAAAAAAAACACTTTGACTATAGAGACTCGATCCGTGGAAAGAAAATCCATGGTGTTTCTCAATTTGATCAAGAAAACAAAATCCATGGCGTCCTCCTCCTCCGCTATCCCACCACCAACCCCATCTTCTTCGTCCTCCCTTTTTGCCGCAATCGACATGGGCACCAACTCCTTCAAGCTCCTTATCGTTCGGGCCCACCCTACCGGCCGCTTCCTCCCCCTCCTCCACCGCAAAGACCCCGTCCTCCTTGGCCGCCGCCACTACCACCAAACTCCCACTTCTCCTTTTGCCATTTTCGCCTTCTCCGAGCTTCGTCCCCTCAATACCTTCCAAACACTCCTCCGGACCAACAACATCCCCACCACCCACACCCGTTGCGTCGCCACGTCAGCTGTCCATGAAGCCACCAACAAGTCTGAGTTCTTGGAAAACGTGAGGGAGAAGCCTAGATTGGAAGTCGAAGTCTTGAGTGGAGAAGAAGAAGCCAGGCTTATTTATAAGGGTACGCTTCAGTTCTTTCCCTTGTTTGAAAAATTGGTTCTTTGTGTTGATATCAAAGGTGGGGGTGCCAATCGGAAGGGGGGGGGGGGGCAGTTAGAAAAGACGGTGGCGGGCAGTCAGAGAAGATGGTGGCGGGCCGTCGTCGTCTCCTTCGTAGAAAATCTTACTCCAGTCAAGCTCCAATGACTGAAAACGGAGGAAATGAGAAAATGAAAATGGTATTATACCGTTTTTAGATTTTCAGAAAACGACAAAAATGTTTTTGTTTTCATTTTTTTAAAAATTTTGCACCAAACGCATTTTACGTATGCGTTTTCACTTTTTAGCCTTAAAAAACGTGAAAAATGAAAATAAAAACAGAAACAAACGAGCCATTATTTTTAATGATATGACTGATGTGATTTTTTGATTTTATGTTTTTTTCCTATCAAACATTACGTCACTTCTCAAGTTCTACTTTTGCTTCCCAGCCGCCCTAAGTGACTGAAGCCCTGGAATATTTGAGGTGCGTTGACCCACAAATAAAAGCGTTGGCTTTTTGCCAAATAGTATTTGGATTTTTTTTATTTTTATTATTTCGTGTTTATGGTCTTGAAGAAAAGTGATTTGCACTAGTAACTGGATCTGCGCACTTAAACTTAAACACATTCAACATGAAAATGCTAAAATTTTGGTAACACTTTCGGCGGTACTAGTTGAGACAAGAGTTTTGAACACTATAAGTCAGGGAATGAAAATGCAAAAAGAGAGTAGAATAGAACTTCTTATTACTTCGGAAATTATTTACAAAATTATGTACATCAAACAACAAATACAATTTTTGATGGTCACTAGATATAGTTCACTCGTCAAGCCAGTCCAGGCTGAAATATTTCTCGGCAACCTAAATGTAAAGATTCGGCAATGCGCTCTTGGCGTCCTCCCATAGCCAAGAGACCTCATCATCGCAAATTACCTGCCTTAAAGACTTCAAAGAAGCAGAAAACTTTGGGATACTCCTGAACCTAGAGCACTCCCGCATGTCGATCTTTTCCAAGCTCGCAAGCCTGTCGATCCCTTGAGGAAGACATGACAGTTTAACGCATTGCGATATGTCGAGATATTTCAAGCCAAGTAGCTCGCAAATGCTGAGAGGAAGCTCCTTTAGTTCAGGGCACGCATATAACCTCAGAATATGTAGAGACCTAAGCTTTCCCATTTTCACCGGTAGTTTGTATAGATAGTGACAATTGGTGATGCTCATATTCTGAAGGAAAGGTATCATGCAGATGCTCGAAGGAAGCTCGTACAAGTCGTAACAATGATCGATCGTGAATTCCAACAAAGCAGGGAATGTTTGGGGCAAGTCCACCACAGATTGATCAAAGCTGTTGTTAATCTTGTAGAGGACAAGGGATAGTTTTCTCAAATTTTTTAGTGGGACAGTGGAAGTTGATAACTGAGGGACTGAAACTTTTTCAAGCCAAAGACTCCTTAGGTTGGCCAGGCTCAAAAATTCAAGGAAATTGTACAGAAATGCATTGGCTGAATGGTAATTTATGATTACCAATGCCCTAAGCTTTGGCATGTACTGCATAGATGACGTTGCAAGATTACCTACACCTAACACGTACGGTCACCCCATCTTGCATGATATTCCCACCGAATGCACCGCCTATGGATTTCAAGCCGGACATGATTGCACTACTTGGGTTAGAGAACGAGAACCCATATGTACATATTCAAGAGTTTGAAGAGGTGGTGGCCACCTTCCACATCTGTGCTGAGTTCGCAAACACCGTCAGATTGAAGTTTTTTCCTTTTTCTCTAAAGGACAAGGCCAAAAGCTAGTTGTATTTTCTAAGACCCAGGTCTATTAGCACGTGGGAAGAAGTGACGACGACTTTCTTCAACAAGTATTTCCCACACCACAATACCAACAATTTGAAACGACAAATATCAACTTTTGCCTAGAAGGAAAACAAAACTCTCTATCACACTTGAGAGCGTTTTAAAGATTTGTTAAATCTGTGTCCCCACTATAGTTATGAAAATTGGTGCCTTGTAAGTTATTTCTACGATGGACTCACAATCCGAGAGTGTCAATTTGTTAACATGATGTGCAACAGGGACTTTCTCCAGAAAGATCCCGACAAGGCTATCGAGTACTTGAACGAGTTAGTCAAGAAAGTCCACACTTGGACTAGACTGAGTGCTACTGAAAGCACTAGTAGGTCTCGACCAGCAAGAGTTTATCATTTGAGGGAAGAGGACAGCCTTAAGGCCTAAGGTGAAGCTTTACCGAAACAAATCGAGGCCCTCAAAACCAAACAAAGTAAAGGAATCCACATGGTAGCGGGACAGAGGCACATGAGCCATGTTTCGTTTGTGGAGTAGGCCATCTAGCTTAAGATTGTCTCATTTTTGGTAAAATGAGGGGGATATACAAGGAGCAATGCAATGCATTAGGCATATAAAAAAAGCCTTATGGATCTCTCTTAAACACTTATAATGAAAGCTGGAAACACCACCCAAACTTCAGTTGGAGGGATCTAAACCAACATGCACAATCATCCAGAGGGCAATGGAGAACAAAACAATAGTCTCATCCACCAAGGACATATTTTGTGTCTCATAATAACATGCAACTGATGGAGAGTTCTCTAGAGGATACCCAGAAAGTTTTTATGGACACGCAAAATAAGACGAATCAAAGAGTCAATTTAAGGCTCGCGCAGTTGGTGGAAGAGAATAAGGAAATAAAAAAGTCAAATCATAAAGCTGACAGAAGCTCTAGCTGTTCAAGAGCGCGGCAAATTTTCGTCACAAGCCTAGTCTAATTTGAGAGGACAACAGATGGCTCAAACTTTCAACTCTGAAGGTCAAAAGATCAAAGAGTTTAACGCCATCTCTACTCATAGTGGCAAGATTTTTGGCATGCCATCAACAAGTACTACCAATTCGAGTGATGAAGAATCCACGGAGTAGAAAGAAGTGCCAACAAAAATTCCAGTAAAGCTGCATTTCCCCCAAGCTCTTCGACCTACTAAGAAAGTACCAAAAAATCAAAGTGAGATCCTGGAGCATTTGGCACAATTGAAGATCAATCTTCTCTTACTACATGTGATCAAACAAGTGTCGGCCTATGCGAAGGTTATAAAGGATCTGTGCACCATGAAAAGGAAGCACCACGTTAAGAAAATTACATTCTTGGCGGAAGAAGTAAGTACGGTGATTGAGCAGAAGACACCGGTGAAGTATAAGGATCTAGGTTGTCCCACCAGCTCTTGCCAGACGGAGACACATGAATTTAGCTAAGCGTTACTAGACTTAGGATCGAGCATTAACCTCACGTCTTATTTAGTCTACTTGCAATTGGGTCTTGGAGAGATTAAGCCTAAATATGTGGTTCTACAACTGGCCAATCGATCCGTTAAGAGATCACAGGGAATAATGGAAGATGTGCTGCTGCAAGTCGACAAGTTTTACTACCCCGTGAACTTTCTTGTCTTGAGTACGCAATCCGTGGTGAATATGGAGTCGTCCATCCCCATTGAAAGGCCTTGTCTAGTGATCACCACTCGTCTTTGAAAAACTTTCTCCCGAAAGACAACGTACTCCACCCGTAGAACAATGTAGAGAAAATGACTTTTGAACCTTCAATTATCTTTTGAGTTAGTAAAATACTATTAGAATATCATTATATGGTTTGTTGTATGCTTGGTGCATGTGCTTGAGGGAAGAATTTTGGGCTAGATAAGAATGATATTTTGTAATAATGTCTCATTTGTTATCTATATTTTTTTCAAAAAAAAATAACATTTCACAAATTCTGTAATTCGGTTGTAATCACATCTGATGCTATATAGCTATTTTTTAAAAGAACACATTTCTACATTCACTTCATCATTAAAATTGCAAGTTGTCTCTTGCTAATATAAATATATATATATATATATTCTTATATATCGCTAACTCTTTGTTCGTTTTTGTAAATTTCTCTTGTAAAGTGCTAAATTATTGCTTTCAATATTGCTAATTGTTGAAAGTGTTAAATTATTTTAGCTTGAATTAAATATTTCTACGATTTTTATTCATAATAACTTCACTAGAAATATTTAGATTTAGCTTATTTATTTGCATATTTTAAAAGCAGTATAAGAGGCCGTGCATTGAGCCATGAAAGCCATACAAACAAAATCCCAATTCAACCGACCCTAATACCAATTGAGCCATTTTTCCCCTCAACATTGAGCTGCTGATCAAAGAACTGCGCCAAATTTGAGTGGGCCCCACCTGATCAGCCTCCCTCCACGCGGATTTCCTGCGTTAGACGCAACACGCTCGTGTCACACCATGCAAACCTCCCCAGCGTGTGCATCTAGGGCTGGCAATTCGTGTTCGCGAGCCATGTTCGGGCCGACACGATTACGGCACGAAACGATTACAGTGAGCACGAACACGACATGATTAATAAACGTGTTAGAAACTCAAACACGAACATGGCACGCTAATAACACGGTTAACACGACATGACACGTGAACACGATTGTTAAACGTGCCGTGAACGGGTCGATACGAAAAAAAAACGTTTATGACCCAACTAGCAAAAATAGTGAATTTTATATTGTATTCAAAATAATATTAATTGACTACTTAATATCACTTATAATTAAAATCATGCATAATAGCCAACACACATTAAAATATCTAAAACATCACTTATGACATATGTTTCAAAACATACCAATTACTAAACATCTAAAGAAGTTTGAAAACATAACCAAGTACATTTAAATAAGTTTGAAAACATAACCAAATATTTGAAAATTTAAGTGCATAAAACATAATCAACCATCTACAAGTCCATTGGCATATTTAAGTGCATAAAGCATAAAACATATTTAAAGTTTAGGTTTATCCATTACAAATCATCCATTAGCATTTTGTAATCAACCATCTACAAGTCCATCTACAAATCATCCATCTACAAGTCCATTGGCATTTTGTAATTTTATCAACATGCCATAACTTATTTAAAAGTTAGAGTGTTAAATTAAGTTAACCCTTTTATCAAACACCTTTCATGCAAATGAGATAATATAAATAAAATGGGCTGTGAGAGAATGAGAGAATGAGAGAGAATGAGAGAATGAGAATGAGAGAAGCTAGGGTTTTATCTTAAATATATATATATATATATGGATTAATAAACGGGTCGTGTCGTGTCGGCCCGATTATGGCCCGTATAACTAAACGGGTTAAGCGTGTTAAACGGGCTGGCACGAATCCAACCCGTTTATTTTTGTGTTATTCGTGTCATCCCGTTAACGACCAAATTAATAATCGTGCGGTCTAAATCCATTTATCTCGTGTCATTTTCGTGTTGTTTCATCGTGTCATGTCCGAAATTGCCAGCCCTACGCGCATCCCTCTTCCGCTCGTCTCCAGCGCGTCCAGGTCTCTAGCTCGGTGGGTCTTGGACTTCTCAACGCCAACCTGCCTCTCTTCCGCGCATGCCAGCTGTCTCCCACTTTGACCAGGCACCAGTACTCTTCAGAAAATCCAAACACGCCACGTGGCAAATCAGTGCAAAAATTTTCCTCAGCCCTCTTTCTCTCCGGACTCCAATAAGATCAAATTAGTATGGATTGCACCTAAAATCAAATACTCGGCGTTTATCTTTTATAACAAAATTTTAAAAAAAATTGAATTTGAATTATAATTTTATTTAAATTCATGTTTTTTTATAAAATTTGAGTTTGAGCTCGAGTTTGAAGTCAAATTTAAACTCGAACTTGAGACTAAACTCGAGATCAAAATTTTCCTTTAACTCGAGTTAAGAAACTCAAACTTAAATTGATGAACAGTATTTTTTCTTTTCTTAAAAATACTATAACTTTTTCGTTTTAATTCTGATTGAGATAATTTTTTTCTATGCGTTTACAATGAAAAGACGAATAAAAATGCACTCATATATCATATTAAAATTTTTCATCACCATTGAGTTTTTATTAAAATACTATCTAAATATAAATTTATGTTTTGACCCACCTAAACACAAACTTAAAAAGATTCTCAATTCAAATTAAAACTCAAATGTGCACGTCCAAACACAAACTTAAGTTACAACTTCAACTCAAGTTATAACTCAAACGCAACTCAAAATCATCACTCAAATCACCCTAACTCAAAAATACAAAAGAACAACCCCTTGATTTCTCCTAATTTATTCATAATTTTATCTTGTTTCTTTTTTTTTGTAATTTTTCATTTTAATTACTTGTTTTTTTATTTGACAGATAATCACTAAATACTATAAATAGAGAGTTAGCCTAAGATTTAGTGAAGTTTTTTCATATTGAGTTTTATGTCATCTTACTATTGTTGAGAATAGTGTCCTGAAAGCATGAGATGTAAAAGGATATTTATTATTTATTTAATAAAATAGTTTATTCATCATTTTATGTGCATATATTTATGAATATTTTATGAATATCAAATAAAATTCCTTGATTATTTATGTAACCTTAAACATGGTATATAAGTGTTATATACGAGAGGATAATGTTGAAGGATAATAATACAAAGTAATTGTTCATAATGAATTTTATTAAAGTTCGGAATCTTTAATTAAAACATTATAAATACATGTCATTCTCATTTAGAATGGAACGGTGTTATCCGCACTGTTAATATGGTGAGATATTGAATGAGTGTATTTCGCATAATGAGATTATGTGGAACATGGACGCAGACACATTATGAATTTCTAATAATTTCCGTTAAGCATAGAAATTCTAATTGAGTCTACCGATGGTCATATATAGAATGATCTTAATCCTGAGTTCTTAACAAACTCCTATTTATGGATTTATGTCTTTTGATTTACTCGGTACGGATTCCGAAACCCTGAATCTTATTCCTTGTATTTTGGAGACATAATGAAGTAGGTAGCTGGGAATGTTATTATACGAGATGGAATCGATTCTTTCTTGAGAGAGAAGCAGATAAATAATTCTCTTGAGTGTTGATTCGGTACTTGGATCAGTAAGAGCGCTCTGGTTCATGAATGTGTTTTATGAATCATTATCCATTAGAGAATCAATAGTACTCAAGGATAAAGATGTAATTAGAGAGGTTAACGGATTCTACCTGACTCTAATTATGAATTATTTATGGATGATTGATCTATATGCAATGACTATATCAAATGGACACTTCACAGTTTAGAAGTAATTAATGTCTATAATTCCGAGAGTGCAATTCCAAGTTTATAGTGGAGTAACTATTGGAATTAATAGAATTAATTAATTAATTAAAGTGTTTAATTAATTATTAATTTTATTGGAGCTCGAATTATATGTCCATTAGTCCCCGTCGTCCTTGTAATTCTACCGCACACACAAAGGGCAAAATAGGAATTTTAGAATTACGGAATTCTAAAATTAAATACTCGAAGAATAATTAATTGAGAATTAATTATTATTTAAATAATGAGATTATTTAAATTTGAATTTGAACTTATCTAGATTTATCCATTTAAACTTATTTGATAAGTTGTTTAATTTAGAATTCAAATTAATTTAAATTTGACTTAAATTCGAATTTGCATATGAATTAAAATTGGACTACTGGATAAAGGATAAAATCTCTTCCTTCCCTATCTGATTTAGATGCCACACACACAGGGATAAATCCCTAGGGTCGCTGGCCATCAAAGAGATAAGGGGAATGGATTTTTTGTTCAAAATTCAAAATTGGAGATAAGGATTTGATTATATTTTGAAGTTTGACTTCTACTCTTTAAATATGAGATAGATAGAAAATTGGGGAAACAATTTTTGACATATTTTCAGCCCTAAAGAAAGGTGTGGCCGAAATTCTCATATAGGAAAAAGAGTGAAAAATATTTTTCTCCAAAAACATTCCACATCGTGCATGCGTTGGTGTTTGTGGAAATTTGAGTGTTTCAGAAACTGTTTTTGTCGCGTGTGCCCACACACACGTCTACATGGAATCAAGGAATTGACGTGGAAGACTTTGGTGTTCTAAACACAAAGCTTGGAGCAAGGACTGTTCGTAGTCAAAGAAATTCAAGTTATATCCGAGTCGGCTACCAGGTATTTTTTCGGTTGAACCTTGAATGATATAAATTAATGAGATTAATTTATTCGTGCATAAATTAATATAATCTATGGAGTATCTCAAAAGTTTTATGAAAATTTTTGTCATACACGATCCACCTTTTCGCTACGTTTCCGCCGCCGAATTCGATTCGGCAACCAATAACTATGATTCTCATATTTTTTCTCTAAAACTTGTAAGAATGTTTTGCAAACTAGGTAAGAGTTTTTTTGATGAGGTTATAGGTGAACTTTTGTTAGTGACCCAATTCGGGTTTTGATTCCTTATGCTGCAATATTTAATATTCGAATGAATTAAATCTCATCCATCTTTCATTTATTTTTCAAAATATTATGTGCCCATTTTTATATCCGTTCAGTCACGCTTTTTTTATATAATTCTGTCATGCGCTATTTTGTCATTAAAATTATTTTGCAAATTGTCTTTTACTGCAATATTATCGAATTGATATATTGTCAATTTTGGATAACTTATAATAATAATATTTTCATAATCAACATAAAGATTTAATTTATTCGATACTTTTATTTTGTGAATCAACACTTAAATTAGTGAACGAAACATAAGAGATTCTCGACACCTTACCATCTTTACGACTGAATTTTCTTCACACAAATCTTATCTCATTTCATTTTATTTGCAATAAAATTACTTAAGGATTCTCTTTCTTTAATTTATTTTGTCAGTTTATCTTTTTCGCTAATGTTCTTTTTCTACCAATCTTTCTTGCTACTTTTGTCATGTAATGACCGAGAAAATCCTAAAATTTAATAATATAATTTATGTATTTAAGTCAATGATTTTTCTTGAGAATATCATGTCATATTTTGTGACTGAAGGATTTATGAAATGAATATCAGTATTCCTAAATTCTATAGCAATTTTTTGTGATTAGTTCATATCTTACGAGGAAGTAAATTCAGTCGATAAATTCTTACCGCAATTAAGGCGGAAGAATTCTCAGTGCATATACAATTTGAGAATTTTAATCTCAAGAATCACCTAGTGCAATACAATGTTAACTGCGTATAGAGAAATGCTCTGACATGCAAAGAGAAAATCCTTAATTTCCAAATAGATAAGAGGAGATTATAAGGGTAATTTTTTAGTAAAGAAATTCAAATACAATATGAGCTCAAGAGTTGACACCATCGGAAACTGAAATTCCCTGTCGACCAAGTTAATTCCCTATAGTTAGTGTGAAGAAATGAGAATAACTATAAGATTAGAACACCAATAGATGACTACCAAGTCTTCCATATGCCTTGCTTATGTAAGCAAGATGACATCAAGTAAGCAATTAAGAATCTAAGTGAGATATGATCTACTTTCCACCTCACCCTTGTTGTCGACTCGAGAAAATTAGAATTTTCTACCGATTGGGGTTGACTGAGTCGAAATCTTACTCACGAAAGAGTCGAGCAATATGTCACTCTTGAAAAATTAGTCAAGGTTAAGTAAAGATGATCAAGTAGACTAACTGTCCAAAAAACGTAGGTAAAACGCACACCGGATGGATATTAAACTGAACTGGAAAAAGATAACCATTAAATATGGATGGCTAAGATTTAAAGTGTTTAAATGGATGGAGGGTTGAGATTAGGATATGTGGGTGGTGACGTGGCCGGCCAAGCTTGGAAAAGAATGAAAGAAAATATATTTTTAGTAAATTTTGCTAAAAAGGACCTTGCAAAAGTTAGAAATTGCACTTAGGTCCTTCTTCCTTTTTCAACCGGTTTTTAAGAGGTAAGAACACCACAAAATGTTCAATTTTTCATGCCAAGGATAGAGAAAACAACCGGCCAAGGGAGAGGAGAAAAAAATTACCAAAGTGTGGAGAAGCGAGTTCTAAGCGAAAATTGACAAAACTACTGAGGATTAATGATTCCGAAACTTGTACTTCGTTCTTTTAAGGTGGGATTTCAATTTTCCTTCTCATTTTTCTACATTGGCCGTATGCTTGAATATGGTAGAGAGCATGGAGAAAGTTTGCTTAAGATGATGATTAACTTACGGTTGATAAAGGAATTGAAAACTTGGTGATTAAAGATGAGTTTTTGGTTATTAGATTATGTTATTAGCAATTTTTGGTTATGGAGAATTCTTGAGAGAATTTGGATGAAACCCTAGAGTATGATGTTTAAGATGATAAAATTGTATGAGAAAGATTGTGGGTTATGTTTGAAAGTTGAAACAACGGATAAAATGAGCTAAGGTTAGCTCGAGAAACATGGAAAATTAGGTGAAACTCCGCTGAAATTTAGTTTGAGAATTTAAACCAAACCTAGTTTTAGCTCTAAACACAAGTTTTAAACTATTTCTTAAGAAACGCTGCAAAACTGTCAAAGCAGTTCCAGTGTTTAATAGAAGAGTTCATTAAAGAGATTGAGATGTAATTTTAGGAAAGTATTATGATTTTAGACCTTGTTTTAATGAAAAATAAGGTTATGAGGATTCAATAAACCTAATCTTTAAACTAGATACAAGGTTTAACAATCATTTAAGGTAGGAAAGAAAAACATGCTGTAAATAGAGAATTAGATTTTCTTATAAGCTTGTTAAATTAGAATAGCAAATGATAGATAATCTCACACTCTCAATGGGTGTTCATTTTCAGAAGTAAACAAGTAAAAGAAGGGTTTGTTTGGTGAATAGTCAGTTCCAGCTCTACAAAACAAGTAAATAGGAATCTCACCAACAGTATGAATAGTTTTGAAATAAACTGGTACACATGATATATATATATATGCTTGATTATACTTCATGTTATAGTATGCAATTGTCATGCCATGCTGCATACACCTTAATAAGTCAAGTGAGACTTATAAAAATAATTTCAGTTGAGTGTCGTACCAGCCTCTGCGAGGGAGGTAATTAGACTCTGCAAGGGAGATAAAGAAAAGAAAAAGAAAAGAAGTCCTCCGCAAGTGAGGCATTCAGTTTAGTTTATAATCACGGTGCGTTGAGGACCTTGCAAACGCTCACATCCTGTTGATTGCGCGCAAATGGTACGAGCACTCAGGCCCATCAATAAGTAAAATAAGATTAGATAATAAGAATATGATAAGATATCAAAATTAAGTATAATTGGCTCATGCGTATATAGCCATGTGAATTTACAATCATTTTGTGAGAAGAAGTTCCTACTTGTTGAGCGTAAATTCATTATAGAATATTTAAATATTTAGTTATGAATTTTCAAAAACTTATGTTCATTATAATAAGTCACACAAAAAAAAAAAAAAAAAATATTTCAAAAATTTGAAGAAACTTCAGAATATATATATATATATATATATATATATATATATATATATATATATTAGTATCAGCTAGACTGACGGCTATTTAGGATGGTCATCACATGTCACCTCTCTGTAGATACGAGTGATTTTCTGTGTTACAATTGACTGTTGTATCGACACGTTTGGGCGTTAGCAGAACTTCAGCCTTTGGAAACTCCGTTTGGGACCAGTCCACTTCGTTCATTTTCCCTATATTGCATACATTACAAACATAAGAAACTTCGCCAAAAATGTACATGATAGGCTTGTCTAGCTATGTTAGTCATGACGGTAATACCTGTATGAGCAGAAACAATCCGAGCGTTAAATGGATTATCTGAATTCCTTTCCCATTCTTTTGGAAGCCCCGCTTCTCTCCTCGGCATTAGTAACCTCTTCCGCTCACTTAAATTGCTACGGTTACTCAGATGCAGTGCCAGGTCCCTCAACACATCATGTTGAGTAACAGCAACGTCATAGTAGCTGGTGTACACATCTCCATCTCTGCAAACACCAAGAACAGACACAAAATAATAATAATAATATTAACAACAACAACAACATAACGATGTTTGTAAAGGTAAAACAAATCCAAGTCATATTCTTTATTTAAACGTAAAATTCAACATAAACTTTTAAGGATCCACTTCATTTAAATATTGACCTTTCAAGATGGAACTCTAAGCTTTTAGAAAGCCCAATTCCTATTTGTGCTTTCATCACGTTCGTTCTCGATTTTGATTCAGACTATAAGTTTAAGGACGTTATTTTAGTGTGGATAAAATTTTGCACCAAGAGACAATAAAACAGATTTTAAGAGTACATACCGCGCATCTTTCACCAGGGTGAGCATATTCTTGTTCGCGAGCTCGACGAGAAAGGCGAAGGCTTCTTGCACGTCGATGTCGTGCAATTCGACCCACATGTTGATGAGGATATTCAAGGGGATTTTCTTGTCCTCGGGGAAAGCTCCCAAGTCCAAGAAACACTCCCTAACTTTATCAGACAAGCAGTTCATGCTTATTGCCATTAGCTCAAGAAGGTGATTCTCCCCGCTAGACAACCTGTTCTTGGCCCTTTCCCAGATCTTTTCCGGCTTGTCCCGTAACGAAGCTCCAATGACCTTGAGGGCTAACGGAAGACCTTTACACTTGTTGACAATCTAAAGCCAATACATCAATCTTCAATGATCAAAACTACAAAAGAGAAAGTACTAATGGTTTTAACTAAGTTTTGAGAGAGGAGCGTGCTAAAAATTATATTTCCTAACAATAATTATGGACTGCATATTTATAATAATTATATTAACATTATTTAATTAATTATGCTAATTAAGTACTATAATTATAGAGAGTCTAAATAGTCTCTTAATTGTGTATAGATTAAATAAGTGGATATTTAATATTGATTTAATTAAATTTAATATGAGTCTAATAAGACAATATATAAAAAAACTTAAGTTATGACCTCTAATATATTAAATTATTCGACCATTTTCCTTCTTTTTTATTTAGAGAGAAAATACTCTATTTAAGAATCTGATAATTTAATTGAGAAATATAATAACTCAATATGCTCATTACCTTAGAGATTTTTATTGAAAATTAAGGTTGCATTAGTAAAGATACGTATTTATTTTAATCTATTTTTTTAATAATTTAGTGCAGTGATTCTTAAAAAGTTGAATAAGAATTTAAAGATAAAACAAAGCGACTTTATTCATTACCTGTTTGACCAGATTATGATTAGCATTCGGAGGCATGGATTTCTGTCCAAAGGCAGAGTGACAAAACAGAGCAAGAGCTTCTTGTTCTCTCAACAACTCGACTTCGTACGTTGTATTGAGGACCGTCGGGAACTTGAAACGAGAAACGACAAGCGTTTTGCAGCCGGGGATTTTGAAGATCAGCCTTTCTAGCACTTGAAGCGACCAAACGTCGTCCAAAACGACCAGATTTCGGACGCTTGTCTTCCATGGACACTGTAAGTTCCATTCAGGAATAACGTAATTGGCCCCCAGATTATCGTTCCCCATCAAAAAACCCCCAAATCCTCGATCGCAACTGCTCCACGTTCGGAGATTGTGACACCGTTAGGAACAAAATCCTGTCCTTGAAGTGAGCTATTTAAAAACAAGAATTAGATTCTTAAATAAAATTATTTTTTTGAGGAAGAAGAAATTTCTTTTAGCATTTTATTTAGTTATTTTATTTACTTACATTTAACATCATCGTCTCTGCAAAACTCTCTGGCAAGAGTGGTTTTGCCAGAGCCGCCAATGCCGGAAATCCCAACGACACTCAAATCGTCTCTCCCGATGACCATCTCCTTAACCTTCTTCTTCCCCCAAGTCCAGACCCATATTGACCAAACTACCCTCCTCGTTCATGGCGTGGTGGTCATCCTCCTCGGCCCGCCGAATCGCCTCCTCGACCCAAGCTGGTCCTCCGACGCCGATCTTGAGGGAGCCGAGCCAGTTCTCGATCCGGTGGTTGGACTGGTCGAGGCGGTCGAACCGCTCGGCGGTGTCGAAGCGGAGGTGGTGGACGTCGGCGAGGAGGTGGGCCTGGAGTGGGCCCTGCATGAAGACGGCGACGCGCTTCTCGAGGCGCTCGAGCTTGCGGGCGTACATGATGTTCTTGTAGAAGTTCCAGCGGGCGGAGTTGAGGACCTGGGTGGCGAGCTCCTTAACGTCGCGGAGGAGCTCGGAGAATCCGTCCAGCTGGGCCTGCCGGACGGCGGAGAGCTCGACGCCGGTGCACTTGATCTCCTGGATGATGGGGAGGAGCTGCTCCAGGTGGGATATGAGGTCATCAGCGGTTGATTTGCAGAGGCATGACTTTCGGGATATGTCCCACAGCTGCTTCAGCAGCTCCGTCACGATCTCGTCGGCGAAGAGGTCCGTCACCGTCATCTTCCAGGTGGTGATGGTGGCGGGTGGGTTGGTTAAAATTTGAGTTTTAGTTTTAGCTGCGGAGAAAGGATGACTAACTTCCTTAGTCCTGGTTTCGATTTGACTTTGTAATTTAAAGTGAGATATAATTTTATATTAAAATTTTTTATTGTAATAAAAAAAATTAAATATTATTTTTTATAAGAATTTAAACTGTAACACAATTAAAATATTGAAAATTCCAATATGAGACTATGCCTGGCTACTCGTGTCTCATGTGCACTACAATAATTAGCACTGAAATTTTGGATGGACCCATCCGCGATCGCCTGAAAATACCGAGTTTTTATCTGAGCCCGAGTCTGACTCGTTCAAAAAATTCGGGCTGTTCGCCTGAGCCCGAAAATTACCTTGAATGGGCTGCGGGCTTGTATTAGGCCGTCTGAGCCCGTCCGAGTAGCCCGAATTTTTGAAATTTTTTTTTAAATATTAAGTTATTTTGTGTTAAAATTTTGATATATATATATATATATATATATTTCAATTTGAAATTTGAAATGAACACATGAACTATATAAAAAATTTATTTCTTTATTAATTTTTAAATTTGTAATTCATGATTGCCTCGTTAAAAACCTTACCAAGAAAAAGCCAATTAGGATAAAAACTTGGCAAGAAAAAAAGAGTACAATCATTTTGTGACGAATTATAAATTTTACAAACTTACAAAGTTATACAATTACAATTGCAATGTCAAAAGTAAATACATATTTACAAATTACAAATTTACAATTTAATTTGAAGCTGAATGATCATTTTCAAAATTAAATGTTAATCGATTAAATTCATCGATCCATTCTTGGCTTGCCGGCAAAATTGTATCCTGTAGACATTGATCGGCTTGATCCCAATCCTTAATGTAGACTAAGGCTTCAACAATGTCCTTTTGCAATGCATTCCGGCGTTCCTCAAGTATTCTTTCTGTCGTACTAAAGGCTTGTTCGGATGAAATAGTGGACACTGTGATTGAAAATATATCCATTGCCAATCGAATTAGGATTGGCCAAGTTAACACCCGTGCCCTCCACCATTGAACTAAGTCAAATGATTTTCTAGTACTGTCGACTACTAAACCTTCACTGAGGTACGCCATAAGCTCGTTGAAGTTGCCGCTGCCGCTGCCACTTGTTGATGAAGATCCACTTCCACTCCCAGCTTTCGTTTGAGTTGTCTTCTTCTTCTTCTTCTTTAACCCGAAAACATTCAAGAATGAATGTGGGTTTTCATCTTGTTATTGCAGTTCCTGTACTCGAGAGTTTGTGCTTCTAAACCTAATCTCATATTTACTATAGATCTCATATATTTTCGCCTTTATTATTGAAAATTGGCCCGTACAAGTGATGCCTAAAAATTCACCAAAGTTTTCTAAACCACTTTCTAATCCGTCTAATTTTAATCTAGGATCAAAAATTGTACCTAAACCATATAACAAAGGCAACTTAGATCAATATTTTTTAAATTTCTTTTCCATAGAATAAATTGAAACTCCTAAAATTAGGTCCTCCTTATATTCGCTAAATAAAATACTAATTCTTAAAAGTTCTCCTAAAGCTAGAGGTGATGTTGGGTAGTATGTTCCACTAAGTTTTAGAGTAACTTCATAAAACATACCTAAAAATTGATACAAAACTTCAACAATTTGCCAATCAAATGCGTCTATATGTTCTACTCCTAATTTTGCACACATATAGTTTGTTATAGCATCCTTATAGGGGATGCATTGTTGAAGCATAATATAAATTGAGTTCCATCTTATAGGCACATCTAACGCTAATGCTCTAGGAGGTATATTTAATGCTTGTAAGAACATAAACCAATCTTCTTGTCTTTGGTTACTACCTTGAATCCATGCAAGACTATCTGTAATTCTTTTAATGTGATTACTCATTTTTTTAAACCAGATTTAACTATTAAATTGATTACGTGACATGCACAACGTTGGTGCAAAATAGTACCGTCACCAAATAGACTTAAATTATTTTCAAAGAATTCAATTGCTTTTGTATTGGCACTAACATTATCTAATGTATGGCCATTACTTTATCTCTTAATATAAATTCATCAATTATATTTAAAATTGTGTTATATATTAAATCCGCGCTATGTGATCCTATAACACATTTAAAACCTAATATTCTCTTATCTAAATCAAATCCTTTAAAATAATGTCTGGTTACAGCTAAATAATCTTTATTGGCAACAACAGACCAAATATATGTCATTAACACAACGCACCCGCTAGTCGAGTGTAAAAGGTTTATTAATGCTTCTTTTTCTTTTTTAAATAATTTTAATAAATCTTTCCTAATAGTAGTTTTTGAAGTGAACTGTGCATTAGGATTATGTACAACCTTAATATATCGTTGTCAATTAGGATGCTCTACAAAACTAAGTGGTTGATCTAAAGTAGCTATCATTCGCGCAACTTCCATACGATCTACTTGTAGATCGTATTTTCAAGTGGTTAGACCACCGGTTGCACGATCAAAAGATAATTGTGTTTGGCGGAGTTTGGGTCCGCCGAATTGGCTAAGCTTTTGAAGACATTTTTCGGAGTGTCGTCTCAAGTGTGTGGTGCCGTGAATAGTGTCACATTGTAATTTAGATAAACAATATTTACACTGAGTTATATGTTTAGTGTTACCTTCATTGTTCATCTCGTCAATTATGTCAAAGTGATCCCAAACTGTCGAGGTACTCTTGCATTTTCTCCTGGAGGTTGCAACACTTGCCGACGCAGACGCAGTCGCACTTGCACTCACCGCTTCTCCACGCCTACCACTATTGCGACCACGACCTCCAGTACGTCCACCAAGGCTCGGATTAGTAGATTCATGCGTAACAAACTCATTAGTGAGAAATTGCCCTTCTTCTACGTTGTGTTGAGCATCAACGGGAATACCACTATAACCAAAAGGATCCATTATAAAAAAAAAATAAGATCGATTTGAGAGAGAGAGAGCTTTAGGATAATGTGATAGTTTTTGAAAAAAAAAAATGTGAGAGAGATTGAGAGAGATTGAGAGAAATTGAGAGAGTTTGGGTGAGAAAAATGTGAGGTGGATGGGGAGTATTTATAGGGAATTTTTGGGGTTAAAAAATTGATATTTTTTCAAAAAAAAATCGTGATGCAATGGCTATTTTTTATTCGGCGGGTCGGGTTCATGCATAATTCAGGCGAAATTTCAAAAAACTAGCCATTGGGCGGGTAATTCGGGCATTCAGGTTTCGGGTGGGTTCAGGCAGAAAATCAGGCCGAAATTCAAAACACTAGCTGTTGGACAAGTAAATCAGGCATTCGGGAATTTCAAGTTTCTAGCTTCAATTCAGGTCGAGCTCCAACAGTCAAAATTTGACCATTTTTCGGGCATTCTTCGGGTCGGGCAATTTGGGCTTGTTCAGAAAAATTCAAAAAATTATGGCGAACGGTAGTAAACGGTAACTACACGGTGGCGGGCTCCAGAGTTAATTCTAAATTCGGGCTGCCTGAGCTTGAGCCCGAAAATATAGCTTGGACGGGCCGGCAATTAGGCCAACCCGTCTAAGCCTGAAAAAATTCATGGTTCGGGCGGCCCGCCGACCCGAAGTTCCACACTGACAATAATGATGGAGAGTTTGGGGAGCTCTGGCCCACAACTTACGTGACAGTGAGTCGTGCTCGTCAATGGTGGGAAATAGATGCTTGGGTGGGCCCATGATCTCATTGGGAAGATGGTTGAATTTGAACCGTGGAATATCCGCATTGGCGCAAAACGCCCACACTTGCACCGATAAAGGAGAACAGTGCAAAATCAGCCATCACTAGTACTGCTCGGTGCGAACCAAAAAAAAAAAAACAAAGTGTTCACAAAAAAAAATAAATAAATAAAACGGAGAATTAATTACAAAGATTTGCCTTGAATGATGTCTTTGTAACATTTTATCTTCTAATTTTTAAAATATAACATTCATACTTCTTAAATAATAAAACAGTGACAAAAATGTCCCCTTTATTAAGAAATTTAATAATTTTTTATACATGTCTCACAAAAAACAATTATTAAACAATTTAGATCACAGTTACTATTTTAACCACGCATTCTAATTTTTTTAGTCTAATTTACATACAATATATTTAAAAAAAATAAATCATCTTCACTCCCAGTTACACAATTAATGATGGATGTTTAATAATTAAAAGGTTAAATTAAATTAGTTTTAAATTCATAATAATTATTAAAATACTCTTAAAATAACTAATTAAATGTCAATTTTCATTAAAAATTTAAGTATTTAAAAATAGTGATATTACCTGGTTCTTGTTCTTTTTCTAGATTACTCTGGTAATTCAGACTTTAAATCATAATAAAAGATTAGGATGTGTATTATAAATATTCAAGTATAATACTTATGAATAATTAATGTTAATCTATAACTATGTAGAAAAAAAAGAAGGACTTAAATAGCTACAAATTAACATAATAACATATCAAAACCAATGTCAAGAAAAGCAACGAAAACAATAATAACATTAGAATAAGATGAAAGGAGAACTGAAATAATATATTCGAATCATCCAAATGAAGAATCATAGACAATATCACAATCAAAGTAAGCAAAATATGAGCACAGTAATTTTGAAAATAATTATACATCATCAAACAGATGAAAATCAATTATAATCATTATTGGTATGAAACAAAATGAATTAAACATAAGATATAATAAATACAAATCGAGACAGAATTTTAAAAATAGTTTAAAAAATATTGTCAAGCAACTAAATAAACATGGATATATAAAACATGCATTGAAGTAAAGAAAAGATGGAATTTTTATTTTTTTTAAAATTAGGATAGACTCAATAAAAAAAAGGACCAACAAATTATTATTTAAGTAGTTTTAATAAGAAATGGAGAGTGTCTTAATCGAAATAAAAAATGTTCTTGACAGTAATTTTTAAACGAATTTTGCAGCCACAAAACAACTTTATTCATCATGACATCATATAAAAATAAGATAAAGATGAAATATCTTAAGTAAACACACAAATATGAACAAATGTCATTATGAAAAAATTAAAACCATTAGTAAATAATGATAGAACATATACATAAACAATCATAATAATAAAGATAAATCCTGCAGAACACTATAACAAATAAAATAAAGTAATGACACCATAACAAATCAATACATCTATTGTAAACAAAAAAAATTTAAAAGATTATGATAAAGAGTTACAGATGATACATGTAATACTCTAGATTATGCTTTAAGGATGAAATACCAGCCAAGCAAACAAACATGAAAGTCAGTGAGCTTAGAAAATTGACAACTAAGTAAACTAAACTGAACGACAACAACCACCAGAGGAAAATTATTAGGCCAAGTCAATTTTTTTTTTTTTTAAATAGAGGGAAAAAGCATAACATACTCCAGGCATATTAATCAAAAACTATAAAGAATCCAATCCAGTAAAGCATATTGGTAGCAAATTTTTGAGAAGATGATATAAAACCAAACATTTAAAAATCTACTATAATTAATATTGCCACTTATGAAAATCAAATGAAGACAACATTCGTTAAATAAAAATACTAATATATATATATATATATATACACACACACACAACAACAACAACAATGAAGTAGATAAGGAATAAGTATACATATATCAATATTGCATGCTACTGAAACTCAAAAAGTAATAGCCATGTCTATATATGTCAGTAATAAACTGAGAAAAAAAACAACATAGGTTTTTTAACATTTATTTACAACAACAATAGAGGGTTTCAAATAATGGCGTAAATAAGAGAAATAGATAATATTCAAAAAAAAATCAATGTATTCAGGGATCATAAAAATATATTAAAAAAATGCATGAGCAAACAAAATAAAACATACCTGAAATATGGTCAATACTATTTGACGCAAAGCATATCAACCAAACAACACAGAATGAAAGGGATAGAACAAAGTTAATAGAGCATAAGTAGATCATGGTAAGATTTAATATGCAGTAATAAGCCTAAAGTAGTACAATATTACATATATATATACACATATGAAAATCAAGGAAATCAAATAGTAAGCAACCCAGAACAAAATAACACTTAAATAAAGTAAGCAACCAGAGAAAGTTTTTTTCTTAAATGAATCAATAAAAGCAATATAGAAAAAAAAAAGGGAAAAGGAAAAAGTCCGAAATATAAGCTTTAAAAACAAATTCAGAAATTGTAAAAAAGGGGGAAAATTCACGAAAAGAAAGATAATTTTTTTAAAAATGAATCAATAAAATTACAATATAAATCAATAAATGCAAAAAAATAAACATTTGAAAAAAAAAAAAAAAAAAAATATATATATAAAAGGAAAAAAAATTAATAAATATAAAATAAAAAACTATTACTTCATAGTCGATAAAAACAAATGAAGAAATTAATAAAAAAATATAGAAATAAACATTTAGGAAAAAAAAAAAAAACGAAAAAAAAATAAGCAAAAAACAAACGGTAAAAAAATCACAATTACATTTAATATCTGGTAAGATTTAATAAAGATAATTCAAAGTATTATTACATATAAATAGTACAAACAAAGTAAAGATTAAACAAGATCACCATTACACATCACCAAATCAATAAAAAAGCAAAAAAAAAAAAAAAAAAAAAAAAAAAAAAAAATCTTATCTAGACAAAATGTAGATGACCAAAGGGGGAAAATTCACGAAAAGAGCAAAAAGGGACGGCCTAAAGTAGTAAACATAATTCATATATATATATATATATATATGTGTGTGTGTGTATACCAAATCAATGTGAAAAAAAAAAAAATAAAAAAAAAAAAAAAAGTTAAATAAACATTTGACCAATAACAAAATAACAAAAAGTAGTAAATATTACTTCATAAATATATGAAGAAAAAACGGAAAAATTCTTTTTAAATAGTAAGTAATTAAATAAAAGCAATATAGAAATAAACATTTAGGAAAAAATCAAAAAAAAAAAAAAAAAAAAAAAAAAAAAAAAAAAAAATCTGAAAAAAAAAAACAAACGAAGAAATTGTAAAAGGAGGGAAAAATTCACGAAAAAGCAAAAAATTGGTAAAAATATCACAATTACATTTAATGCCTCTGCAAAGAAAGATGATACAAAGTATTACAGAACAGTCTGAACAAACCAAGTAAAGATTACATATCACCATTACACATTACCAATTCAATAAATGCAAAAGAAACTTATCTGGACAAAATGCTAATAACCAAGCAAAAGGAACGAAACATTATCTCTGCAAATCAAATGTGAGAAACATCCAAAAAAATCAGGCATTAACCTATGGAAATCAACTACCAAGAGGATGAAGATATATACATAGGGATTCATCCGTACAAAAATAAATAAGCTCATCAAAGAAATTAAGCATTCGTAGAAAATTTAGCATTTATCAACAATTACCTTTATTGAGGAAAAATAAAAACTCAGCAAATTAACTGACACAATAAAAATTATTTTTCTGGCAAACCCCAAAAAAACATAAGAAACAAAATACACTAAATTCAAAACATCAAATGTGCAAAAAGAATACAAATGTGCAAAAAAAAAAAAAAAAAAAAATAAAAAAAATAAAAATCCTAAATTTGAACAACGCAAAATCAACATCAACAAATAGAAGGAAAAACTCACAATCCTCAAGAGAAAAGAACTGAACATGAATAAAAGCCCTAATAAAAAACAGCAAATCGAAGACAGCAAGAAAAGAAAAAAGGGGAACAACAGAAGCTTGCACCAAACCCACTAAGAAAATGACCAACTGAATACGGAAAAAATTAGTGCAACAGAGGAAACGAAAATGGAGGAAAAATTGGTAAAAAACAGAAAACTGAGAGAAGGAGCAACATAAGAAACAAAAATGGAAGAGAAGCAGGTAAGAAAAAGGAAAATGAGAGAAGCGGCAGACCCAGAACGATCGAGACAAAAAAATCCACACCCAAAAACAATCATCAGAGTAAACAACAGAGGGCAAAAGAGCCAATACATATAATTAGAAATTGAAAAGACCAAAAAACCACGTACAGGAACCAAACAGAAGAAGAACAAAAAGGGCAAAAGCGTCACAACACTATTATAAAAACAGTAACTTAAGTGTGGATGAACAGTATTTATTAATATGTATAAATTAGACTTAATCCTCTCTTAAATTAATAGTTTTTTACATTTTATTAGGTCAATCATAAATTAAAAAAAAAAAAGGTTTTTTACATAAATGTCTATACAGAACACTTTAAATCTAAAAATATTACTATTTTGTTTAAAATATTCAATTTTATTAAGTCACTAAACATTAGTGGGATAAAAATCTAACAATTTTAATTGACCAATTAAAATACTAACCCATTTATACTAAAAGATGAGATTTTGTCTATATTAAAAGCTTGCAAGAGAAGCTAACAATTAGTTTCTAGATTCTCAAATAAATACTCAAAATATCATTATTTTAATGAATCACAAACTATTTAAGCATGGAAAGACACTATAGAAAGTTCTTTTCTATCCATTGAAGGTAATTTATATCAAACTCTTTTTTGTAAATTAATGCCTACCATCGACGCTTACAAGTTATAAGTCATATCTAAAATGACTCAACAAGTTAGTGAATGAAGGTTATATCCAAACTGTTCGAAAGATTGAAAGAAGTTTGGAAATTTGCTCCATTATTCAATGTTAGATTTTATTTTCTCTTCTCTTTTTCTTTTTTTCCCTTTATAAACTTTTTTTTCCCTTCTATTTCAATGTCTAATTTAGGAAAACTTTTTTCATTTATTACGCATTAGTGATTAGAATTTTAGAGTTTAAATGTAATCAGATTATATTTATTCATTACGCATTAATGATTAGTCATACATCTGCGTTGCACGTATGCTTTCCTATCCAAAATTTAATGTTTGCTATCAATTTTGGCCTTTTGTAACTATTGTAATAGTTGGGTTTTTTTTTTTTTTTTTTTTGCGGGTAAAAGTGCTCTTTGCTGGATTTGACACATGTAGTTGTAGACTTATTCAACCTTTTAATCTTATTTATTCTTCAAAGTTTTTATAATCTGATACATATGCTATACTAGATCCATGACATAAAAAAAAATGCATATATACATATAATTATATGCAAGTTGCTTTTAAATGACTGATATAAGACTGTTAGTTATTTTAGTATCGTAGTTCTTTTGGAAGAAACTGACAAGGGAATCTGATGCTTGAGCGTGAGACTTTGAATTGTTTTTCAATATCATCTTGATAGATTTCTTAATTAAAAAGCAACCATATGACTCCCCTGAGTATTGCATTATGCAAAGACGACTTCCAAATTTTTTTTGCTCTGTAACGACTTCCAAATGTTCACTGTTTAACATGATTTTATTCAAGCAAAAAAAAAAAAAAAAAAAAAAAGGAAATGTTTGACATGATTTTAATAAGTTGGATCTTTTGGCAAAGCAAAAGGGACTTTTTCTTCAAGAAATAAGAGGGAAACTTCCACCTCCGGCTCAATAATTCGAGATAGATATTGTACTAAAGTTGAATTTAATAAAAGTAAATAAAAATAAGATTTGGCGGCTCAATAATAAAAGTTGAATTTAAGAACTGAAAATAAGACGAAAAGAAGACTGATCCACGCTCTTGTCAACAATCCTCAAAAATATATATACGCCAAACACAATTTCATAAAATCATTGTGCCTTTGCTGCGGCCATAATTCATACGTGTTATTGGCTAGTGAATATGAATCTATTTATCTATTTATGCACTTTAAAATTTCAGACCTTATGCGATATTTACCTACATAAGCCATTACGTCAGACTTGATACAAATCCCCCCCAAAAATCTAAAGATGCTTTGACTGGAATAGGATCAGCATAATGGCGTTGCAAAGGATCACCAATATTTGATAAGCTCAAAGCTAGTTTTTTAGAAAGATGCTCGGCATCAGTGGTGCCATTATAAAAATAGAATTTTTTGTTATAATCTTTTAAGTGGTATTTTAAAATGTCAACATCTTTAAGTGAGTATCAAACTAGTTTTTTAGAAAAATGCTTGAGGTATCATTTGAAATTAAAATTAGAGTATTCAAATTTCTGTCACTGAATAATTGTTGTGCCCGCAACGCCGGAAATAAACTTGCTAGGTATACACTAATGTGCCATTCTGATACTGCGACGATGTGATCCCTTGAGTGGTCGTGCTCTACGAAATAGAGACATAGCACATAGCATATATAGGTGATGGAATTGAGGCATAATATTTTGCCTTGTGTGTTGTACATGGCTTTCAAAAATACTGCCAAGTAATATTTATACCCAATACAATTCTCTATATGCTCAATTTGCTGACAAGCAAAGAAACCTGATGGCTGATGTTTATCATTTTAAAAAAAAAAAAAAAAAGGCTTTAAGCAGGATAAGAGTCGTATAAAAAAAGATACAAACTGATCAGAGAACTCAATTCACTAGCAAGTTAAGATTCACAAGAGTTTTGGGGTAATTACAGAAGATCACTTACTCGGGCTTCCGAGTCCAACCCTTTCTGTTCCTACAAAATATGAAAACGACATGTCAATCTATCGGATCAATTCATGAAGTTGTTCAGTCCTCAATATCGATCACTTGAAAAACTCATCCGATCATAGGAGAAACTAAGCGGCACGTCATTCAATGGAACAAAAGAGGTTGAGACTGACGTTGAACCTGCTTCATCAAAGATCTTGCAGTGGACAAAGGATAGTTTTTCCAAATTTGAGAATGGGACAGTGGAACTAGATGACTGAGGGATCGAAACATTTTTGAGCCAAAGACTCCTTACATTGGCCAAGCTCGAAAATTTGGAAAAATTGCAAAGGGATGCATTGGTTGAATGTAATTTGTGATTACTAATGCCCTAAGATTTGGCATGTATTGCAGGAAGGGAGGTAAGAAGTATTCCTCTGATGAGAAGTTTAATATGAGAACTTCAGCCTTGGGAAACTACATTTGGAACCAGTCCATTTCTTTCATTTCACCTAAATTTTCATAAATTCGTTATATAAGAAATTTTGCCAAAAATGTATATAATTATAGGCCTGTCTATGTTAATGATGATGCTAATACCTGTATGGAAAGAAACAATTTGAGCGTCCAATGGCTGATCTGAATTCCTCTCCCATTCTATTGGAATCCCCATTTCTCTCCTTGGCATTAGTAATCTCTTGCGCTCACTAATATTACCAGGGTTACTCAAATGCAGTGCAAGGTCCCACAAAACATCATGCTGAGTAACAGCAACCTCACAAAACTGGTGTACCCATCTCCATCTCTGCAAACACCAAGAATAGAATAGAGCGTTACACATTCAAAATAACAAGATATTATTGATTGAAGTGTGGTTTGATCCGATTTATAGGAGCAAAAACGTGTTTTAGTGTTGGATGAAATTTGCACCAACGGACATCAAAAGCAGTTTTTAAGAGTACATACCGCTTATCTTTCACCAGGGTGAGCAAATTCTTGGTTGTGAGCTCGACGAGAATGACAAAAGCTCCTTGCTCATCAATGTCATGAAATTCAACCCATGTGTTGATGAGGATGTCCAAGGGGATCTTCTTGTCCTCGGGAAAGGCTCCTAAGTCCAAGAAACACTCCCTAACCTTATCAGATAGGCAGTTCACGGTTATAGCCATTCGCTCAAGAAAATAATTCTCGTCGGATTCACAAATTATTTCCCCCTGTTCTTGGCACTTAACCTACACATTTCTGACTGGAGACGTATCGAAGCCCCAATGACCTTAAGGGCCAATGGAAGACCTACACACTCTCTGACAATCTGAAAAAAATAAGATCACATATTATAGAAAGAGAAGTAATGGTTTAACTGAGTTGAGATTGAGAACTAAAAAGCCATTATTATTATTATTTGTTACCTGTTGGACCAGATTATGATTAGCATCCGGAGGCATCAATTTCTGTCCAAAAGCATAGTGGCAAAACAGAGCGAGAGCTTCGCTTTCTCTCAAAATCTCGACTTCATATGTGGCGTCAAGGGGCGTGGGGAATTTGAAACGAGAAACGACAAGCGTTTTGCAGCCGGGGATTGTGAAGATCAACCTTTCAAGCACTTGAAGCGACCAAACGTTCTCCAAAACGACCAGAGTTCGGAAGTTTGTCTTCCCTGGACGCCGCAGGTTCCATTCAGGAATAACGTAACTGGGCCCGAGATTATCGTTCGCCATCAAGAACCCCCAAATCCTCAGCCTCAGCTGCTCCACGTTTGGAGATTGCAACACCGTTAGGACAAAATTCTGTCCATAAAGTGAGCCATTTAAAAACCAGAGTTAGATTCTTATTCAGACAAGAAATTTCTTTTTCTTTTAGAATTGACTTTGAGCTTTTCTTTTTCACTTACATTTGATTTCATCGTCTCTGCAAAACTCTATGGCGAGAGTGGTTTTGCCAGAGCCACCAATGCCAGAAATCGCAACGACGCCCAAGTCGTCTCTCCCGACAATCATCTCCTTAACCTTCTTCTTCCCCAAGTCCAGACCCAAATTTACCAAACTCTGGTGGTGATCGTCCTCCTCGGCTCGCCTAAGCACCTCTTCCATCCACCCAGCCTTAGTTGGTCCGACCCCGACCCTGAGGGAGCCGAGCGAGGTCTCAATCTGCGGATTGGACTGGTGGAGGCGGTCGAGGCACTCGGCGGTGTAGAAGCGAAGGTGGCGGATGTCGGCGAGGAGATGGGCCTGGAGTGGGCCCTGAATGAAGAGGGCGACGCGCTTATCAAGGCGCTAGAGCTTGCGGGCGTATATGAGGTTCTTGTAGAAGTTCCAACGAACGGAGTTGAGGACTTTGGTGGCGAGCTCCATGCCGTCTCGGAGGAGCTCGGAGAAGCGATCGAGCTGGGCCTGGCGGACGGCCGAGACCTCCACGCCGCTATAAATGATCTCCTGTATGATTGGGAGGAGCTGCTGCAGGTAGGATATGAGGTTGTCGGTGGTTAATTTGCAGAGGGACACGTTTAGGGATATTGTCCACAGTAGCTTCAGGAGCTCCGTCGCGATCTCGTCATCGCGGAAGTCCGTCACCGGCATCTTCCAGCTGGGTCCCTCTAGTGGTGGCAGGTCGGTGGGTGAAACAGTTTTTAGTCAAGGAAGAAGGATTAATAATGATGCAATTCCCTGGTAAAGAATCAAGTTTCGGAACAAACAGGACCAACAACAATGGCCGTTTCTGGCGGGTGCGTTCTCGGAGCTAGGGCGCCTTTGGATAGAAAGTGTCCGAGTAATTTAGCAAAACATAATAAAAAATAATAATAATAGAAGTGTCCGAGTAATTTTCAATCATCAGAACATTAGCATATTATTAAAGTCTCACTACAAATTCATGTGCACTGTGCAGCAACCATGACAAAATAACAAAACAACGACTAGTTTTGAGCATAAACACAAAGAACACTGGCGAGTTAAAATAGAGACAAAACGACAAGCTGATAAAATAGTTCAAATTGACAAGTGATTCTTCAAAATAGTTGCATAAACATATATTTTAGGGAAACAAAAAGCAAGAAGAGATAAACAGCCACCTTTTCCTCTATCCTATTCTTCTTTGTTTTTTTCTTCTCTATCAAAAGAATAAAGAAAAGAGAAGAAACTTCAGTGGCTCTTACACAAGCTGTAAAGTTACAGGTTTTCCCGATGGTCATTCTCTATGATTCATAGACATAGCACATATAAACTGGTAATGGAATTGCGGCATAATATTTTGTCTTCTGTATTATACATGGCTTTCGAAAATACTGCCAAGTAGTTTCTACCCAATACAATTATTTATTTTGCACAATTAGCTGACAAGCAAAGAAACCTGATTTACAGAATCTGAAGCAGAGTTCCTCTATCTGAGAAACTGGCCTAGAGAGACATTGCCAAGTATTTTGATGCCATTACTATAGTCCTCCTAATTTGAGACTACGGAAGAAATCTCAAACCTATAGAAAACCAATACGCAGTTAAGCAGTATTAGTGAGGGAAACACAATGACTTAAAAGTCATGCACCAAGTCTGTATTACACCACCCTTTCTTCTAATGCTTGTCCTCCCTACGCATCATATTCCCACTTGGAAAGACGAGTTCGGCCATCTACTGGTTCACCTAGCCCCATTTCTGAATCAAGCAGTTGGAGTTGTTTCTTAATCCATGGCGGATCATTTGGGCTCAACCAGAGAGCTTCACCAGTATCCTTGTGCTTGAAATCGGGGCTTCCTGGATACAACTTCCGTTTCCTGTTATCCCACCATTCATATGGGTTGCTGAAAAACACTTGCCACAAGTGTAGACGATCCCTCCACTTTTCCAAACGAGCTGCTCTACCTAAATTTGCCACGAGAAACTTTGAAGAAAACACAAAAAGAAAAGCACAGTGAAGCGCAGAAAGAGCATATAGAAAAGTCCGCCCCGGCACAGTATAGCAATCACATATCATCCTTTAGAGCAAAACCAACTCAAGCTTGACAACATAAAGGAAAGTGCTGCGGATTGCGTATAAGCTAATGTTATTCTAAAAAATTAGCACATGTCATAGCATGTACCATTTATAAATAAGAAATAAAGACCACAACACATACCATTAGACTAGGCTAATTTAATGATATTCTTTATCACAACAGATATAATTAAAGCAGTGAATATAGACAAAGTACCTTCAGCAGATTCTGGTTCTTCATACTTTTGAGAAATTGGATCACGTCTTTGTGTTACATAATTCAACTCCTTCACTAGTACCTGAAAAGCAAAAATAAACAATTATGTAGCAATAAGTAGGGAAGTGGACTCTATATCTCTAGAGAATATTGATTCCAGGTGAAATAACTAGTAAATCTACTAGCCTCTTGCATGCCAAATTTCAGCTGATTCCTAGACCTAGTTATATAATTCAACGGCCTTCAAAAATACTTCTTCATTCATATAAAACAACTGACAGTCTCAATCGGAACCAGCGTCCAGGAGACAATAATGAAAATATTTATTGTTTAGCACCTTCATCATAAGAATTGTTATTTTTGTTTTATTTTTTTAAAGAGGCGCTGATTTTATTTGCATATCCTGCAAATAAAAGAAGCAAAAACAGCTAGTTTATACAAACATGAGTGTGTTCATTTAAAGGTATTAATATTCTTTCATGAATAAAATAAAACAAGTAGTGATACTAAAAGAATATCCTCTCAAACATTAAGCAAATCTAACCTTGTAGAGTAATCTGAGGCTCCCGTTCTCATCAGCCTTAGTGGAAGTAAAAAGTCGACCTGAAACATAAACCAGATCATTCTCTTTCAAATGTTTGAAACACATTTCCGCCATCTCGCCCTGCACTTTCAGCAATATCCTGTCAAAAATCATGTTGGCTCATTAGCATCACTTTTTTTTTCGGTGGCCATACAATTTGAATTGGCTAAATGTTGGCAAAGAAAAACATCGAAAATAACAAAAAAAAAAATGATCGAATCAAAAGAGAAACAGAAAAATAAAAAAAATCCGAAGCCTGATAGTCTCACAATTCAGACGGAGGCCAAATTTTCATTTTCTAAATGTTTAAGCACCAAATTCCACTGATAAAAACGAAATAACGTTTTACCTAAAGCCTCCTCTTGATTGATGGGGGAGACTAACGCTGAGAACGGTGTAAGCGCAAAGATTCCCGTTCTCGGCAGCGTTTAGCGCCTCGACGGGTCGAACGACGGTGCCGATAAAGCTGGCGGAGTTAAAAAGGCGATCTTGCCATCTGATGGTGGTCGGGCGCTGGAACTTGAGAGCGTGCTTGTAGACTGCGCTACTGCCTTCGGATTCGTCGAAAAAGGAGTTACGAAACCTAGGGTTCGTGGCGGCGGCGGCGGTGGCCGGATACGAAGAGAAGGGGACGAACCTTTGATGCGATGAAAGTAGTGGAATCAGAATCTTGGTTTTGGCCAGAAAACGGACGGCCTTCATGTGTTTAACTGATGAGCGTTGTCGCGAACATTCCGCTGGCCTTTGATCGTCTGCCGGCTTTTCTCGGCGGCGCGATTGGACAGAGAAGGAAATTTAGCGGGGTTTTCTGACAGTAAGTATTTTGAACAGTCAAGTGTTTGGGCCTTTTCATCATTTTGAACAGTGATGTCAATTAAGAAAATACAGGATAACATATCTGTGCACCTCAATGAAAGTTTATAGCATATTTAATTAATAGCGCGTGACTACCGTACTGGATCATACGGATACATTATACATACCTAAATTTTTTAAATAAAAAAAAATACTGGCGCATCCCAGCCCGAAGGGGCGGAGTAGCTCGTGACGAGGACTAGACTTTGCGACGAAATCGCGACCTTCGTTGCGACAGACCTCACTTGGCACAGGTCGCAACCAAATCGTGACCTCTGTCGCGACGAGATCACGTCCTCAGTCGCGATGGGTCACAACGAAATCGCGACCTTCATCCTCCTCCGCTATGCGAGCTTGCCCTCCGCCGACACCGCCGCGATCTCCTCCTTCCGCCGTGTATGTCCTTCTCCACCTACAAGATCTGCACACAAGCTTTCTTTCCCCACCGACGATGACGGCTTCGAACTTGGGAATTGCAACTTCTCCTTCAGCTACAGTCATGACGGAGCGACCCACCAGTGGGTCGAGACCACTGCCCCAGCAACCCCACTCACCGAGATCTAAAGCTTTTCGAATTTGGGCCACCAACGACGTCCTCACCGCAAGCGACAGAGGATAACCAATTTCTTATTTTTGTCTATATAGGATCAAAGCATCACAAGCGTTCGATTTTGACGGATGCAAGTGTTTGATATTAATAACGTAAAAGGAATTGGAAGTATGTTAGTATTTTTCTAATCAATAATGTTAAGTAAATAACATTTTTAAATTTCAGCTAAATTTAGAGTATGTAGTTTGTCAATCTTACCCTTATATTTTTTTTTCTTTCTAATTTTCTTCCCTTTTATTGTCTCATTTCTCTTTCCATGTGTTCATTATGGGTCAGTTTGGTAGAGCTTTTCGGAAGCTAAAAGCACTTTTTTTTTCAGCCAAAGCCAAAAAATATGTTTGGTAAACACTATAAAAACGGATTCTTAAAGAATCTAAAAGCTATTTTAAGCTCAAATCAGAAGCAGCCCACCGGCTGCTTCTGATTATGGATTGTGCGGGAATCTCCTGCTTTCATTAATGAAATTTTTGTTATTCCCAAAATAACCCTCAAACCTAAGCCTCTCCTCTCGCCATCTCTCCTCTGTGAGGCTTCTTTCTGCTCTTTCGCCATCCCCATCTCCTGAAACCCACGCCTCCTCTCATGCTCTCTCAGCCTTAGCCGAAGCTCTCTCACCTTAGCCAAAGCTCTCTCTCGGACTCCCTCTCTCTGTTTACATATCTCCTCAGATCTTCTTTCTCTAATTCTCTCTTCCCAAAGCAAAAACTTCGAAGAGAAGCGAGGGTTTCTTCTTTGGAGAATCGCAACGCAAAGCGAGAATCAAAGCCTCGCGTCCTTAGATCTGATCTAAGGCAATTAGAATCGGTGCGTTTTTCAATCTCTTTGCATTCTTATTTGTAATTTTGGTGATTTTACGGGTATTTCTTTTGTCGGTGATGTTAATTTGGTTATGTTTTTTATTGGATCTTTTGAATCTGATTATTTTCGTTCTCATTATTCTATTTTTTTTGCTGATGAATTAATTTGCGTTTATAGTGTTTCTTGATCTTCGCTGAAGTTTTACGTTTGTTACTCTATTCTTTTTGGATAAGATTTGCATGTGTTTTTTTGCTTCTTTTAGTTTCGCGCACATCTAAGAAGTTGTTTCGTTGGCAAGCAGATTTCAGAGGTAGAGAGAGAAAATCCCAAATCAAGAGAGTGAAAGGAGCGAGAAGCAAATCCTAATTTCAATTATTTGATTCTTCTGAATTTTGAGAGAAAGGAAAAAAAAAAGAACCCTTGATTTCTGAATTTCTCCAATAAGCTGCATCTTTTTTTTCCCTTTTGCGTCAATAATTTTTTTAGTTTATTTTTTTTATGGTTGGAATATATCATTCTTGTTTGATAATCTTAGGTTAATTTTGGTTAGATTTCAGCTCAATTACAGTTTTTTTAATTAATAGGGTTCCATTATTTTATTTTCTAACCAATGGCCTTTTTTTTTTTTTTTTTTTTTTTCAGGTTCACTTTCTCAGACACCATTCAAGATGCTATCATTGATTCTCCCACAGCCAAATTTGTTCCAAATATTCGTTTAGGAAGTCATACTGACATTGGACAAAGACGTTCATGGAGGATGAACACATCCGAATAGACGATCTTTCTGCCCACCTGGAGTCTGATTTCAAGTGTCCAATGCCTAGTGCATTTTATGGGGTTTTTGATGGCCATGGGGGTCTGGAAGCAGCACCTTACATCAAGAGGAATGCTATGAGATTATTTTTTCAAGATTGTGATTTTCCACAAACGTCGGAGATTGACTCTATTTTTTTTGATAAGATTTGCATGTGTTTATCCAAGTTTCTTTTAGTTTCTTTTAGTTGTAACAATAAAAGCATAGCATCAAACTTTCTTATTTTGCAGAAGAATCTCGCCAAAATTAATAATTATGGTATTTAGTTGCGTTAATAAGATTGACAATTTATTATTATATTCTTTTTAATTGTAATTATATTGTGAATGAAGAAATGAAAAAAAAAAATAATTAATTATAATAAATTTATTGTTAAAAATTTAAAATCAAAACATTATGTGTTTTTAAAGTTAAACAAGTGTTTTTAAATACAAAAAATAATTATATATATTTAAATTTCATATCATGTCTATTTTGGTCATTTTACATACACACAGCAATTCTATCTTAAATTTACCAAACGCTATTTACTGATTTTAGAACCAGCACAGCTACTATAATTATAATTTACCAAACATTTAACTACTTCTTAAAACAACTACTTTTTCTTTCAGCACAGCTAAAAGCACTTTTTTTAAAATCTACAGCATTACCAAACTAAGCATATGTCTCGATTTGTCTTTCCTTTCTCTATGGTCTCTCTCTCCTCCCTCGATCCTCTATTAATCGACAGCAACCATTGATACCCGTATGAGATTTTGGACTTTAAGGGCATGTTCTTTTACACATAAAACTTAAAAAAGACAACTCAAATTTTAACTTTATTCAAGTTCACGTTCTTTTAAGTTTTAACTTCACTCAATTTTACTCAGCTTTATTTAAGTTTTAACTTCAACTCAAGTTATAACTCAAATTTAACTTAAAAACTATACTCAAATTATACTTTAAAAGAACAACCCTAATTTTTGAGGGAGCAACGCGACTCTTCACACTCACGACAGAGAAACGCTACAATTTTTAGATTTTCTCCCTAATTGTGACGATCAGCGCCTGCAATAATTGTAATCAATTTGCGACTCCCTTTATATATGTCAGATTGATCTTTAGTTTCATATTTCTCAGAATTTGAATAATTATTTAGAACACACACAAATAATGAAATTAAAATATGACCAAAAATATATTGAAGAAAGTAAAAATAAACAAAATATAGTTAAAAAATTTATGAATGTTTTTTGAATAATTATTTAGAACACACACTAACAATGGATGATTAGTAATGAAAAAAAAAGGCAAATTAACACCCATACACGCTGGTAAAATAATAGCAAAGAAGGGGAAAAAAGTGGAACACATATATTTGTAAGGCCCGTTTATTGTAAAAAATGATTAAATGTGATTATTTTTTAAAATTTTTTATTATAATAAAATTTAAATTTTAAACTCAAATCGAAATCACAGAAAAAATAAAAAAATCTCTACTGTCGAGTGATAGACATAAATTTTTTTTAAAAAAAAAAAAAAAAAAAAAAAAAAGAGCTGCCCATTTGAATAGTGGAATTGAGGGGGGTAGTGGAACTCATATTTGGGCCATTCTTTTCAAAATGACCTGCCCATTTAGTTTAAATTAAGTGCCCCACTAAACATGGATTTGGACTGTGAATCTGCTCGGATTGGGCCGAAGAAGCTAAACCAACGAAACAGACATGCTACGGATAACTTTTTATGTTTCAATTTTGATTTAGAGAATTTTTTTTTTTTAATATGTTTACATTGAAAAGAGGAATAAATTTTGATTTATATTGTATATTTTTTAATGTTATTTATAATGAGATTTTATAAAATTTATTATCAAATTTTAATGACAATTTTTAATATTTTATTTAAACATTAGATTTTATTTTTAATTTAAATTATAATTTATTTATATATTTAAACACTGATTTAAATCATAATTTAAATTACTACAATTTAAATCAAAACGCACAATACTGTTGAATGGCGGTATTTAAAGTTTGTTCTTAGATAAGAAGAAAAAAGTCATACGAAGAATCCTAAAAATTATCAGAAAAATGTTCATTTGCAGTAAATGAATCTATACATTATAATGTAATGTTTCGGCTACAGTACATTCAACCAAAACGCTCGTTTTGGTTCAAGTTTTTTTTCCAAAATTTTTATATTTTGTGTGTTTACCGTTCTTTTTAACTTTTTTTTTTTTATTTACCCGGATTAAAATATTTTCTTTTACTTTTCTTTCTTAAAATTTTTATATTTTGCATTCTTACTCTTTTTTTTTACTTATTTCTCTTTCATTAACCCCGATTAAAATATTTTTTTTTAAATGCGATCCTACTTAGATATCCTACTTAATTGTTTTTTCCACAGCCTTTTTTAGACCACTTTTCTTTCATAAATGTCATTTATCTAATTTGCTCATCTTGCATTATTTTTCTTTAATATATCCCTTCTTTAGCTTTTTTTAAGCCCTTTAAAATATTGTTATATTAAAATTAATTCTAAAAATACTTTTTTTTGCTCATTAAAGTAATTTTTTTCAAATATATCCCCACTTAAATAGTTTTTCCCCTAAGGAATGAAAACGTAAATGCTTTTCCAGTGCTTTCTAATCTCCTTCATTTTTTATTTATATTTTGGTCCCTCCTTGTTTTTCCATTTTCTTTAAGTCCTTCTTCTTTTTTTTTCTTTTCTTGTTTTCTTTTATTTTTTATTTTACATCACAAGTGACCTTGTAAATATATTTTTTTAGAGAAATAAATTTCTCTACAAAATATTTTCTCTTAAATATGTCACTAATCTAGCATCGTCTTTCTTAGTTAATTTCTCTCAAATGTGTCCCTTTTAAATGTCTCTTTCTCTTATCCTATCAAATATTATTTTCTCAAGTGTATTTTCTAGATATTTTGTTGTTTAATTTTATCTTACTAATTTTTTCTTTAAATACGCTCCACTTAAATACATTATAGTTAGATTTAACAAACATAATTCACATGTATATGTCACATATTTTTTGTTACACCACGGTCGAGGAATCGACTGTTCCTTTGGGCGATAAGCGCCGAGGTTTCCCCATTGAGAATCGGTCACTAACATCGAGGGAACCAATGTACCTATGGTGCCCTTTAAACGTTGAGAGTTTGCGTGGGGTAACGTGCGTCGAGAGTCCCGCCCGGGTAGAAAGCGCCATGACGTCGAGATAGCAACCCAGTCTAATCCGAAGATAGTCCTGTCAACCCAAGGAAAGATACAATGTACCAACTATTGCCGTTGTTGAAGTCAGGAAATCAGGTAGTCGATAAAGCTAACCAGGAAGCAGTAATTATGAAAATCCGACTACCAAATCCCAAAATTGAGGGATAGATTATGATCTCATCGGAAAATGCAAAGGGAGTCTCTCATATGTGCAAGGCCTATAAATAGAATCATGGGAGTTCATTAAGCTTTTTTTTTTTTTTTAGGCACTACTCTACTACTCCAGAAAGTTTGTAATCAACAAAGTATTAGTGCATTCACAAGTGGATTAGGCCAAGAAATCTTACCGAATCACTATAAATTATTGTCTTTTTTATAATATTTAACCACATTAACCCTTGACTAATGAGTAAATAATTACTATGAGTGTTTTTAGAGAGTTAATCTTTAGTTGACAGAAACCAACCGTTAACACTTTCTAACTAGTATGTATATATATGTATGTATATATATATATATATATAATAGTTTCCAATGCAATTTATTATGTTAGACAATGTGGTCCTTGGATAATAAGAAATAAGAACGTTGTTTTCCTATAATTCTTAGAGAGTTTGTTTTTGTTTTTGTTTTTCATGTTTTTTGAGAAAAAAAAAATGAAAATGAGAGAGAAATAGCGTTTGACACAATTAAAGACAAAAAATAGAAATGAAAATAATTTTTTGATGTAATGTAAAATGAGAGAAAAATGAAAAATGACTTTTAGTTGTTTTTTATTTTTATTTTTTTTTCTCATCTCTCGAGTAGAGAGAGAGAGAGAGACATTAATAGATTTTTTTATACTGAAAACAATCTCTTAATAAAACTACCAAGCGCATTGTCAAAAATGATTTCTGTCTGAGATTCGTTTTTATTCCCATTTTCATACAAAAAAAACAAAATCATTTTGGAACGAGTTCCAAATGCACCCGTTGATTTCACCAATCGAGTTTTCAATTCTAATTTTATTACAGTTAAAGGCTCTCATAACAACATCTAAATTTTTTACTGTGAAAAGCTCTCACATAAAATCACATCTCAACTCGAATTGAAAACTCGAATCTGCGAACTGAGTGATGCCTTAGGGCTTGTTCGGTTGTATTTTTTAGTTATGGAGATTTGAGGGTAGATTTTATGTTGAATTTGAGTTGAAGTTATAACTTGAGTTTGTATTTGGTTGTACACATTTGAGTTACGATTTGAATTGAGAATTTATTTGAGTTTGTGTTTTGGTGAGTTAAAACTTGAATTTATATTTAGATAGTATTTGAATAAAAACTTAGTGGTAATAGAAAATTTTAATAGGGTATATGAGAATGAGTGTGGTTTTATTCGTCTCTTCGTTGTGAACGCATAGAAAAAAATCACCTCAATCGGAATTAAAAAAGAAAAAGTTATTGCGTTTTTAAGAATAAAAAAATATTATTTATTAATTTGAGTTTGAGTTTAAAAACTTGAGTTGAATAGGAACTTAAACTCAAATTTTAACCACAAACTCAAATTTAAACTTAAATTTTATAAAAAAAAAATATGAATTTAAATAAAATTATAACTTGAATTTAAATTTTTTTTGAGTTTTACTTTAAAAGAACAAGTCCTTAGTCTTCTTTCAAAGCTTTCGTGTATAGCGTTGCTCTTTAAAAAAGTCAACAATCAATAGGTCTTTCTACAGTCCCCCACTTTCATTTTACGAAAAATGTCCCCACAAAATCTTAACCATTCATTTTACGAAAAATGTCCCCACAAAATCTTAACCATTCAATATGCTGCCATGAATTTTTTTTTTTTTTTATAACAAAATTTCAATCCTACGATGAAAGTTGTAGAAAGGTTTTTAAAGGGCAGCAAAAAAGGCAACTTGAATTAACCGATACGGTGACTCTTGGGGTAGGCAAGTGGTTGAGGTTTCAGATATTGTGACTATTGGAATGCTCCTGGGAGAGGTTGAGGACGTGTCATGGGATATGGGAAGCTACTGGTTTTATCAAGGTAGTTAAATCATTGTCTATGTCTATGTATTTTGCTCCTTTGATTGGATTCCCAGGTGCTGTAATACTCCAAAAAAAAAAAAAAAAAAAAAAAAAAAAAATGTGCCTGCTTGCAATTGGGGCCTTAACTGTTTGTTAGACGACAATTCTCGTAAGGGCTGCGGAGTCTCTAAACGCCTTTATGTACATAAGATTTCTTAGTGATATAATCACTTTTCCAAAAAAAAAAAAAAAAGATTGGTTGCTCAAAAAGCTAATTCAAAAGTGCGTGAGTCACCTTTATCTTTCACTCTTAATAAATATCTTATTATTATTACAATTATTTAATTAAAAATATTATAAATAAAAAATAAAAATTAAAAATTATAATCCGTATATTTTTAAAAAATATTTATCAAGATTATTCAGTTATTTTGGCGGTTTAATCACCTGCTCAACCGGTCAGACAGCATGAATAAGATTTTAGTATTATGTTATCATTATTATTTTTTTGTTTTTGGTAAAGAGCTTAAGCACATAAAGTTATACACAAACTTCACCAAACCTTCCAAGAAAAAAAAAAAAATGGTTACCTCGGCGTTGACTCTGAGACTTGCTTAAATAAAATCAAAGACTTGCTTTTAACAGTAACACTTCCTAAATAACAACAACAACAACAACAATAATAATAATAATAACAATAATAATGACAATAATAATAACTAACAACAATTCCAATAAGAAGAATAAGAAGACATGAAGTAAATTTTACTTTGGTGGACAAAGTATTTTAGGTCACGCGTGACATAGGGTTGACGATTCAATGAAAACAGAACCCTACTTGCACAAAGGAAGTATCGCAGATGTTGTCAACCGGCCTCTACTTTCTGAGTATATTACCTGTATTAAAACAACGATTTTGACCAACATACAAAACAACAACATCATCAACAACAAAAAACAACTTAGGAAGAGGAAGAAGCCGTATTGTATATGTAATTATTTTTATCCGTGAGACACGTATTGGGCAAGAAATGCATGCCCCAGTAGGAAATCCTGCGTCGTGTTTCTGACTCCGACGTCCCCAAGAAAGAAGAGCTTGCCCGATTCAACCTTTAAGATAAGAGCTTTCGGTGGTTTTCTCACCTTTCAACTCGAAATGTCAAACTCTTGACTGAGCAATTCTAATTAAGAACTAATATATATATATATAATTTTTTTTTCTTTCCTCATTTTTCTTTCCTCACTCTTGTTCTAAAAGAAGTATCCAATGAGTTTCCGAAAATAGTCCGACGACAGATGGGGATTCTCTCCCTTTTCCGCGAAGGCTTTAACGCCTACCTCGCTTCCCCAACAACCTCTCACTCGCACAATCGAAGCAGCCGAATAATGCCTTCTTCTAATTCTGAATCTGATTCTGCTTCTCCATCTTGTTCTTCCTCTGCACGTACTTGGCAAAAACAACGCAGCGCCGACAATTTCTTAAACGAACCAGAACTAGAAGATTGTCTCGCCCAGCGGCGGCTCACGCGGCAGAGGAAGCTCCGCTACGTCAGCAACCACGAGCTCGGCCTCAGCAGCAGCTTGAACGATCAGCGTTCTCGCTCCTCCCCTGCCTCGCCTGACTCCGCTAGGAAATCGAGGTCTCCTTGTGGGCCCGACCACTGGTCCTTCTCCGCTCTCCCACATCCTTTGCCGCTTCCTAAACCTGATTCTCCGCTTGACAGGTGAACTTGCATTTATTTATTTATTTAGTATCTTAATATTAGTGATATTTTTTATTTGGTAGAACTGTAATGATGTTAATCTACATGCCCTGGTATATCAGGAAAATGACGGATCAAACAACGAAAATCTCAAGCAAATTATGTCAGAGGAGGTTCTCTCAGGATTCAAATGTGGGAACTCTTCTTCATGACAGCTTGGGGCCGAATAACAATGTTTCGGCCAAGAACGCTGCGATTCCGATTTCGAGTTCTCCGATTTGTCCTTTAAGACTAAACGCCGGGGACATCATTTTGCCTTCTTCTCATGCCGTTAGTAATAATTACTCATACCATTTTTGTGCTCCAAATTGCCGTGCACAGGAGGAGCCAAAACCACTCAAGCCTCTTAACTTGAGGACGAGTATTCTTTCCAAGAGTGCGCCAACAACCGTCTTCTCGAGCCCCGCCGTTAGCCCGCGAGGTGATACGTCTCCTCTGCTCTTGGCACCTCAACAGTTTCGTGATCTCAACGTTCATAAGGCGAAAATCCTGCGCAGTGCGAAGAGTTCTCCAGTGCATAGCCCCATAAACATAAACGTACTGCACAATCAAAGCAAAAATCCTAAGGGAATTTCGTTTCCCTTCCATAATACATCACTGGTAGAGACGACTAATGCGGAGAGGCCCGAAAGTAACTCTCATGTCAATGCCCATCCATTGCCTCTTCCTCCGGGGGCTAATGTTGCATCACAACCTCTTGCCCTTCATCATAACGTGGAAGCTCTAAGTGTGCCATCAATGAAAAGCCAATGGCAGAAAGGGAAACTCATTGGTCGCGGCACATTTGGTAGTGTTTATCTTGGAACCAACAGGTATGATTATGAAGCTAATACTGAGCTTGTTACTAGATACATGTACCTTAATTGTTTATGTGATTAAAAATATTTTATTTACTAGATTCATGTGTCTTAGTTATTTATGTGTTTAAAAATATATTTATCTATATTATAGAGAGACTGGGGCCTTATGTGCTATGAAGGAAGTTGATCTTATTCCCGATGATCCTAAATCTGCTGAATGCATAAAGCAATTACAGCAGGTTACTCCTGGAATCTCTGTGAATTTATTTAATTTATACAGAAATTATTGTTACAACTTTTTGATGGTCCTGACTTATGATTTGTTTTAGGAAATTAAAGTTCTGCGTCAACTAAAGCATCCAAACATTGTCCAATATTATGGGAGTGAAATAGTAAGTCAATGTTTCGTTCATCTTGGATTTTAATTGGGAGAATTAATTTACTTAATGTGACCCTTTTGCAAGTTTGTTTGACTAGTACTGTTTTCAGGTTGATGGCCACTTTTACATATATTTAGAGTATGTTTATCCTGGATCAATCAGCAAGTATGTTCATGAACATTGTGGGGCTGTCACAGAATCCGTTGTTCGCAATTTCACCCGTCATATCCTGTCTGGACTGGCTTATTTGCACAGCACGAGGACAATTCATAGGTGAGAATTGTGACGCTTGCTAAGGGAGAATAGAATAACTGATTATTTGTAGAAATATTTAACATATACAATGTTTTGAGAGAGGAGATTTCATATGCTCTGCAGGGATATCAAAGGCGCAAATTTGCTTGTTGATGCTTCAGGCGTGGTTAAGCTTGCTGATTTCGGAATGGCAAAACATGTGAGTTTTCGACAAGCTTTGGTTCATTATAGAGATCCATAATTTGACTATGTCTTATATGTGTGATTAGGTTCCTATTTTAAGCCTGCAACAATTCTTTTAGGTGATTTTTTGTATCTAAATCAGTGTTTGTGTACTCAGCTTTCGGGACTATCGTGTAATCTTTCTTTGAAGGGGAGTCCATACTGGATGGCTCCAGAGGTATTTCAAGTTGCCAATTTACAGACAAGTCCTACAATTTTGAATTTTGTATCTCTTGTAGTTCCTTGTAATAAGACGGTTTTTGTAGGTCATAAAAGATGTGCTGCAGAAGAGCACCAATCCTGATCTTGCCTTGGCCATTGACATATGGAGCTTAGGTTGTACCATCATCGAGATGCTGAATGGCAGACCTCCTTGGAGTGAGTTTACAGGGGTAAGTGACTTAACATGTTATGCTCGTTTGTATTAGTTTTAGGCCTTTTAAACTTTTCTGACATGCCTCTACTTTAAACTTTGGCTCTTCAAATGTAACGCAGAAATATTAGGCTTTTCTTGTAGAAGTAGAACTTTGATCCATTTGTATGGATGAACAAGGCGTTGACCAATTTTATTGCATCTAAAGAAATTTTTCGTTTTCTTTTGCAGCCTCAAGCTATGTTCAAGGTGTTGCACAAAACACCACCTATACCAGAAACATTGTCACCAGAGGGAAAGGATTTCCTGAATTTTTGTTTCCGGCGAAACCCAGCGGAGCGTCCATCAGCTGCTATACTACTCGACCATCCTTTTGTTCGGAATTCGCACGACCACAATGTAGCAGCCGCAACACACAAGTTCTCTACAATGAACCTAATGGTAAGTGCACAGGTCTGCAAAAAAACAAACTAAATAACACAGATGTAGGATTATGATTTATGTGCTGACCATGACGTGTTATTGCAAATAATCTCTGTAGGATAAAGTGCACGCTCGAAGAGACCGCGACAAACATAAAATCGATTTCTTGTCGATCTCTCCACGCCAAAGGATAGGCACCACAAGTGGAAGTATGCCATATTTTGGCAACACCGTTCCCTCTTGGACACTTGCATAATCAAAATCGAAATAACTATAATCTGAAATCCTACTCCAAAAGAGGCAACGAAGTTTAGCGTCCTCACAAGAAAACGGTACTTTTACGAAGAAAGGCCTTTTGATGCTGTGAAGTTAAAAAAAATTGCATTGCTCTTGATAAGGGAAGCCATTTGCATAGCTCCTGCTATGGAACGAAACTAAAAGTCAATTGTAAGGGAAGCAAGTCTTGTGCCTTACGCTTCCAGTTGTCTAATAAACTCATACTTGACCTGTAAAAGATTAATATGTACTATGAACGAAAGACGCTGTACATATATAATTTTTTGTAGATATTAAGGGCCCGTTTGGTTCCGATTAAAGTTGTTCACGCTAATTAAGCCTTGCATAGGTGCCTTCGCAGTTGTGTACTTGTGTTTTCGTGGTGTCTTCTAGATCGCTGCGTTTTCAATTTAAAACTTCTTGTTTAACACTTGCTGATCGCCTATTTTTCTTGTCGTTTTCCAGTTTTGTTGCAGTTTTCAAGTGTAGTTGCATTTTGATCTTATTACGGTGTTGAGTTTCTTTTGTCCATTACCTTTTTTTTTTTTTTTTTTTTTTTTTTTTAATGAATTTGTCATTACTTGGCTTTGTGTAATGTGTTTTTTTTTTTTTTTTAGATATTAAGATTCCAATTAAAGTTAACGCTAGACTTACGCCTTTCATTAATCCTTTTGCATTGACTTACATTTTCGGGTCGCTGCGTAATTTGTAAACAAGTACAGAAAAAAAAAAAAAAAACTATGTTGGCGTTGGCCTTTTTATCGTGGTTTTCAAGTTTTATTGCTGTTTAATGGTGGATTTCTTATGTTTCCTCTGTGTGGTCGACTAGTTATTAGTATCATTAACGTCGTTTTCAATAAATTGTTGTTTATCCAAACGACAATTTATATATCTAATCTAACCTCAAACGTTTTCTAATAGCTAGTTTTGTTCCTAGAACATTTTTAACTATATTAGTCATTCCATATTTTAACTAAAATAATTAATAATTTTTTTTTTAAACTTTTTCTACTACAATTATTAACTAAATGATTAACTATTTTAGAGAATACATTTCATACTAACTAATAAGAAGAGACTAGCCATTTGTCTTTTCTACTATTTTATTTTTTTAAACCACAATAAATATAAAAGTTATTTTTAAATTCAATAAATTTATTTTTGTTGAGAAAAAAGTTATTTATATTTTAAATTTAATAAATATTAAAATAATATATGGGCTGTTCATAGTTGGCTTAGACGGTTTTTTAACCACTAACCAAATCAAAGTTAAAATTTTCTTTTAAGCGATTTGGACGGTTTGATATTTTTGATAAAAAATTAAATTAAATTAAATCACTCATGAGCACTTTGGGCAGTTTGGTTTAGACGGTTTGGGTTTAAGATTAAATTTTTTTTTCAATAATTCATAAAAGTTTTAATATCGTTAATCCATAAACAAAAAATAAGATTCAAGTTTATAATATAACTAAAAAATAATACATGTCTAAAAATTCACCATTTAAAGTTTTAATATAAACTAACAAAAATATAATAGAGTGTATTTTATAAGTGTAAATATTTATTATGATCAATAAAAACTATAAATATGAAAAAATATTTTAAAAATAAAAAATTATATATATTTTATATTTTTATGTAGATTATTAGATATTTTAGAGAGTTTAAATCACAAACTAAACTGCTTAAAAAAATAGATTAAAAATTGATTAAACAGCTTAATAATTTAAAAATAATTAATGAACTGACCAAATAACCTAATAATTTAAAAGTAAGTAATGATTTGGCTCATTTAATTTAGATTAGACAATTTTTACATTTGACAAATTTTTTAAACACTCTTAAAGCTCATTCTATCTAATTAAATTAAAGAGTTTAACCTCCATTTATTTTATAATTTAAATTTTATTATAATAAAAAATTTTAAAAAATAATTACATTTAATTTTTTTATTATAATAAAAATTTTTCATATAAAATTATGTATTAACTCAAATAAGAAAATTAAACTCTCAAATTAAAGCTCTTTTCAATTGTAATTACCCGGGCCAATTTCTCTTCGTTCCAGCCTTCCAGGGAAGCGAACAACCAATAAAACCTCTCCGCGTGGCAATAAGTTTGCCTCGTCTTGGCCTGTTCGTAAATACTCCGAATTTTCAAATCCATTTTCTCTGCGCCAAACGTCGGCGGGAACTCATCGGAAAAGAGTCGCACTCTTCACTCCACTCTGAGAGATTCTTTCGGCCTTCGTCCGGCGATCGAATATTCAGCAGAATCAGAAGAAGAAAAGGAGAACTAGGGCACACGCCAAAACACTTTTTCGGCTTCAATCGCTTGTACGCAGATGTCGGGATCTGCGACCCTAACCCACATTCTCTACTTAGAGAGTTTTTCTGACTTCAACTCGATCTGTTAAAGCCTTTTGATCAGGTAATTCCCCAATTCTTTTTGCAGGAAACCCCAATTTGATCAATATCTTCTTTATATTTTTTGTAATTTTATTTTGTTAATTCTTCGAATATAGGCCTTCTTGCTTCGGTTGTTATTGCTTTGAAGCTTTCACTCCTTCCTTACATCAATTATCTCGATGGGAAAACCGCTTTGCTACGGTATTGTTTTCTCGTATTTTCCTTTTTGAGTTTAATCGTATAATATTGCTGGTTTGTGCATAAAGATTGGAACTTTGTTGTTGTTGTTTTTGTTAATTTTTTATCAGATGCGGGGAAAATAGAGGTTTCTAAAAGCTTTATCAATAAGATCTACAGTGGCTTTTCGGATAGCATTCATTTTGCAGCACCAGTTTCCTCTTTGAGCACAAATGAAATCGACGTGGTAATGCCCAATTCTTATTTTCTTATTTTCTTTTTTTCCCTCTATGCTTTTTCAACCCAAACCAATTTTCTAAAACTCTTTTGAAAGGTGCGAGGTGTACTTGAAACGTTACAAGGATTTTCGAGCTCCTTGTTTTATTGGGACGATGATGGAAAACGTTTTCGTGCCAAAACTGGGATTTATGTTACGCACCTCTCTCAGACAAGTCTTCACGCCGTTGTTAATCAGTTTATGTATGCCGCTACATGTTTACAACTAGTGGGAATTTTGGTCACTAAAATTGAGAAATGGGTCAGATCGCCTCCACCCACCTTGAGGGCATTTGCTTGCTCTGCATCTGCTTGGCTTCGGGTACGTATTTGGATGGTGAATCATTATAGTGAGAATACGTTATTTCATTTTTTTTTTTAACTTGTTTTTGTCGCAGAGATTACGTGATATTGCTCTAAAGGAACAAACGAAGATGAGCAATGCTGGCACTGGAACTACTCCTACCTTATTGGGATTGACGAATTCATTATCTAGGTTTGTTTGCAGTAGCTTTTGTAACTCTTATCTTAATTAAGTCGATATGCAATTATTCTTTTAATATTAGCCGTGCTTATGGAAATTAGTATAAAGTTTGAGTTGATATTTTTCCTTCATAGTTGTTGTTTTTTTTTTTTTTTTTTTTTAAATGTTATTTTGTCAGCCCCGTAAACTAATTCGATAAGTTTAGGAGATGAGACATATTTTTTCATCACCCAGAAAACTTTCTAGGAAACCTTTTAAGGTTTGATAACTTGTTCGTGTACTGGAATTTTTTTTCCTATTTTTTTACTGTTTTATTTTCGGAAAGCAACATGCATGTGTTATTATTTGGATAAAATGTCACTGCTTCCATTGCTGATGTTGCATCAATGGATAATGTGTGTGTTGGTTTATTGTTGTCATGTATATTGCTGATGACCGTTTATTGATATTAGTCTTTGCTCAGGTGCTGAGTATCTATTACAAACAGTGCATGGTGCCATTCCTCTAGTATATTTCGAGTCTAATTCTTCTGTTCCAGCTGCTGATGTGGCAGTTCATATCCTTGACTTTCTTTACAAGAAGCTAGATGAAGTGTGTCTAGTGCAAGGTGGTGAGGTTGTGACTACTTTCTTGCTATGTTGTCATTGTGTACACTGTACAGTTAGTTACTTGGAAATCGGAATGCTTTTCCCCATTACGCCATCAAAATTTAGACCTTGTAATCTTTTCAGGAGGAAGAATATCAGATGATACTTCACATGTTTATTGGGAGTTTGTTGCCTTATATCGAAGGTCTTGATTCATGGCTTTTTGAAGGCACACTTGATGATCCTTTTGAGGAGGTAAGTTTGATTATGTTCTCTCATCTGTATACATGATATTATATCTCCATTTTAATTTTTGTATATGCGGTATACTTGAGTTGTTTTCAACTTTGAAGTGTGATTTATTCCCTCCAAAATTTTCTTGATCATATATCCCCTCTTTGCAGATGTTCTTTTATGCTAATAAGACAACTTCTATTGACGAGGCTGACTTCTGGGAAAAAAGCTACCTATTCAGACGAACACAGTGTCTAGAGTTAGATTCTGAGCTTTCATCCCCACTAGACAAAAAGGAAGTTGGCCAAAGGGAATCCATCGCGATGGCTAGAGCCAAAGGGAAGGAACAGAGCAATGGTCCTCTGTTTATCAAGGACATAGCTAAGGCAATTGTTTCTGCTGGAAAGTCATTGCAGCTGATTCGGCACATTCCAATGGCCTCTTCAGGATTAAATGGCAGAGGAAATGATTTTAAAATTGACGAAGGTTATGGAAAATCAAAAGATGGTTTTCATCATGGTCAAAGCATTGCAGGTTTAACATTGTCAGAAGTTTTTTGTGTGTCGGTAGCAGGTCTTATAGGTCACGGTGATCACATATTCAGATATCTTTGCCAAGATGACTGGTGTAAAACCAAGATTCATCAATCGCTTGGATTTTGTTTGAGAAAAGAAAAAGTTGGAAGTAATGAAATTGAGCGTTTGCCTATGACTAGCTCTGAAAAAATTTGGTATAAATTTTTGGTTGATACACTCTTGGAGAAAGGATTGATTAATGTTACATCTGGATTTAAGGATGGAAATAACCTAGCTGAAACAAGTGAAGTGAAAATGACTGCAGCTGATGCAAATAGACTGCCTCTTTTGAGATCCTTCTGTCCTGAAAATCCAGTTATTACTGTATGCCAACGGAATCTTTCCAAGAATAGGAATTCCTGGAAAGTACTAAATTTATCCAAAAATTTTTATTTGCCCCCTCTAAATGATGAGACTTTACGAAAGGCTATATTCGGTGAGGATTGTAGCACCTTTCCTGCAGTTGAAGGAACAAACTACACTTTTGGTTTTGGATTTGGTGAATCAGAACATCTTCGTTCACAAGATGACTCTATGTTAGAAGTGCTTTTTCCTTTTCCTACTGTTCTTCCTTCCATTCAGGTATTGTTTTTTTTCACGAGTTCCGTGAAACAACGACCAAAAAAAAAAAAAAGAAATTAATTGGAAGACGGCTAAATATGCGAAACAGCATCAAATTTCAATCCACGACAAAAGTATAAAATGACAATTTGTTTATTATTATTTAGCTTCTGTAGATTTCATTGGTGGATTTTTAAGATATCTTTAAAACAGGATGATTGTCGTCTGTCAGAGCTCTTACCTTTCCAGAAAAAGAGCACCCTTCCATCAAGAGTTCTCTGCTGGATTCAGAATTTTGAGCCCAAAAATAATATACTTCCTGTTGTTATAATGCAAGAGTGCCTTACTGTCTATATCAAAAAGCAGGTAAATGGTGTCACTGAGCTAGAAGTTTGGCGTCTTTTTTGTGTGTGTGTTTGTCTGTTTTTTATTTTTTTATTTTTTATTTTTTTGCTTGGAGGCATATTTTTAAAATTGACTTCTGTCATAGGTCGATTGCATTGGTAAGGACATATTGTCAAAATTAATGGATGATTGGAGATTAATGGATGAGCTTGCGGTTTTACGTGCCATTTACTTGTTAGGATCAGGTATCTTGTAAGTTGAAAAATCTAATATCTCTGTCTCTTGATAGACACTAGTTCCCTCGACACGTTCCTTTCTCTTTGTAGGTGATCTGTTACAGCACTTTTTAACTGTGATTTTCAATAAGCTGGATAAAGGAGAAACGTGGGATGATGACTTTGAGTTAAACACCATATTACAGGTGCAGTATATTCTAAAAGCTCATTGTATTATCTTATAGGTTCATTGAATTTTTCTTGACTTTCTTCCTTTTAACAAGAACAAGCATCTTTCTGTTTAGTTTCATAGCATTGTTCTTTTTCTTTCATGAATGGTGAAATATTGCTCTCTAAGGATGCTATATTAAATTATGGACACAAGTCACAACACAATACACACCATCGATTTTAGGATAAGATGTGTTTGTCGTTGTATGTTACTGTATTAAATGTTTTAGACCATGCTTCCGTGTTGACAGTTATTAATGTTGCTCTCCCTCTTTTTTTTTTTTTTTTGGAGTTTCCTATACTTTTTAGAATCGATATATTTATACTGTTTTGCTGCAGGAGTCTATAAGAAACTCCGCTGATAGTGTGCTACTAAGTGCTCCAGATTCATTAATTGTGTCCCTCGCCAAAAGTCAGGGTTCAAATAGCACAGAGCAATCGTACACTGATACCATTCCAACAACTCCTCATGGAAGTCGTGCACAAATCTTTGGAATCAATGACCTTGATTTACTAAAGTTTAACTACAAGGTCTGTTTTTGAATCACTCTCCTTTATTTTCCGTTCATGCTTTTTTAAATGTTTGTTGGTTCTGATTGCAACAGGTCTCGTGGCCATTGGAACTCATTGCTAATACTGAGGCAATCAAGAAGTATAACCAGGTAGTTATTTTCACATTTATTTCTAGGTGTATGATAAGCTCTGGTTTGTCCGGTCAAGAACTAAGAAAACTAATTGCACAATTCGTAAGAATGAGAAAGAATCAACGATGGATTTTATTGAAACAATCACTATACACTGATCGGCAGAACTTCGAGGTCTGCTTCCTCCCTTTGCTTGGAATTGTTCCAAGACTTGTTCACTTTCTGTTTAATTCCCGAATAACCGCTTTTCCCTCCTCTTCCCCCTTTTATACAATTTCCTCTGCTAACCCCAAACTTCCCCCGTAAGCTCCCTAAAACTAATATTTCCAACTAAACCACTAATACCAAACTACCACAGCCACTCAAGATAGCTGTCCCTGCCTAGACTCTTTTATTCCTCCTAACATACACTTGCCTGAGTAAGGGCTTATCAATGTAAAAATCTAAAACCGTATCCAATGATATCTGGCACAAACAAGGTTAAAAATGACACATTAGTGATTTAATATGTTGTTCTATTTTGTGTTCCCACTGCCGATGTATAATGCTATACATAATTTTGGTCATATAGATTTTATACTTTGGAACTTATAAAGTAAGATTTTTAAAACCTTAAATAAATTGAAAATGGCAAGGTTGTAATTATTAAGTGAAAAAGTCAACACATCTACCAATAGCAACTGCATGCCAAATGACATTAAGCATATAGCATTGGAAAATGGTTCTTACCCAAATGCCATATTTTGGCACTGGCTCAGAAATTTGACACTGCATTGGAGACGCTCTTAGAATTTAATTTCATTTTGTCATGACGTTCTTAATGCAACGCAGGTGATGGGTTTCTTATTGAAGGTCAAGCGTGCAAAATTTCTTCTTGATAAAGCTCGGAGGTGGATGTGGAAGGTTTATTTCTGTTCATTTGCTTTCTTGCAATATTGTTCAGGCATCCAAGTGCATTTTTTTTTTTCCTTGTCAACAATGTGGCATATAACAATTTTAACTATTTTATATAAGAACTAATGATGATTGGACTTGTTCTTCACTAAAATGTGATGTGGTGCTTCTATGACGTGATTATTTTTTTCCTAATTACATTTTCATTTTCATTTTCATTTGCAGGGAAGAGGTACTGCAACAAATTACTGTAAGCATCACTGGTTGGTGGAGCAAAAACTTCTCCATTTTGTGGATGCTTTTCACCAATATGTGATGGACAGAGTAAGACTTTAATCTATGAAATCTACTCTGAAAGTTGGATTTTATTTGCAACCTATCACCTGTGGGAACATAATAATAGAATGCGCATTCCACTAGCATAAATTTCCCATTAGTTTGTTTGTTTTTTGTTTTGTTTACTTCTTTTTGTGATTGTCTGTATAGATGCTAAATGATGAAATGATAAGGTCGCTGACTAGTATTTCATAATCAGGTATATCACAGTGCATGGCAGGATCTCTGTGAGAGTATGGCAGCCGCTTGTTCTTTGGACGAAGTTATAGAAGTTCACGAGTCTTACTTGTTGTCAATTCAGCGGCAGTGTTTTGTAGTCCCAGATAAGCTGGTGGGTCTCTCTCCCTCTCTCTCTCTCTCTCTTATTTTTATATCTGGATATTATATTCGGTGTGACCCTTCTATAGAAAAGATCAAAGACTTTATTGTTCTCTTTTGCATTCAGTGGGCTCTCATTGCAAGCAGAATCAACAGCATTCTTGGATTAGCATTAGACTTCTATACCGTACAGCAGACTCTTAGTGGTGGAGCAGTTTCTGCAATTAAGGCCAAATGTGAAATGGAAATTGATCGCATTGAGAAACAGTTCGATGATTGCATTGCTTTCCTCCTAAGAGTAATCCAACCTTCCACCTTTCCCTGTTTCGCCTCCTTTCAATTCTCAACTTTAAAAGTTTGCATCTCACTTGTGGTGTGCTATGCAGGTCCTCTCTTTCAAGCTCAATGTGGGTAACTTTCCTCATTTGGCTGATTTAGTTACTAGAATCAACTATAATTACTTCTACATGTCTGATAGTGGGAACCTGATGACTGTCCCAAACTTGGAAAATGCTGCATCAAGAGCGCGAAAAGCATTTGTTAGTAGAACAGACTGATTGGTGCTTGGATTTTTTTGGTTTATTCTAGAGTTTAAGTCTAGTACTTCTCAGTGTGTATACACTATGTGAACAGCACGTTACTCTCAAGAAGATAAGATGAACTTGTAGCAAGAGATCGGCATTGTCCTTGACCAATATCTGGAGGTTCACTTTGATACTGGGATGATGTATTGAAGTTTATGTGCTCGTAGCTTTTTAGAAGACTCCAACCTGCCGTCAAAATCCTTCCTGGTATGCATGGATGACTTGGGAATGATATTGCTAATGATTTAAAGCTCCAATCTTATCGGAAGCAAATTACTAGAATGCTTTTCCATGGAAACATGGGATGCCATGTTCTGAAACTTCCAAGTATGAACGAAAAAAGCGGTTGAAAATCTCGTGAAGCCTGCTTCAGCTCAACGAGTTTGTTGTAATTCTGTATGTACAAAGAAAGTTTAGTCAAGCCCCAAATTTGTTTATATGCTGGCATACCTGGCTGGTGTTTTAGTTTAGCCAGTTGTGGGTGGTTTCTGGGTACCATGCATGTGGAATGCCAATTGAGACTAGCTCAATTGTTGTTTAGTAGGTGTGTGGAGTTCTTTTCAATGCATTGAGTTTTGGTTCAAGACTTGAAGCCTGATCTTTTTTAAAAAAAAAAATTATTGAATTTTTTTTTTTTTTCTTTGAAAATTATCTCTGTTCGGTCATCAAATACGATTTTTGTGGCTTATGCTTTATAATAGCCAGAAACCCCTAAACTAGAACTACTACTATATTCTTTTAAATTAAACTTACTGATAATTCTTAATTTTTAACCGTGAGATTTATATAAATTGTCTATTTTATATATATTTTTAATTTGATGTTATTTTTAGTATATTTAATGATCAGAAATTGATATAATCAGTAGAAAGATCTACCAAAGAAAGTTTCTAAAAGTATTGGATTAAGATGCCCTTAATATCTTTCTTCTAAAAAATTAGGATCCTTTTCTTTTATTATTTTTTCTCAAAGTAGGAGCATCTTTTATTATTCATTAGAACTATTAATAAGAGTGACGACATTATTATGAATAGTAGTTGTTTATTTTAGTTAAAGTTACTATATAAGTTAGTTAAAATTATTATTCATGTTAGAATTTTACTGTGCAATAGTAATTGTAAATAGTAAGTACTGTGTAAATAATAACTGTGAATAGTGTTAAAATTTTTTGTATAAATAGAACTCTAAAGGCTTTTCATTTTGTACATGTTCATAAGATTATTGAAATTCTCTATTTAGTTTTTCTCTCTAAAGTTTTCTTCTTAGTTTTGCATTTTGATCATCACTAAGATGGATACTCAAAGAAAGTTGGAAAGTTATGTTAGATTTTGAAATCCTTTGCATAATTAAATTTATTGAATCCTCAATGGATTGTATTTTTACAACAAGGATTGTTGATTTAAATATAAAACAGTATTCCCAGCATAAGGGGGAGAAATGAAACGACTGGAAAAACAAAATGAAATCTTGTGGAATGCGTCTTTGTTCCCCATACTAATCAATGTAAGTTAGAAGCACTTCAACGAATCAATTACTAGATGCATTTATTGATATAAAAAAAAGTAACTAAATCACATACACATAGATTAGCTACTAATGTTCCAACTCATATTGATGTCCTTGATGGGAAAATTTTATAAAAAAAAAAGTAGCAAATGCGTCTAAGGCATGCTTGCAACGTGTAGACTAATCGGTTCTAAAAAAATAAAAATCCATGGAAGAAAAAAATAAAAAGTTATATGAACTAACACTCCTTAAGAGATTGACGCACTTAAAGAGGTCATATTGCGAGAACCAATAACTGACATAAAGATCCTTGGAGTGGTCCAGGTATCTGAAATACTGAAAATGTTGAGATCTCAATAAATTAAGAATGAGACCATGATAAGATTGTTGTTGATAATGTTTTTACATTTGAAATAGCGCTTGATATAATGAAAGAAAGCAAGGATCTTGAACCAAATTCCATCGAAAAGTATGGACGTAGAAATAAGTGGCCAAAATGGAAAAACGCTATACATGTTGAATTAAATTTGCTTAATAAGCGTAAAGTGTTTGGATCTATTGTCATCACGCCCGAAGCTGTGAAACTTGTGGGATATAAATAGATTTTTATGAAGAGACATATCCTCTTGTGTAGAATCCATTTATCTTACGTATGTGATTAGCGTGATTGTTTCTGAAGGACTTGATATGTGTCTAATAAATGTGGTAACCACATATTTATAAGGATCACTAAAAAGTGATATTTATATGAAATCCATGAAGGATTTAAGACGCCTGGAGCATCTAATTTAATATCTTGGGAAATATGTTCAACTAAACTACAAAGATTTTTGTATGGACTAAAATAATCCAGACATATGAGACATAATTATCTTAGTGTATATCTCTCAGAGGAATGTTTCATATACAATACTATTTGTCCATTCATGTTTTATGAGATGATCAAAATCTAGATTTGCTAGCTATCATTGTTGTATATAATATTGATAACTTAAATATTATTATGACTCCTAAAGAGTTCAAAAAAATTGTTGCATATTTAAAGAAAGAGTACGAGACGAAAGACCTCAAAAAATAAAGTTTTGCCTCAATTGCAGATCGAACATTTGCCTTATGAATATTTCATTCATTAAACAACTAACACAAAAAAGATCTTAGACCATTTTATATGAAAAGAGGCATCATTGAATTTTTTGGTGATGGTGTAACCATTTGATGAGGAAAAGGATCCATTTCGTCTTTGAGATGGAAATGAAGAAGTCCTTGGTGCCGAAGTAACATATTTGAGTGAAATTGGAGCTCTTATGTATATTGCTAATTGTACCCATCCAGATATAACTTTTGTTACTAATCTATTAGCAAGATTTAGCTCATCTCCTACACGGAGACATTAGAACGGAATTAAACATGTATTGTGTTACCTTTAAGGAACAGTTGATTTGGGATTGCTTTATCCTAAAAGATCAAAACAACAGATGATAGGCTATGTAGATGCAGGTTACTTGTTAGATCCACAAAAAGCCAGATCTCAAACTGGATATGTGTTCACATGTGGATAAACTGCTAGCTATTGGTGCTCATAGAAGCAGACACTCGTTGCCACTTCTTCAAATCATGCTGAAGTTATTGCACTCCATGAAGCAAATTGAGAACATGTATGGCTGAGGTGCACGACTCAACACATCTAAGCAACTTATATGATACCTATCAACAAAGATCCAACAGTATTGTTTGAAGACAATGCTGCATACGTCGCTCAAATAATGGAACGATATATCAAGAGTGATAGATCAAAACACATACCTTAAAGTTTTTCTCATACTCTCAAGAGCTCGAAAAGAATAAGGATATTGATATGTAATACATTCGATCAAGTGACAATGTAGCAAATCTTTTCACAAATGCATTTCCTACTACAACATTCAGAAAGCATATCCACAGTATCGGATGCGTCATTTGTAAGATTTATGAGGAAGGCCTATACATGTCAACTTGAGGGAGAGTTTACGTGGCAGTACTCTTTTTCTCTTATTATGATTTTATCCCACTGAGTTTTTCTGATTAGGTTTTTAATGAGGCAACATAAACACGTATAGTTAAATGATATACTCTTTTTCCTATTGTTATGATTTTTATCTTATTGGGTTTTTTCTAGCAAGGTTTGTAATGAGACATCATTAATAATGAACATCTAAGGTGAAGTGTTATTATAAGTAAATGTCCACCTTAGTCAAAATTATTATTCAAGTCAGTCAAAATTATTATTCATGTCAGAATCTTACTGTGCAATAGTATCTATAAATAGTAAGTATTATGTAAATAGTATCGTGAATAATGCTGAAAATTTTTCTATAAATAAAGCTCTAAGACTCTTTATTTTATACACCTTCACAAAATTAATGAAAATTTCTTTCCTCTCTAAAGTTTTCTTCTTAATTTTGCATTTTCTTAATTTTCATTGCATACATGATAATTTTTGTCTTAGCTTTAATCTATTTTTGGTTGTTGTTGGCATATGAACTTCCTTGTGCTTTGGGTTCTTTATAGAAAGACCACAAGTTTTAACTGAGAAAAAATTATTACAGAATTTGTTACAGCCACATCATCACTCTATATTTAGAATACCAAAAATATCCATCGGAATCCATTATGATACCGGCCACAATGAGAGTATCCGATTAAGATACCGATCGGCTTTCAGCCATAATACCAGTATCTGGCTAAGATATCGGCCAATAATCGTCAGTATTGGCGGCACTCTAGCACTCATAGTCACCGGAATACTTAAAAACTAAGAAAAATCACCAGCGTCATAAATAAAGCACATACAAAAAATTGACGACTGTTTCACCAATATTCATGGAAACAATCACAAAAGATCTACAAAATTAACAAAAAAAAAAAATTAATAACAAGAATCTCAAACACAGAAAATCAGAAAAATAAAAAAAATGTTGCAGATCTGATTGTGTTTCCTATTGCAAATCCAATTTTGCTACCACAGACCTGGCTTTGCAGCATCGTCGAAAGGCCATCAGAGGAAGCTTCACGACGACAACGAACGACGCTTGAGGTGGTGGTCGCAAATAGATCTCAAAGGTAGCTTCATTTCTAAGCTCCGTATATTTCCTATGGAGGCTTGACGTGGGTCAACAAGGAAGGGAGGGAGGGAGAGAGGGAGAGAGAGGGGGAAGTCAACTTCCTCGTCGGATGAGAGGGAAAGAGGAGATCCGTTTGGTATTAGGATTGAAACAAAAAATTTTAATGAGTATTTGATTCATTAAATGATTTTATACATATACCCAAAATACCCTTAGATTTTCTCTTCGTTAAAAAGTGCAAACCTTCCCCTACGTTCTAACCTTTTGCTAGATTTTGATCTCAACTAATGTTTAGTTGTCTTTTTTTTTTCAATTTGAATCATGACCAAAATAAATATAATTTAAAAATTATATAATAAATATAATTTATTTTGGGCGTTTAAAAAATATAATTAAATACAATAAAAAAAAAAATCCGAAAAATTTTACAAATAATTATAACTTAAAATTATAACAAGCTAAATCTTGTAGTTTTTATGCTTAATTCATTGTTTGAATGTTGGGTATATCAAACTTGTCTATTTTATTTGAAAAATGAACAAGAATCATGCTATTTCATGGCCTCTTGAGTTTCAGGGACACCCATTACTGCAAAATCAAGAAACTTGCTAATTTCTTTCACTCACATATATAAACACTCCCGTATAAAAGTTCTTACTATGCCCAACATCGAAAAACAACGGTAATTCCAATGACATCAACCATAAATACCTGAAGCATAATCAACCTCCTTTCCAATGGAAAAATCTCCAGCAACTTCAAAACATATATATTGCAGCAAAGTATTCTGATCTTCCTCATTTCATCAATTTTCAACTTCTAAAACATCAAAAAGTTGACTTTCTCCAAAGATTACAATGGCAAAAGTGCAATACTAAACACATCATAGGCCTTGAATCTAATTCACAGGGGGATGAAAATAAAAGATTGCAATGGCATTGTTGCAATACTACTTATCACAGGCCAAGTCAAATTATAGACAAGAACCAAAATTCCAGTTTGGCAAAGTTCTTGTAATCATGGCCCTATGATTACTTAAACAAACCATCAAATTTCAAAGCTCGTTGCTTGGGTACATCATCTTCAAAATAGCTCGTAGCATTCATTCACAACATCTACTATTTAAAAGAGTTTTGGGCATTGGCATATGTTAAAACCATATATCCACTGAATCTCTTGAACTTTTGATGCATTCCCCATGATATATAAATGAGGTGGTGTTAGTTCCCAACTCTGAATAAAAGGTGGGCCTTCCTTTTTCAAAAATGTAAATGCATTTTTTTCAGTTGGCATTGATTTCCCTCATTGCCTGATTGCCTTCCCTGATTGCATTAACCTCTCCACGTTATGCTAGATCGTGATGTCTCCATTAGAATAAGAGGGTCCATCATAAAGAATTTCCTTTTCAATATCTTTGTAATTGGTTCTGATGTGGGAGTTATTTTGACTTTATTGTTCAAAACCCTTCAATGCTACCTCACCATTGGAGTCGAAATCCACAACCGATTTTCCCCTTTTTCCATATGTTTGACCTTCTATATTGTATTGGTCTCCATCTAATTAATAATTTCTTATATATTCTATGCCGCAAATACAGAGAAAACAAAAAACAAACTCAAAATACCTGTCCATATGCAAAAACGGAACTGTTAAAACCTGCCATACAATTTTCAACAAGAGGTGCTCCCACAAAGTGGAAAATATCAAGCTGCAACAGAAAGTTGAACAAACGCAGTCATTTAATGAATACTTTTCTTTTAAGAATCCAGAAAAACTCACATCCCCATGAAGACACTACATGTGTTGCTTCTGTGTCTGCAAGTGAATCGAATGTGAGAGTTTGCCCATTGATTGTCAAAGAAATTAGAAATTTTCTGAACTATCAGTTCTTCTTCATTCTTGTCTTTGCGTAATGGACTCATTCACACTAATAATGAAGATTTTGAGACTATACAAGCAAGGAAAAGAAAAGTCACAAATGTGAAACTTCAGTCAGTTTAGAATTCTCATTTTCCTTAGCAACACAAAATTCAACACTCAACACATTTTTTCTTTGTAGAACCTATTATATGCATTTTTGGTGGGAAAACATATTGCACGGCAGATGTGTCATTACAGGGCATGGTCATATTGCATGTTGCATTATTAATTATGACTTTTTCCATTATTGGCAGACTTGGATATAAAAATTTGGGCGAGCATTATAAATCCTTTGTTATAATTTAAGTTCAAAAAACAATAACAGAAACCTAAACAGACCCTTTATATCAAACAATAAGCAGTGGTTTATTCTCAAAACTACCAAATGGGCAAAATCATTGAAAATTTATCCAAACATAGATTTTTTCATATTCTCTTTTTATCTTTTTGGGTATTACTAAACTTTTTAGTTTGTAAAAAAAAAAAAAAGTACGGTTAAAATCCCATGAGAAAAAATCTAAAATAAATGTTGAGAACATATTTAACTAAAAGCAAGTAAAGAATGAACAAACCTCACTAAAAAATTTGTAAAAAACATAAAACATAGATTGTAATCAAAATAGCTAATGAAACTAACAAGAATGAAACTCATATGTATGTAAAATTAATGGTAAAAGTCTCATAAGTGTAATTTAACCCTCTATTGCTAGACTAAGTTCATCGACTCTTCTTCATATATTTATTCACTATCCGCTCAATGCAAATTATTTTGGTGCATGAAGTTCTTCCGAATTGATTATGGCTGGATCCTTATATATTTTCCAGCTTCACATGGATCCAGCTTCAGGATACATTATTGAGCTCGGAATCATTGGGTTGTGCTAGGTGAATAATATATTCCTATACTATCCACTAATCAAATACTCAACAAGCATATCGAACAAGCATCATTCATGTTAATCCGATTAAAACTAACCCTTCATTCATAATCTTAATCTTGTATCCTAAAGTTGATGGCCGAATGAAGATTAGAAATATATATATTAACTCACATGAATGAACGGAATAGTAGATTAATAGCATTCTCGAAAACCACTTGTCATTCTTACAATATTGGTTCCATTAGCAAACCTAGCTACAAAAACTTAGCTCATCGTGATAATTACAAGATCCAAAGCTTCAATACAATCCATAATTGAAATCGGAGTTAAATGACAAAGATAATTAAGCTAACGAATGAAGAAGAGCAAGTTCCGTATCCATCCGGATTCCTCTGGATGACCAGCCATGAATGTTCTTCAACTCCACGTATCTCTCTCTCTCTGCGTTGTATAATCCTCCTCGTTCTTAATTCACGTTTCTTCAACTTTTTTTCTCGAAAAACCGAACTAGAAATGTCTCTTTTTTTTTGTTTTCTTTTCGAATGGTCTTACTAGTTGTCAAGAACGTCCTACTTTTTGAGCTCATTGTTTTTTTTTATATCAAGCGGGGAATTCTCTCTCTTCCTAGTACATTCATAAAACCCCAATTGTCCTGAGAGAAATTATTCCCAAAATAAGTTAACACAACTAATGTTTCCGAATATAAAAAGTAGTCTTTGTGGACCCACTTGACACATTCCTTAAACAAATTAAAATTCCTATGTATTTTTTTCCCTAGGAAAAACGCGTCACAATGGTTGAGGGTCTAATCCCCAAGGTTCGGTGAATGGGGTTTTTTGGGCCAACAATTTCCGCAAAGAGATTCCTTTTAGGGGTTTTACCTCATTTTACACTCAAATGACCAGACATTTTGTCCCAAAGAAGACAATTAGACTCATCATAGACCAAGATGATGTCATTCCACAAATCTATTCTAAAACAAACAATAAAATGAGAAAAACTACCCAAACACACAACTTTTTCAAATGGCTAAAACCAGTGGATAACTAAAATTTCTTAGGGATTATCACATGCCATTGAAAATAATGATACTAACTTGCATTTTAGAGTAAGTTCTCGAGAAAAAAAAGTATTTATCATCAATAACATTGCAAATATATCCGATAACTTTTCGCTTTCATACAATATATACAGATTAGAATATAAAAATGTTTCTATTACCTTTTCATCCATCTAAGCCCAAAAATTTCATCAACCACCTATTCATTCATCACGGGTCTAAATTTTCTCACTTGAACAAGAAAACCGGATTATGTCCGACTTAAAAGTGATACCAAATATGTTCATACACTTCTAAAATTCCACACCTAGTTTGGAACAAACTAAAAAGATTGGAAAGGCAAAATAAAAAAAAAAAAAAAAGAGTCAATGCAAAAAAAAAAAAAAAAACAATTACAAGAAAAATCAAAACACAAGGCTTTGTTTGAATCCCTCCGGGGTACATCCGTGAGATGAATCCATTCAAAAGACTAACCATGTAGAATAATATCTTTAAGCATCTCTGGACGATAGTAAAAAAAAAAAAACCGAATAAGGTTAGGATCGCATCCGTTACAAAGTTCGAGCAAGAGGAGGAGATGAACGACCACCACCGGTCCAAAAACCAAACGCAGACGAAGGTGTTCTCAAATTTTTCCGGTAAACAGATTTCCTCTCCGTGAGGGATCGAGAACTTGCGTAGTACCGCTAAATTTTGTACCGAATGTGAAGCTTCCGTCGATTGTTCACGAGCAACCTACTCGAAGGGTAGGCATCAACCCAAAGAAAAAGACTTCCACCGAGATGTGGGTTCTTTAACCGGTTAATATGCAAAGAGGGAAGAGAAGCGTGAAAATTTTTTTTTTTTTTTTAAGAGGGAAAGGATCGAATATCCGTTATTGTCATTTTGTCCCTCTCCCAGGAAAACGGAGATTTTCTCTCCCCGTGATTTAAAGGATATTTTGGTCATTCAAATCGCTTGTCCAATCGAGAATAAAAAAAAAAAAATGAAATTCTATTTATAAGGGGTCCCAAAAACCTTGAATGATTGTAACCCCGATTTAACCCTATTGACTTAAAAAAATGGATCCAAACATGGATTCAACATTTGAACTCGAACCATGAATCCGGAAAGAGGAACCAAAAAGAAAGTCCTAAATTAGATGAGGTCACTGTAGTCCATGCAGGTTCTCTTTTTTAATTATTGTGTCAGAAATTGAGAGTTTTTTTCTCTAAAAAACATCGATCTACAGTGAAAATCTTTGGTATTCGAGAAAATCACTGAATTTAATTGTGTTTAGATTTTTATTTTTTATTTTTTATAAATATATTTTTTAACTAATTTGTTATTTGACTGAAAAATATTAATAAAAATAAAAAATAAAAATCTAAACATATAAACTCCAAGGTGTATTTTTCTCCTTTTCTCTCCTCCTATATGTATCTCATGTGCTTTTGCCTGAGCCAGATGCCTTCCATCAATTCAAGGCTCAAACTCGGCCCAACCAAGAAACTCATAATTGCCTAAAGATGGGCCGTGTAACGTATTGGGTTGGCCCAACCCAACTTACTATCAGCCCTTATAAACTGGTTGTTCTCATTCCGTTGGTTGCCCATGGGGGTATAATTCGGCCGGGTAGGCTTGACTTAGGCTGAAAAATTAAGCCGAGTCACACATTACAAGTTAAAAAAAAATTTTAGGCCGCAATACCCTCTTGGGACTATAAATTCGTAATTTTTTAGGTGACTTCAGGTAGGTTCGAGTTATTCGGATTGGTCGGCCTAATTTACAAACGACTAGATTTCCTTTGTATTATTAGAACTCCAATACTATCAAATACGAAAGCAAATAGGCAAGAAGTGAAAAAAGGACAAAGACAAACAACATTCATACATAAACTATCACGCTACTACAGAGAAACAAGACATGACATTTACTTATATTGTACTTTAAAATTAAAGAAGAATATGCTCGAAACTCTTCAAACAAAAATGAAAGAATGCATTGTTGAAATAATTAGAGTTGTTCGTAAACGGACCAGGAAGGGGAAAAAGAAATTTTCTAAACCTAAAACCAACGCACCTGCCACATAGAGTGAACATAGCATGGGTTAGGTATTTCTAGTGGCGAGGTTCAATTTGAGGACTGAGGAAGTGAAAGAGAGATAGGTTGAGCTTGAGAGCCAAAGCTTCTAAGAAGAAATTGCGAGGGAGTAGGGACGACGACTCAGCAAGGGTGTGAAGAAAAAGAGGAACGGCGTCAAAGAGGGAGGCTAGCAGAGAGAGAGACTGAGAGAGAGAGGCTGAGGACTAGGAGCTGACTGAGCGGCGTAAAAAGAGAGGTGAGAGTGAGATATTAGACTGAGAGTTAGGATATTATGGTTTTTTTCCCACTAATTTCATTAGTTGGGTCGGGGAGTACCGGGCCAAAGGAAGCCCACCCCCACGGCCCAACCCGTAATGTGCGGGTTGGGCCTATTTGAATCCGAAAAAAAAAAAGAAATTCACAAATTTTGGATATGGTTGACTCGGGTCGGGCGAATTAATCAGGTTCGGCCCAAATTCTTACACCCGTAGTTGCCCTTCTTGGCTCCCTCTCTCTGGAGAGAAGATTTTGAAATTCTGGCGCGTTCTCCTTCTTACACAGCCATTTCAGTCCCTTCTCAATCACTACAAAAATGGCGAAAAAACCGAGAATCTTCAGCATCGCAGAGCTTATCCATGGCGGCCGTCCTCTCACCGGCGCCGCCTCTCTCAACTCAGACCTCCGATGCCCTTCAATTTCTCCCCAATCATCACTTTCCAACCAATCCACACCCCCTATTCCTTCCAACTCCACTTCTAACCCTAACCCTAGAATTCTCACTCCTCTCAATTATCCTGCCCTTATCGATGGAAACTTAACCCTCCCAGCCGTTTCGGATGGCGCCTCTTCTTCTAACTCTACCATTCGGTGCTCCTGCAACAGTTGCTTCCAGTTTTCAGATGGTTCGGCTACTATTTGTTGCGACATTCTTGACCTCGATCCATTCATCATCGGAAAGAAAATCCGTGTTCTTGCTTGGAATTTCATTCCTATTAAGCGTGTCGGTGGGTTCTTGGAGATTATCCGGTGGAGTTTTCCGGACTCCGAGAATGGTCGTCCTCGGTGTTTGGACGGGGACTCTTTTCCGTTAGCTCCGAGCTCTTCCCGTGGCTGTGAGAATAGTTCCAAGTCTCGCTATCGTCTTCACGGCTCACTGGAGTCGGTTAGCCCGATTTCTGTGAATCCCTGCACGTCCGGCGATAGCAACTCGCGGAGTACCACGGGTTCTAATTCAAAACCAGCTTTTAATATTCGAGGTTTTTTGGTTCGAATTTTGGTCTGTGAGTGCAGATTATGCAATTCTAAGGAGTCCTTTACCATATTGAATTGCTCGGTTCAAGAGCAGAATTCTCATAATTTTACCAAGCCCGTTATCGTGTACTTTTGTGGGTCAGCTTCATCTTGGCACCCTGTGATTGTGAAACTTATCGGCAAAGTTGTGACTATATCAGGCTTGAAAAAGAAGTTAGTTTATATAGGAAATGAAGAGTCCATTTTAATGTATGTTACTTCGGAGAAGTCTTATCTACATGTTCCCAGATTTCAGGAGAAATTTGTTCCTGGAAACCAAACTTATGCGGAGGGGAAAGGAGAATGTGGTTCTTATACTGGCATAGTAAAAGGTGTATATATGCAAGGGATGGTCGTTGAGCTTGACCATGAAGTGTGGCTTTTATGTTAACCAGCCATTTGTTTACTGCACCGCATAGTCTCAGGATTGGCGCTCTTGTAAGCAAGGATTCTTTGTTAGTTTCCGACATCAAGTTAGTATTTTGATACAAAGACGATTATATTCTTTTTTCTCTAATTGTTGGTTTCTCTTTAGATATCTGTGAAGAATGTTCATTTTGTGAATCCAAAATTTTCTTGGACGAAGATGCTTATACTTGGTGCTTGCTACAAGACTAGCATCACTATCAAATGCTTCTCTCCATTCCTTACTGGGTATGTTTTTTGAACGTCAATATTTTTATTTTGTCTGCGGGTCTATTGAGAGGCATCTTCTGACCAAAATGGTGAAAATTTATTTCTTTTTAGTTTTGCTGATTCTTTGGTTCTGGTTATATGTGGAAAGAACTGGAATGTGAATTTGTTTGAATATACCATTGAGTCATTGAATTATGTAAAAGAAAACGGGGAATAATTTCCTCCGACTCTGCCCTGGTTGTGGTTTTGACTTCATATTTATCCTTTCATGTTTTGTTCCCCCTTGTAGAAACTAAAATGCTTTTTTCTTTGTAAATATGCCAACGTAGAAAGAAGGAATAATTCAATTATATGATGCAGGTGCCACATACTTTCAGATTCAAGAAGTATCATGGGGAACTTTATTGAGTCTTTAACCTTTTCTGCCAGATTATGGTATGCAATTTTTCATATTTGTTTCGTACGGAAACTTCACGGCTCTGTGGAACGTTTGAAAATTATAAGATTCCTGTTGAATTTATTAAGTTAATTAATTTGATTTCAGGGTGTTGCTTCTCGTGTCATGTTTCCGGAAAAAGTTTGCTGGTATATTTTCTGAGAAGGAGATATTGGGATCAAAACATGTAACTCTCCTCTATATATTTTCAGATACTTTAAGATTTCTTTCCTATACGCAGTACTTGTTATGTTATTATCTGATGAGTATGACAATTGCAAGGTGCTACCAGAGGGAAGGACTGGTTCAGATGTATGCCAATTCACAATTACCTTCATCAATGTTTCTATCTTCAGTGAATAAGGTAATTAATAAGCGAATGACAATTCATTGAACCAAAAACATTTCTACTTTGGAGGTTATCCTCGTATAATTCTGTACCATATCTATAAGAAAATTCCTTTTGGCAGCATGGAATATTCATGTTGCTGTGCAAGCATGATTCATGTGGTTGTGAAGGACGCAGTGGTAACCTGATATTGGTAAGTCTTTATTGTGGCTCAATGAGAACCACATACTAAGCTATCCTGATGCTGTATTCTCTTCATTATTTCAGATTGTGCCTATAGTTACTTTCATCAACCATTGTCATGCCAAATGGATGAGAATGATACAATTGGAACATGATAAAACATTGCAAAAGGAGAACCTACACAGTCTTCTCTTATGTGAAGGGAGACCTTATGATCAGTCAATTAGAAAGATTTTCTCAAGTGAAGATATAGGCATCGTCTTAATTGGAAATCTGAAGGTTTGTGGTTTATTTATCCGCAAGTTCAAATTGTTTCAATTGCCAGCACCTTTTGAGTTGATTGAGTACTTTATACTGAAGAAGAGTTGAGTTGATTGACCATCTTTTGCCTATTTGGTAATTATGATCTTCAGTTCATCTAATCATAACTATATGTTAATCATCCAGATTTCTCCAACTTCTGGAAGATTGCAGTTGGTTGATGCCACTGGTAGAATTGATGTTATTGTACCGGATCTTCTATCAACTTGGAATTCCAACAGCATATTTGAGGTTACATTTTGAACAGTTTCTTTCAAGTCACAATTCATTGAACAGTTTCTTTCAAGTCACAATTCATTCTCTATGATTTATGTAACGATCTGTTGGGCTGGGAGAGAAGGTGCATTAATTTGTTAGGTTCATTCTGCCTTTTAAGTTGCTTAGCCTGTTTTTTCGCTTTTCAGGTAGTCAACTATAATCTTATTATTGAAGGCATGCCCAGACTGGCAGATAATGGATTGCTCGACAAGTGTTTCTCATGTAGAAGTATATTTAACTTTATTCCTTTAGCAAGGGATGAAAACTTGACGGTTTATGTTTACTTTCATCTGCGGAATACAACTTGCAGAAACGTTTCCTTTTATCCTCGTATTGAATTTGGAGAAGATTTGGAGAGACTTGAAAATCAAACTTATCATATGCTTCAAGTAACCCATAAATTTCCTGCACTAGAAAAGGTATGCCCAACTACAGTTTCTTGATGGTTGTTAACACTTAACAGTATGCTGTAAAATTTTCTTTTTTAGTCCATTATTCCAATGGAATAACAAGAAAGGGAAAAAGATATTTGGGAAAAAAACTTTGAAACTCTTAATCTTCTAATTGCTTGTATCAATGTAACAGTTTCAAGGTGACACAACTATGTCAGATCCACCAAGCATGTTTGCTGAGGCTGTTATTCTTTCTTGGAATTTATCTGTTGCCGGAAAAGATGGATTTGTGCATGCAACTAAGAATTCAGGAGATCAGCCGAAGAAGTGCATGGAACATTGTAATGGCAAAAATGATCAAGAACATATTTCAAAAAGACGTAAAGTTGATCATGCGTCAAGCAGGGAATTGTCAGGTTCAGTAGATATTCCTCATAATGCTGAGCGACTGAGGACTTGCTCTAATTCTGATGCTGAATCCAGTGGGAAACACAGCTGCTGCAACTGTACTTCTCATGAGATTCCTTCTTCTGCGACCATTAAAGCAGCGAAAAATCAGAGTGTTGTTCGTTCAGTCATCTTGAATTACTTAGGATCCAATTTAAATGGCCGTGGCCTTTGCAGACGAAGCGCACATAAGGTATTCCTGGAGTTTAAGCCTGAAAACTTTCATATATATCAGGTATGTGACAGCTCTTTCTCTCTCTATCTCTCAATCATGGTTTCTTATCCGATATTGTTATAAGAATAATTTCTTGATGAACCTTCACTTTCATGTAAACTTGTGTTTATTTTCATGTACTTCCAGCTGTTGCAGATTGGTTGCTATTACATTACAGAGCATTATAAAGAAGATTCTTTCTGTAATTTTATGGATTCTGATTATGTCAGCGGTGTTAAAGTTCTTGTTTCTTCTAAACTGCATCTCTGGAGCCTTTCATTAACTCCTGATGATGTTCTTCCACCTACTAATTTAGCAAACTGTCCTCCGTCAGATAATTCTTGTCACATTGGTGGTGACGTGGTTTCTTCTGAGGCTTACAATGAGTTATGTCTCCAGATGCCAAATCGTGATTGTTTAGAATCCTGTTCAGATGTTTCTCTCTGCCTGCCTGCAAATATGAGAGATATTTTGGAGGTGAACATGAGTGAACTGGAAGAGTGCTTGATTAAACCAGCTGTGAGACCTGAAGGAATTGCTGAATTTTCTTCATGCACTGGGGATGTGGCATCTGCCCCTCTCTTGCCCGATATTAATTTCTTGTTACCCGAAGGAAATTTAATATCTTTGCGAGGTCATGTGGTTACCGTACATGGTGTCGATACGCATGGAAACAGCCAAAATCATGGTGATCCTCTCTGGTCAAGATTGTTTAGCGGAGTTGCAACCACTTCTTGTTTTCATGTCATGGCGGAACATCGAATTGTAATTGTCAATTACTGTTTTTTTTTTTTTTTTTTTCCTCCTTGTTGCATGTTATTTTAAAAGATTACAAGCCATCTCCTTGCATTATTTGAATGAAACAGGTGAAGGTAGTTGGTTCTTTGAGCAAACATGTTTTTCCTCCTGGCTTTGGGCCTGGTGTAGATGCAACTTTTCATCGAGTTCTTGAATTGCGGTATGCAATCTCATCGTGCATTGAGCATTTTCTTAAAGAATTGTGTATTGATACTTTATTTCCTTTTTGCATACATGATATATCTTATTCTCTCCACAACGCAATCGCAATATAATTCTTATTGCCATCTTTGGATGGCGTAGATTAGAACTTCTTTAGATTTTGTAAATTTTCAACATGACTTTTCAGGAGCCAGAATAAATGGATGCTGACACCTGTATCGTTCATTGTAATTCATTCCATAAAGGCAGTGAACAAATCATGCAGTGAAAAATGCACAAGCCTTGTTTCAGACATGAAGCTTGTTGCCTCTCTGGGCACTTTTTCTTCGGGTCTGATATCAGAGTTGGTTCAACATCCAGATAGTGAGCTAATGCGGTTTCATTGCCGGGTAATTCTTATAATCTTGTATACTCTTTTAAGCAAGTTAATTTTGTCCCTTTCTTAAACTTCTTTCTATTCGGTCTCTTGTTCCTGGGTGGCAGCTTACCATTGTTTTATTAGTTCCCCACAAAAATAAGGCTGTTGGTTGTTGTGACAGGTTGTTGCCGTCAATATATTGGTTTTCACTAACTGTAAAAAAGATGTCCATCTCCCATTGGAGTTCCGTTCCAGGCAGCATCAAATTGACATTCCAATTGCTGGTTTTGTTTTGGGTAGGAAATTCGTCTCTATTACTTGATTATTGTGATCAATACATGATGCTTTAAATATGGGTAAATGTTCTCATGAAAGAACATAAATGTATGATGTATTTCTTTTCCTTTCCCCTGTCTAGATGATGGATCATTCCCATGTTGTTGTTGGGCAAATGCTGAAAGAGCATCAACCTTGCTAAAGTTGCATGAAGAACTTCCGGAGAGAGCTTACAAAAGCAATGTCTGGACATTAAAGGGGTTTAAGACAGATAATACTCGCTACACCATCAGATATCATCTTGAGAGAATTTTAGAGAAGCATGACATGATTACAGTAAAAAACTTTGGATCACTGTTCGATTCTTCTTGCCAGGACCTTGTTATTTCTGTCAGTTCAGATAACACCCTCAGTGGCTCAGATGAGAACTTCCTCAAATATGTTGTGTTCAATGCTTGCTTTGGCTCATTTTGGGTAAGTTCCTGTGCTTTGTGGAATTGATTTATGGGGAGACAATAATATACATGTTAGATGCAGTAAACTAGGCTAATTATACATTGTTTTTAGGGATGTTTATCACCATGTGGAAGTGGAATGCGGTAACAAAACATGGAAATGGAATTTTAGCCGGTCAAAATTTAAGTTGTCCCAAATTTATAATGGCAATTAATGTCAAAATTAGTATATTGTTAAAACATCTACCAAATATTGCAGGAAAGAAATGCTCACAAAAATTTGTATACTGAACAAATTTTCTGTTCATCCTGTGAACGCAGATGTGAATTAATCTGCCTTGCTTTATTAATCAAAAATGGAAGTACATTTAAATAGACTAGGGTTTGACCATCGAGTCTATAATCCTCTCCTAGGATCTCGGTAGAATGATTTCTACCAGCTAATCTACTTTATTTGAATTTAAATAACAAACTGATAACTCCTAATCTACATAATCGGAAATAACAAACTAATTAAATAAAATCTCTTTGATTTATTCTCTAAAAGATAGATCTTATCTGCTAACACTCCCCCTTAAGCTTGGCCGTAGATGTCAATGAGCCTAAGCTTGCCTACTAAGTACTCGATCGTTGGTCCAAGAAGTCCTTTGGTGAGTATATCCGCAACTTATTGGCAAGTAGGAATGTACTCAATGCTGATAATTCCCTTCTCTAGTTTTTTCAGTAATGAAGTGTTTATCCACCACCACATGTTTAGTTCTATCATGATGGACTGGGTCTGTGTGCTATGTTGATTGTGGCCTTGTTATCGCAATAGAGCTGCATAGGAAACTCACAATTGATCTTCAACTCTTCTAGTAATCGTTTCAATCAAATTGCTTCACAAATACCATGAGCCATGGCTATGTATTCAGCTTCAACATTGCTCCTTGCTACTACGGATTGTTTTTTACTGCACTAAGTCACCAAATTCCCCTAGAGGCATGTGCAATATCCGTTATGTTGATTTCCTATCTTTGATAGATCCGGCCCAATTTGCATCAGTGAAGATTTCCACCCTTCTGTTTTCTTCTTTTCCAAAAAATAATCCCCTTCCCTAAGTCTTCTTGAGGTATCTCAATATTCGATAAACAGCTTCGAAGTGTCCTTGGCACGGTGAATGCATGTGTTGGCTTACCACGCCTATTGCGAAGGCGATGTCTGGTCTTGTATGCGAGAGGTATATTAGTTTTCTGACTAGCCGTTGATATCTTTCTCTATCAGCTATCTCTCCATCAATCAATTTTGCCTTGCCTCCTTGTTCAATTGAAGTCTCTATTGGTTTGCACCCCAGCATACCCGTCTCTTGCAATAAGTCTAGTGTATAATTTCTTTGTGATATGGAGATTCCCCTCTTGCTTCTTGCGACTTCCATTCCCAAGAAATATCTCAATGTCACGAGATCTTTAACCTCAAACCCCATAGCCATCAATCTTTTAATTTTCTTCATTTCTTCAAAGTTGTCCCCAATAAGTATTATATCATCTACATATACTATAAGGACTGATTTTTTCATCTGATGAGTGCTTGACAAACAAAGTGTGATCAGTTTGTCCCTGTGAGTATCCGTGGCTTTTAATCACCTTTGAAAATCTGCCGAATCATGTGCGCGGAGACTACTTTAGTCCATATAGTGATTTCTTCAGCTTGCACACCATTTTGTCTCTCTTATCCTCTTCAAACCCGGGTGGTAGGCTCATATATACTTCTTCCTCCAATTCACCATTTAAGAAAGCATTCTTCACATCGAGTTGAAACAAAGGCCAATCCAAATTTGCTGCTAGAGATAAGAGGACCCTTATTGTGTTGAACTTTGCGATGGGAGCAAATGTCTCAGTGTAATCCACTCCATAGGTTTGTGTGAAACCTTTTGCAACTAGCCGTGCTTTGTACCTTTCAATCGATCCATCCGGCTTGAATTTGATAGTAAATACCCATTTGCATCCGACCACACTCTTGCCTTGTGGTAGTTCAACCAAACTCCATGTGTCATTCTTCTTAAGCACTTGCATTTCTTCAAGGACTGTATTTTTCCATTTGGGAACAGCTAGAGCTTCTTCTATTGACCTGGGAATATTGACACTAGACAGCTTTGTGGTGAAGGCACGGAATAGTAATTATCATATGACACAAATTTACAAATGGGATGTTGTGTACATGATCTAACACCTTCTTATGGGCAATTGGTATATCTAGTTTTTGAAAGTGGCTTTGGGATTACTTGGAGATGAGGAATTAGTTCCTAGCACTGGTTCGGATTCTGGGCAGTGTATAGTGTTCATGAGAGGCTTGTTTCCTTGAGAATGTCTTTTTTGAGAGTAAACATGTAGCACTTGTTGATTTGGAAAATTGAGTTCTCTCCCTGTTTCAAGGACCGGCACTTCTTGTGTTTGCTGTGGCATATTCTTATGTAGGTGGTATGGTGTTGGATGGGTTGAGCTCGAATGTGGGGGGTGTAGTTGCAGCTGTCTTGGTCTCAGGTAATGAGGTCACAGGCATATGTGGAGTCTCGGATATGGGTAAGGCAATGGTGTCCCAATCCCACACATGAGCTTCTTGGTCATGATTCTCCCCCTGAAGCGAAGTGGAGGAATAATACGGCACGTCTTCAAAGAATGTGACATCACGGTAGATAAACATTTTCCTTGTCTTAGGACAGTAACACCGGTTTTCTTTTTTGGGTTGGAGAATAGCCGAGAAATATAGTTTTTATGGCTCGAGGGTCAAGTTTGGTTTGGTGTTGAGGATGAATATGGACAAATGTAGTGCAGCCAAATGTCTTGAGGGGAAGATTATTTACGGTTTTAAGGTGTGGATAATTTTGTGTAAGCTGGGACAATGGGGAGTGGAATTTTAAGGTGCGGCTAGGCAGGCGATTGATGAGAAACGCAGCAGTTAAAATGGCATCTCCCCATAGGTATTTGGGAACATTCATTGTAAATATGAGAGCACGGGCCACTTCCAATAAATGCCTATTTTTCCTTTCCAAGACTCCGTTTTGTTGCGGGGTATCAACATATGAACTTTGGTGAATGATTCCTTGTTGTAGCAAATATTCCCCCAAGATAGATTGAAAGTATTTTCTCTCGTCTGTTCTCAGGGCACAAACTTTTTTTTTGAAATTGGGTTTGAATCATGTTATTGAAATTTTAGAACACTTGGTAGGTTTCTTACTTTTCTCGAAGAAGGTATACCCAAGTTGTCCGTGTGTGATCATCAATAAATGTCACAAACCATCTTTTTCCATTCATTGTGGTAACCTTAGATGGTCCCCAGATATCGCTGTGAATTAATGCAAATGGGCTAGAGGGTATGTACGATTTAGGTAGTGTGTTTTGCAAACTGGCATGTCACAATTGAAAGAAACAAAACTTTTATTCTTGAATAAAGATGGTAACAAATGTTTTAAAAATGAAAAATTAGGGTGGCCAAGTCTATGATGCCACAACATTATTTCCCTATCACTAAAAACAGAAACGGATGAAAACACCAAATGCAAATCCTTGTTGACTCTCATACTATATGTCCTCAAGGTAGTAAAGCCCCTCATGAACACTAGCACTGCCAATTGTCCTCTTCGATGATAGGTCTTGAAAATGACATGTAGAAGAGTGAAAAATGGCAACCCAGTTATTATCATGAGTGAGTATACTTATAGACAACAAATTGCATTTTAAGGTAGGAACATGAAGAACCGATTCAAGTGTTAAGTTTTTGGACACTTTGATTGAACCTATTCCAGCAATAGAAGACAAGGATCCATATGCAATTTTTACTTTAGTAGAACTACGAATAGGGGTATAAGAAAGAAAAGAATTAGAGACACCTATCATGTGGTCGGAGGCACCAGAATCAATGATCCACAGTTCCTTAGAGTGAAGGGTAGACTTTAAGGATGAGCGATAGTTACCGATTTGGGCTACAGAATAGGATCCAAGGCTTGGAGTTGATGAGGATGAGGCTGGTGATTGGTTGAGAAGGCGATAGAGTTGCTCAATCTGTTCTTTGCTAAACGGAATTGATTTCTGGTTTTTTGTTGTTGCTCCTTTGTCTTCGTTTGATTGAGTTTGGAATGTACGTCCTTCATTTTGTCTTCGGGGAACCCAATTTGTGGGTTTACCATGAATTTTCCAGCATATGTCACGAGTATGTCCATGCTGGCTACAAAGGTCATACCACATTCGTTCTTGTCGTTGTGGGATCCTAGAATCATTGTTGTTCCTTGCTGGTTGTGAAGTGTTTCTGGTTGCCAGAGCCGAGCCTTCTGTTGGTGTTACACCGGATGATTCTTCTTCTAACGTCATGACTTTCCGCAATTTTCTTCTCTACAAACTTCGGCAAAAGCTTCTTTAGTTGTTGGGAATGGAACTCGACTTATAACGCGGCCCCTGACTTCGTCTAGATCTTGATTCAATCCAGTGAGAAAATTGAATACTCGTTCTTTTTTCAAGAATCTGTCTCTGCTTCACATTGCAAGTTGGACACATTGAGGCCTCGTTCTTCGAAAATGATGTGACATTTTCTGAGAGCTTTTTACTGTAGCGAAAAATTTTGATGTGACATTTTCTGAGAGCTTTTTACTGTAGAAACCTAAAATTAAAAACTCGAATCGGTGAAGTGAACAAGGCATGAATCTTCTTCAAGGAAAAGGTCCAATTCTTGCCAACTATCTTGCAGATCAGTGAAATACTAGGTAATAAAATTTGGTTCCCTGTTTCATCTCCTTCAGTTTCGTGCGAATTTCAAATACTTGTGAGGTGTTGCCGAGATCGAAATATGTTCTTTTTGCAGTATCCCATAAGTCTTTAGCACTCGGAAGGAAGAGATTTCAGCGGCTGATCATGGGCTCCATGGAGTTGATAAGCCATGCGTGTATGTTAGGATCCTGCCCAGATTACCAAATCATACACAAATAGAGACAAGCCAAATACTAACAACCTCTTTATTAATTCCAATCTCTACCTCTCTTCCGAGAGGGAGTTCCTTACACAAGCAAGAAAAAGCAAGAAAAGCAAGACAAAAAAAGGAAATTGACAAATGACAAAAAGAAATCAAGGAGAATTCGAGGTTCTCCACTCCACAAAGAACCTCTCTTGTAACAAACCCAGAACCAACTTGCCAACGTTTTTCACTATTTCCAATTCCTTCCCTTCCTCCGCATAGAGTAGACAAACCTAATAGGTGGCCTAACATTACCCCCCCTTCGAACCTTGTCCCCAAGGTTGAACGAGGGAAACTTGATTCCCAAGTGACTCCCACTGCATGCCATTTGATGAGCACCTCCGCCTCCTCGAAGGGAGGCCAACACCGACCAAGTCGTCAAGTTGTCCGGGAAGATCTTGGTCCCTTGAAAGGTTTTAATCGATACGGGAAAATCGATGAGTGAAGATTGGTTGAAGATCTCAAACGGTCCATAAAACGAACATTGTCCGGGTTTATATCCAACTCGCCCACCTCGAATTCAACTCTTCGCGCCAGACGGGCTTTTGAAATAAATTTTTAGAGGTCCAACATTTCATTGAACTTCCACAAATTTTTTGGAGAGTCCACAAAACGGATCTCGGCCATTTGAACTTGGTAGACGATTAAAGGTGGTGTTAAACCAATATTCAACCCAAGGAATGAATGCCCATCGCCTAGGCTTGTCCCCCGCAGCATCGCAAATTTGCCAATTTAAGTCGAACTGCACAACTTAGTGCCCTTTGGTTTGAAGTCACGCCAAAACCCGCTCATGAACATTTTGTCTTCGGACACCATGAAGCTTGACAACGGAGGATATAAATAGGTTTAGAAGGGATGGGCCAAGGGGCAAAAATGAATTTCCACCACCACAAGGATCGTCCCGTTAGACTTGGGAGGCCCCCAATGAACTCCATCGACAAGTTTTGATTGAATTTGAAAAGTTGTTCATTGGCAGTTCCGATTTTTCTTTGATCCGGCTTGCCTGTCCGAAAACCAGGCGGACGTTGTGGGTGTCCGCCAATAAGAATCCATGGATTGCTCCACCAACACCAACCTTCCCTGTAAAAGCAAGTCATTTTTTAACGATTTCACCAATTCTGTATAGGGCTCCAGTCCCCACGGGCGTGACAATGCGTGTCTTGGTTTGATTGAATTCAAAGTCATAACTTTGTAAATCCACTTTAGTTGTTCCGGGGAAGTTGGCTTGGTCCATCAAGAAACGTAAGCTTTCTTTGGTCGGGCATGAAGAAGCACGAAGTGGCCCAATACATTTGTTTTTGAACAAAGTTTGAATATGAGCTCCCTCTCATAATTTTGACAAATTCTTGTTCCCGATTCCCATCCCCGTCCGATTCAATCACAAATGTTTTGAGAAATTGGCATACACCGATGATTGGTCATGGCTATCTTCAATTCTTCAAAGGCTCGAGTTGTCCAAACAAAATTTTTCTTCTCGGCCAATCAAATGCCATAGCAAAAAGAATTCTTCTTTTTTCAAATGGAAATACTATGGAACGCCTTGCCAAAATTTGGATTCAATCCGGATGAATCTTTCTTTTTAGCCGCCTCAGAATCGAGCTCAAGAAGCCATCTTCTTCAACTTGCAGGAGTTGGACAATGATTGAATCTTCTTCTTTTTTGGGAATAAAATTCCCTCAAACTGGTCTTGTCATCTCTGTCTTTTACAAACTTCCACCAAAGATTCCGCCATGTGGGGAAGAGTTCGAATCAAATAACTCATTTTTACAGCATAACACAAATTGGGGTCCCCACACCATTTCACCCATTGACTCTTTCATTGAAAATTTAGACCAATCCGCCTTACCTCTCCCAAGGTCTTGTAACCCCTGGGACTATGTCGAAGGTCAAATGAAAAAAATCCTCCTCTACCCGGTGTCCTTGAATCCAAATTTGCACTCCCGACATATCTTGGGTTTGTTTGAAACTTAGACCATTCCCGACTAAGATATTGTGGCTTACCGTTGGTCGACCGGTAGTTGTCCAAAGTTGGCGCCCGCCAACCACGAGCACCATCACCTTGAGAGCCCCCCACTTCATTGTGTTGGAGGAAGACACCCCCGGATGGAGTTGAGAGACAAATCCACCCTCCGGAATCCTCCTCCACACTCGTTTCCTCGATGCTTTTATTTGGTTTCCTTTAGAAATACTTCAATTTCTTTGGTTTATTGAATTTTTCCTTGTCTTTGCAGATCAAATATGTTCTTTTTATCATCATAATTTTCGGAAGCCATTGAGACATTTTTTGATTGTCGATCTCCATTTTTTTCACATGATTACCAATTTTTTCACAAATAGAGACAAGCCAAATACTAACAACCTCTTTATTAATTCCAATCTCTACCTCTCTTCCGAGAGGGAGTTCCTTACACAAGAAGACAAGCAAGAAAAAGCAAGAAAAGCAAGACAAAAAGAAAATTGACAAAACGCAAAATGATGGAAAAATCAAGGAGAATTCGAGGTTCTCCATCCTTGGTCCGTGAATCCTTCCAATTCTTGTTCCCCAGGCTCTCCACTACCTCATATAGCTCCACAACCTCTCTTGTAACAAACACAGAACCAACTTGCCACGTCAGCCCCCTCCCTTCACGTACTTTCACTATTTCCAATTCCTTCCCCTTCCTGCCGCATATTCCTTTTTAGGCCCTTTTGCCTCGAGTAGACAAACCTAATAGGTGGCCTAACAGTGTACAATTGAGTTTGCGGCAAACCATTTTTTGTATGCAGAGCCGGTAGGTGCAGGAGCTTTAGCTTCACTTGTGATGTATTCGAATTTTCCCCTGCTTCAGATCACAATCTTTACTGATTGAGACCATTGGATGTAATTCTTTCCATTAAGTTTGTGAGCTATAATCTGGAGTGAGTTATTGTCGCCACCTTGAAATGTCGTGACGGACTGATCGGCGTGAGTTTTGTTGAGATTTTCTGATTTGGAATCATCTCCATGTGAAGACTCCATAGCTGTTTTGGCCATCGAAATATTCAGAGTTCAAGGCTCTTATACCATGAACGCAGATGTGAATTTATCTGTCTTGCTTTATTAATAAAAAAATGGAAGTACATTTAAATAGACTAGGGTTTGACCAACGAATTATAATCCTCTCCTAGGATCTCGGCAGAATGATTTCTACCAACTAATCTACTTTATTTGGATTTAAACTACAAACTGATAACTCCTAATCTACATAATTGGAAATAACAAACTAATTAAATAAAATCTCTCTGACTTATTCTCTCTAAAAGATAGATCTTATCATCCTGATATTACTTTTTTTTTTTTCCTTAATTTCTAATGTTATCCATCAATTTTTTTAGGAAAAGAAACAAAAGTGATAGTTTCTTGCTTCACAAGAGGAAATTAAACAGACGCTTGTTCCTTCTTTGCAGACGATTGTTGCCTCATTTATGGATTCAGATGCTATTGGCCAGTTGGAGAAAGAAAACCTCTTGCATATGGAGATGCGTACAAGTTCCATGCAAAACATATGGGCCAAAGAAGTTTGTCATACAGACGCTTTTACCGAGGCTAGGGATGTGATTCAAGAACTCTTAGATAGGTAAATTCATTTAACCTTTAATATAGTGGGATGTACACTGAAATTTTACGTGTATATTCCATGTCTTGTATGTAACATCTTCTCCAGTTCAATCCATGGCACATCGCCATTGCTAGAAGTCGCAATTGTTGTATATTGCTTATGTTTGATCTACTATTATTGAAGATATAGCTGCCATGCGTCTCCATAAGTCAAGATGTCTTGTGGACAGTATTGGCCTGCGGGGCCAATATTGCGGAGGCCTTATGGTTAGGAGGTTGAGCCATGTTCTTTCAGTCCACATGCGGAATCCCCCACGCGATGCGCACCGTGTGACATCCAAGGGCCCGTGGTGGGTCCTAGGCACACAAGGAGCCCAACGTGAGTTGGCTCAAGGGTCAGCCACATTCACGGGACTCGATAGTCAGCGGGACACGAAGGGAACGTCGTATACATGACCTGGGCGGCCTAGTGTGGGGCTGCAAAGTCGGAGATGAGTTGCTTGGGCAACGTGCTTGCGCGGTTGGAGCTTGTTGGCCTAGGGGCTTGGCCTTAGACTTGGGGAACCCTTAGGGCTGTGGTGCACAAGAGATGTGCTAAGGATCGAGATGGATCAGCTGGAAGACATGCCGGTTGGCCTTGGGCCAAGATGTCATAGGTCGGCTAGTGTTGGAGGCACTGAGCCTCTGCACATGGATGCAGCCATGCTGCTCGTATGTGAGAGTTAGTTGTGAGCGATGCTCGTAGGTGTGAACTGGGATGCATGCGTACAAGATGGCTTGATTGTGAGGAAGGCTGGCCTTGACTCGGGGAGTCTTGGCGCCGCACGGTCGTATTCCGCAACCTAAAAATCCCAACCCGTGACAATTGGTATCCCAGACCATGACAATTTCAAATGGTTACCTTGCTTCTTGTATTCTTATTCATAAACGGGCTATATTATGCATAAAGAATGACTTACTCGATGTTAGTCCATTTTGTTATATAGTGCGAATCATTGCTAATACTTTCAGAGTTGTTAATCATATATCAGTCTACGATTATATTTTCGGTCAACAATATGGTAGTGTGAGACAGGAATTGGCGTCCCCTTTTAGCAAGTGGCTTGCTTGTCTAGCCTCATTTTCCGATGATATGAAATCTTAAAAGTTTTTCATTGTACAACGTGAAGTGAGTTAAGGATGCAGCTTTTTTTGCACATTCATTTACTTGGAAAACTTTATGGTCTTTAGATCCATGAGCCTTTTGGCAGTGGTCCAATTTTTTCCTTGGGGACATGCACAAGCACTTATTATGAGGTTTTAAGATGGATCCATGAAAACCAAATATAGCTGAAACCGATTTAAAGTGGTAATTGAAATTGCTTTGAATTTCTCAAGGAATTGCTGAGGGTGATGGGTCATTGTCGAAATAACTCCCCGGTCGTCATCATTATAGGGTTGGTTAGGGAGGTAGAGTTATTAATACTAGGACCAATGGCTCATTATCACTCCATTCTCCCCAAAATTTTATTAATTTTTACTTTTTTTCTTCAAGACCCTTGAGCTATATATATGTGTGGACGTTCTGAACTTCAGTGCATATTTGCTAGTATGTTGCAGGCGTCGACTGGGTATTCTCAGATGGCATAATTTTATTGTTTGAACGTTGAAGTCCTTACATTGTCGATCAAAAGTAGTCTGCAATTACTGCCCAAAAAGTTGATCTAACTCAGTGTGAATCCAATGTTTTCTAAGGTTCTTTGACATCTCTCTTTCTCCTCCCTTGGTACAAATTTTGCCATCTCTAGAACCTAGAACCATTAAACGTTTTCTCTACACAATCTCTCAGCATTTCATAATTCTATTTATCAAAATACTACTGAAGAGAATTTTCATGATTCCCCATTATACTCTGCTTTCTTTTTCCATGTTAATTTTAAGAAACTAGGGTCCTCTGGATTTTGCCAAAATGTCATTGCCTCTCAACCAGCAAGCTCCACCAGTAACAGCAGTGACGCAACCGTCTTACAACAATGTCAATGTGAGCCATGGATCGATTGGTCCCGTCGTCGCCGTGCTGATTGTGATCATGATCTTGGGTGCAATCGCAGTGGTTGTTGGGCGAATGTGCTCAGGCAAGAGAATCATGGGTTATGGCCAGTTTAACGTGGAGAGTTGGGCTGAAAGAAAATGCTCTTCTTGCATCGACGGTTGGATCAACGGCCCATTACCCAGGGCTAATGGCTCTGTAACCTCTGTGCCAGTATGAGTATCTAGTGCCCCGGCTCAAACCCATTAGAGAATAGAGGAGCCAAATCAGGCTTGAATCCAGTTTGGGTTTTTGTGACAGCTAATGCTAATATCATGCATTTGGATGAAGTTTATATATATATATATATATATATATATATATATATATCTATATCGGTTTTGAGTTGGATCATTGTTGGGTTCTGTCGTTAGCGTAAGTATACTAATTGTAATTATGATAATTGGTTGAATATAAAGGCTTATCGCTTGCCCTTGTGTTTGCTAATTATTTGTTTATGCGGCAGATTCATTGCTCAAATCAGTGGGTTGATAATGCCTGTTGAAAATTGCAGTATTAGGGCAAAGTCATTTCTTCTCTGCGAGACTAACTAAAACTTTTCAATTATCTCCTCCGGGAATTTTACTTGTGGATTTGGATTGAGTTTTACTTTGTCGGACATTAGCTGAAAGAATAATCTTGTCTAAGGGAATAAAAAAATATGCAAAAACCAAACCTTCCGATTGATTAACTCGATTAGATTCACAAGCCAAATCTGCAATGAAATAACCTGTGCTTTCTGGCTTGGTTTCAATAGCATTCTCAGCAACTCACTCTCATCTATTCTTTGCCAAATTGTGCATGTACAAAAAAAAAAAAAATAAAAACATGAACTTACAAAAAAGAAGCTTACACAAAGACATTCAAATTATATAACCATACGATAAGGGGCACCTCCGTCATTATCATGGCCCACCAGTCACAACTAAAATAGCCGATTCCTCACGTGGGTTTTTGGGCATTCGTGCTTTTCTTTCAGCCACGCCCCATGCGATTGGATTGTGTTCAGAACAGTCCACGTGAAAATCATCATCAAAAGAGAAGCCAAATACAAGACTGTTCATTTGAAGATCGTTATGATGTTCTGAAAACGTGAGATATTATTGCCAATGCGATTATTGTATGAGGCCCTTAATGATTCTTCCAGCTGGAGATGATCAACTAGCGCTGACAATTGGGTACTTTGGTAGATATCTTATCTAGTTGTAGGTTTTTTTTTTTTTTTTTTTTTTTTTTTTTTTTTTTTTTTTTGGGGCTTGAAACTTATCTAGTTGTAGTTTGTACTACAGAAACTCTCTCAAAGACAAAATACTGTAAGGTCGAGAACATGATAGATAGTTCAAATGTACGTATGAAATATGAACCTCCAAGCGCTAGGAGATGTGGGACAAAGTTGCATGTCAGCTAACTCTTGATCCACGATCCCAGGACCAGACAACAGAATCATTAGATCGTGTTGGTGTTGTTGGGCAAAAATATTTATTAATATTAAATAATATTTCAGACATAACATAATTTCACATATACTAAGATTTAATTAATATAAGAGTTTATTATTTTTAATTTGATTCATTTAAGATTATAATAATAACCTCTTAATTACAATCCCTTAGTACAAGAGAAAAACCTTTTGATTCTAATTAAAGCAATAAAGTCTATTTTTTGTGAATTTGAGAAATTTATTTTGATTTAAAATTACGGCTAAACTCGGTAAATTTAGCCGAGTTGCCTAAATACCCCGTTAAGGGATCAAGCCACTTGTAGTTTGAATTTAGAATTGAGATTTGTGTTTGGATAATTTAAAATTTGTCTCTAGATAATTTCTTGGTGTATGACCATATGAGGAATTAAAAGAATTTTAAAAATTTGACTTGACATTTGAAATTTAGATAATTCCTTAGTATATGACAGTATGAGGAATTAAAAGGCCTTTTTGAAATTTGATTTAAGATTTGAATTTTGATAACTCCTATTTCAATTTAGATTTGAATAATTCCTTGGCATATGACCGTATGAGGAATTAAAAGGATTTTAGAATTTGACTTGAGATTTAAGTTTGGGTAATTCCAATGTAGAATTTGATTTGAATTTAAAAATTGTAATTGCACCAAGATTTTGTATCTAGGTTACCTACATATTCAAAATTGAATCAAGTCTTCGTAGTTCTTGAATTTTGAAATTTAAAGTGAAATTTTTGATCTTTTATCTATGAGGTGAATGACGACTTTACATTTTTGGGGCGAATTTTAATTTTAGATTTTTTCTTTTTTTTTTGATTTTTTTAAAAATAATTGCATCTTAACAAATATATGATACACATATTTTTCGGATTTGATTGGATTTCAAAAAGGTCACCAAATATATATATGTATTTGTGTGTGTATTAAGGAGTCTTTCTGCCACGTTACAGAGGGCATCATTTCAAAAAAATACGTCATTTGGGGGCTTTACCGGGACTAACTAGTAAAAAGCCTAGAGTTGGAAGCAATCTTATAAACCAATTATGTCCCGGTAAAAAATCTCAATATCGTATTCGTTTAGAAGAAAAACAAAAATTGCACTTTCATTATGGTGTTACCTTTCGAGAGGCCCTTTGACCAGAAGCTGGAATCGTCTTCTGCTACAACAAGACAGGGCGGCATGGGAATTGAGATAAGGGGCGGAGAAGCTTTCTCGCTCCTACCACCCGGAAGGAGAGAAGAATCAAGCAACTAGCCGTTGGGACTAGCTTACGAGTGAGGATATTGCAAACTATCGTTGATAGATTAGTACCCAATTCTACTTTCATGAACTCCTTGAGCTCTTCGAGGATACATGAATAGACATCTTGGATTTTTCCATCCAAAGATGGGATGAGATTCGTTCTCTTAGCCCACCGAGCGAAGCTCTTTCTTTTTTTTGGTCGTGCCGTGAAGTGAAATTGTATTGTATGTTAGTTAGAAAGGTTGGTGAACTACTACAATCTATAGATTCCCCATCTATATCCAATCCCATCAAGAATAGAAGCAAGGCCCGTATCAATAATTATGATTTTATTTTATAGGGTGTTTTAGGCTTTTTAAAGGTTTTTAGGATTTTTTAGAGTTTTTAGGGTAGTTTAGGGGTTTTTTTTTCGTTTTTTGATTTTTTTAGTGTTTTTAGTGTTTTTTTTTTTTTTAGAGTTTTAGGGTCTTTTATGGTTTTTAGAGGTACTAATCCTAAAAAATCCTTAAAAAAACATAAAACCCCTAAAAATCATAAAAGACCCTAAAACCCTAACAAACACTAAAAACACCTAAAAATCAAAATACCTAAAAAAACCCTAATAACCTTTAAAATCCTAAAAAAAGCCTAAAAAACCCTAAAACCCTAAACAACCATAAAAAACTCTAGAAAATCCTAAAAACCCTAAAAACACAAAAAGTCGTAAAAATCCTAAAAAACCCTAAAACCCCTTAAAAAAGATTAAAACCCCGAAAAACCAAAAAATACCTTAAAAACCCAAAAAAACACTAAAAATTTAAAAAACTTAAAGAACCCTAAAATACCCTAAAAACCCTAAAATACCCTATAAACCATTTAAAAGCGCCTAAAAAGGCCTAAAAACCTTATAAAAACATTAAAAAACCCTAAAATCCCTAAAAAGCATAAAAGCCTAAAACCCTAAAAACACAAAAACCTAAAACCTAAAAAACAAAAAAACCCTAAAAATCCTAAACATATCCTTAAAAAAAAAAAACCCCTATAAACCATAAAATACCATAAAACTCTAAAAACATTAAAAACACTAAAAAAAAAAAAAAAAAACCTATAAAAACCCTAAACTACCCTAAAAGACTCTAAAAACATTTAAAAAAAAAAAAAAAAAGAGCCTAAAAAAGCCTATAAAAACCCTAAAAACTCTAAAACTCTTAAATAGTTTAAAAAGCCTAAAACCCCCCAAAAACTATAAAGTCCCTAAAAATCCTAAAAAACACTAAAATCTCAAAACACCTAAAAACCCCTAAAATATCCTAAAAACCCTAAAGACCTTTAAAAAAGCCTAAAAGGCCTAAAAACCTATAAAAACCCTAAAAAAATCCTAAAATATCCATAAAAATCCTAAAAAACCATTAAAAGACCCTAAAACTTTAAAAAACACTAAATTCACTAAAAAATGAAAAAACTTTAAAAATATCCCTAAACTACCCTAAAAACCCTAAAAAACCATAAAGACCTTAAAAAAAAGCCTAGAAAGGCCTAAAAACCTTATAAAAACCCTAAACAACCCTAAAACCCCTAAAAAGCATAAAAGCTTAAAACCCTAAAACACAAAAAACCCTAAAAGCCCTAAAAAAATCCTAAAAACAACCTTAAAACCCCTAAAAATCATAAAAGACCGTAAAATCCTAAAAAAACACTAAAAATAAAAAAAAAAACCCTAAACTACCCTAAAAACCTTTACAAAGCCTAAAAAGACCTAAAAACCCTATAAAATCCTAAAAAATCCTAAAACCCTAAAAAAGCTTAGCCTAAAAAATCCCAAAAAAAAAAACCCTAAAAACACTAAACCAAAAAAAGTCCTAAAAACAGTAAAAAATCCTAAGAACACTAAAAATAATAAAAAAAAAACATAAAACTCCTAAAAATCAGAAAAATACCCTAAAAACCAAAAAAGAAACATGAAAAAAAATTAGAAAACCTAAAAACCCCAATAATACCCTAAAAACCTTTAAAAAGAGCCTAAAAAGGCCTAAAAACCCTATAAAACCCTAAAAAAAATCCTAAAACCCCTAAAAATCATAAAAGCCTAAAAACCTAAAAACACAAAACCTAAAAAAAAAAACCCCTAAAACCCTAAAATCGTAAAAAAATCCTAAAAAAAAAACCCAAAAACCCTTAAAAACCATAAAAGACCCCAAAAATCTAAAAACACTAAAAACACTAAAAAAAAAAAAAAAAGCAATAAACCTAAAAAAAATCCTAAATTACCTTAAAAACCCTAAAGAGCCCTAAAAACCTTTAAAAAGCCTAAAAAGTCTTAAAAGCCTATAAAAACCCTAAAAACCCCTAAAAATCATAAAAGACCATAAAAATTGTAAAAAATACTAAAAACTCAAAAAACTTGAAAAACCCTAAAATACCTTAAAAACTCTAAAGACCTTTAAAATAAGCCTACCAAGGCATAAAAACCCTATAAAAACCCTAAAACCCCTAAAAAGCATAAAATCTTAAAAACCTGAAAAACCCTAAAAAACTCTAAAAATCCTAAAAAACATAAATACTCCTAAAAACTAAAAAAGACCCAAAACCCAAAACACAAAAACACAAAAACCTTTAAAACACCAAAATACCCTAAAAGCCCTACAAAAACCCTAAAAACCTTTTTAAAAAAAGCCTAAAAAGCCTAAAAACCATATAAAAACACTAAAAATCCTATAATCTCATAAAAAGCATAAAACCCCTAAAAACCCTAAAAATTGTAAAAAGACCTAAATACCCCCAAAAATCATTAAAGACCCTAAAACCCCAAAAAACACTAAAATACCCTAAAAACCCCTAAAAACATTTAAAAAGAGACTAAAAGGCCTAAAAACCTATAAAAACCCTAAAAAAAACTCTAAAACCCTAAAAAGCATAAAAGCTAAAAAATCCTAATAACACAAAAACCCTAAAAACCCTAAAACCCTAAAAGACACTAAAAACACTAAAAAATAAAAAAAACCTAAAAAAACCATAAACTATCCTAAAAACCCTAAAAAGCCCTAAAAACCCTTTAAAAAGCCTAAAACCCTATAAAAACCCTAAACCCCAAAAAACATAAAAAGCATAAAACAACCTAAAAATCCTAAAAACATTAAAAACCTAAAAAACCCTAAAGCCCTATAAAAACCCTTAAAAATCTTAAAAAATCATAAATCTCTAAAAACCATAAAAGACCCTAAAACCCTAAAAAATACTAAAAACACCCAAAAATCAAAAAGCCTAGAAAACCCTAAAAAACCTAATAACTTTTAAAAATCCTAAAACAGCCTAAAAACCCTATAAAACCCTAAAAAAACACTAAAATGCCTAAAAAGCATAAAAAAATTTAAAACCCCTAAAAACCTTTAAAAAAAAGCTAAAAACCCAAAACCTAAAACCCCTAAAATACCCTAAAAAACCTATAAAAAAAAACATTAAAACCCTAGAAACCCTAAAAAACTTAAAAAACTCTAAAAAGCCTAAAAACTTAAAAAACGAAAAACCTTTAAAAAGTCTAAAAAACCTTAAAAATCCTAAAAAATAATAAAAAACCTTAAAACCAAAAAAAGCCCTTAAAACCCTAAAAGCTGAAAAAAAAAAATCCTAAAAGGACTAAACAAATCATAAAAATCCTAAAAACCGTAAAAACCATAAAAAAAACCCTAAAAACATAAAAGGAAACGCTAAAAACCCTAAACCCCTAAAAACCCTAAAAAATTAAAAACCCTATAAACCCTAAAAGCCTAAAACACTAAAGTAAAACCCTAAAAAGCCCAAAAAAAAGCCAAAACCATAATAAACCTATAAACCCTTGAAAAAAAAAAAAAAAAAAGCCTTAAAACCCAAAAACCCTAAAAATCGTGAAAAACACCCCAAAAGAGTTAAAAATATAAAACACCTAAAAAAAAAAATAAAAACCCTAAAAGACTAAAAAGATAAAAATCCTAAAAACCTAAAAATCCAAGAAACCCCTAAAATCTCTAAAATCATAAAACCCAAAAACCTTAAAACCCTAAAAACCTAAAAAAAAAAAAAAAAAAAAACTTAAAATCCTAAAAACCCTAAAAATCATATAAAAAAAAACCCTAAAACCCCCCTAAAAATCTAAAAGAACCCATAAAACCCTAAAACCTAAAAAAAAATCCTAAAACCCTAAAAAAAATCTAAAAAAATGATAAAAAAACCCTAAAAAAAAAAAAAAAAAAAATCTCAAAAACCCTAAAAGGCTAAAAAATCATAAAAATCCTAGAAAATCAAAACCTAAAAACCTAAAAAAAAGACTAAAAACCATAAAACCCCTAAAAATAAAACCTAAAACCCTAAAAATCATAAAAACCCTAAAACCTTAAAAAAAACTTAAAAACCCTAAAAATCATAAAAAAGCCAACCTAAAAACCCTAAAACCCCCCTAAACCCTAAAAAAAAAACTAAAAGAACCTTAAAACCCTAGAAACCCTAAAAAAAACCCAAAAAAATCATAAAAAAAGACCCTAAAAACCCTAAAACCCTCTAAAAAACCCTAAAAACCCTAAAAATCATAAAAAAAAACCCCCTAAAACCCCAAAACCCTAAAAAAACTAAAAAACTTGAGAAACCTAAATACCCTAAAAAAAAACCCCCAAAAAAAACCCCTTTAAAAAGCCTAAAAAAACCCCTCAAATCCTAAAACCCTAGAAACTTTAAAAATCCTAAAAACCCTAAAAAAAAACCCTAAAACCTAAAAACCCTAAAAACTAAAAACCAAAAATCCTAAAACCCCTAAAAATCTTAAAAGCCCCAAAAATCTAAAAGCTAAAAAACTTAAAACCCCTAAAAAAGACTCAAAAACCCATAAAAATAAAACCCTAAAACCCTAAAAAAAAAAAAAAAACCCTAAAAAACTTAAAAAAACTAAAAACCCTAAAAACAAAAAAAAACCCTAAAACCCCTAAACCCCCTAAGAAAACCCTAAAAAATAAAAACCCTAAAACAAAAACCCTAAAAGACCCTAGAAACCCTAAAAACCTAAAACCCAAAAAAAAACATAAAAACCCCCAAAAGACCCCTTAAAACCCTAAAAACCTTAAAAATCCTTAAAAAAACCCTAAAAAAACCTAAAATCATAACAAAACCATACAAACCGAATGCCAGCTAGTTTGTGTTGGCAAGTAAAATAAGATCTCTACCTAAACATCTTCGTACTCCAGTAATCAAAATTTAAAATTGTACTCCAGGAATTGTATACACAAAAATACAGGGCCGAAACAAGACGATAACCCCATGCCTGACAAAACGTAATCCAGTAAATGCAATCAAATCTAATGAATGGTGATCTCAAAACATGTTAAGCATGAATTTGCAGTTTATTTTTTGCTCAACAAGATTCAATATTGGCATCTAGTTATTACTTTTCTCTGGATGTTTCATTTTGAGGAGATGAGAAAGACCTGCTATTACATGTAGCCGACTGCTCGGAACAGCCGTTTTTGCCAGTGCCCTACCATTCCTGTCGAGCAGTACAAAGCAAGGTACATATCTAATGTCATAATGGAGGAGCTGCATTACCAAAGAGACAAAATCATGAGCTACTTACTACCCAGCCAAAAATATTGATTGAAAACTTAAACTGTGCTACTAAACAAGTGACCAACTTGTGTTTTGAATCTCAGATTTACTCTAAAAGCCATCAATACCTCAGGCAGCCACTTATTATTCTCTGCATCTACCATAACAATGTTAAGCCAGTCCGAATTCCTTCCCTCTATCTCCATCACAAAATTCAGCAAGGAATTGCACAGCCTGCACTTGGGTGAGTAGAACTCGAGCACTGTAGCCTCTTTACCACTTGCCAATGCCGAGGCAAATGCTCCATGCTCCGCCTCTCCTTGCTCTTCAGGAGTCAAGATTCTTTTTGTCTTTAAAATCTTGCTTTGGGTGGTCCAGTCATCAGATTGAACAGACTTAAAGTTATTCATCCATGAATACGACATTGAGGATTTTGAAATCGAGTCGATGAACCTAACGGCTGCGGATTCAACATTTTGCATTGATTTAAACAGCCAAGGAGCCTCAAAAGTGCAGTCACTAGGACTTTTATTTTGGTTCGCATCCCATGGTAACTTGAAACAAAATAAAGGTTGTTTTGGGGTTGAACCCATTTTTCTTTTCTAGATTTTCAAGTTCCTAAAATTAAAGGAGCTCCAAAAACAAACAGCTGGGACTCCAATCCATGTTGACGAAAACCTTGCGTAGAAGACACTAAAAGTATACTGCAAATAAAATATGTAAAGATGTCATACAAGTCAAGATAATAAACGATAAAAAAGTACATAAAAAGTATTGAGCAATAGGAAAAAAATGTTTGCAGCTTTTTTGTTTCAACAAAAAGGAAGCAGAACATAAAGAATCCAAGGGGGGTCTTTCTTGTTTGTCAAATTTTCTCATCCAAGCGAGCACTTATGCTCTAATAAAATTAGAATTCCGTGCCATGCCATTAATTGCAATTGGGATGTTGTAATTTATTTTCTGTTTTCAATTTATTCTTTGTTTCAAACTCTCTATCCTTTGAAAGCTTTTGGGCGGCATTTGCATGTCAGGTGAAAAGTAATTATCAAAAAAGAAAAAGAAAATAATAAATTAACCCTTCTAGTGTGCTCAGCAAAAGAAACCCAGTTTGCAAATAATGCGATTTCCGTATCCAACAAAAGCGCTTCCCCACTTTTGAGTTTATTGCATCTTCCTTTAGCACATAAATGAAGCATTTTTTCTTTCCCCCTAAAAGAACACAAAAAAGTTTCCTTTTTTACTATCTTTCTCGATTCCAGGTTCATCCATGGTATATGTTTTATTTTTATTATTATTATCATTTCCACCTTTTTCTCTTGCTAATAATCAACCCAGAAACTTCGATCAGAAATAAAGAAAAACAGATATTTCTATTTTCCACACCTATCAAGGAGAAAAAGGGTAAATTTACAGAGTAAAAAGAATTGAGGATTTAAAAACGTACCTCTCTGCTTCCAATCGTATTTATTTCATGCTTAGAGAGAGTGGGAGTTGAAAAAAATCGAGAGAGAGATGAAGTGCGTTCGTCAAAGGAAGATACGAGGCGGCGACGGAGAACTACTTCACTTGATCTATAATATTGGACCCCCAACTCATGAAACTAGTACTCGTCGTTTTTCGTTTTTTATTTTATTTTATTTTATATTTTGCTTATTTGTTACTTCTTCTTTTTGCTGATTTCGTATGACCGCAGATTTTCGATGACAACATGATCATCGAATATCGATTTTCGCAACTTTATCAAGAGAATGTGAACTCAAATTAACAACTCTAATGAATCGTGAATTTGAAGAAAAAAATAATATAATAAAAAATTTAAATTTAAATTTTTATAAGAGAAATATTGTAATAATAAAACTTAATTGGTGATTTGAATTGTGTAAAAACAGGAGGGCCTAAGTTTCTGTTGGATTTTTGTTTGACCGTGTGTCATTGTTTCACAACTTGCCGTCATATTCTATTTGTATGTCGTTTTTTAATGCCATCGCTTCTCATGATTGTCATTGTTTCGCAAGTTGAGAGAGCCAGTGATCTCTCAAATACCACTATTATTAGAGTTTATGGGTTTCTTGTACTGTTTTATCAGTTAATTCAATAATAATTCATTCTTCTTGTTCATCTGAGTGCCAGAGATAGGTTCCCATCACATTATTAGAGAATCGGGAATGGATTTTACTAATAGCACATAAAAGATCATGTTTAATTCGTTCGTTTGAGTTTTTAATTCAAGTTAAAATGTGACTTTATGTAAAAAAAAATTTATTGTAGTAAAAAAGTTAAACGTGACTGTTCTTAAGAGTTTTTTACTATAGCAAAACTCAAATTCTAAACTCGAATCGGTGAAATAAACGAGACCCAAACATACAAAATTCTCAAGTTAACTTCCTCTCTAAAAGAAATAAATTCGACAGCTTGGCTGTAGTGAAATTCACAATAAAAAATTTCCAACATGAGTTAAGCACGAGTTATTACAAGATTTTCATGAAACCTTACTAAAACAATACATTGTTGAAAAGCAGGGTCGCCAAAAATCCCTTTGGAGTTTGCTTCTAATTTCCATCGTAATGATATTGATTTCAACTGACATTGTGGAGCGAATCAATGATCGCATCTGCGAGGTATTCGCATTTGGCCAAAGATAAGCCAGCCAAGGATATCCTTCCATCCTTTGTCATGTATACATGCCACTTATTTGTCATCTTCTCACTCTGATCAAGGGGGGTAAAAAAGGATCATAAGTCCACAATCTATGTTATCATTGTCTCACTTTAGTACTATAAATTGAGAACACAGCTACTACAGCACAGAATATTCTGGATTGATGCCTCTGTAAATTAGAGCTACTTATATGACACGAGTTTTTATTTGAACTTTGAAACTTCTCATGATGATCATGAAACACAGTTGTAAAATAAATGTACACAATAGAATTGTGAGTGCAATGAAGAAAAAAAAAAAGGGGGAAAAAGTACAGGCAAAGGACCATGCGAAAGAATAATGGAACTAATTGTTCAACAATGACAGACACGTGAATGTTTGGTTATAAAAAATTTGGCCGTGAAGAAATTATATGAAGTGTGAAGAAGAAACAAAGGCCATATGAAAAAGGCTGAAGATGATAAAAGCAATTACCTGAGCTTTGTTCAATCCTGTGAATGAAAACATGCCGATCTGCTTGAGTATGAATGACCAATCCTTCCCGCTCTTGTCTTTTGCGCACAGACTATCATATAGTTTCTGCCTTACATTCTTTATTCTTCCAGCCATCAGTTCCATCTCTGCTTTCCATTCATTAAAAAGAGCTGGATCCCCAACAACATTAGCAACAATCCGAGCCCCATGAATAGGAGGATTTGAGTACATAGGTCGAGCAAGCCTCTTCAGCTGGCTTTTCACTCTGATAAGATGAAAATGCAATCGTTAGCAGGTCCCTCGCTTAATGTTCCACTAATGATAGATCGTGTAAAATAACTTTGACTCAGCTTGATCAGACCGCAAAAAAAAAATATAATAAATTGGTTACAACAAAAGAAGAAATGCACAAGAAAAATCTCCGATTTGACACAATTCTTCCTAAAAGCAATTTAAGGATTCAGTGTCTACATTTGTAGATGAATTACTCTATGAGAACGGATGTCTAACATGTAGATTCAAGTTTCAAGCACATATTGATTGACATTGTCCTGTAGGGAAGTCGAATAAGGTTCAAGAACCCACCTTGCTGCTGCATCTGCTGAAGTGCAGACAACATTCATTGCTCCAATCCTTTCAGCATAAAGACCCAGATTTTTACTGTATGACTGAGCAACAAAAAGCTCCATACCTCGTGCGGCAAATGACCTCACTGATGCTGCATCAGCATCAAGGCTTCCACTTGCAAATCCCTAAAGTAATTGGGAAGCTAACATATTAAATCACCATACTTGGGAAAGCTCTATATTTTTTACAGAACTTCCACGTGATCATAAAACATTAAAAATAAAAAAAAAAAATAATAATAATAATAAAATAAAAGAATAAAATAAAATAAAAGGTCATGTTTAACTAAGAGTATTAACGATGTGTTTAGTTTTTTTAGATACAATCACTGATTAAAAATTTCCTTCAAAAGTTTCAGTTTCAACAGGAAAGAAGTAGAAGTTGAAAATGAAATTTACAGCTTGATTGCCAACGTCAATACCTGGTATGCAACATCAAAAAATGGAATATGGTTCTTTTCTAGAATGACATCAGCGATTTTCTCCCACTGCTCAGGGGTAGGATCAATGCCAGTTGGGTTGTGAGCACAGCCATGAAGCAGCACAAATGACCCTTCGGGGGCTGCCTGAAGAAAGATGCAAACAAAACAGTCAAATAATCACCCAGATATATACAAAGTTGTACATAAATATGTAGAAGTGCAACATGAAGTCCCACGCAGAAATACACATCCAAGTACACGTAACAAAAAATCTATGTTCAAGAATGACTATCTGCCATAGTGTTCTATTATTAGCAAAGTAAATGCAATAAGCTCCAACTATGTTGTTATCATCCGTCATGCTATGAGATGCTGATACTGAGGGAATCCTTGTTTGTCAAAATGTTTACCTTTATGTCAGCTATCATACCCTCAAAATCCAAACCAACTGTTTTAGGATCATAGTATCGGTATTCAGACCATGGAACCCTAGCATCATTGAAAATATTCTTGTGGTTACCTGCCAACAAGACAATTTTGGTAAGAAAAATTGAGTTTATTGAGACAGATCAAAAAGAATTTCATAAAGACAACGCTGCACACCCCAAGTTGGAGATGATATCAGAACTTTAGCCCCAGGAAAATATCTTTCTATAAGAGCGGCAGCAAGACGAAGAGATCCAGTTCCCGAAAGTCCTTGAACAGTTGCTACCTGAATAAGATAACAGAAAAGCAAATGAATGGCCAAAATAGCAAGAAATAAAAACAACTGATGATATACATTCTCAACGGCTGAGACAACAAAAAAAAAAAAAAAAAAAAAAAAAAAAAAAAAAAAAGAAGAAGAAGCATATCAAAGTCCAAAATCAGTACGTACTTTCTGTTCTTTTATCACAGGGTTGTCTGCTCCAAATAATAACTCCGCAGTCACCTTATTGAATGCTGCCAAACCTTCTATTGGAAGATACTACAGTCGCAAACAAGTCCCGCCCCCATTAATAAAAATAACTTACATTTAAGAACAACTTCAAGCCATCCACACGTTCAAATACATGGATTACCTCTTTGTTTTCCCCTCTCTCAAGCATAAGATTCTCTGCCTGCAAAAGAGAAACTCTAACTCTTAGACTAGTTGTCAAACACACCATGCCGTCTAAAATCCCATTCAATTCATCGAACAGTTTTTTTGCTGATTGAGAACCAAGACCAGAATCAGATCCACAAAAAGGAAAAAACACTCAATTCAGTGAGAATTGAGATCCAACCTTCTTAACAACATCAAGCACGTAAGGCTGAAGTTCCTCAGTCCGATAGGCCCCGACTCCGAGGTTAAGCTTGAGAGCGTTTGTGTCCGCTTTGAATGCTTCAGAAACTCCAAGAATTGGATCAGGTGGAGCCATTGCTATGCCGTCAAATCGAGAAGCGTTAACGGCAGCCACCATAGACACCCGGCCAAAAGACTGCAAACCGGCAATAACCGAAAAATCAAAAGAAGAAAACTAAATACAACATCATCAAATCATCTTCATCACATTGAGCCTTTAATTGATCTAAAGAAAAAGCATTATAAACGAAAAATTGATTGTTGAGTCGAAAACTTCATTTCTATTACTTTTCCATTTGCAAAAGGATTGATTTTTTCCTTGGTAAAGCTCAAACCGGAACTCCGAAGCTTCAACTTTCCCTGTTGAAAATAAACAATAAAAGGTTTTGATCTCCGAGTCAGGAATCAAAATCTGAAGACTTCTCTTTTGATCTAATTTTCCTCAAATCTCTCATCAACCAAACAGCAGGAAGAAAATTTGCAGAAATTCAGCGACCGTGCAAAGCTAACCTTGAGAGATTCCTGGGTAGATAGCGAAGCTGATGGTGACGGAGAAGCAGAAGTTAGAGAGAGCATCGAAGACGCCATTCTGAATGAAAACAATAATACCAAAACGACGATAAAGAGATGAATGCGAAATTAAAAGAAACTCTGAAACTGATTATTCGATTAAGTAACCAAAGTTGTCGAAATTTGAGAACTTTGCCTATTTTGATCGAGAGGAAGAGAGGAAAAACAAAAACAAAACAAAAAGCTTTCTGAAATTCCTTTTATTTTTAAATTCTTTTTGTTTATTTTTTTTTCTTTTAAACTAGTTGTAGCGTGTGAAATAAACGTCATATTTAAAAAAAAAAAAAAAAAAAAAATTATAGTTCATTTTTTTATCATTGTTTTCTTAAAAATTAAATCGTGTAAAAAAATATTAAATGCTCTTACAAAAAATATTAAATAGAGCAACAATAAAAAGAAAAAAGTTTTTAATAGGACAGTGAGAATAAAATTATTTAGTGGTATGTATTTAGAAAAATTACTGATAAAATGTTTCCGTAAATACACATTTAAATTTTATTATTGGGCATATATAGTAAAAAAATAATTTGAGGATCACTTCGTAAAAAAAAAAGTTTTAATTAGGACATATATAAGAAGAAATTATTTCAATGGAATAATTAGAGAAAAAAAAAAAGATTTATGAGGGTCACATTTAAGGAAGGGAAAAAAGAATATCTTATAGAGAAATAAAAAGAAAGGGAAGAAAGAAACGAGGGAAAAGTAGAAAGCAGTGGAGAAGAAAGCAAAAAAAATGGATATTTATTATAAAAAAAGTATTTGAGAGGATTATTTATAAAAAAAAAAGTTTTGATTAGGACATATATGAGAGGAAATTATTTCAACTGGATAATTAGGAAAAAAAAAAAATTTGGGTCACATTGGAGAAAAAGGGGGAAAAAAAAAAAAAAAGAGTATTGTAGAGGGAAAAGGGGAGAGGAAAGGGGAGGGAAAAGAAGAGAGGGAAAATGAAGCAAAATAAAAAAACACGTGGGAAAAAAATGTTTTTCTAAGTTAATGTGGAGAGAGAAACGTGCGTAAATGTCCCCACAAAATACTCATTCTTTTTTAAAGAATGATATATATTATGCATTAACTCATTTACAATAATTATACAAATTGTTAAAAGAGAAAAGAAAGTGTAGGATTTTGGGGGAAAATATTTATTCTTATTAATCTTAATATAATTGGAAAAATATAATAGTTATATAGAAAAGATTGAGAATCTAATCTTCTTCTAGATAAACTCTAAATCTTATCTTTAACAATCATTATCCTATACTACAAAATTTAAACTCTAAAATTTAAATCTTATTGATAACGCATAAACCATAATTAAACCTATTTACTCCTATATTTCTGACACTTTCCCTCAAGTTGGAGCATAGATATTTATCATACCCAATTTGCTTGTCAAAAATTCAAAATGAGACCGTAGAAGCCCCTTAGTTAAGATATCAGCTATCTGCTGTATAGTTGGAACAAATGGCAAGCAAATGATTCTCGCTTCAAGTTTCTCTTTAATGAAATATCTATCAATCTCAACGTGCTTTGTTCGATCATGTTGTACAAGATTATGAGCAATGCTAATGGTAGCTTTGTTGTTGCAATAAAGTTTCATTGGACTCTCAATCGGCCTCCCTAATTCTTTAAGAATCCGCTTCAACCACAGAACTTCACATATTCCATGAGCCATTGATCTGAACTCAGCCTCAGCACTACTCCTTACTACAACACTTTGCTTCTTGCTTTTCCACGTAACTAAGTTACCCTAGACAAATGTACAGTACCCCAAATGTAGATCTTCTATCTATAATAGATCCAACCCAATCAGCATCTGTATAAACTTTAATACCTCGTTATTCATTTTTCTTGAAGAACAATCCTTTCTTGGGGGTACTCTTCATATATCTCAAGATTCGATGGACTGCCTCAAGATGCTCTTCATATGGAGAGTGCATAAATAGACTCACGACGCTGACATCAAATGCAATGTATTGCGAGTATGTGACAAATATATTAGTTTCTTGACCAGCTTCTGGTATCTGACTGTGTGCGTTCCTTTTTCTCTTTCTCCAAGCTTTAGGTTCGACTCCATTGGTGTTTTAGCTAGTCTGCAACCACTCATCCCAGTCTCTTTAAAGAGATCAAGAACATACTTTTATTGAGAGGTAGTTATGCCCTTCTTGAATCTTGCGATTTCCATGCCAAGGAAGTATCTCAATTGTCCCAAGACTTGAATCTCAAACTCAGAAGTTAAGCACTATTTCAACCTCTCCATCTCTGCCAAGTCATCTCCAGTGAGGATGATATCATCCACATAGACAATCAAAACTGCAACTTTTCCTCCAGTTGAGAAGTTCATAAATAGAGCGTGGTCTACCTGCTTCTGAGTGTATCTATGTCTTTTCACACACTGAGTAAACTTTTCAAACCAAACCCTTGGTGATTGCTTGAGTCCATAGAGTGATTTTTTAAACATGCACACTCTAGAAAGAAAATTTTTATTAAAACTGAGAAGGGAGTCCATATAAACTTCTTCTTCCAAATCCCCGTTTAGAAATGCATTCTTCACATCCGGTTATTGTAGTGGCCAGTCTAAATTCACAGCAATAGACAAAAGTACTCTAACTGTATTAAGTTTTGCGATAGGTGTAAATGTCTCTGAATAGTCTATCACATATGTTTGTGTGAAGCCTTTAGCTACCTACCGGGCCTTGTACCTTTCTAGGTGCCATCTGCATTGTATTTGACTGTAAAGACCCATTTGCAGTCGATAATTTCCTTTCTAACCAGCCAAGTTTCATTTTTTTTCTACAGCCCTCATCTCTTCTAGAATAGCCCCCTTCCATTTAGGAACATTTAGAGCGTCTTGCACTGTTCTAGGAATTGCTACACTAGACAATTGTGAGGTATTTCATAGGACACAAAGTTAGACATGGGGTGTTGTGTACAAGATCTAACCACCTTAGGATGAGCAATAGGAACGTCCAAGTTATTAATAGACTTAGCTTGGACACTAGACTCCAAAGATTTTGATTAAGACAGAGATGTACCTAAAGGGAACTCTGGATTCGTTCCTAAGTCGGATTCATGGCAATGCTGCAAAGGAATGACTCTCTTTCCTTGAATCGGTTTTCTTCTTGAGTAGACACGGAGCTCTTGAATTTTTCCACTTGGTTTTTCACACATCTCTATTCCTAACCGATCATCTAATGGCATTGAAGGAGGTCCTCTATCATTCCTAATTTCTAAAATATCATTTTCTAGATGTGGATTTGGACTTGATTCTAAAGACATAGGGTTCATATTTAGATGGTTTGAGATTCCTTACTCATTGGTTAAAAGGGATCATTCTCGATAGGATCAACAGGATCATGATTCTTATTATATTCGACAGCAACAGGATCAGCAGGATATTCGACAGCAGTAGGATCAAGCACAACATGAGGGTCAAGTAGGTCAAGTTCAGTCTCTAACCTCGCATCTTCACTATCACTACAAAAATATTTCTGCGTTTCAAAGGATGTCACATCCATAGTTACAAAAACTTCTTTTGAAATTGGGTCAAAACATTTGTACCCTTTTGTGTTGGTGAGTAACCAATAAAAACACACTTTTTTGCCTTATGATCCAATTTCCCCCGATTATGATTATGCACATGAATGAATGCAACACAACCAAATACCTTAAGTGGAATATCAGTGACAAGCCGTGATGTGGGAAATTTCTGCTTAAAACAGTTCAATGGTGTTTGAAATTTCAAAACTCTTGTGGGCATTCTATTAATTAGGAACATGGCAGTAAGGATTGCTTCACCCCACAAGTATTTTGGAACATTATTTGTAAAAATTAGTGAACTAGCAACCTTAAGAAGATGTTTGTTTTTTCTTTTTGCCACCCCATTTTGTTAAGGGGTGTCATTGCAAGAATTTTGGTGTACAATCCCTTTTTCTAAGAAAAATTTACCTAAGATTTTATTAAAATATTCTTTCTCATTATCACTTCGGAAAACCTGAATTTTAGTTTCAAATTGTGTTTGAACCATGTTGTAAAAGTTTTTGAAAACTTCTTCTGCTCCTGACTTTTCTTTTAATAGAAACACTCAAGTTACTTGTGTGTGATCATCTATGAAGGTGATAAGCCATCTTTTTTAGAGAAAGTGCTAACCCTAGAAAGTCCCCAAACATCGCTATGGATAACTGTGAATGGTTTTGAGCCCTTATAAGGTTGTGGAGGAAAGGAAGCCCAGTGATGTTTTGACAATTCACTAATCTCACACTGAAATGAAGATGGACTTTTATTGATGAACAATCTAGGAAACAAATATTTAAGATATTTGATATTTGGATGTCCTAACCTAAAATGCTATAACATGACTGCTTTATCGTTAGAAACAAAAATATACTTAAAATAAGTATTTTGAGCTTGTCTTCCAGAGCTTGATCCATCTTCAAAGAAATAAAGTCCTCCACTTTGTCTAGCATTGCCAATCGTCTTCCCCGAGTTCGATTCCTAAAACTTATAAGAAGATGTGGAAAAATGAATTTGACAGTTTAAGTCTCGAGTTAGTTTACTGACAGACAAGAGATTACATGACAAATTGGGAACATGAAGAATTTTAATTTTTTGATTTCCTCCACATGGACTATATGAAGAGAACAATTTTGATGATCCTATCATGTGATCAGTTGCACCAGAATCTATGATCCACGAGCAATTTATATCAAAATTGACACTAACAAGGGCAGTGAGGTAGTTACCTTTCTAGGCTAGAAAACATGCTGGATTTGACGAATTTACAGAGAATTGTGATAATTGGATGATTTTCAACAAGTGGTATATCTGTTCCTTTGTGAATGGAGAGCTTTCTGTTGAGACTTGTTGCCCTTAGCCATCATTTGAAACTTGGCCGACCACCCCCTTCATTCTTTTTCTTCCAGTGCAGCGGCTTCCCATTTAATTTCTACCATGTTTCCCATGTATGCCAAGGTTTCTTATAGTGATCACACCATGGCCTATCATTCTTCTTTATGTTTCTCCTATCTTCGTCCAAGTCAGCCCCTCGGGAAACCAAGACAGAGGTTTCGGCCTCTGTTACTCCTATTGCTTCTTCTTTCTTCATCATGACACTCATTCGCTTTTCTTCCTTTCTCACTTCAGAGAACACCTCTCAAATGGATGGAAGTGGTTTTCTTCCTAGAATCCAACCTCTCACCTTATCAAATTCCCTGTTGAGTTCGGCCAAAAAAACAAACACTCTGTCATTCTCCACCCTCTTCATATAGCACACGCTATCATTGGTGCAATCTCATTCTTCCTCATAGCATAAGTCCAATTCCTGCCAAAGGTTCACCATCTAATTGTAATAAATTGTGACCTCTCTATCCCCTTGTCTTGCCTGTCATAGTCTTAATTTTACCTCAAATATTTAAGATGAATTTTCTAAGTTGGAATAGGTCTCTCGTTTGACATCTCAAACTACTTTGGTGGTTGGAAGGAATAAGAATGGCTTTCCAATGGAGTAATCCATGGAATTAACAAGCCATGCGGTAACCATGGAGTTTTCAGATCTCCATGTCTTCAAATTTGGGTCGTTCTCCCCTGGTTTCTTTGCCCCACCTATCAGAAACCCTAACTTCCCTTTTCCCCCAATTACAAGCTTCAAGGTTTGAGCCCAAGACAAGTAATTCTTCCCATTTAATTTTTATGCCGTTAATTGCAACATTTTAGATGGGAGATTCATAAGGGAAACACCATCATCACTGCTTTGGACTGTCGCTGAATTGTCTTGCGAACTCTTTGCATTATCTCTCGTGGAAGAGGAGCTTCTTTGGCATCAACCATGGCAGTTTATGCCATTGGAAGATTAGGTTAAGAGCCTAAGCTCTTATACCATGCAGTATTTTAAGGGAAAATATTTATTCTTATTAATCTTAACATAACTGGAAAAATACAATAGTTATATAGAAGAGATTGAGAATCTAATGTTCTTTTAGATAAACTCTAAATCTTATCTTTAACAATTCTTATCCTATACTACACAATTTAAACTCTAGAATTTAAAGAATTTAAATCTTATTGATAATGCATAAACTATAACTAAACCTATCTACTCCTATATTTCCGACAGAAAGAAAGAAGAAAAAAGATTTAAAGTAAAAAGGTAGGAAAAAAGAAGAGCCCAAAAAGTGTTTTTTAAAAATGTTTGGCTTGATGATGAGGAAAAAATTCCCTGCGAAGTATTTTGCATATGCCTCTCGTGTACGAAACGTTTCACGAATATCAAGGAGAAACTTATTATTCCTTAGTAATGTAGTAAAGATTAAGGAAAACAAAAAAAAAGGAATAAAAAGTGAGACAAAATAAAAATAAAAACTGAAAGATGTAAATAAAGAAGAAGGAAAAATAAGAAAAATGAAAACAAAAGAAAAAAAAAAAAAGGCCTTGGACTAAGCATGTCATTAGTAGGGAAGGGAGTTTTTTAAAGAAAAAAACTAAACAGGGATATATATAAAAAGAAATTACTTTAACAGAGAATTAAAGAGAAAATAAATAAGGGTCAATTTGAAGAAGAAAAAAATAAAAATTTACAATAGGAAAAAAAGATAGAATGAGAAAAGAGTCATAAATAAGAAAGGAAAGAGGAAAAGAATAAGTAAAATATAAAACGAGTTGGAAAGTTTATAAAAAGGGAGGACAGAGTGAGGAAAAAAAATCACTAACAAAATGTTTCGTTAGTGCGAAAGGAGAATTAGAAAAATAGAAAAACGGATTCTCCTTTAGTATGTAGGTAAAAGATAAGAGCATTCGAAAAAAAATGTAAAAAATTAAATTGCAAAAAAAATTCACAAAATAAAGAAAAAAAGGTTTCTCTAGTAGGTCCTAAAAAATAAACTGTTGTTAATTTTCTACTTCTCATTGTTAGATCTATATTAGAAACTCCTTGCTCTGTATATTTTTTTTAATCCAATGTAATTTTGACTAGATAAATGGTAAGAACACTATTTCTAAAGGATTAGAATTTAAATATATTTATTTAAAAAAATAAATCTAATTTTTATATTAAACAATATAAATGAATAATTAGAGTTAAAAATATAAAATAAGATATATAGAAAAGTTTTATTAATCATATTGAAATATAATAAAAAATTAGAATATTTGAAAAATAGGAAAAATTACAATTATTATAATAATTATAATATAATTTTATAGTATAAAACATGCATATCTTTTGTAAGTACTATATAATTCTACCATTTCTAGAATATTTTAAAAATAAATTATTATATTTCAAATTCCACGCTTTAAATTAAAAACTTCACTGCAATCACATGTTAGCAGTAATTCGATATTTGACTACACGACAAGGTGTATAATTCAAGGCTCTGTTCATTTCGCTTATTCGAGTTTAGAATTCGAGTTTTGCTATAGTAAAAAGCTTTCACAAACAATCACATCTAACTTTTTTGCTACAGTAAAAAGCTCTCACATAAAATCAAATCTCAACTCGAATTAAAAACTCAAATCAGCGAAGTGAACGGGCCCCAAATCTCAGTCTCATAAATTCAGAGAAAAGAACCTTAAAAATAATTTCAGTGTTAAAATAATCACGTCTTTAGACTTTCTATATTTTCATATCTATAATATTATGGAATAAGAAATATAATGTTCATATCCAAGCTCTGTCAAAATTAAAATTTGCTATATTTTAATTTTACTCTCATAAATTCGTTAATTTTACTATTAGAGACTAAAACGGTAAAAAATAAATAAATAAAAGTTCGGGGACTAACTATGCGTAAATTGAAAATTTAGAGAGCACTCACTACTTAGAGTTTAGGGACTAACAGAGTTATTAATCCTTTTTTTTTAAACATACAGATATGTTTTTTTTTCTCTTAAGGAATATCTTAATGAATATGCGCTTTCATACAACATTTTAACTTTATTTTTTGAGTTTTAGTTTGACAAGGCGATAATATACCTAATATCTCTACACTAAATTACTAATTAGCTTCAGTAAATAAATAATTTACCTCAATAAATTGATCACATATTGAAAAACTGGCATGAGTGAAATTAAAAGTATATCGACATGGAGGGTGAGTCCTTATGGTCTCTTTTGATTGGTACAAGATGTTTGAGCACGTTAGGTGGTGGCAGAGACCAATTAGATTTTGATCGTAGTCTTGACGTTGAAAATGATCAAAATGACTATGTAGGCATCAGCTGAGTAGGGTTAAACCCCCCGAGAAGAGCAGTATTTGAGGGTGACACTCGTAACTCCAACTCTATGGCACTAAAGAGTTTTCCTAATGAAGCCTCTAGGCGAGCAGACAGTGTGGGAGAGAAGATGTTTTTTATGAACTTTGTGTGTTTTTTGACCAAGACATGGTTGAGTGTGTTATTGGGGAGGAAATTCCTAAGTTTGGGAGGATAAATCAACATCCATTTGGTTGCAAGGGCGACCATATGAAATAAGCTTGTACAACACATCGAGTGAAGTAATAATTTTTGATGTTATTGTTCAAGCCATGCTTGGGTATGTACATTCAGAGGTTTCTTAAAGCTTAACCTCTTTCATTGGGAAAAATGCCTAGACACTCGTTACTGATACCTGATTTTGTACCAGACCCATTCAAGTGTCCAGGCCTAATCATGATGTCACGCAACGTTATTGGGCTTACTTTGTAAACCCAAGTCACGCTCGGAGAACTCCCGTGGGTTATGGTTTGGTGGGCCATGTGCGATCAAGTATGCACGTTTGTTGTTTAATTTGATCCAATTTAAATCCTGCTTGGGGGGCTTTCAAAATTAATTGGATTAAATACAAATGGATGAAGGAGAATTCCCAAAAAGCATTCCTCTCGTTCTTTTAGAAGCCCAAAATTCCTAAGCCCAAGCCTTAGAACATCTTTTTCTTCGTTAAGGTTGACTCTCAATGTTTTGACTCCGATAGAGGATCTACCCGTGCCAGACATGCCTAATGAAGGTTTCCTCTGTGACAGGCATGTCTCTCGGAGCATCATCTTCATGTCCAAGTGTGCCTAACGGAGCTTTTTTCCTTGTCAGACATCCTTCCTTTGAACTTTTTCTCGCCTAGCTCACCATTAGAGCAACCTTTGCTTGAAGCACGCTCACCCTTAAAAGCAGCTTCACCTGAAACAACCTTTGTCTAGAGCATGCTCACTGTCAGAGTAGCTTCATTAGGAGTAACTTTCATGTCAGAGCCAACTTGACGGCTGCTTAGCCAATATCATATAAACCATCTTTAATAAGGTCTAACATGTGATCATACCTCTGAAATAGCAAGTCAACGGAGCACAATGTTGAGTCAAACACACTTGAGAATTTCATACCTTAGAACTCTTCACGTCAGCTTCAAATCTGGAGATTTGCCTCCAAGTCTTTCCATTTTCAGATATTTTCTTTATCAATTCGGAGAGTCACCTTTGCTCCAAAGAGAATTGCATGTGCAGGTCTCCTTTAGAGCGTCGCCGATTGGGCTTCGGAGCAACCACCATGTGTTGGGAATAGTGTCATGAAAGCATGAGATGTAAAAGGATATTTATTATTTATTTAATAAAATAGTTTATTCATCATTTTATGTGCATATATTTATGAATATTTTATGAATATCAAATAAAATTCCTTGATTATTTATGTAACCTTAAACATGGTATATAAGTGTTATATACGAGAGGATAATGTTTGAGGATAATAATCAAAAGTAATTGTTCATAATGAATTTAATTAAAGTTCGAAATCTTTAATTAAAACATTATAAATACATGTCATTCCCATTTAGAATGGAACGGTGTTATCCGCACTGTTAATATGGTGAGATATTGAATGAGTGTATTTCGCATAATGAGATTATGTGGAACATGGACACAGACACAATATGAATTTCTAATCATTTCCGTTAAGCATAGAAATTCTAATTGAGTCTACCGATGGTCATGTATAGAATGATCTTAATCCTGAGTTCTTAACAAACTCGTATTTATAGATTTATGTCTTTTGATTTACTCGGTACGGATTCCGAAACCCTGAATCTTATTCCTTGTATTTTGGAGACATAATGAAGTAGGTAGCTGGGAATGTTAGTATACGAGATGGAATCCATTCTTTCTTGAGAGAGAAGCAGATAAATAATTCTCTTGAGTGTTGATTCGGTACTTGGATCAGTAAGAGCGCTCTGGTTCATGAATGTGTTTTATGAATCATTATCCATTAGAGAATCAATAGTACTCAAGGATAAAGATGTAATTAGAGAGGTTAAAGGATTCTACCTGACTCTAATTATGAATTATTTATGGATGATTGATCTATATGCAATGACTATATCAAATGGACACTTCACGGTTTTAGAAGTAATTAATGTCTATAATTCCGAGAGTGCAATTCCAAGTTTATAGTGGAGTAACTATTGAATTAATAGAATTAATCAATTAATTAAAGTGTTTAATTAATTATTAATTTTATTGAGCTCGAATTATAGGTCCATTAGTCCCCGTCGTCCTTGTAATTCTACCGGACACAAAGGGCAAAATGAAAATTTTAGAATTATGGAATTCTAAAATTAAATACTCGAAGAATAATTAATTGAGAATTAATTATTATTTAAATAATGAGATTATTTAAATTTGAATTTGAACATATCTAAATTTATCCATTTAAACTTATTTGATAAGTTGTTTAATTTAGAATTCAAATTAAAGTTTGACTTAAATTCGAATTTGAATCTGAATTAAAATTGGACTACTGGATAAAGGATAAAATATCTTCCTTCCGTATCTTATTTAGGCACCACACACAGGGATAAAACCCTAGTGTGTGGCCGGCCACCAAGAGGATAAGGGGAAGGGATTTTTTGTTCCAAATTCAAAATTGGAGATAAGGATTTGATTCTATTTTGAAGTTTGACTTCTACTCTTTAAATATGAGATAAATAGAAAATTTTGGGAACAATTTTTGACATATTTTCAGCCCCAAAAAACCTAGTGGCCGAAATTCTCATATAGGAAAAGAGTGAAAAATATTTTTCTCCAAAAACTCCACATCGTGCATGCGTTGGTGTCTGTGAAAATTCGAGTGTTTCAGAAACCTATTTTGTCTCACGTGTGCCCACACACACGTCTACGTGGAATCAAGGAATTGACGTGGAAGACTTTGGTGTTCTAAACACAAAGCTTGAAGCTAGGACTGTTCGTGGTCAAAGAAATTCAAGATATCAACCGAGTCGGCTACAAGGTATTTTTCCGGTTGATCCTTGAATGTTATAAATTAATGAGATTAATTTATTCGTGCATAAATTAATATAACCTATAGAGTATCTCAAAAGTTTTATGAAAATTTTTGTTATACACGATCCGCCTTTCCGATGCGTTTCCGCCGCCGAATTCGATTCGGCAACCAACACCATGAACCTTTATTTTCAATTTCGTGCTAGCTCTTTTTCAACCACGGAAAGGCTTCTGATGACTTTGCTCCATTTGGATTGAGTATGCATGCTTCATTCAGAGCACCGCTGAGTCACCCTTGGAGCAAGTTCCCATAAGTCTTCATTTGATTTTTAGCTAATCTCCTCTTCAACTTCGGAAAGGTGTCGAGGGTTTTGCTCCATCGGGATTGCTTGTGTAGGCGTCCATTATAGCATGCCGTACGAACCTCTGGAGCTGCCACCAAAATCCTACTAATTTCACCTATAAATACCCTTCATCTCCTTCATTTCGGGGGATGAATCCATCATCAACACCAACCACTACTTTTATCCTCAGATTACCTTTTCTTCAAACTTTTCTAGTCTCCTACTATAAAGATTTGAGGTTGTTCAAGTTCTTCAAAGTCCTTCAAAACCTTCAAGTGTTAACAGCCTTGAAAACCTTTCCAAAACACTTTTCGATCCATTCCACCACAATCTTAAAACTTTTCGAAGTTTCTTCATACATTTTCTGGCAATGTACAAGTCTTCATCTTCAGGGTCACTTCCACTCACAGTTGGAGCAAGTGCTCCGAGTGTTGTTCTCACTCCTAGAGCAACACGCCCTGCTCTTAGAGTTCTTTTCACCAGAACCATATCCACCTCAGCAACTTCACTCTCACTCTCCTCCAAGCCTTATCCATCACTTGAGTCACCATCTTCACTCCTGGAGCAGCCCGTGCTTGTCTCCAGAGCACTGCACTACTCATTTTTTTTTTATGATTTTCTCTATTTTTCGCATTTCAAAAACAAAATAAAATAAAAACGATGTCAAAAAATTCTAAAATTTTGTAAATATGATCCTTACATTTTTTTGAGCATGTCAACAAAAAATGGCATGAATTATTGAAAAAAAAAACGTTGTCAAAAGCATTCAACCCACGTAGTGGGGCGCCCATGAGCCAGGATGAGTCAAACATTAACATTTTATTTATGTTTTACTTTCTAAAATTAATATATGATTTTTAAGATTTAAATTTTAATGCAACAAGTGACACTATTTTTTTATGAATATTCTATTTTTTTTATGATTTTCTCTATTTTTTGTATTTTAAAAATAAAATAAAATAAAAATGACGTCAAAAATTCTGAAATTTTACAAACACGATCTTTACATTTTTCTGAGCATGCTTGCAAAAAATGACATCGAATTATGAAAAAGAAAACTCTAGCAAAAAGAACCCGGCTTGCGCAGTAGGGCGCCCAGGAGCCAGGATGAGTCAAACATTAACATTACTATTTATGTTTTACATTCTAAAATTAATACATAATTTTTAGGAATTAATGCAATAAGCGGTATTATTTTTTGATGAATATTCTATTTTTTTTTATTATTTTCTCTATTTTTTGCATTTCAAAAATAAAATAAGATAAAAATAACGTTAAAAAATTCTAAAAGTTTGCAAACACAATCCTTATCTTTTACCTACATACTAAAGGAGAATCTGTTTTCTGTTTTTATAATTCTCCTCCCGCACTAACGGAACATTTCGTTAGTGTTTTTTTTCCTCACTTTGTCCTCCCTTTTTTTTAAACTTTCCGCCTCTTTCCTTTCTTATTTATGACTCTTTTCTCATTTTATCTTTTTTGCCCTATTGTAAATTTTATTTTTTTTTCTTCTTCAAATTGACCCTCATTTATTTTCTCTTTTCTTCTCCGTTAAAGTAATTTCTTTTTATATATATATCCCTGTTTAGATTTTTTAAAAAAACTCCCTTCCCTACTCACGAAATGCTTAATCAAAGGCCCTTTTTTTTTTTTTTTTTTTTTTTTTTTTTTTTGTTTTTTGAGTTTCTTATCTTTCCTTCTTCTTTATTTACATTTTTCAATTTTCATTTTTTTTTCTCTCATTTTTTATTCATTCTTTTTGTTTCCCTTAATCTTCACTATATTACTAAGGGAGAATAAGTTTTTCCTTGATATTCGCAAAACGTTTCGCACAAGAGAGCCATATGCGAAATATTTCGCAAGGAATTTTTTCCTCATCATCAAGCCAAACGTTTTTAAAAATCACTTTTTAGGCTCTTCTTTTTTCATACTTTTTAAGCTTTTTCCTACCTTTTTGCTTTAAATCTTTTTTCTACTATAGTTCTTTTTTTTTTCTTTCTTTCTTTTCTTTTTTCAATTTGTATAACCATTGTAAATGAGTTAATGCGTGATATATATCATTCTTTAAAAAAGAAAGGGTTTTTGTGAGGACTGTGTAAAATATTGTGTACGTTTCTCCTCCACATTAACCCAAGAAAACGTTTTTTTCCCACATGTTTTTTCTTTTGCTTCCTTTTCCCTAACTTCTTTTCCCTCCTTTTTGCCCCCTCTACAATGCATTCTTTTTTTTCCCCTTTCCTCCAATGTGACCCTCATATTTTTTTTTTCTAATTGTCCTATTGAAATAATTTCCTCTCATATATGTCCTAATCAAAACTTTTTTTTTTAAATGAACCTATTAAATACTTTTGTTTATAATATATATCCATTTTTTTTTGTTTTCTTTTTTCCCCTCATTTCTTCATTCCCTCCATTTTTATCTCTCTACAATACATTATTTTTTCCCTTCCTCAAATGAGACCCTCATAAATATTTTTTTCCTCTAATTGTCTCATTGAAATAGTTTCTTCTCATATATGTCCTAATCAAAACATTTTTTTTATGAAGTGATCCTCAAATTACATTTTTTTAATATATGTCCAATAATAATATTTAAATGTATTTTTACAAAAATATTTTATTATTAATTTTTCTAAATACATTTTCCTCGTGTGTACCACTAAATAATTTTTTGTCCCACTGACACTATTAAAAACTTTTTTTCTTTTAATGTTGCTCTATTTAATATTTTTTGTAAGTGCATTTAATATTTTTTGTACTGGATTTAACTTTTAAGAAAACAATGATAAAAAATATGAACTGTAAATTTATTTTAAAAAAAATATGACCTTTATTTCACACGCTACAACTAGTTTAAAAGAAAACAAAATAAACAAAAAGAATTTAAAAATAAAAGGAATTTCAAAAAGCCTTTTGTTTTGTTTTGTTTTTGTTTTTCCTCTCTTCCTGTCGATCAAAATAGACAAATAGTAACGCTACAGTTTTCCTCCTCAAACGGCTACATTTCCCCCTCTCTCTCGTTCTCTTTCCCCCCCTCTCTCTCCTCAGCCTTCTCTCTCTCTCTCTAGATTTCACAGCCTTGAAGCACTTAACGCAGCAAAGAAACGCGATCTTGAGGGAGACGACTATTGGAGTCTGGCGTTGCCCAACCCTAGTGTAGCCAATCCCCCGGCCTTCGCGGAAACAGAGAGGCTCCAAGGAGAACGCTCTGCTGTCTTATCCGGACTCTTTGCCTTCGATACCGAAGCACTCGCCGGCGATCTCCGCCACCAAGTTGAAGAGCCCGCTCCCGCCGCCACCGCTGTCGTCGAACCCTCATAAGAGGAAGCTGAGCATGGTGATGGTTCTCGAGAGCACCGTCATTGGAACCTGCGATCCGGTGTCCAGGTATGGTTAGGTATGGGTTCTTACTCTGGAGTTACTCCTTTTGTCTAGCCGTGGAAGGAAAAAGTGAAGTTCGTTTTTGAATCTGGAGAGTAAAATTAGGGCTTTATTTGGATTTTGTTGAATATGTAAGAGGGGATTTTTTTTTTCCATTTATTCAAATTATTTGTACAATTTAACTCTTCGAGGTTTCTAATTGTACGTAATTGATGCAATTATCGTATTTGACATTTCCTTCTTATAAATTTTCTCAGAATCCAAAAGGATATTTAGGTTTCACAAAGAAAAATGAGTTGAATTTTGTGTTGTATGTAAAGACTTATGCTTTTTTTTTTTTTTTTTTTTTTTTTTTTTTTTTTTTTGTGCTTTAGTTCTATAGAGAGTAATTGAAAATCCAAGAAATGTTGATTTTTGTGGTTTGTTTGATGGTAATGTTACTTTGCATCCCAGAATCACCTCCGATGGGATTGACGGAGTCGGTACCTATTGGCAATTAATTCTACTGCTTCATTCCCCGATTCTATGCAACTAATTGAAGAAAGGTACTTTTATTAAAGAGATAGTGTGACTGATCAATATTGTTGCTTGAATTACATGCTCTTATCAGCTTTGTCCATGTTGCTTGCCATTAGTTTGATTTATTGCTTGTCTTGGTATCTTCACCTTTGAACGTTGGGCCTACTTCAACTTGCAGGAAAGCAAAAGTCTGAAAACCCACAAACAAAAAACTAACCATCTGAGCTTCAACTTTTCTGACTTGAATAGAATATTAGTTGTTGCAAACCATTTTAACATCGATCGTAAAGTTATAGATTTATGTTGCCGATTGTTTTGATCTTTTATCAGCATAGCATATTATTCTGCTATCAGATGTTTGTTACCATCTACATTTATGAAATTCCTTTCTTTTTTTTTTTTTTTTTTTTTTTTTTTTTTTTTTTTTGTATTTCTTTTCCTGGCTATGTAGGAACGAAACGAGTGTTGCTACCACATGTTGTTACAAAACAACGTTGTCTATTACAACTGGACTTTCTGCCCCTTTTAACAATTTGGCCGCTATATACGAGCAGCAGGTATTGTCATCTCTTTGTATGCAGTCACTTTCTCATTCTTGTCATCTTTCTTTGAAAAATGGTTAAAATTCTAGTTTGATGTTATTTAAATTTCTCTAAACGTGTGAGATGTGGTTTTGTTTTCTATAAAGCAGTCATCTTCCTTGTTTTCTTCCTTGCTCCGTTCCTTATTGCAAGCAGTGGCTTTACTTTCATTGTTTACTTTCAAATGACAGGGCAACTGTTCTGATGCTATATCTTGCTATAAAACACATATCCTTGTTAATCTGAATGGCTTTACTAAGGTTCGTATCACTCAGGTTAGCAATTGAAATAGTGTTAAAGGCCTTTTGAACTTTAAATATCTAGAGTTCATATGACTTCTATTAATGTTTCAGTTTGAGTTTCTTTAACATTAGACTATACTTACTCTGCCTTGTTTTATTTCTACTTGTGAATGCTGTTGTTTCTACCTTTTGCTAATTAGTTTAGAGAGGCACCTAGGTTACTCTGAGCAACGCTCTTTTGCTTCTCAGATTTCTTGCTGCTTGCAAGATGAGACTCCGCAATTGTACTGGATTCTTTTAAATTTCTTATTAAAAATTGTTTACCTTGATAAAACTTGAAATATGCTTTGCAATGAGTCGCCAATTTCAGAATGTTAATTTTGTTCATTGATCTTTTTGATTGTTTAATTTTTTAATCGTTAGTAATTAGTAAATCCCTCTGCTATTAATGTTTCAGATACTGCTCAAGATTGGATAACTTTTACAGATGTTGCCATGAAGGGTGAACATAGAAGACGTAGTGCTTTAGCAGGTCTATTCCTTGACACCTAAGCATACTAACAAAAGCCTAGTTTTTATTTTTTGAAATGTATTCTGTAATATTTCTCTCTAATGTTTGTCTATGATTGGTAACTCTTTTTTTGGCTAAGAGATATGATTTGATAACTATATGATATGACGATGGACAAGAAGGCTTTGGTCTTTGGCTAAAAGGTCATTTATCTCTCTCTCTCTCTCTAATAAAAAGAAAACTACTAATTGCGATGAAGGTTTTTATTTTAATGTTTAAAATGCAATAAAAGTTTTTCAGACTTTATTTTTTGTTTATTTTGGCAGGAGAATTTCTGTTTGATGGAGGTTTTGATTATGACAGAAAGAAGGAAGTGTGAGAGGAAAATTGTACTATTTTCCCTTCCCCTTTTTTCCTTTTTGTTTCTTAAGTTGTCCGTTTTTGAGATCTGAGAAAAAAAGGAGAATGTTGTTTTAGTTACCTCGTGCATTCTCTCAGAGACCAATCTGAGTTTCCTTCAGCATGTTTTCCCATTTAAATAGACTTTTGTTTTATTTGTCACTTTTTTTTTTTTTGGCTTTTTAAGTGTTTGGTATCAGAGACTAATTTGCATAAAGGTGTTGATAAATTTGCATATTCTCTTGCTTCACAACATTTGTATATCCAAAATGGATTGATGTAGATGTTCTTTACAATATAAAGTTATTTGCTTGTTATAAATGTACTTATATGGATGTTTTCATTGTTGGTTTTTGAATTCTAGATCTTTTATGAATTTCTAATAAGTTAGCTTTTAATATTACAATATACCATAGCCAGTTCAAAAGCTGCTCTGCTAGGTTCTATTGATGTAGCGTCCTATTTTGCTCCTTTATAATCCTTAAAAGAAAATTTGATTGCAGCAGAAGTGAAAAGGAAGGCAGAGACAGAGAAGCAGTCCGTCCAACATTGTGCAAGGTACAGTTGATGGATTTGGTGAAAATAAAAACCTATGTGGTTGGAGACTTGTAGTATTTCTCTACTATTGTATATATATCAACTGTATAGTTTTAGTGTTATTAATTCTTTTAGCTATAAAATTAAACTTTTTGGATGTAGTATCTCTCTCTTTCTCTCTCTTAAGGAGGAAAAAAGAGAAATTATTAAAAAGATAAAAAGGGAGACGAAAATAAGAATAGTCATATGATGGTTATGTTAAATTGGTTATTGATGGCCTTTTTCCTCCTATAAATTTTATCTAATAATTATTATTTGTCGTCTTTGTGTGTCTGTGTCAAACATTTTTTTTTTTCGAATGTATACAATATAACTATACTTTAAGAGTCATTTTTATCTTTTGGTGCAGGAAACAAGAAGATCAGCCCCACCTATGATAAAACTTTTAGATGGATGACAAACTCTTAAAGTTTGTCCTTTTTATTTTGTTTCAACTCTTTTAATTTTTTTAGATGCTGCCTTGAGGTTTTTTCTTTTTGTTCAGTGATTTCCTTCCGGGTTTAATGTTTTCATCTCCATCTTCATTGGAGGAAAATTTACTGCCGTTGACATTGAGCTATTAAAAAGAGAGAGAGAGAGGAAAAAAATGGAAAAGTAAGAAAAAGGGAGAAAAATAAATTAGATAAGATAGAGGGAAAAGAAAATAATGAAGAGCAACAATAAAAATAAGATTCAACATAAAGAAAAATAGAAGAAAGGGAAAAGGTAAAGGAAAACAGGAAAAAAAGAAACAAATAAAAAAAATTGTTTGAAAGAATGGTTACAAAAAGGGGAAGGCAGAGAGATATGTACAAGAGAAAAAAAAAAAAAAAAAAAAAGACAGAGAGAGACACAGAGAGAGGGTGGGAAGGACGCAAGGAAGTGTAAAAAAGGATAAGAGAAAAAAAAATGATCTTACCTTTCTATTTCCCTCTACATTTCTAAGCATCGGTTTCACTCTCCTCCATTTTAGACTATGAACAATAAATTTTTCTCTCAAACTGTAGGCTCTCTAATTTTCTGATGATCATCGCATCTGCTAATTTTGCTGCCGCCACCACTGATTTGTCACTCCGCTGTCTCTTGCATCTATTGCATTTCAAAGGCCGTTAGTCTCTCTTCACACACCATCCCTTTATCCATTAATTGCTTGATGATTGCTTGATGCTTTCTTTTTCCTTAGTTTGAAGTTGAACTGCTATTTAGCTACTTAATAGTCTGTGTTTTGGTTCTCTTATTTCGACTGATGAGGAATGGACTATATTTATATTTAGCTTATTTTCTATTGTTCAATTGAGCGTTCTTGGTTTTTTTTTTTTTTTTTTGAAATGTTATTTCTGGATTCTCGTATAGTAGCTAAATAAATTTTTCTTATATAAAAATTTGACTTTTTTACAAAGTTTGACTTATATAAAAAATGAAACTTTTCTTTTGTTCTGTTCTAGTGTCAGCAACATACTCAACAAGGCATCCTTTCCTTTCCCACTTATTCTTTATTTGTTAAATTGCACTCATGTTTTTTTATATATATTATTAGCTAACTTTATTTTATTTCTTTTGGTTAAATCAAACATTCTTCACAACCTACAAGTCGATGGTGTTAATTGGAAATGAGCGTAAAGATGATTGCTTGGTGCTTTTTTTTTTTTTTTTTTTTTTCCTTAGTTTGTTTGAAGTTGAACTGCTATTTAGCTACTTAATTGTCTGTGTTTTGGATCTATTATTTCGACTGTTGAGGAATGGACTATATTTATATTTAGCTTATTTTCTTTTGTTCAATTTGGGGTTCTTGGTTTTTTTTTTTTTTTTTTTTTTTAAATGTTATTTCTGGATTCTCATATAGTAGCTAAATAAACAATTCAAAGTTTGACTTATCTAAAAAATGAAACTTTTCTTTTGTTCTGTTCTAGTGGCCGTTTTTTGTAGAAAGCAACATACTCAACAAGGCACCCTTTTCTTTCTCACTTATTCTTTATTATTTGAATTGCACTCATGTTTTGTGACGTAAACTAGGATTGGAAAAATATATTTTATTTCCGTGTATTTGACTAGTTACATAGCTTAGTATATATAGAGATTTACATAGGGTTTACATAGAGGAAAATAAGGAAAGAATATCTACTACAATCCCTCGAAAATCGGGATTGTTACAACTAATACACTCCTTCTCGACACTTCAAGTCAAGAATGGATATCTTCCATTCCCGGCTTGGCTACAATCTCATGGAAATTAGAACTATTTAGTCCTTTTGTTAACACATCGCCCAGTTGACCTCCGGAGGGAACATAGGACATACATATGAGTCCTTCTTCTAACTTCTTTTGATAAAGTGTCTCCCAATCTCAATGTGTTTTGTCCTATTATGTTGAATAGGGTTGTGAGCGATGTTGATTCTTGACTTGTTGTCGCAAATAAAAGCTTCATAGGTTCTTCCCACTTGACTCTCAAATCATCTAGAATAATTTTTTTCACATCCCTTGGGCAACAACCCGAAATTTAAATTTCTGCAGATGATCTAGCCACAACATTCTTTTTTGCTCCTCCATGTTATCAAGTTACCACCGAGAAATGTACAATAGCCGGTTGTTGATCTTCTATCCACTATAGAACAAACATAATCCGCATCTTCACAGATATGCTTCTAACGACAAAACCGTTCCTTTTGAACAAGACTCCCTTTCCGGGTCGCTCTTCAAGTAGTGCAATATTCTATGCAAATTGAAGGTGAGGCTCCCTCGGATCATGCATAAATTGGCTGATCACACTCACCGAGTAGGCTATATCCGGCCGAGTGTGTGTGAGATATATGAGTCTTTTTTTACATCCCCTTGTCTCACCGGTGGTTCCTTCTTGCTTCACCTAATCTTTTGAGTCCATAGGAGTGGCAGCCCGTTTACGCTAGCTTTTCCAGTTTCTATCAACAAATTTCACATACTTCCGTTGGGATAAAAAGACACCTTGTCTAGAGTATGCCACCTCAATCCCAAGGAAATACTTCAATTTTCCAAGTTCCTTTATCTCGAATTCTGAATTGTCATCTTTCTCCTTCTCGTCATTCCCCACTTACTATGATATCATCCACAATACACAAGTAAAATTTACTCCCCGAGGCCGAATGCTTGAAGAACAACGTGTGATCACCTTGACTTTGTCTATAGCCCCGAATCTCTCATTACCTTAGCAAATCTGCCAAACCATTCTAGGAGACCTTTTTAGCCCATATAAAGCCTTCTTTAGCTTGCGGACTTTGTCACCTGTTTCATTCCTTCAAATCCGGGCGGGATGCTCATATATATCTCCTCATCCAAATCTCCATGAAGAAAGGCGTTTTTTACATCATATTGCAAAGAATGGCCACCAAAATGGGCTTTGCTTAACGATACTAAGATCCTCACAAGGTGTTCATCTTTTTCTCCTCGATAATCCACCCCATACGCTAATACCCTTTTTGCAACTAACCTTGCTTTGTATCTTTCGAATCAATACTTCAATGCAAATACCCACTTGCAATCGACTATGTTCTTCCCTTTTTGTCTTTCCACAATCTCCCATGTGTGATTTTTTTCCAAAGCCTCTAATTCCTCTCTCATTGCATTCCTCCATTCCTCCTTCAATAATCCTCGCGAGTGTGTTCGGTATGGAGATTGTGTTGAGGCTGGCTATAAATTGGTGACAGGCGTTTAGGTGAGACATAATGGGAAAGAGATATAATGGCCTCTTGGAACATTCTCGGATTTTTTCCTACAAAGAATGGGCGGATGGGAGTCATCGGCCTTATCTTGTCTTGGAATAAATCTTTACTCACCATGCCTTCGTTCTCGTGGACTTTGGTCTTTTATTTTGGGTTTTCTTTCCGTCTTGTATACACCGAAAAACCTTGATGACAACCCTTTTTTGACTCTTGGGGTTTTTAGGGTCGGTGTCTTTTTCTGTGTTGGCGACTCGGGTTCTTGGACAGGGGACGGAGGATGAGAGGTAGACAAGATTGAAAACAAGACTCAAACGACTCAGACCAAGTGCCATCTTCAAGAGTAGTTGTCTCCCCTCAAGATGGGACTTATGGAAATAGGATTTATTTTCGAAAAAGGTAACATCCACCGAGATATAGAATTTTCTTGATGGGGATGATAGCACTTGTACCCTTTTTTGTGTGTAGGAGTAGCCAACAAAGAGACATTTGATTGCACGAGGATCTAATTTCCCTCTGTTTTTGCGGGTGAACATGCACAAATGTTTGTGCCCCGAATATCCTAGGGATAAGGCCATTTGAGGTTCTAAAGTGAGGGTAGTGGGTATTAAGAATTTCCATGGGGCTTTTGTTGTCAAGTACTCGTGAAGGTATTCTTTTATCAAGTATGTGGTCATTAGAACGGCTTCCCCCAAAGAGTGTTTAGGCATGTTCCCATGAAACAACAAGGCTCTAGTGGCATTTAATAGGTGCCCATTTTTCCTTTCACTATCCCATTTTGTTGGGGTGTATCCACACAAGAAGAAGTGTGAATGATACCTTCCTTTTGAAAATAGGGCGATAAAACCTTATTGAAGTAATCCTTCGCATTGTCAGACCTAAAGGTTTTTATTTTTACCCCAAATTGGTTTTGGATCATGGAATGAAAGCTGGGAATAATATTACTGACATCATATTTTTGTTTTAGCAGAAACAACCAGGTTACACGAGTGCGGTCATCAATTAGTGAGACAAACCAACGAGCCCCCGGATATATTAGGAATAGTAGATGGACCCCAAATATCACTATGAATCAATTGGAAAGGAGAAACACTTCTTTTATTACGATAGGAAAAGGAACACGGTATGCTTTGCTAGTTCACAAACATCACAATGAAATTCAGAAATATCTGATCCTATGAACAATTGTGGAAACATAATTTTTAGGACTCTAAACGATGGGTGACCAAGACGATAATGGTGGAGCCAAATGGCATCTTTATTGGAAGAACTGAGAAGAGACACGGGCAGGTTACTGGTGGTTTTCTGGTGAGATTTCCGGTGATAAAGACCATTCCTTTCCTTAGCAAGTCCAATCTTCCTCCCCGAGACCTGATCCTGAAGAACACAATGAGACAAGAAAAAATATTGCACAACACTTAAGATCGGTTGCAAGTTTTTGAATAGAAATAAGATTAGCTTAACTTAGGCACATGCAAGACATTTTTAAGAACCACGGAGGGAGTAATATAAACTTCTCCTAAACCAAATGATCGTTACTTCTCCATTTGCAACAATAATCTTCCTATTACTCGGACAGGGAGTATAGGTGCGGAAAAAATCGAGAAGAGTGTGTCATGTGGTCCGTGGCTCGAAATCTAATATCCAAGAATCATCAAAGAACTTGTCACAAGCATGCAATCCATAAGAGTTCACCGGGTTTACCCGAGAGGACTAAAGAACTAGCGCCAGATGGTTTCTCAAGAGAACTCAATAGACTTCTTAGTTTTTCAATCTCATCCCTTTTAAACCCTAACTCATCTCCTTTGACTCCCTTGCTGTCCGGTCCCTCTTCAGCCTTTGATTGCTCCGTGAGATGAGCTTGGGGCCTTTGTTGTCTTCCACGCGTTCCCCATTCACTGCTTGGAGGTTTGCCATTCAACTTCCAGCAATTTTCCTTGGTATGCCTCGACTTCTTGCAATAGGTGCACCACAACATGTCTTTATTTTCCCTTCTCTCGGGTTTTCCTTCCCGAATTCCTCAAGGGTGGTCATCCTTATTCCTTTCTTGTTGGTCCGATTTAGCCACCAAAGCCGATCCTTCCATGCCACTTGGTTTCTCTAGCATCACATTCCTTGGCTTTCCTCTCCACGAATAATCGAGATGGTCTCTTCTAGTGAAGGAACCTCCTCCTTGCTTCCTAATCTTGATCAAAATCCGAATTTAATCCAGCCAAGAAATCATATACCCTGTCACCTTCAATGTATTTCTTGAGAATTGCTTGCATCATCCGGCACTTCATTTCAAACACTCGGTAGTGATCCAATTCCTCGCCACATCATCTGCGAGAAAATTGGCATACTCCGTGATGACCATGTCTCCTTGCTTCATTCCATTTGTCTTGATCTTTATCTCATAAACCCGGCTGCATCACGTGCCTTTGAGTATGTACGTTGGATATACTCCCATATCCCCTTCGCACTAGCCAGAACATACAAAGTATCACTAATGGTGGCTCCATTGAATCCCATGACCATGACATAATCATCGAGTCCTCCTCATCCCATGTCACAAATCCAGGTTGTTTTTTTTACGGGTCCAATCCCCAAGCGGTGACTTTTTTCCTTCCCTTTGAGATACGTGCTAACAACTTGAGACCACTTGAGATAGTTTCTCCCGCTGAGTCGATAAGAGGCTCTAATAGTCTGTCTCCGGTTTTCAAGGTGAGAAGCCTCCTCTGCAAAGTATCGGTGGCCTTTTCGTAATTGTATGAAGAAGGAAAAAAAAAAAAAAAATTGGATTTCAAGGAGAGGATAATCTAGTAATGACCAGCAGCAATGAAGGCTGTTTTTGGTAGCAAGCAATGGCGGCGATGAAGGCTCCTTTTGGCGGTTGCTGGCGGTTGCGGCAGCGGCGATGAAGGCTCCTTGGCGGCTACTTGGCGGCGTGAAACCCTAGAGAATCGCCCTAGGGCTCTGATACCATGACGTAAACTAGGATTGGAAAAATATATTTTATTTCCGTGTATTTGACTAGTTACATAGCTTAGTATATATAGAGATTTACATAGGGTTTACATAGAGGAAAATAAGGAAAGAATATCTACTACAATCCCTGAAAATCAGGGATTGTTACAACTAATACACTCCTTCTCGACATTTTGTTATATATCTTATTTGTATCATTTATCCATCACTCCAATATTTATTTGTCTTCACCTATGCCAGGAGCCTTTAAGGGAAAAAATTTAACGATGCTTATTCGTTTAGGGACCTAAACGAATTGTTGATTTTAACAATTCTCTTTTGTGCTTGGTATAATTAAACCATTTGTCTATTAATATTTTGTTCTTAGTTCTAAATGATTGTTTTTCTCTTGAAATGTACTTATACTGGGATGCAGCTCTTCCAATAGTGTATTTTTCCACATGTTTATATAAAGGTAAATAGGTTACTATGGATCTAGTTTGTCCAATTCGTGCAAATGTTTTTGTCTCCATAGTCTTTCATATTACATGCCATATATTTTAACATTTGGTGGCTGTTTTCACTAGTGTGCCTGGTAGTCATCTTACTCTTTCATGTCGTTCTTTCATTTCATTCTTGCTCCCTTTCATTGTCTTCTTGTCTTGGTTTTGTAAGATTATGTCGCGTCTTGATTTATCTTTGTTCCTGAATGCATCATGCCTTTGTTTCCATTTTTTTCTCTTTTCTTCTCTTTCCATCCCAGAACTTAGAGCTTTTTTGCCACTCCATTTCTCTGCGGTTCTTCTTTGTTGTTTCTTTTGCATTCTATGCCTCTCCACTCGATTTGCTCTCTTTACTGCTTCATTGTTTTTTCACAGGGTTCATGGATTCTGTCGCAGCATTTCCTGCTCAGTCCCAAAGGTTTTGTTTGTCTCTTCTCGTATGTTTTTTATTTGGGCGATTCTGTTTATTGTAGATTTAAATTTGTTACTTCAATTTGGTTTATGTTTGTATTTACCCTATTACTGAATTTATGGTTGAAAGAACCTTAATTTTTGTCCTAAATCACGAGGTACTATCTTTTTAGTTAGCAAATTAGTTAGCGAAACTCTGAATTTTTTTGTTGTTGTTCTCTTTCAGTATTTCAAGTTCGGAGTATGATTCTGTTTTCAATTCTCTTTCTTCAACTTTTTTTATGAGGTTCTTTCTTGAACATCACATGGTGGTGATAATGTTCTTTTTTTTTTTTTTGGTTATGTAAATGATCTGTTTTCTCTATAGCATTTTTACAAGATGACATCATCGAGGGGGGGCTTCCTCTACAACAAATCCTGAGGGTTGAGCTACCTTAACACAAGCATCCAATTAAGAATCTGAACTTTAGTAGGTTCGAGGCTTGTCAAATAAAATGACAAACTAAAATTAGGGTAAGCACTATCATCAATAAAAGGTTTGAATAGAGATTTGCAAGAGAAAAGTCCTGAACTTCTAATAGGAATAAATTTTCCTGAACTTCCCAACTCCCACGAACATCTGTTAGGAACAAGTCTAAACAAGTCAAAAGCTCTGCCAACTCACCCAATTCTCTCTCACTAGGATCTCTCTTGAAATGGAAATTCCAAGAAGGATACCCACAGGGTCTCGAGAGAAAATAGAAAAAATTAAAGCATTGTAAAGTGAAGAAACTCTGTATAAGCTTGGAAAACGGATTGAAAAAGGCACCTCACCCCTCCACTCAACCTTTCAAAATCTAGTTCTCCTCCTATGCTACACAATCATGTTAGCATGAGTTTTAAAAACATTCTGCAAATCCCGAGGTAGTATCTTTTCTCTTTTTCTCTTTTCGTATTTCAAGTTTGAATATGCATTTTGTTTTCAATTTTTTTTCTTTTTTGTTTTTATTTTTGATAATGATCTTTCTTGAATTTCACATGGTGGTGATAATGTTCTGTTTTTTTTTTTGGTTGAGTTGTGTAATTTCAGTGTAGGATTGTGTGCCAGGACGTGATCAATTGATCGCCCAAATTTGTCATAAATCAAGAGGTACTATCTTTTTATTTCTCGACCCTAGGGTTTCAAGCTCTTAATTTTTTTTTTTCCTTTGGGGATATTTCTTATGAATGGTATTTTTTTTTATGTGTAGGTTCATGTCCTTGTATAAAGACTAATGTGTTATACTATTGTTGGTCCTTACAAACTGAGTTCAATATTGTTAATGAATAACATTAGTATCTTTGTAATGATAAACGTAGGTGTAGATTTTATGGAATTCAAACTTTGGGGTGTGTGTTTTAGGGTGAACGCTAATTTCATTTCAATCCGTGAGTTAACATGTAAAATTTTTTATTCCCTTTTCATTTTGGCTTTAAATTTGGAACAAAAGAAAAAAAAAATTGGAATAAGGGTACTGACAAAATTACAAATACTATATTTTCTAAAAGAAGTTTTGAATATTTAATTGATCAAGCTGATCAAACCAATATGTTGCTGACTTTTTGTTTTCATCTCTCATTCAATGACTAACCTGGGGATTTGGCAACACTTACCTAATTGATAATTAGGCTGCGAAATGGTGATAAGGCTCTTGTTACTGACTGTTTTAATTTTGCTTGGGAAGCAGTAAGGGACGGATTTTATTTTTGTGATAGATTAAGAGCTCTCTTTGTGGGTGCTTTAGGAGGGATGTTTGCTAGTCTTGTATATGAATTCCTTGTTGATTTGTTAGTTTAATTATGGCTAGGAGTTAGTGTTTTGACAACAATGACAAAGGTATATTTTGTTGTCGGTTCACTGTTCACATTCTCCTCTAGAGTTAAAAGCTTTTTGTCGAAATTATAATTTTCCATTTTAAGTGTGTGTTTCTTGTGGATTTTTAAGAAACCTCATGGATAATTTGTATGCAGGTTGGATCAAGGCCATTTTGGATAATTTATAAATTGACATTGTCTATTTTCTTTTGTTTTCATGGATTTTATTGAATATTTACATTATTGAAGGTGACAATACTTTGTGTAAGTTCCAAGTTCATGTGTATGAATGATAGCCCTTGAAATAAGTGTGTTTTCTATAGGAACTAGGAAATTCTCAATTAGTTCTTTTTAGGAAGGTATTATTTGATGTTGGAACTTGGAAGAAGGTCCAAGGTACCTATAAGATTCTTTAAGACTGACGTTACTAATTCTCTCAAAGATTTCAATTAATATAAATGATCCATTTCCATTCCTCTGTCTTTGATGTGTGTGTGTGTGTTTTCCTCCAAGTCTGACATTACTAATTTGATTGCATGCTCTTAGACTTTCAAAGGCTGTGTGACTGATTATTCAGAGAAGATTGAAGTTGTTGCTTCTAGATTAACTTTCATGGTGGTGCGTGCATACTTATTTGTTGAGTAAATATAAACTTTTCAGTTTCTCCCCACTTTAGAATTTTCCTTCTATTGCATCTGCTTCTCAATGTACCCTTCTCTATACATGTACACTCTCTCTCTCTCTTCTCTCTCTCTCTTTGGGGGATGATCGCACTTCTTTTGATGTCCAGAGATTAGATATATGCTACTTGCTACTTGTGGAGGATGCGTTTACTAATTACTTCGTTCTCTGTGTTTTTATTTTTTTATTTTTTTATTTTACTTTTTTGCTAGAAAAGTGTTTCGTTCTCTATGCTTTTAGCCTAATGTGGAAAGTTCTCAAGTCCTTAGAAGGTATTTCCATCAAAGGAAGATCTCCCGTGGTGGACGAAGGAAGTCATATTTCCCCTTCTTAAGGACTAAGAAGGAGATCTATGTAAGTTAATTTTTATTGTCTGATTCACTGGGATTTGGCTTAGCTCCGTAATGATCTTTTAGAATGTCATAGGTTTTTTGGTTATTGTTTTGAATCTTACAACAGGATTCTCTCAAATATTGGAGATAAGCTTAAGAGACCACTGATGCTAATTCTTCGACTCTTGTCAAACTGGATTCCGTGGCACAAGTGCGCATAGAAAAACATAGGTACTTAAGTTCCGCTTCTTTCATTTACAAAATGAAAACTTTATAGAAGTTCTTGGATGGATAAGAGATCCATCCTGGAAAGGAAAAAAACAAAAGAACTAAAATAAATAGACTAGATGATCACACCGATAATCAGCCAGCACTTAGAAATTACAGACCAGAGATCCCCTAAAGCAACTTAAACCAAAATATCTTCCCAACTGAGCAATATCAAGGATAATGGAATATCCTTAAAGGATTAATCTGTAGAAGCCCAGAGAGATGCAAGACATTTTGCCTTCTCAAATAAATCCTCAACTAGCATCTCATTCTCTTAAAAAATCCTCTGATTTCTCTTAAGCCACACCTCCCAAAAAGTAGATAAAACCATGGCTTTCCACATTGTCTTAGCCTTCTTCTACCTTCCAAAACCAAAAAAATCTTCTACCAAAATTGCGTTACTTTGGGCAGGAAAGGCCCAAGAAAGAGAGATGGCTCCGCGAAACTTAGACCATAATTTCCTAGCAGCCTTATAATGAAGGAATAGATGGTCCCCTGATTCCGCACTCTCCCTGCACATGACACAAAAACTAGGAGACAAGACAAGATTGTGATGTTTTTTCTGCCCTAAGTCACAAGTATTCAGTATCTTATGAAAGAACAACCAAGTAAAAACCTTAATCCGAATCGGAGCACATGATTTTTAGATAAACTCAAATTGTTTGAAAATAGGATTATGTGGATATTGAATCAAAGACTGAAAGAAAGAATTATAGGAGAAACCCTTTGAATCTACATTCCATATTCGAGAATCCAATTGAAAAGGATTTGGAGAAATAGGATTAATTGAAAAGTTTATAAGGTGATTTATCTCTCTCTCTCTCTCTCTCTCTCTCTCTCTCTCTCTCTCTCTCTCTCTCTCTCTCTCTCTCTACAAAGAAAACTAATAATTGCGATGAAGGTTTTTATTTTAATGTTTAAAATGCGATAAAATTTTTTCCGACTTCTTTTCTTGTTTATTTTGGTGGGAGAATTTCTGTTTGATGGAGGTTTTGATTATGACAGAAAGAAGGAAGTGTGAGGAAAATTGTACAATTTTCCCTTCCCCTTTTTTCCTTTTTGTTTCTTAACTGTATATACAATTATCCATTATTTGAGATCTGAGAAAAGAGGAGAATGCTGTTTTAGTTACCTCGTGCTTTCTCTTAGAGACCAATCTGAGTTTCCTTGAGCATGTTTTGCCATCTAAATAGACTTTTGTTTTATTTGTCACTTTTTTTTTTTTTGGCTTTTTAAGTGCTTGGTATCAGAGACTAATTTGCATAAAGGTGTTGATAAATTTGCATACTCTCTTGTTTCACAACATTTGTATATCCAAAATGGATTGATGTAGATGTTCTTTACAATATAAAGTTATTTGCTTGTTATATATGTACTTATATGGATGTTTTCATTATTGGTTTTTGAATTCTAGATCTTTTATGAATTTCTAATAAGTTAGCTTTTAATATTACAATATACCATAGCCAGTTCAAAAGCTGTTCTGCTGGGTTCTAATGATATAGCGTCCTATTTTGCTCCTTTATAATCCTTAAAAGAAAATTTGATTGCAGCAGAAGTGAAAAGGTAGGCAGAGACAGAGAAGCTGCCCGTCCAACATTGTGCAAGGTACAGTTGATGGATTTGGTGAAAATAAAAACCTATGTGGTTGGAGACTTGTAGTATTTCTCTACTATTGTATATATATCAACTGTATAGTTTTAGTGTTATTAATTCTTTTAGCTATAAAATTAAACTTTTTGGATGTAGTATCTCTCTCTCTCTCTTAAGGAGGAAAAAAGAGAAATTATTAAAAAGAGAAAAAGAGAGGAAAATAAGAATAGTCATATGATGGTTATGTTAAATTGGATATTGATGGCCTTTTTCCTCCTATAAATTTTTTCTAATAATTATTATTTGTTGTTTTTGTGTGTCTGTGTCAAACATTTTTTTTTTTCGAATGTATACAATATAACTATACTTTCGGAGTCATTTCTATCTTTTGGTGCAGGAAACAAGAGGATCAGCCCCACCTATGATAAAACTTTTAGATGGATGACGAACTCTTAAAGTTTGTCCTTTTTATTTTGTTTCAACTCTTTTAATTTTTTTAGATGCTGCCTGGAGGTTTTTTCTTTTTGTTCTGTGATTTCCTTCCGGGTTTAATGTTTTCATCTCCATCTTCATTGGAGGAAAATTTACTGTCGTTGACATTGAGCTATTGAAAAGAGAGAGAGAGAGGAAAAAAATGGAAAAGTAAGAAAAAGAGAAAAAAAATAAGTTAGATAAGATAGAGGGAAAAGAAAATAATGAAGAGCAACAAGAAAAATGAGAGTCAACAAAAAGAAAAATAGGAGAAAGAGAAAAAGGTAAAGGAAAACAGGAAAAAAAATTGTTTGAAAGAATGGTTACAAAATGGGAGAGGCAGAGAGATACGTACAAGAGAGAAAAAAAAAAGACAGAGAGAGACACAGAGAGAGGGTGGGAAGGACGCAAGGAAGTGCAAAAAAGGATAAGAGAAAAAAATGATCTTACCTTTCTATTTACCTCTACATTTCTAAGCATTGGTTTCACTCTCCTCCATTTTAGACTATGAACAATAAATTTTTCTCTCAAACTGTAGGCTCTCTAATTTTCTGATGATCATCGCGACTGCTAATTTCGCCGCCGCCACCATTGATTCGTTGCTCAGCTGTCTCTTGTATCTCTTGCATTTCAAAGGCCGTTAGTCTCTCTTTCACACACCATCTCTTTATCCATTAATTTTACTCCATCTTCACCTTTACAATTTTGTCTTATGATCGAACTGCGTTTTTTCATTCAAGGAAAGCAAGAAGTTTTTTTTTTTTTGTCACATTCTCTTTTGTAGGTGGAAAGCCTAGGTACGTTCTTTATGTACTGCAGCCTCCATTTCAATCTTGGGTTCTCATATTATACCTCAGTCTCTCACTATCTCCCTCTCTGCTAATTTTGGAACAAAAAGATTGGTATTTGTTCTCTGCACACCCCCCTCCCCCCTTATGTTTTAATTAGATTTTTTTCTTGAGAAACTTACATTGTTTTCTGGCATCTATGTACCTCTGTTTAGTTTCTGTAGTTTTATGGTTGTCAATTGTCATTAGTCATGGTTGTTTTATGTGACCATGTTTCATAATTTTAAAAATTAGAATATTGTGGATCTTCTGTGACGGTTTTCAATGTGTGATGTTTTTGGCTTGATATGTTAGAGGGTTAAGCTAGCTAACTTTATTTTATTTCTTTTAGTTAGATGAAGCATTCTTCACAACCTACAAGTCGATGGTGTTAATTGGAAATGAGCATGAAGATGATTGCTTGGTGCTTTTTTTTTTTTTTCCTTAGTTTGAAGTTGAACTGCTATTTAGCTACTTAATAGTCCGTGTTTTGGTTCTATTATTTCGACTGCTGAGGAATGGACTATATTTATATTTAGCTTATTTTCTATTTTTCAATTTAGGGTTCTTGGTTTTTTTTTTTTTATGTTATTTCTGGATTCTCGTATAGTAGCTAAATAAATAATTCAAAGTTTGAGTTATCTAAAAATGAATTTTCTTTTGCTCTGTTGTAGTGGCAGTTTTTTGTAGAATGCAGCATACTCAACAAGGCATCCTTTTCTTTCCCATTTATTCTTTATTTGTTAAATTGCACTCATGTTTTGTTATATGTCTTATTAGCTAACTTTATTTTATTTCTTTTGGTTAGATGAAACATTCTTCACAACCTACAAGTCGATGGTGTTAATTGGAAATGAGCGTGAAGATGATTGCTTGGTGCTTTTTTTTTTTTTTTTTTTTTTTTGTTTTTTTTGAAGTTGAACTGCTATTTAGCTACTTAATTGTCTGTGTTTTGGTTCTATTATTTCGAATGTTGAGGAATGGACTATATTTATATTTAGCTTATTTTCTTTTGTTCAATTTAGGGTTCTTGGTTTTTTTTTTCTTTTTTTTTTTTTAATGTTATTTCTGGATTCTCGTATAGGAGCTAAATAAACAATTCAAAGTTTTACTTATCTATAAAATGAAACTTTTCTTTTGTTTTATTCTAGTGGCCCTTTTTTGTAGACAGAAACATACTCAACAGGGCACCCTTTTCTTTCCCACTTATTCTTTATTATTTGAATTGCACTCATGTTTTGTTATATATCTTATTTGTTGCATTTATCCATCACTCCAATATTTATTTGTCTTCACCTATGCCAGGAGCCTTTAAGGGAAAAAATTTAAGGATGCTTATTCGTTTAGGGACCTAAACGAGTTGTTGATTTTAACAATTCTCTTTTGTGCTTGGTATAATTAAACCATTTGTCTATTAATATTTTGTTCTTAGTTCTAAATGATTGTTTCTCTCTTGAAATGTACTTATACTGGGATGCAGCTCTTCCAATAGTGTATTTATCCACATGTTTATATAAAGGTAAATAGGTTACTGTGGATCTAGTTTGTCCAATTCGTGCAAATGTTTTTGTCTCCATATTCTTTCATATTACATGCCATATATTTTAACATTTGGTGTTGTTTTCACTTGTGTGCCTGGTAGTCATCTTACTCTTTCATGTCGTTCTTTCATTTCATTCTTGCTCCCTTTCATTGTCTTCTTGTCTTGGTTTTGTAAGATTATGTTGTGTCATGATTTATCTTTGTTCTTGAATGCATCATGCTTTTGTTTCCTTTTTTTTTTTTTTTTCTCTTTTCTTCTTTTTCCATCCCAGAACTTAGAGCTTTTTTGCCACTCCATTTCTCTGCGGTTCTTCTTTGTTGTTTCTTTTGCATTCTATGCCTCTCCACTCGATTTGCTCTCTTTGCTGCTTCATTGTTTTTCCACAGGGTTCATGGATTCTGTCGCAGCATTTCCTGCCCAGTCCCAAAGGTTTTGTTTGTCTCTTCTCGTATGTTTTTTTATTTGGGCGATTATGTTTATTGTAGATTTAAATTTGTTACTTCAATTTGGTTTATGTTTGTATTTACCCTATTACTGAATATATGGCTGAAAGAACCTTAATTTTTGTCCTAAATCATGAGGTACTATCTTTTTAGTTTGCAAATGTGTTAGCGAAACTCTGAATTTTTTTTTGTTGTTCTCTTTTAGTATTTCAAGTTCAGATTATGATTCTGTTTTCAATTTTCTTTCCTCAACTTTTTTTCTGAGGTTCTTTCTTGAACTTCACATGGTGGTGATAATGTTCTTTTTTTTTTTTTTGGTTATGTAAATGATCTGTTGTCTCTTTAGCATTTTTACAAGATGACATCATCCAGGGGGGCTTCCTCTACAACAAATCCTGAGGGTTGAGCTTCCTTAACACAAGCATCCAATTAAAAATCTGAACTTTAGTAGGGACCGAGGCTTGTCAAATAAAATGACAAACTAAAATTGGGGTAAGCACTATCATCAATAAAGGTTTGAATAGAGATTTGCAAGAGAAAAGTCCTGAACATCTAATAGGAATAAATTTTCTTGAACTATCCAACTCCCACGAACATCTATTAGGAACAAGTCTAAACAAGTCAAAAGCTCTGCCAACTCACCCAATTCTCTCTCACTAGGATCTCTCTTGAAATGGAAATTCTAAGAAGGATGCCCACAGGGTCTCGAGAGAAAATAAAAAAATTAAAGCATTGTAAAGTGAAGAAACTCTGTATAAGCTTGGAAAACGGATTGAAAAAGGCACCCCACCCCTCCACTCAACCTTTCAAAATCTAGTTCTCCACCTATGCTACACAATCATGTTAGCATGAGTTTTAAAAACATTCTGCAGATCCCGAGGTAGTGTCTTTTCTATTTTTCTCTTTTCGTATTTCAAGTTTGAATTTGCATTTTTTTTTTCAATTTTTTTTTTCTTTTTTGTTTTTATTTTTGATAATGATCTTTCTTGAATTTCACATGGTGGTGATAATGTTCTGTTTTTTTTTTGGTTGAGTTGTGTAATTTCAGTATAGGATTGTGTGCCAAGACGTGATCAGTTGATTGCCCAAACTTTTGTCATAAATCACGAGGTACTATCTTTTTATTTTTCGACCCCAGGGTTTCAAGCTCTTAATTTTTTTTTTCCTTTGGGGATATTTCTTATGAATTGTATTTTTTTTTGTGTGTAGGTTCTGGTCCTTGTATAAAGACTAATGTGTTATACTATTGTTGGTCCTTACAAACTGAGTTCAATTAAAAATGTATAAAAAAGTAGAACATATTAGTCTACTGAGTTCAATCACGAACATATTATGAATGATATTTTTTTTATGTGTAGGTTCTGGTATTTTTTCTATTTCCCTCTACATTTCTAAGCATCGGTTTCACTCCTCCATTTTAGACTATGAACAATAAATTTTTCTCTCAAACTGTAGGCTCTCTAATTTTCTGATGATCATCGCGACTGCTAATTTCGCCGCCGCCACCATTGATTCGTCGCTCCGCTATCGCTTGTATCTCTTGCATTTCAAAGGCTGTTAGTCTCTCTTTCACACACCATCTCTTTATCCATTAATTTTACTCCATCTTCACCTTTACAATTTTGTCTTATGATTGAACTGCGTTTTTTAATTCAAGGAAAGCAAGAAGTTTTTTTTTTTTTTTTCACATTCTCTTTTGTTGGTGGAAAGCCTAGGTAGGTTCTTTATGTACAGTTGCCTCCATTTCAATCTTGGGTTCTCATAATATACCTCAGTCTCTCACTATCTCCCTCTGCTAATTTTGGAACAAAAAGATTTGTATTTGTTCTCTGCTCACCCCCATCCCCCCTTATGTTTTATTTAGATTTTTCTCTTGAGAAACTTACATTGTTTTCTGGCATCTATGCACCTCTGTTTAGTTTTTGTAGTTTTATGGTTGTCAATTGTCATTAGTCATGGTTGTTTTATGTGACCATGTTTCATAATTTTAAAAATTAGAATATTGTGGATCTTCTGTGGCGGTTTTCAATATGTGATGTTTTTGGCTTAATATGTTAGAGGGTTAAGCTAGCTAACTTTATTTTATTTCTTTTAGTTAGAATCATGAAACATTCTTCACAACCTACATGTCGATGGTGTTAATTGGAAATGAGCGTGAAGATGATTGCTTGGTGCTTTTTTTTCCTTAGTTTGAAGTTGAACTGCTATTTAGCTACTCAATGGTCTGTGTTTTGGTTCTATTATTTCGACTGTTGAGGAATGGACTATATTTATATTTAGCTTATTTTCTATTGTTCAATTTAGGGTTCTTGTTTTTTTTTTTTTTTTTTTTTTTAATGTTATTTCTAGATTCTCGTATAGTAGCAAAATATATAATTCAAAGTTTGAGTTATCTAAAAATGAAACTTTTCTTTTCTCCTGTTGTAGTGGCAGTTTTTTGTAGAAAGCAGCATACTCAACAAGGCATCCTTTTCTTTCCCACTTATTCTTTATTTGTTGAATTGAACTCATGTTTTGTTATATATCTTATTTGTTGCATTTATTCATCAGTCCAATATTTATTTGTCTTCACTTATGCCAGGACCCTTTATGGGAAAAAAATTTAACGATGCTTATTCTAAGACACTTATGCCAGGAGCCTTTAAGGGAAAAAAATTTAACGACGCTTATTCGTTTAGGGACCTAAACGAATTGTTGATTTTAACAATTCTCTTTTGTGCTTGGTATAATTGAACCATTAGTCTATTAATATTTTGTTCTTAGTTCTAAATGGTTGTTTCTCTCTTTAAATGTACATATACTGGGATGCAGCTCTTCCAATAGTGTATTTATCCACATGTTTATATAAAGGTAAATACGTTACTGTGGATCTAGTTTGTCCAATTTGCAAGTGTTTTTGTCTCCATATTCTTTCATATTACATGCCATATATTTTAACATTTGGTGTTGTTTTCACTTGTGTGCCTGGTTGTCATCTTACTCTTTCATGTCATTCTTTCATTTTATTCTTGTTCCCTTTCATTGTCTTCTTGTCTTGGTTTTGTAAGATTATGTCCCGTCTTGATTTATCTTTGTTCATGAATGCATCGTGCCTTTGTTTCCATTTTTTTCTCTTTTCTTCTTTTTCCATCCCAGAACTTAGAGCTTTTCTGCCTCTCCATTTCTTTGCGGTTATTCTTTGTTGTTTCTTTTGCATTCTATGCCTCTACACTCGATTTGCCCTTTTTGCTGCTTCATTGTTTTTTCACAGGGTTCATGGATTCTGTCACAGCTTTTCCTGCTCAATCCCAAAGTTTTTGTTTGTCTCTTCTCGTATGTCTTTTATTTGGGTGATTTTGTTTATTGTAGATTTAAATTTGTTACTTCAATTTGGTTTATGTTTGTGTTTACCCTATTACTGAATTTATGGTTGAAAGAACCTTAATTTTTGTCCTAAATCACGAGGTACTATCTTTTTAGTTAGCAAATTAGTTAGCGAAACTCTGAATTTTTTTTTTTTTATTCTCTTTCTGTATTTCAAGTTTGGATTATGATTTTGTTTCCAATTCTCTTTCTTCAACTTTTTTATGAGGTTCTTTCTTGAACTTCACATGGTGGAGATAGTGTTCTTTTTTTTTTTTTTTTTTGGTTATGTAAATGATCTGTTGTCTCTTTAGCATTTTTACAAGAAGACATCATCCAGGGGGCTTCCTCTACAACAAATCCTGATTGTTGAGGTTCCATAACACCAGCATCCAATTAAAAATCTGAACTTTAGTAGGGACCGAGGCTTGTCAAATAAAATGACACAAACTAAAATTGGGGTAAGCACTGTCATCAATAAAAGATTTGAATAGAGATTTGTAAGAGAAAAGTCCTGAACTATCCAACTCCTACGAACATCTATGAGGATTAAAGTTTCTTGAACAATCCAACTCCCACGAACATCTATTAGGAATAAATTTACTTTATCTAACTCCCTCTAAACAAGTCAAAAGCTCTGCCAACTCACCCAATTCTCTCTCACTAGGATCTCTCCTGAAGTGGCAAATCCAAGAAGGATTACCCACAGGGTCTCGAGAGAGAATAGAAAAAATTAAAGCATTGTAAAGTGAAGAAACTCTCTCTAAGCTTGGAAAACGGGTTGAAAAAGGCACCCCACCCCTCCACTCAACGTTTCAGTATCTAGTTGTCCTCCTATGCTACACAATCATGTTGGCATGAGTTTTAAAAACATTCTGCAGATCCCGAGGTAGTGTCTTTCTCTTTTTCTCTTTTCGTACTTCAAGTTTCAATTTGCATTTTGTTTTCAATTTTTTTCTTTTTTCTTTTTTTTTTTTTTTTTTTAGTTTTTTGATAATGATCTTTCTTGAATTTCACATGGTGGTGATAATATTCTGTTTTTTTTTTTTTTTTGTTGAGTTGTGTAATTTCAGTGTAGGATTGTGTGCCAAGACATGATAAGTTGATCGCCCAAATTTTGGTCATAAATCACGAGGTACTATCTTTTTATTTCTCGACCCTAGGGTTTCAAACTCTAAATTTTTTTTTCCTTGGGGATATTTTTTATGAATGGTATTTTTTTTTTTGTGTAGGTTCTGGTCCTTGTATAAAGAATAATGTGTTATACTATTGTTGGTCCTTACAAACTGAGTTCAATATTGTTAATGACTGACAATATTATCTTTATAATGTTAAACTTAACTGTATATTTTATAGAATTCAAACTTTGAGGTGTGTGTTTGAGGGTGAACGCTAATTTCTGACAGAATTACAAATACTATATTTTCTAAAAGAAATTTTGAATATTTAATTGATCAAGTCGTTCAAACCAATATGTTGCTGACTTTTTGTTTTCGTCTCTCTTTCAAGTACTAATCTGCGGCTTTGGCAATCACTTACCTAATTGATAATTAGGCTGCGAAATGGTGATAAGGCTCTTGTTACTGACTTACTGTTTTAATTTTGCTTGGGAAGCAGTAAGGGACGGATTTTATTTTTGTGATAGATTAAGAGCTCTCTTTGTGGGTGCTTTAGGAGGGATGTTTGCTATTCTTGTATATGAATTCCTCGTTGATTTGTTAGTTTAATTATGGCTAGGAGTTAGTGTTTTGACAACAATGACAAAGGTATATTTTGTTGTCGGTTCACTGTTCACATTCTCCTCTAGAGTTAAAAGCTTTTTGTCAAAATTATAATTTTCCGTTTTAAGTGTGTGTTTCTTGTTGATTTTTAAGAAACCTCGTGGATAATTTGTATGCAGGTTACATCAAGGCCATTTTGGATAATTTATAAATTGACATTGTCTATTTTCTTTTGTTTTCATGGATTTTATTGAATATTTACATTATTGAAGGTGACAATACTTTGTGTAAGTTCCAAGTTCATGTGTATGAATGATAGCCCTTGAAATAAGTGTGTTTTCTATAGGAACTAGGAAATTCTCAATTAGTTCTTTTTAGGTAGGTATTATTTGATGTTGGAACTTGGAAGAAGGTCCAAGGTACCTATAAGATTCTTTAAGACTGACGTTACTAATTCAGTCAAAGATTTCAATTAATATAAATGATCCATTTCCATTCCTCTGTCTTTGATGTGTGTGTGTGTTTCCCTCCAAGTCTGACATTACTAATTTGATTGCATGCTCTTAGACTTTCAAAGGCTGTGTGACTGATTATTCAGAGAAGATTGAAGTTGTTGCTTCTAGATTAACTTTCATGGTGGTGCGTGCGTGTAAATATAAACTTTTCAGTTTCTCCCCACTTTAGAATTTTCCTTCTACTGCATCTGCTTCTCAATGTACACTTCTCTATACCTGTACATCTCTCTCTCTCTCTCTCTCTCTCTCTCTCTCTCTCTCTCTTTCTTTGAGGGATGATCGCACCTCTTTTGATGTCCAGAGATTAGATATATGCTACTTGCTACTTGTGGAGGATGCGTTTACTAATTACTTCGTTCTCTGTGTTTTTATTTTTTTATTTTTTATATTTTCCTTTTTTGCTCGAAAAGTGATTTGTTCTCTTTGCTTTGAGCCTAATGTGAAAAGTTCTCAATTCCTTAGAAGGTATATCCATCAAAGGAAGATCTCCCGTGGTGGACGAAGGAAGTCATATTTCCCCAGCTTAAGGACTAAGAAGGAGATCTATGTAAGTTAATTTTTATTGTCTGATTCACTGGGATTTGGCTTAGCTCCGTAATGTTCTTTTGGAATGTCATAGGTCTTTTGGTTATTGTTTTGAATCTTAAAACAGGATTCTATCAAATATTGGAGATAAGCTTATGAGACCACTGATGCTAATTCTTCGACTCTTGTCAAACTGGATTCCGTGGCGCAAGTGCGCATAGAAAAACATAGGTACTTAAGTTCCGCTTCTTTCATTTACAAAATGAAAACTTTATAAAAGTTCTTGGATGGATAAGAGATCCATCCTGGAAAGGAAAAAAAAACAAAAGAACTAAAATAAAGAGACTAGATGATCACACCGATAATCACCAAAGACTTAGAAATTACAGACCGAGATCCCCTAAAGCAACTTAAACTAAAATATCTTCCCAATCGAGCAATATCAAGGATAATGGAATATCCTTAAAGGATTAATCTGTAGAAGCCCAGAGAGATGCAAGACATTTTGCCTTCTCAAATAAATCCTCAACTAGCATCTCATTCTCTTAAAAAATCCTCTGATTTCTCTTAAGCCACCCCTCCCAAAAAGTAGCTAAAACAATGGCTTTCCACATTGTCTTAGCCTTCTTCTACCTTCCAAAACCAAAAAAATCTTCTACCAAAATTGCGTTACTTTGGGCAGGAAAGGCCCAAGAAAGAGAGACGGCTCCGCGAAACTTAGACCATAATTTCCTAGCAGCCTTATAATGAAGGAATAGATGGTCCACTGATTCCGCACTCTCCCTGCACATGACACAAAAACTAGGAGACAAGACAAGATTATGATGTTTTTTCTGCGCTTAGTCACAAGTATTCAGTATCTTATGAAAGAACAACCAAGTAAAAACCTTAATCCGAATCGGAGCACATGATTTTTAGATAAACTCAAATTGTTTGAAAATAGGATTATGTGGACATTGAATCAAAGACTGAAAGAAAGAATTATAGGAGAAACCCTTTGAATCTACATTCCATTTTCGAGAATCCAATTGAAAAGGATTTGGAGAAATAGGATTAATTGAAAAGTTTATATGGTGATTTATCTTTCTTTCACTCTCTCTCTCTCTCTCTCTCTCTCTCTCTCTCTCTCTCTCTCTCTCTCTCTCTCTCTCTCTCTCTCTCTCTCTCTCTCTCTTACAAAGAAAACTAATAATTGCGATGAAGGTTTTTATTTTAATGTTTAAAATGCGATAAAAATTTTTTTAGACTACTTTTCTTGTTTATTTTGGTGGGAGAATTTCTGTTTGATGGAGGTTTTGATTATGACAGAAAGAAGGAAGTGTGAGGAAAATTGTACAATTTTCCCTTCCCTTTTTTTCCTTTTTGTTTCTTAACTGTATATACAATTATACATTTTTTGAGATCTGAGAAAAGAGGAGAATGTTGTTTTAGTTACCTCGTGCTTTCTCTTAGAGACCAATCTGAGTTTCCTTGAGCATGTTTTGCCATCTAAATAGACTTTTGTTTTATTTGTCACTTTTTTTTTTTTGGCTTTTTAAGTGTTTGGTATCAGAGACTAATTTGCATAAAGGTGTTGATAAATTTGCATACTCTCTTGTTTCACAACATTTGTATATCCAAAATGGATTGATGTAGATGTTCTTTACAATATAAAGTTATTTGCTTGTTATATATGTACTTATATGGATGTTTTCATTATTGGTTTTTGAATTCTAGATCTTTTATGAATTTCTAATAAGTTAGCTTTTAATATTACAATATACCATAGCCAGTTCAAAAGCTGCTCTGCTAGGTTCTATTGATGTAGCGTCCTTTTTTGCTCCTTTATAATCCTTAAAAGACAATTTGATTGCAGCAGAAGTGAAAAGGTAGGCAGAGACAGAGAAGCTGCCCGTCCAACATTGTGCAAGATACAGTTGATGGATTTGGTGAAAATAAAAACCTATGTGGTTGGAGTCTAGTATTTCTCTACTATTGTATATATATCAGCTGCATAGTTTTAGTGTTATTAATTCTTTTAGCTATAAAATTAAACTTTTTGAATGTAGTATCTCTCTCTCTCTCTCTCTTAAGGAGGAAAAAAGAGAAATTATTAAAAAGAGAAAAAGGGAGAGGACAATAAGAATAGTCATATGATGGTTATGTTAAATTGGATATTGATGGCCTTTTTCCTCCTATAAATTTTTTCTAATAATTATTATTTGTCGTCTTTGTGTGTCTGTGTGAAACATTTTTTTTTTTCGATTGTATACAATATAACTATACTTTCAGAGTCATTTCTATCTTTTGGTGCAGGAAACAAGAGGATCAGCCCCACCTATGATAAAACTTTTAGATGGATGACGAACTCTTAAAGTTTGTCCTTTTATTTTGTTTCAACTCTTTTAATTTTTTTAGATGCTGCCTGGAGGTTTTTTCTTTTTGTTCTGTGATTTCCTTCCGGGTTTAATGTTTTCATCTCCATCTTCATTGGAGGAAAATTTACTGCCGTTGACATTGAGCTATTGAAAAGAGAGAGAGAGGAAAAAAAATGGAAAAGTAAGAAAACGAGAGAAAAATAAGTTAGATAAGATAGAGGGAAAAGAAAATAATGAAGAGCAACAATAGAAATAAGATTCAACATAAAGAAAAATAGAAGAAAGGGAAAAGGTAAAGGAAAACTGGAAAAAAGAAACAAGTAAAAAAAATTGTTTGAAAGAATGATTACAAAAAGGGGAAGGTAGAGAGATACGTACAAGAGAAAAAAAAAAAACAAACAAAAAAAAAGACAGAGAGAGACACAGAGAGAGGGTGGGAAGGACGCAAGGAAGTGTAAAAAAGGAAAAGAAAAAAAAATTGATCCTACCTTTCTATTTCCCTCTGCATTTCTAAGCATCGGTTTCACTCTCCTCCATTTTAGACTATGAACAATAAATTTTTCTCTCAAACTGTAGGCTCTGTAATTTTCTGATGATCATCGCAACTACTAATTTCGCCGCCGCCACCACTGATTTGTCGCTCCATTGTCTCTTGCATCTCTTGCATTTCAAAGGCCGTTAGTTCTCTTTCACACACCATCTATTTATCCATTAATTTTACTCCATCTTCACCGTTACAATTTTGTCTTATGATCAAACTGCGTTTTTTCATTCAGGGAAAGCTAGAAATTTTTTTTTTTTTTTTTTTTTCACATTCTCTATTGTAGGTGGAAAGCCAAGGTAGGTTCGTTATGTACTGTTTGCTCCATTTCACTCTTGGGTTCTCAAATTATACCTCAGTCTCTCACTATCTCCCTCTCTGCTAATCTTGGAACAAAAAGATTCGTATTTGTTCTCTGCTCACCCGCCTCCCCTGTCATGTTTTGTTTAGATTTTTTTCTTGAGAAACTTACATTGTTTTCTGGCATCTATGCACCTCTGTTTAGTTTTGGTAGTTTTATGCTTGTCATTAGTCATGGTTGTTTTGTGTGACCATGTTTCATAAATTTTAAAAATTAGAATATTGTGGATCTTCTCTGACAGTTTTCAATGTGTGATGTTTTTGGCTTGATATGTTAGAGGGTTAAGCTGGCTAACTTTATTTTCTTTCTTTTGGTCAGATGAAACATTCTTCACAACCTACAAGTCGATGGTGTTAATTGGAAATGAGTGTACAGATGATTGCTTGGTGCTTTCTTTTTCCTTAGTTTGAAGTTGAACTGCTATTTAGCTACTTAATTGTCTGTGTTTTGGTTCTATTATTTCGACTGTTGAGGAATGGACTATATTTATATTTAGCATATTTTCTTTTGTTCAATTTAGGCTTCTTAGTTTCTTTTTTCTTTTTTTTTTTAATTGTTATTTCTGGATTCTCGTATAGTAGCTAAATAAACAATTCAAAGTTTGACTTATCTAAAAAATGAAACTTTTCTTTTGTTCTGTTCTAGTGGCCGTTTTTTGTAGAAAGCAACATACTCAACAAGGCACCCTTTTCTTTCCCACTTATTCATTATTATTTGAATTGCTCTCATGTTTTGTTATATATCTTATTTGTTGCATTTATCCATCACTCCAATATTTATTTGTCTTCACTTATGCCAGGAGCCTTTAAGGGAAAAAATTTAACGATGCTTATTCGTGTAGGGGCCTAAACGAATTGTTGATTTTAACAATTCTCTTTTGTGCTTGGTATAATTAAACCATTTGTCTATTAATATTTTGTTCTTAGTTCTAAATGATTGTTTCTCTCTTGAAATGTACTTATACTGCGATGCAGCTCTTCCAATAGTGTATTTATCGACATGTTTATATAAAGGTAAATAGGTTACTATGGATCTAGTTTGTCCAATTCGTGCAAATGTTTTTGTCTCCATATTCTTTCATATTACATGCCATATATTTTAACATTTGGTGCTGTTTTCACTTGTGTGCCTGGTAGTCATCTTACTCTTTCATGTCGTTCTTTCATTTCATTCTTGCTCCCTTTCATTGTCTTCTTGTCTTGGTTTTGTAAGATTATGTCGCGTCTTGATTTATCTTTGTTCCTGAATGCATCATGCCTTTGTTTCCATCTTTTTCTCTTTTCTTCTTTTTCCATCCCAGAACTTAGAGCTTTTTTGCCACTCTATTTCTCTGCGGTTGTTCTTTGTTGTTTCTTTTGCATTCTATGCCTCTTCACTCGATTTGCTCTCTTTGCTGCTTCACAGGGTTCATGGATTCTGTCCGAGGATTTCCTGCTCAATCCCAAAGGTTTTGTTTGTCTCTTCTCGTATGTTTTTTATTTGGGCGATTTTGTTTATTGTAGATTTAAATTTGTTACTTCAATTTGGTTTATGTTTGTATTGACACTATTACGGAATTTATGGTTGAAAGAACCTTAATTTTTGTCCCAAATCACGAGGTACTATCTTTCTAGTTACCAAATTAGTTAGCGAAACTCTGAATTTTTTTGTTGTTGTTCTCTTGCAGTATTTCAAGTGCGGATTATGATTTTGTTTTCAATTCTCTTTCTTCAACTTTTTTTCTGAGGTTCTTTCTTGAACTTCACATGGTGGTGATAATGTTCTTTTTTTTTTTTTGGTTATGTAAATGATCTGTTGTCTCTTTAGCATTTTTACAAGATGACATCATCCAGGGGGGGCTTCCTGTACAACAAATCCTGAGGGTTGAGCTTCCTTAACACAAGCATCCAATTAAAAATCTGAACTTTAGTTGGGACCGAGGCTTGTCAAATAGAATGACAAACTAAAATTTGGGTTAGCACTATCATCAATAAAAGGTTTGAATAGAGATTTGGAAGAGAAAAGTCCTGAACATCTAATAGGAATAAATTTTCCTGAACTATCCAACTCCCACGAACATCTATTAGGAACAAGTCTAAAGAAGTCAAAAGCTCTGCCAACTCACCCAATTCTCTCTCACTAGGATCTCTCTTGAAATGGAAATTCCAAGAAGGATACCCACAGGGTCTCGAGAGAAAATAGAAAAAATTAAAGCATTGTAAAGTGAAGAAACTCTGTATAAGCTTGGAAAACGGATTGAAAAAGGCACCCCACCCCTCCACTCAACCTTTCAAAATCTAGTTCTCCTCCTATGCTACACAATCATGTTAGCATGAGTTTTAAAAACATTCTGCAGATCCCAAGGTAGTGTCTTTTCTCTTTTTCTCTTTTCGTATTTCAAGTTTGAATTTGCCTTTTGTTTTCAATTTTTTTTTCTTTTTTGTTTTTATTTTTGATAATGATCTTTCTTGAATTTCACATGGTGGTGATAATGTTCTGTTTTTTTTTGGTTGAGTTGTGTAATTTCAGTGTAGGATTGTGTGCCAAGACGTGATCAATTGATCGCCCAAATTTTTGTCATAAATCACGAGGTACTATCTTTTTATTTCTCGACCCTAGGGTTTTAAGCTCTTAATTTTTTTTTTCCTTTGGGGATATTTCTTATGAATGGTATTTCTTTTATGTGTAGGTTCTGGTCCATGTATAAAGACTAATGTGTTATACTATTGTTTGTCCTTACAAACTGAGTTCAATGTTGTTAATGACTGACATTAGTATCTTTCTTTTGTTTTCATGGATTTTATTGAATATTTACATTCTTGAAGGTGACAATACTTTGTGTAAGTTCCAAGTTCATGTGTCTGAATGATAGCCCTTGAAATAAGTGTGTTGTCTATAGGAACTAGGAAATTCTCAGTTAGTTCTTTTTAGGAAGGTATTATTTGATGTTGGAACTTGGAAGAAGGTCCAAGGTACCTATAAGATTCTTTAAGACTGACGTTACTAATTCTCTCAAAGATTTCAATTAATATAAATGATCCATTTCCATTCCTCTGTCTTTGATGTGTGTGTGTGTGTGTTTCCTCCAAGTCTGACATTACTAATTTGATTGCATGCTCTTAGACTTTCAAAGGCTGTGGTGACTGATTATTCAGAGAAGATTGAAGTTGTTGCTTCTAGATTAACTTTCATGGTGGTGCGTGCATACTTATTTGTTGAGTAAATATAAACTTTTCAGTTTCTCCCCATTTTAGAATTTTCCTTCTACTGCATCTGCTTCTCAATGTACCCTTCTCTATACATGTACACTCTCTCTCTCTCTTTTTCTGTCTCTTTGAGGGATGATCGCACCTCTTTTGATGTCCAGAGATTAGATATATGCTACTTGCTACTTGTGGAGGATGCGTTTACTAATTACTTCGTTCTCTGTGTTTTTATTTTTTTATTTTTTTATTTTACTTTTTTGCTAGAAAAGTGTTTCGTTCTCTATGCTTTTAGCCTAATGTGGAAAGTTCTCAAGTCCTTAGAAGGTATTTCCATCAAAGGAAGATCTCCTTGGTGGATTTGAAGGAAGTCATATTTCCCTTCTTAAGGACTAAGAAGGAGATCTATGTAAGTTAATTTTTATTGTCTGATTCACTGGGATTTGGCTTAGCTCCGTAATGATCTTTTGGAATGTCATAGGTTTTTTGGTTATTGTTTTGAATCTTACAACAGGATTCTCTCAAATATTGGAGATAAGCTTATGAGACCACTGATGCTAATTCTTCGACTCTTGTCAAACTGGATTCCGTGGCACAAGTGCGCATAGAAAAACATAGGTACTTAAGTTCTGCTTCTTTCATTTACAAAATGCAAACTTTATAGAAGCACTAAAATGGAAAGGAAAAAAACATAGGTACTTAAGTTCTGCTTCTTTCAAGTACTTGGATGGATAAGAGATCCATCCTGGAAAGGAAAAAAACAAAAGCACTAAAATAAAAAGACTAGATGATAACACCGATAATCAGCCAGCACTTAGAAATTACAGACCAGAGATCCCCTAAAGCAACTTAAACCAAAATATCTTCCCAACTGAGCAATATCAAGGATAATGGAATATCCTTAAAGGATTAATCTGTAGAAGCCCAGAGAGATGCAAGACATTTTGCCTTCTCAAATAAATCCTCAACTAGCATCTCATTCTCTTAAAAATCCTCTGATTTCTCTTAAGCCATACCTCCCAAAAAGTAGCTAAAACCAGGGCTTTCCACATTGTCTTAGCCTTCTTCTACCTTCCAAAACCAAAAAAATTCTTCTTCCAAAATTATGTTACTTTTGGGGGAAAGGGCCCAAGAAAGGGAGGCGGCTCCGCTGAAACTTAGACCATAATTTCCTAGCAAAATTATAATGAAGGAATAGATGGTCCCCTGATTCCGCACTCTCCTTGCACATGACACAAAAAAACTAGGAGACAAGACAAGATTGTGATGTTTTTTTCTGCCCTAAGTCACAAGTATTCAAATCTTATGAAAGAACAACCAAGTAAAAACCTTAATCCGAATCGGAGCACATGATTTTTAGATAAACTCAAATTGTTTGAAAATAGGATTATGTGGACATTGAATCAAAGACTGAAAGAAAGAATTATAGGAGAAACCCTTTGAATCTACATTCCATTTTCGAGAATCCAATTGAAAAGGATTTGGAGAAATAGGATTAATTGAAAAGTTTATATGGTGATTTATCTTTCTTTCACTCTCTCTCTCTCTCTCTCTCTCTCTCTCTCTCTCTCTCTCTCTCTCTCTCTCTCTCTCTCTCTCTCTCTCTCTCTCTCTCTCTCTCTCTCTCTCTTACAAAGAAAACTAATAATTGCGATGAAGGTTTTTATTTTAATTTCTAAAATGCGATAAAATTTTTTCCGACTTCTTTTCTTGTTTATTTTGGTGGGAGAATTTCTGTTTGATGGTGGTTTTGATTATGACAGAAAGAAGGAAGTGTGAGGAAAATTGTACAATTTTCCCTTCCCCTTTTTTCCTTTTTTGTTTCTTAACTGATATACAATTATACATTTTTGAGATCCGAGAAAAGAGGAGAATACTTGTTTTAGTTACCTCGTGCTTTCTCTTAGAGACCAATCTGAGTTTCCTTGAGCATGTTTTGCCATCTAAATAGACTTTTGTTTTATTTGTCACTTTTTTTTTTTTTTTTGGCTTTTTAAGTGTTTGGTATCAGAGACTAATTTGCATAAAGGTGTTGATAAATTTGCATACTCTCTTGTTTCACAACATTTGTATATCCAAAATGGATTGATGTAGATGTTCTTTACAATATAAAGTTATTTGCTTGTTATATATGTACTTATATGGATGTTTCATTATTGGTTTTTGAATTCTAGATCTTTTATGAATTTCTAATAAGTTAGCTTTTAATATTACAATATACCATAGCCAGTTCAAAAGCTGCTCTGCTTGGTTCTATTGATTTAGCGTCTTATTTTGCTCCTTTATAATCCTTAAATGAAAATTTGATTGCAGCAGAAGTGAAAAGGTAGGCAGAGACAGAGAAGCTGCCCGTCCAACATTGTGCAAGGTACAGTTGATGGATTTGGTGAAAATAAAAACCTATGTGGTTGGAGACTTGTAGTATTTCTCTACTATTGTATATATATCAACTGTATAGTTTTAGTGTTTTTAATTCTTTTAGCTATAAAATTAAACTTTTTGGATGTAGTATCTCTCTCTCTCTCTCTTAAGGAGGAAAAAAGAGAAATTATTAAAAAGAGAAAAAGAGAGAGGAAAGTAAGAATTGTCATATGATGGTTATGTTAAATTGGATATTGATGGCCTTTTTCCTCCTATAAATTTTTTCTAATAATTATTATTTGTCGTCTTTGTGTGTCTGTGTCAAACATTTTTTTTTTCGAATGTATACAATATAACTATACTTTAAGAGTCATTTCTATCTTTTGGTGCAGGAAACAAGAGGATCAGCCCCACCTATGATAAAACTTTTAGATGGATGACGAACTCTTAAAGTTTGTCCTTTTTATTTTGTTTCAACTCTTTTAATTTTTTTAGATGCTGCCTGGAGGTTTTTTCTTTTTGTTCTGTGATTTCCTTCCGGGTTTAATGTTTTTATCTCCATCTTCATTAGAGGAAAATTTACTGCCGTTGACATTGAGCTATTGAAAAGAGAGAGAGAGAGGAAAAAAATGGAAAGTAAGAAAAAGTGAGAAAAATAAGTTAGATAAGATAGAGGGAAAAGAAAATAATGAAGAGCAACAATAAAAATAAGATTCAACATAAAGAAAAATAGAAGAAAGGGAAAAGGTAAAGGAAAACAGGAAAAAAAGAAACAAATAAAAAAAAATTGTTTGAAAGAATGGTTACAAAAAGGGGAAGGCAGAGAGATACGTACAAGAGAAAAAAAAAAACAAAAAAAAAAGACAGAGAGACACAGAGAGAGGGTGGGAAGGACGCAAGGAAGTGTAAAAAAGGATAAGAGAAAAAAATTGATCTTACCTTTCTATTTCCCTCTACATTTCTAAGCATCGGTTTCACTCTCCTCCATTTTAGACTATGAACAATAAATTTTTCTCTCAAACTGTAGGCTTTCTAATTTTCTGATGATCATCACAACTGCTAATTTTGCCGCCGCCACCACTGATTCATTGCTCCATTGTCTCTTGCATCTCTTGCATTTCAAAGGCCGTTAGTTCTCTTTCACACACCATCTATTTATCCATTAATTTTACTCCATTTTCACCGTTACAATTTTGTCTTATGATCGAATTGTGTTTTTTCATTCAGGGAAAGCAGAAATTTTTCTTTTTTTTCACATTCTCTATTGTAGGTGGAAAGCCAAAGTAGGTTCGTTATGTACTGTTTGCTCCATTTCACTCTTGGGTTCTCAAAATATACCTCAGTCTCTCACTATCTCCCTCTCTGCTAATTTTGGAACAAAAAGATTGGTATTTGTTCTCTGCTCACCCGCCTCCCCTGTCATGTTTTGTTTAGATTTTTTTCTTGAGAAACTTACATTGTTTTCTGGCATCTATGCACCTCTGTTTAGTTTTGGTAGTTTTATGGTTGTCATTAGTCATGGTTGTTTTATGTGGCCATGTTTCAAAAATTTTAAAAATTAGAATATTGTGGATCTTCTCTGACGGTTTTCAATGTGTGATGTTGTTGGCTTGATATGTTAGATGGTTAAGCTAGCTAACTTTATTTTCTTTCTTTTGGTTAGATGAAACATTCTTCACAACCTACAAGTCGATGGTGTTAATTGGAAATGAGCGTACAGATGATTGCTTGGTGCTTTCTTTTTCCTTAGTTTGAAGTTGAACTGCTATTTAGCTACTTAATAGTCTGTGTTTTGGTTCTCTTATTTCAACTGATGAGGAATGGACTATATTTATAGTTAGCTTATTTTCTATTGTTCAATTGAGGGTTCTTGGTTTTTTTTTCCTTTTTTTTTTAAATGTTATTTCTGGATTCTCGTATAGTAGCTAAATAAATAATTCAATGTTTGACTGATGTAAAAAATGAAACTTTTCTTTTGTTCTGTTCTAGTGGCAGTTTTTTTGTAAAAAGCAACATACTCAACAAGGCATCCTTTTCTTTCCCACTTATTCTTTATTTGTTAAATTGCACTCAAGTTTTGTTATATATCTTATTAGCTAACTTTATTTTATTTCTTTTGGTTAGATCAACCATTCTTCACAACCTACAGGTCCATGGTGTTAATTGGAAATGAGCGTAAAGATGATTGCTTGGTGCTTTTTTTTTTCCTTAGTTTGTTTGAAGTTGAACTGCTATTTAGCTACTTAATTGTTTGTGTTTTGGTTCTATTATTTCGACTGTTGAGGAATGGAATATATTTATATTTAGCTTATTCTCTTGTGTTCAATTTAGGGTTCTTGGTTTTTTTTTTCTTTTTTTTTTTAAATGTTATTTCTAGATTCTCGTAAAGTAGCTAAATAAACAATTCAAAGTTTGACTTATCTAAAAAATGAAACTTCTCTTTTGTTCTGTTCTAGGGGCCGTATTTTGTAGAAAGCAACATACTCAACCAGGCACCCTTTTCTTTCCCCCTTATTCATTATTATTTGAATTGCACTCATGTTTTGTTATATATCTTATTTGTTGCATTTATCCATCATTCCAATACTTATTTGCCTTCAGTTATGCCAGGAGCCTTTAAGGGAAAAAATTTAACGATGCTTATTCGTTTAGGGATCTAAACGAATTGTTGATTTTAACAATTCTCTTTTGTGCTTGGTATAATTAAACCATTTGTCTATTAATATTTTGTTCTTAGTTCTAAATGATTGTTTCTCTCTTGAAATGTACTTATACTGGGATGCAGCTCTTCCAATAGTGTATTTATCCACATGTTTATATAAAGGTAAATCGGTTACTATGGATCTAGTTTGTCCAATTCGTGCAAATGTTTTTGTCTCCTTATTCTTTCATAATACTTGCCATATATTTTAACATTTGGTGTTGTTTTCACTTGTGTGCCTGGTAGTCATCTTACTCTTTCATGTCGTTCTTTCATTACATTCTTGCTCCCTTTCATTGTCTTCTTGTCTTGGTTTTGTAAGATTATGTCGCGTCTTGATTTATCTTTGTTCTTGAATGCATCATGCTTTTGTTTCCTTTTTTTTCTCTTTTCTTCTTTTTCCATCCCAGAACTTAGAGCTTTTTTGCCACTCCATTTCTCTGCGGTTCTTCTTTGTTGTTTCTTTTGCATTCTATGCCTCTCCACTCGATTTGCTCTCTTTGCTGCTTCATTGTTTTTTCACAGGGTTCATGGATTCTGTCGCAGCATTTCCTGCTCAGTCCCAAAGGTTTTGTTTGTCTCTTCTCGTATGTTTTTTACTTGGGCGATTTTGTTTATTGTAGATTTAAATTTGTTACTTCAATTTGGTTTATGTTTGTATTTACCCTATTACTAAACTTATTGCTGAAAGAACCTTAATTTTTGTCCTAAATCACGAGGTACTATCTTTTTAGTTTGCAAATTGGTTAGCGAAACTCTGAATTTTTTTTTGTTGTTCTCTTTCAGTATTTCAAGTTCGGATTATGATTTTTTTTTCAATTCTCGTTCTTCAACTTTTTTTTTTAGGTTCTTTCTTGAACTTCACATGGTGGTGATAATGTTCTTTTTTTTTTTTGGTTACGTAAATGATCTGTTGTCTCTTTAGCATTTTTACAAGATAACGTCATCCTCTACAACAAATCCTGAGGGTTGAGCTTCCTTAACACAAGCATCCAATTAAAAATCTGAACTTTAGTAGGGGCCGAGGCTTGTCAAATAAAATGACAAACTAAAATTGGGGTAAGCACTCTCATCAATAGAAGGTTTGAATAGAGATTTAGAAGAGAAAAGTCCTGAACATCTAATAGGAATAAATTTTCCTGAACTATCCAACTCCCACGAACATCTATTAGGAACAAGTCTAAACAAGTCAAAAGCTCTGCCAACTCACCCAATTCTCTCTCACTAGGATCTCTCTTGAAATGCAAATTCCAAGAAGGATACCCACAGGGTCTCGAGAGAAAATAGAAAAAATTAAAGCATTGTAAAGTGAAGAAACTCTGTATAAGCTTGGAAAACGGATTGAAAAAGGCACCTCACCCCTCCACTCAACCTTTCAAAATCTAGTTCTCCTCCTATGCTACACAATCATGTTAGCATGAGTTTTAAAAACACTCTGCAGATCCCGAGGTAATGTCTTTTCTCTTTTTCTCTTTTCATATTTCAAGTTTTAATTTGCATTTTGTTTTCAATTTTTTTCTTTTTTGTTTTTATTTTTGATAATGATCTTTCTTGAATTTCACATGGTGGTGATATTGTTCTGTTTTTTTTTTTTTGGTTGAGTTGTGTAATTTCAGTGTAGGATTGTGTGCCAAGACGTGATCAGTTGATCACCCAAATTTTTGTCATAAATCACGAGGTACTATGTTTTTATTTCTCGACCCCAGGGTTTCAAGCTCTTAATTTTTTTTTTTTCCCTTTGGGGATATTTCTTATGAATGTTATTTTTTTTATGTGTAGGTTCTGGTCCTTGTATAAAGACTAATGTGTTATACTATTGTTGGTCCTTACAAACTGAGTTCAATTAAATATGTATAAAAAAGTAGAACATATTAGTCTACTGAGTTCAATCACGAACATATTATGAATGGTATTTTTTTTATGTGTAGGTTCTTGTATTTTTTCTATTTCCCTCTACATTTCTAAGCATCGGTTTCACTCCTCCATTTTAGACTATGAACAATAAATTTTTCTCTCAAACTGTAGGCTCTCTAATTTTCTGATGATCATCGCGATTGCTAATTTCGCCGCCGCCACCATTGATTCGTTGCTCCGCTGTCTCTTGTATATCTTGCATTTCAAAGGCTGTTAGTCTCACTTTCACACACCATCTCTTTATCCATTAATTTTACTCCATCTTCACCTTTACAATTTTGTCTTATGATTGAACTACGTTTTTTCATTCAAGGAAAGCAAGAAGTTTTTTTTTTTTTTTTTCACATTCTCTTTTGTAGGTGGAAAGCCTAGGTAGGTTCTTTATATACTGTAGCCTCCATTTCAATCTTGGGTTCTCATATTATACCTCAGTCTCTCACTATCTCCCTCTCTGCTAATTTTGGAACAAAAAGATTGGTATTTGTTCTCTGCTCACCCCCGTCCCCCCTCATGTTTTATTTAGATTTTTTTCTTGAGAAACTTACATTGTTTTCTGGCATCTATGCACCTCTGTTGAGTTTTTGTAGTTTTATGGTTGTTGTCGAGAAGGAGTGTAGGCAAGAAGTAAATTAGTTTTAACAATCCCTGATTTTCAGGGATTGTAGTAGATATTCTTTCCTTATTTTCCTCTATGTAAACCCTATGTAATCTCTATATATACCAAGCTATGTAACTAGTCAATATACACGGAAATAAAGAATATTTTTCCAATCTTTGTTTACGTCATGGTATCAGAGCCCTAGGACGATTCTCTAGGTTTTCACGCCGCCAAGTAGCCGCCAAGGAGCCTTCGTCGCTGCCGTCGCTGCCAAGTAGCCGCCAAGGAGCCTTCATCGCTGCCGCCAAGGAGCCATCGCTTGCTACCTAACAGCCTTCATTGCTGCTGGTCATTACTAGATTATCCTCTCCTTGAAATCCAATTTTTTCCTTTTCTCCTTCTTCATACAATTATGTCTGATTCCAAGGCCACCGATACTTCCAGGACTGCAGAGGAGGCTTCTCCTGCCTAGAAAACTGGAGACTTGCTGACTATTAGAGCCTCTTATCGACTCATCGGGAGAAACTATCTCAAGTGGTCCCAAGTTGTTCGCACGTATCTCAAAGGGAAGGGAAAAATCAGCCACCTGCTTGGGACTGGACCAGAAAAAACAGACCCTGTATTTGTGACATGGGATGAGGAGGACTCGATGATTATGTCATGGCTGTGGGATTCAATGGAGCCAGCCATTAGTGATACTTGTATATTCCTAGCTAGTGCGAAGGGGATATGGGAGTATATCCAACGTACATACTCAAAGGCACGTGATGCAGCCCAGGTTTATGAGATAAAGATCAAGACAAATGGAATGAAGTAAGGAGATATGGCTGTCACGGAGTATGCTAATTTTCTGCAGATGATGTGGCAGGAATTGGATCACTACCGAGTGTTTGAAATGAAGTGCCCGGATGATGCAGCAATTCTCAAGAAATACATTGAAGGTGACAGGGCATATGATTTCTTGGCTGGATTAAACTCGGATTTTGATCAAGTTAGGTTACAAATACTCAGTAAGGAGGAGGTTCCTTCACTAGAAGAGACCATCTCGAAAACCAAGTGGCATGGAAGGGTCGGCTTTGGTGGCTAAATTGGAACAACAAGAAAGGAATAAGGATGACCAGCCCTTCAGGAATTCAGGAAGGGAAAACCAGAGAAGGGAAAATAAAGACATGTTGTTGTGCACCTATTGCAAAGTGAAGAATATGAAAAAGGTAAAAGAAAACAGGAAAAAAATTGTTTGAAAGAATGGTTACAAAAAGGGAGAGGCAGAGAGATACGTACAAGAGAGAAAAAAAAAAAAAAAAAAAAAAAAAAGACAAAGAGAGACACAGAGAGAGGGTGGGGAGGACGCAAGGAAGTGTAAAAAAGGATAAGAGAAAAAAAATGATCTTACCTTTCTATTTACCTCTACATTTCTAAGCATCGGTTTCACTCTCCTCCATTTTAGACTATGAACAATAAATTTTTCTCTCAAACTATGGGCTCTCTAATTTTCTGATGATCATCGCGATTGCTAATTTCGCCGCCCCCACCATTGATTCGTCGCTCCGCTGTCTCTTGTATCTCTTGCATTTCAAAGGCCGTTAGTCTCTCTTTCACACACCATCTCTTTATCCATTAATTTTACTCCATCTTCACCTTTACAATTTTGTCTTATGATCGAACTGCGTTTTTTCATTCAAGGAAAGCAAGAAGTTTTTTTTTTTTTTTTCACATTCTCTTTTGTAGGTGGAAAGCCTAGGTAGGTTCTTTATGTACTGTAGCCTCCATTTCAATCTTGGGTTCTCATATTATACCTCAGTCTCTCACTATCTCCCTCTCTGCTAATTTTGGAACAAAAAGATTGGTATTTGTTCTCTGCTCACCCCCCTCGCCCTTATGTTTTATTTAGATTTTTTTCTTGAGAAACTTACATTGTTTTCTGGCATCTATGCACCTCTGTTTAGTTTCTATAGTTTTATGGTTGTCAATTGTCATTAGTCATGGTTGTTTTATGTGACCATGTTTCATAATTTTAAAAATTAGAATATTGTGGATCTTCTGTGACGGTTTTCAATGTGATGTTTTTGGCTTGATATGTTAGAGGGTTAAGCTAGCTAACTTTATTTTATTTCTTTTAGTTAGATGAAACATTCTTCACAACCTACAAGTCGATGGTGTTAATTGGAAATGAGCGTGAAGATGATTGCTTGGTGCTTTTTTTCTCCTTAGTTTGAAGTTGAACTGCTATTTAGCTACTTAATAGTCCGTGTTTTGGTTCTATTATTTCGACTGCTGAGGAATGGACTATATTTATATTTAGCTTATTTTCTATTTTTCAATTTAGGGTTCTTGGTTTTTTTTTTTTTTAATGTTATTTATGGATTCTCGTATAGTAGCTAAATAAATAATTCAAAGTTTGAGTTATCTAAAAATGAGTAGTGGCAGTTTTTTGTAGAAAGCAGCATACTCAACAAGGCATCCTTTTCTTTCCCACTTATTCTTTATTTGTTGAATTGAACTCTTGTTTTGATATATATCTTATTTGTTGCATTTATTCATCAGTCCAATATTTATTTGTCTTCACTTATGCCAGGAGCCTTTAAGGGAAAAAAATTTAACGATGCTTATTCTAAGACACTTATGCCAGGAGCCTTTAAGGGAAAAAAAATTTAACGATGCTTATTTGTTTAGGGACCTAAACGAATTGTTGATTTTAACAATTATCTTTTTTGCTTGGTATAATTGAACTATTAGTCTATTAATATTTTGTTCTTAGTTCTAAATGGTTGTTTCTCTCTTTAAATGTACATATACTGGGATGCAACTCTTCCAATAGTGTATTTTTCCACATGTTTATATAAAGGTAAATAGGTTACTATGGATCTAGTTTGTCCAATTCGTGCAAGTGTTTTTGTCTCCATATTCTTTCATATTACATGCCATTTATTTTAACATTTGGTGTTGTTTTCACTTGTGTGCCTGGTAGTCATCTTACTCTTTCATGTCGTTCTTTCATTTCATTCTTGTTCCCTTTCATTGCCTTCTTGTCTTGGTTTTGTAAGATTATGTCGCGCCTTGATTTATCTTTTTTCATGAATGCATCGTGCCTTTGTTTCCATTTCTTTCTCTTTTCTTCTTTTTCCATCCCAGAACTTAGAGCTTTTATGCCTCTCCATTTCTTTGCGGTTCTTCTTTGTTATTTCTTTTGCATTCTATGCCTCTACACTCGATTTGCTCTTTTTGCTGCTTCATTGTTTTTTCACAGGGTTCATGGATTCTGTCACAGCTTTTCCTGCTCAGTCCCAACGGTTTTGTTTGTCCCTTCTCGTATGTTTTTATTTGGGCGATTTTGTTTATTGTAGATTTAAATTTGTTACTTCAATTTGGTTTATGTTTGTGTTTACCCTATTACTGAATTTATGGTTGAAAGAACCTTAATTTTTGTCCTAAATCACTTGGTACTATCTTTTTAGTTAGCAAATTAGTTAGCGAAACTCTGAATTTTTTTTTCTTGTTCTCTTTCTGTATTTCAAGTTTGGATTATGATTTTGTTTCCAACTCTCTTTCTTCAACTTTTTTATGAGGTTCTTTCTTGAACTTCACATGGTGGTGATAATGCTCTTTTTTTTTTTTGGTTACGTAAATGATCTGTTGTCTCTTTACCATTTTTACAAGAAGACATCATCCAGGGGTGGCTTCCTCTACGACAAATCCTGATTGTTGAGCTTTCATGACACCAGCATCCAATTAAAAATCTGAACTTTTGTAGGGACCGAGGCTTGTCAAATAAAATGACACAAACTAAAATTGGGGTAAGCACTGTCATCAATAAAAGATTTGAATAGAGATTTGTAAGAGAAAAGTCCTGAACTATCCAACTCCTACGAACATCTATGAGGATTAAAGTTTCTTGAACTATCCAACTCCCACGAACATCTATTAGGAATAAATTTACTTTATCTAACTCCCTCTAAACAAGTCAAAAGCTCTGCCAACTCACCCAATTCTCTCTCATTAGGATCTCTCCTGAAGTGGAAAATCCAAGAAGGATTACCCACAGGGTCTCGAGAGAGAATAGAAAAAATTAAAGCATTGTAAAGTGAAGAAACTCTGTATAAGCTTGGAAAACGGGTTGAAAAAGGCACCCCACCCCTACACTCAAACCTTTCAAAATCTAGTTCTCCTCCTATGCTACACAATCATGTTAGCATGAGTTTTAAAAACATTCTGCAGATCCCGAGGTAGTGTCTTTTCTCTTTTTCTCTTTTCGTATTTCAAGTTTCAATTTGCATTTTGTTTTCAATTTTTTTCTTTTTTTTTTTTTTTTTCTTGATAATGATCTTTCTTGAATTTCACATGGTGGTGATAATGTTCTCTTTTTTTTTTTTTTTTGGTTGAGTTATGTAATTTCAGTGTAGGATTGTGTGCCAAGACGTGATCAGTTGATCGCCCAAATTTTTGTCATAAATCACAAGGTACTATCTTTTTATTTCTCAACCCTAGGGTTTCAAGCTCTTAATTTTTTTTTCCCTTTGGGGATATTTCTTATGAATGGTATTTTTTTCTGTGTAGGTTCTAGTCCTTGTGTAAAGAATAATGTGTTGTACTATTGTTGGTCCTTGCAAACTGAGTTCAATATTGTTAATGACTGACATTAGTATCTTTATAATGTTAAACTTAAGTATAGATTTTATGGAATTCAAACTTTGAGGTGTGTGTTTGAGGGTGAACGGTAATTTCATTTCAATCCTTGAGATAACATGTAAAATTTTGTATTCCCTTTTCATTTTGGCTTAAAATTTGGAACAAAAGAAAAAAAAAAAATTGGAATAAGGGTTCTGACAAAATTACAAATACTATATTTTCTAAAAGAAGTTTTGAATATTTAATTGATCAAGTCGTTCAAACCAATATGTTGCTGACTTTTTGTTTTCGTCTCTCTTTCAACTACTAATCTGGGGCTTTGGCAATCACTTACTTACTTACTGTTTTAATTTTGCTTGGGTACCAGTAAGGGACGGATTTTATTTTTGTGGTAGATTAAGAGCTCTCTTTGTGGGTGCTTTAGGAGGGATGTTTGCTAGTCTTGTATATGAATTCCTCGTTGATTTGTTAGTTTAATTCTGGCTAGGAATTAGTGTTTTGACAACAAAGACAAAGGTATATTTTGTTGTCGGTTCACTGTTCACATTCTCCTCTAGAGTTAAAAGCTTTATGTCGAAATTATAATTTTCCGTTTAAGTGTGTGTTTCTTATGGATTGTTAAGAAACCTCGTGGATAATTTGTATGCAAGTTACATCAAGGCCATTTTGGATAATTTATAAATTGACATTGTGTATTTTCTTTTGTTTTCATGGATTTTATTTAGTATTTACATTATTGAAGGTGACCATACTTTGTGTAAGTTCCAAGATCATGTGTATGAATGATAGCCCTTGAAATAAGTGTGTTTTCTATAGGAACTAGGAAATTCTCAATTAGCTCTTTTTAGAAGGTATTATTTGATTTTGGAACTTGGAAGAAGGTCCAAGGTACCTATAAGATTCTTTAAGACTGACGTTACTAATTCTCTCAAAGATTTCAATTAATATAAATGATCCATTTCCATTCCTCTGTCTTTGATGTGTGTGTGTGACGAAACACTTTTCTAGCAAAAAAAAACACGCAGAGAACGTAGTAATTAGTAAACGCATCTTCCACAAGTAGCAAGTAGCATATATCTAATCTCTGGACATCAAAAGAGGTGCGATCATCTCTCTCTCTCTCTGATCGCACCTCTTTTGATGTCCAGAGATTAGATATATGCTACTTGCTACTTGTGGAGGATGCGTTTACTAATTACTTCGTTCTCTGCGTTTTTTTTTTTTTTTTTTTCTCTTTGCTTTTAGCCTATTGTGAAAAGTTCTCAAGTCCTTAGAAGGTATTTCCATCAAAGGAAGATCTCCCGTCCACCACGAAGGAAGTCATATTTCCCCTTCTTAAGGACTAAGAAGGAGATCTATGTAAGTTAATTTATATTGTCTGATTCACTGGGATTTGGCTTAGCTTCGTAATGATCTTTTAGAATGTCATAGGTTTTTTGGTTATTGTTTTGAATCTTACAACAGGATTCTCTCAAATATTGGAGATAAGCTTATGAGACCACTGATGCTAATTCTTCGACTCTTGTCAAACTGGATTCCGTGGCACAAGTGCGCATAGAAAAACATAGGTACTTAAGTTCTGCTTCTTTCATTTACAAAATGCAAACTTTATAGAAGTTCTTGGATGGATAAGAGATCCATCCTGGAAAGGAAAAAAACAAAAGAACTAAAATAAAGAGACTAGATGATCACACCGATAATCAGCCAGCACTTAGAAATTACAGACCAGAGATCCCCTAAAGCAACTTAAACCAAAATATCTTCCCAACTGAGCAATATCAAGGATAATGGAATATCCTTGAAGGATTAATCTGTAGAAGCCCAGAGAGATGCAAGACATTTTGCCTTCTCAAATAAATCCTCAACTAGCATCTCATTCTCTTAAAAAAATCCTCTGATTTCTCTTAAGCCACACCTCCCAAAAAATAGCTAAAACCATGGCTTTCCACATTGTCTTAGCCTTCTTCTACCTTCCAAAACCAAAAAAATTCTTCTTCCAAAATTGCGTTACTTTGGGCAGGAAAGGCCCAAGAAAGGGAGGCGGCTCCGCGAAACTTAGACCATAATTTCCCAGGAGCCTTATAATGAAGGAATAGATGGTCCACTGATTCCGCACTCTCCCTGCACATGACCCAACAACTAGGAGACAAGACAAGATTAGGGTGTTTTTTTCTGCACTAAGTCACAAGAATTCAGTATCTTATGAAAGAACAACCAAGTAAAAACCTTAACCCGAATAGGAGCACGTGATTTTTAGATAAAGTCAAAAGATTTGAAAATAAGATTATTTGGACACTGAATCAAAGACTGAAAGAAAGAATTATAGGAGAAACCCTTCGAATCTGCATTCTAAATTTGAGAATCCAAATTGAAAAGGATTTGGAGAAAGGTTTAATAAGGAATTGAGAAGCTCCGAAAGATGTTCACAATCTCTGTCATTCAAATTTCTTGTAAATCTAAAATTCTAATCAATTTGAGATCCTTCCTCAGACACTAAAATATGCTTTATTTTCAACTCTTCTCCCACACTAGACTATATAATTTTGGAAAGTTGACTTCCAAAGGCAAGTCACAACAGTACTTGTCTTCCAAAAACCTCACTCGACTACCATCCCCCACCTTCCGACTTACTCTCCCAAGAAAAGAGTTCAATCCCTAAGAAATAAATTTCGAAGAATTCCTATGAGTGCCTCTAGTGACAAGGTTACAATCCCAGCCATTGGATTGCAATCCATATTTGCTCCTAATAATTGTGGCCCACAGAGAGTCTTGTTCCAAAGGAAACCTCTATAACCACTTAAAAGAGGTTGATTTTTCTTCAACAAGTTCCAGTTTCCAAAACCCCATCTTTTTTTTTTTTTTTTTTTTTAAAGAAGACAACCTTCCTAGCAACCAGATTATCAACCGAGTTCCTCTCCAAGCCATCCCACAAAAACCACCTCATGCGAGCTTCAATCTCCTTAACAACACCCACTGGAATCTTAAAAAGTGAGTGGAAATAAATTGGGATGCTCGAAAAAACTGATTGTATAAGGGGTATGTCTTCCTCCCCTAGAAAGAAATCCTTTTTTTTTTTTTTTCCAACTATCCAATCTTTTTGAGATCTTTTCTAACACTGGATTCCAAAACCCTCTTGATTAGGGATTTCCTCCTAATGGTAAGCCCAAATATATCATTAGCCAAGAGCCCCTTCACAACCCAACTCCGGGGCCATACCTTGAATCACCTCCTCCTCCATGTTAATCCCATTGCATCTGCTTTTCCCCATATTTATTCTCGCACACGTGGAGAATTTTAAAATCGTAATCGTATTTCGAAAATTCTCATTCGAGGGTTCAATAAAAAATAGAGTATTGTCTGCAAATTGAAGATGAGATACCTGAATATTGTACCTGTAGACTCTAAACCCATTGACTAAATTCAGTTCCCCCACCTTTTTCATCAGCCTACTTAGACCATCAACTAATAATGTGATAAGGAAAGGAGAAAGCAAGTGCCCTTCTCTTAATCCTCTAGAAGCTCCAAATCTACCTCACAGTTTACCATTGGGCCAAAATGGAAAAAATGGTCGAACTAATGCAACCCATGATCCATTTACTCCATCTTTGTCCAAAACCCTTCTTTTCCAACACTTGCCTAAAAATAAAAATAAAAATAAAAATAAAAAAAAATAAATTAATTAATTAACATGCTCATAGGCCTTCTTAAAATCTCTCTTAAACACTAATCCTTGTTTGCCATCCACTCTATATTCTTCAACAACCTCGTTTGCCGCCAAAATAATATCCAATATCTGTCTACCCTTTATGAATGCACTGACTCTTAGAAATTGTATCCTCTCAGGGTATGTTTGGTTGAAGCCGATTTCGTTCTATTGTTGACATGAATTTCATTTCTATGTTTTTGTATGCAGAAATTGATGGTTTCTTTTTCTAGATTTAGTTTGTTCAGATTTTTTGTTTTTCATATATGAGTTTGTTCTTTAAAATGATTTTATTGCGTAGTGATTACAGATTTAGAGGTGTTCTTTGATTATGGTCGTTTTTTAGATATGGGGTATTACATAATTGTTCTTAGACGATGATTTTTTCCACATTTAGGTAAACTCTAGATTGTGTTTTTTCATATGTTGTAGTTGTTCTTCGGCAAAGAAAATTGTATTTTGAACTTGATTAATATTGAGAACAATCTCATGAAAAAAAAAAAAAAAAAAACCAAAAACAAAAAGAACATTGATTATGTAATTTGACTTTTTTATTAAGGGCAATTTTGTCAACACACAATTAATCTCATTTTATTCTGAAGTCATTCCATAACTTCAATCAAACAAAAGAATTAATTTTTGTTTTTAGCATATTTCAATTCCATTTCATTATCCTTCCTATTATCATTTTCATTACCATTCCGCCACTGCAACCAAAGGCACCCTCACTTCCTTCAATTGATTGACCAACACTGTAGCTATTATCTTGTAAAGGATTGAGACTATACTTATCGGTCTAAAATCCTTCACTTTCCTGTATCCTCCTCTTTTTTTTTTTTGAATGAGACAGATAAATATGTCGTTTGTATTTCAGTTTACTACTATGTCGGAATAAGGAAAGTAGGATCATTGACTTTGCAATCCAATCAACCCGGTCAATATAAGGATTGAATTAGATTAGGAAAGTTTCTATAGGAAAATTTCTTGTTTCCAGAAATAAAGATTCTGAAAATCAGGAATCTCTTCAATCAAGGGATTTTACACCAAAGTCATTGGTGTGGTTTCCTTATAAATTATTGTATATGCTGTACAGTTTACAGATGAATAAAAATTAAACCTTTTCTGCCCTATACCTTCGTGGTATCAGAGCCGAAATAAGCCTTCCTCCGTGGCTAAAACAGCGAAATAAGCTTCCTCCTTCATGGCTAAAACAGCCTTCCCTGTTTCAGAGGAAAGAGAGTCTTCGGCAACTTCAGGGAGCAGCGCTGTTATTGGTGAATCATCCAGAACCACCATGAGTGGAGAGAGAAACGTTTTGAGTCTTTTATGTGTGTTTAGATTAGGTTAGATTTAAATTTAGATTAGATTAAATTATATTAAATTAGATTTATATTAATTAATTAAGATTAAGATTAATATAAGATAAATGTGAGGGTTTTTTATGCTACATATTCAGTACATATTCTCCACGCTTTACATTTTTTAGAACAAATTAAATAGTTACACAAATTGTTGAAAAAAAAAAGTAATGAAGAGAGGAAAAAAGTAGCAAAGTCAAAGACGAAAAAAAAAAGGGAATAAAAGATAGAAGATCTGCTTAATCCGTTTGTCTCGATCATGAATTTTATAAGGTGTTTTAAAAAAATAGAAAATTTTAAAAAATATAATGTTTGAACCGGACAGGGCCGACCCATCCCTAAAAAAAGAGAGATTGACTCAGTCTGACTTTAAATTCAAAAAATTTAGGGTCAGATCGGGCCCGGAGTAATAATAACGGATCTCGGACTAACCTATTTAGTCTGATCTGAACAACTTGCAGCTCTAGCAATGAGCATTGTGCTTTTGCATATGATGGAAGGAGTACGCTGAAAAATGTTCGCATTGGATTATAGTTGCATGACAAAACCCATCCTCAACCAGCTAAGAGCTAATGAAAGTTGTTTTATGGATTAGTAATCAGCTTCCTTTTGATACGTTCAGGAAATTTTTGACGCAAGCAACAAGGGAAAAGAAAGAACTAACAAAGAATTTGCATAAAAACTGGACACTGCGAACTGTAAAATCTTTTTTAGCAATCGATTGATTACCGAATTCAATTATTTTTGTCTGCCACTTGATTGGTCTTCTAATTAATTGGTACAATTTATTCTCTAAATTTTAAAAACTCTCATTTTATTCTTAAAATTCTAAAACCGTGCCCACTTAACCCCGTTCGTAATTTCTATTAAACATAGATAGAAAAAAAGATATTAATGTCATTCACATTTTATCCTCTAAATTTTAAAAACTGTCATTTTACTCTCAAAACTTTAAACTATATCCATTTAACCCATTCGTAATTTCTATTAAACATAGATAGGAAAAAAGAAATTAATGCACTCCCATGGCTTTGTAAAAAGAGATTAATGCACTCACGTGGCTTTATCTGTTAAAAGTTCCGTTAAAAATAAATAGATAAAAATTAATAGCATCGCTTAAGCTCCTCCTTTTCCACGTAACTTAACAGAAAATTCTTTAAATAAATAAATAAAAAAAAAAGAGCAATTCATCGCTGTAATCACAAAAACTGACGCACTCTTGTTGAGCAAAGCTACTTACAGATTTTATTTATAACCTTCACTAAATTTATTAATTTCTTTTTCTTCACTCTTTTAAGAGCCTGTCGATAGCCTCAAATAGTAAAGGCGGTTCGATTCCGGGTTTTTAATGTAAAGCAACGTCTTTAGCAACCAAAAAAAATATGATTAAGCAACTGCCCGAAATTTTTACATTTAAATGGGGGGACAGAACGCAAATATTTGAGGTTTTTCTCCCCTCAAAATTTGAACGGAGGATCGTTATCAAATGTCGTCATCCTTAAAATACGTATTTCTGATCAAATAAGCCCAAAAAAATGACAACTAAACAACCATTGCAGAAGCCATAAACGGTCACGTAACAAAATCGAACACAAGTACACCAAAAATGGATAAAGAATAGAGTGAAGAGTGATGTCAACAAAGATGAAATGCCAAAAATCCATGAACAAATAACGCACAGAACAAACCAAAATCAATCTAAGTATACAACCGTTCATACAGCAAAGAAAAATCTGTATATATAATCAACATTCACCAGTGAATGGAGGAGATGAATGCCACAAAACGCAACCCATTTATAGATTTAGAATCCGACCGCTCCAACCATAACATGACCACTGAAAACTCACCATTCAATACTTGTATAGAAGAAAATGAGATTAAACTAAACCGTCTATAATACAACGAATGATCATCTCAGAACTCTTAGCAGAACATATGCCGAAACACAAGGACCAAAGAAGATACATCAGAAATGAACACTAATGTAAACCATTACACGAAACTAGTACGGAAATAGACACAAGATAAGTATAAAAGTTGAAATATGAAATCAAACATCAAACGAAACAACGAGTGAAGGTGGTAGCTAAAAGAAACTACACAAAACCAGATTCTAAGTTAATTTCATATTGATAATTACCAGTAACTACAGTGATTAATCACCGATCCAACATACAAACATAAAAGTTGTAAACTTGTCAAATGAACAATCAACAAGTGAAAATCTAAAAAACATCCCATCAGTCTTGCCCAGTTAATAATATTTCAAGCAACACTGCTGAGTTCTCGACAAAAACAAGGGTAACACGCCAAAATTCAACCAAACAAGTGAAATCACGAAAACAATGAAGATCACGAAGATCACTCGTTACTCATTATCACTGTAACTAGAATACTAAAGGCGGAAAACACATGAAATGCTAATAACTAAAGCTTCAACTCATTATCATCTAAAAGGTAGCTCCATAAAAGATCAAAGCATATAATCCAACTGAAAATCACTCTAATTAATCAACGAAAGCTAACAGAAAATGGACTCGTATGAGTTCTTACAACTTGATTCTGGGAGAATACGAAGCATAAGTTGTTTAAAAAAGAAAAATATCAAAATTCTTCATTAAATAAGAACATGCCAAATGAGAAAGGCGCAGATTCTGCGAGCAGGGACCTCAGAAGCCAAGCTTGGTTCGGCGCCAGTGCCTGCGCTTCGCGTTGTACCTGAAACACAAATGTAATTCAGAACCAAAAATACACAAAAATCAAAACAAAAAAAATATTAAAACCAAAAAATGTAAAGGAAAAAGAATTTTTTACCTGATGGTGTTATCGGTGCGCAAACGGATCCAATGAGGGATGGGCCTGTTCTGCCTCATCTTCTTCGCGAGCTTCTTCTTGATACGGAAGGTTTTGTGCGACGGCTGCGAATTCATTGACCAAAAAACATTTCAGAAACTCATTCGATTTCCATAAAAACAGATTGTAAAGCTAGTCGATTCACATTTATCAACAAGAAATTAATGTAGAATGAGAGAGAGAATCACCATTTTCGTCTTCAGAAATCGCGGCTGCGAGATGTCGAAGTAACGAGCGGCGAAAGAAAAATGCGAGCGCAGAAACCCTAGGGTGTTAGAGGAATGGCCCTTTTATATAGGAAGTGCAAGAAAAACGACAATTGATTGGTGTGCCAGCGGTGCGCTAATGGAGCTCACTGACGTTATCTAATAGGCGGTGGGCCCTTTTACTTAATTGGAGAGGAAGAAATTACTTGTCGTTTGAGAATAGGCGTCGTTTAGTTGTTTGATCAATGTCCTTGAGGGCCGGTTTTTATCAAAGATAAAATTAGAAAAATGCGCTCTAAACTATCTCCAATATAAATAACAAATATTATCCACTCCATAATCATCCCTGAGTGGTATATAAAGAAAGTTTCGTGGTAATTTTATATTAATAAATAAAAAATAACATATTTATTATACTATTTTATTTTATCCTCTTTTTATATGTAATACTAAATAATTTAAAACTTGACTTCGTTTTAGTGATAAAATAAAAAATTTAATAATTTACCAATCGATAGCAATCATATGTAAATGGAAGATGTTCTTATATCTTAGCTTGTCTCTTCAGTTTTGTGCTCCTCTTTTACAATTCCGTCCCATTTCAAATTGAACTTGAAAAAAAATAAGAAATTGAGGCAAATATCTAATAGTGCTTGAGAAGACAATTATGCCAATGTTCCCGTTTAGTTCGCTGATTTAAGTTTTTAATTCGAGTTAAGATGTGATGTTATGTGAGAGCTTTTTACTGTAGCAAAAAAGTTAGATATGATTGTTTCTGAGAGCTTTTTACTATAGCAAAACTCGAATTCTAAACTCGAATCAGCGAAGTGAACGGGAACTATTATTATTTTATGTGTGTTTTTTATGAGAGAAAAACACCATAGAAAATCATGAATCATGATTCAGAATCAGGAACGAATACAGGAAATAAACATCTCTTAAACTAAAAGTTTGACTAAATTACAATACAATAGTCTTGTACCAACGTATCTTATTTGTATCTTTGATTTTTTTTTCTTGGAAAAAAAAACTATGCTATAATAAAGTCTAATTATAATTTTTGAAGTTTCAGAGTCCAAAATTTCTGAATTTGTATAGTAACATAGTTGATTTTTGATTTATTAGAGATTTTGAATTTGAAAATAGTTGATTTTTCATTTATTAGAGATTTTGAATTTGAAATCAAAACTAAGGTAGTATAATTAATTTTTTTTTTTTTTTTTTTTTTTTTTACAAAAAATCAAGTAAATGTCGTAATGCTGAGATTAGATGAACTCTCGGCCTTATGATCTATATAAATAGGATAAGATTAGCGAAAGACAAGTATATTTTACTAATTTTTGAACTCATAACTTCGTACTGAGATTAGATGAACCCTCGGCCTTATGATCTGTATAAATAGGATAAAATTAGTGAAAGACAAGTATATTTTATTGATTTTTGAACTCATAACTTCGTATTAATTTTGTTCGCAATTTGTATTTCATATCAAAGATTTTTTTTTTTTTTTTTTTTTTTTTTTTGCAGTTACCAAATTCTCAATTTGAGTTATAAGTAAAGAACTAAAGTGAACAACTTGCAAAAAATTGACATGGATACATTGTATAGAAGATGTTCTTATTTCTTAGCTCGTCTCTTAAGTTTTATGCTTCCCTTTTACAATTTTGCCCCATTTGAAATTGAACTTGAAAAAAAAAAAAAAAAAAAATTAAGAATTGTGGCAAATATCTTATAGTGCTTAATAATAAACGTGGTGTTTGCCTGGACAATTGATTGGAATGGAATGGGCCTTTTAATTCGAGTTGAATGGTTAAACTCTGAGTTCAACTCTCATCCTCAATTCAATATTTCAGACCAATCCTCTACAGTAAAAAACACCTCACAGTTGAGATTTGGTCGTTCTTGCGTGTTACAAACTTTTTCCGCCCTTATATTTTCCTCCACTGTTGCCGTTGAAAAACGCCTAAAAAAGTTTTCTAATTATTGTATACTTCTTCAATAAGATATTAGCTTTTGTATTATTTGTTATACATTATCATTTAAAAAAATTAATTACCATCTTTTGGGAAGTGCTGCACAAAATTTTTTCTTTAAAAAATAGGTACAGGTTGTAACTCTTAATGCATTATTATTTTTTAAAAGTCAAAATTCTAAATACTAATTTGAATTATATTCCATGTTTGAATTAAAACTTTAAATGCACAATTAAATGCCAATTTGTAGTTAAATCTCTCTATTAGAATTTTTCTGTTCAAATCAACACAATTTAAATTAATAAACCAAACAGGGCTTAAATTATGTCTTTCAACATATATAAAATAATAATACAATTTCTCCCTTCTTAGACGGACGTTTCTCAATAACTTTCTTTAAGTTAAACCTCCTTAAATTTATTAATCAATCAAGATATTTTTTAATTGAATAATAATTTATCACATTGATTAAAATTGGGACCAACAAAAAATATTATTTAATTGATATAATTAAGGATGGTCCTATTCACACTCTATTTTTACTCTTTACACTTTCCTTAATTAAAAATTTCTTATTATAAAAGACCCATAAATAAAATGACAAAAAAGGACAATAAACTTAATTATATATTTAAATTTTATTACAAAAGGGAAGTTAATAGAGAGTCTTTTTTTTTTCTCTCCACACACCCCATATATCATATTATAAACTATTTCTATTTAAAAAAACAAAGCTAAAACCTAATTTTCACTTTTCAATATCTATTTTAAAAAAATTTACATGGATGTATGTTTAATTTTATTTAATTTTTTTTTTTTTTTTTTTTTATTTGTTAATCTATCTTTTAAGCAAATCATTTTATCTTTTTTTTTTTTGTTTTTATAATGCCAGAATATGAGGTTTTTTTTTTTTTTTTTTTTTTTTTTAAATGCCGATTGTATTCATTAGGTGATATCTTACTGCATTTTTGTTTGTTATCGAGCCTGATCAATATTCAATAAATATAATACAACTCAGTTTAAATTTTTAATTATTTTTTATACCTTCATTATTTTTTATTTTTTATTTTTATTTCCCTGTTGAACTTAAAAAAAAAAAAAAAACACGATGCCTAAAGTTTCAAACAAAAAATAAAAAGATATAAATAAAAATAATATTAAAGTAATAAATTAATTTCTGTGGGTGTGTAGTTAAAAATAAGTGTGAAGAATAAAGATGTGAGTGGCTGTAGATAGAAAAGAGGGGTGTAAGTCAAAACCATATTTTATGATTTTATAAAAAAAAATAGTTAGGGGTAATTTTGAAATAATAAGGTGTGTAGAAAGAAAATGGAATCATTTAAATATTATGTGGGGTGTGAAAAGTTTTTTTTAAAAAAAGGTGCGATTTAGGACTAGTAATATGAGTCACGACACAAATTTAAAGGGTTAAGGTTGAAAAATAAGAAGTTCGGGTTAAAATTAGATCAACCTAAAATTGACATGAAAAAATGGTCAATTTTGAGTTGAACCCGCCTAATTCAAACATGACACGAGTCAATTTTGATGGATGTTATTGTGCCCGCCTATCACAATAGTTATACTTAAAATCTTATACTATTTTTTGCTTAATTTTAATGGATGTTATTTTATTTTAACATGTTATGAATTTTAAATCCGGATTCATGAGTCAATTTCGTATATCGGATTATTTTCATGTCGTCTTGTGTTAATTCATAAAGTAATCATGTCGTTTTGTGTTACGATTTTAAAAAAAAAAATAATCATGTTTGAGTTTACTGTAAATTTAAAATAAAATTATCAAAACACTGTCATGGCCGCCGTGTGCGAATAGAATGAGGTTGTATTCTACTTTAAAACAAAGGGAGAAAGAGGAAAATATGCTAAGACTTAAAGATGAATTAAAATTAATAGGTCAATAGTTTACATAAGTTAATAAATAGGCAAAATTATTGTTTTCCTCAATAACTTGTCGGGTTATGAACCATAACTTGACAAGTTATTATCCATAATTTACGATTTTTGTCCATAACTTGTCTGGTTATGAACCATAACTTGACAAGTTTATCCATAACTTATCTGGTTATGAATCATAACTTAACAAGTTATGATCTATTAATTTTTATAATTAAATATTAGTCTATATACTTTTTTAAGCTTTTTATATTAGCATATTTTTTACTATTTCCAAGGTTGTATTTGTATTGTATCTCCTATTGAAAAGCTCATGGGCCTGCTAACTTTTTATGTCGATTGGATCTCGAGGCCTAGCCCATTAATTGGTCTGTGTAACAGGTAATCTGGGCTTTGCTTGATCTACAAAGCCCTTATGTGGTTCTTTTCCGTACCGTTTTGTGCTATTTATTTCGTTTTAGGTTTATGTTAAGTTTTGCTATCGTTATTTTTCGTCCATCATTTGTGCCGTTTTCATTTATATTTTTGTCGTTTCGTGCTTAAGTGTAGTTTTCAGTGAAATGTATCTTTCTCGTCGTTTCTTGCTTTTTTGGCTATGATTGTCGTTTGCCTTTGGCTTGTTGTTTGTGTTATTTTTGTCAATTTCGTTTGAGAAAATTAGGAAATGTGACCCTTTTAACTCGTCTCTTTAGTTTTGTATAATTCTTTTAAAATTTTTTCCTCCTTTAAGTTAATAACATAAGAGAAAAGATAAAGATAAAAGTTTTATAATGTGTGTGCTCACTTCCGTGGATTCCTCATGATTTTCCTTTTTAGTTTGTTATGGGAATAAAAATTCATCATCCAAACACAAAACAAACTTATTGCATGTACAGAAGCTCCATCCATCTTTAATACAGACTTTTAAACTAATTATTTTTTTGCATTTCAAATATTAAGATTATTTTTATAAATACCCTCAAACTATATACTATATTTTAAAATGCACTCTGATTTTTTAAAATAATTCAAAACACCCTCTTAATCTATTGAAAAAAGATCAAACTATCCCCTCCGTCTCAATCCGTCTATACAATTAACAGAATGCCACATGGCAATCATTAAACAACAATTAAAACCCTTAAATTCTAATTAAACATATAAAAATGCTTGAATAGTTAAAAAAAAAAAAAAACAAAAACAAGAGAAAAGGGGAGTTGTCGATTCGATCTGCCATAAGAATATCGCCGAGATTCTCGGCTCTTTTCTTGATACCAGCACTGGGCTTGCAGTGAGGGAGATTGTAGTAGGTAAATGGAAGCTCAGTTTTAATGGAGGTCAAGGAATTAATTTTGGCCTTTGGAATATGTGTGCATGTAGCTTCCTGGGAGATAAAACCCATGACATGTGCAAACAGGACCAAAAACACAGAAGGGCAGCGGATTGAGGGCCATTTCGAACTAATCGACAAACATGGTCTCTTGCTTCCAAGTTCTAATAACGAGTGTGTGATGAGACTTTTCCCACTTTCCTGGTAATACTTCCCATGAACCAAATAGGCATAAACGTTCAGAACATAGGGAAAAAAAAAAAAAAAAAAAAAAAAAAAAAAAGAGAGAAAATTTAAACGAATCAGTTCCCAATGATCAGGAATCCCTAGATTTATGCTGTTGAACCTCATGTCTGGATCCACGGCCGCCAAGCACCATTGAATCGCACGTCAAGCATCATCGTCGCTTGAGCAGCCCAACATCTGTCGTTGTCGTCACAAGCCAAGCCTTGTCGTGCGAACAACCCAGCCCCCTCGCTCCTACCTCCATCGCCACACCTTCTTAAACAAAACCGCTTCCGCTAATGGGTCCGAGACCACCGTCGAGAGTGAGAGGATGGGTTCGATAAGAATGGCTTCGCGACGGGAAGGTAGAGCGTCAACAAACATGGATTTAGATTTGAGTTTGTCATTAATTTCTTGGGTTTTGTTTTACGGGGGTTTCCTGGAGTTTTCATTCGATTTTTCTTTTTTATTTAAAAAAAAAAAAAAAAAGCTCACTGATTTGTCCAACTTCTGAGTTTTGTTAACTTAACCTTTTTAATTTAATAGCTTTTTATTTATAACACCTTTTATTAACCTCTAATACTCATTTATCAAATAAAAAAAAATCTTTAATACTCATTTGTAATACCTTTTATTAACCTCTAATACTCATTTATCTTTTTTTGTTCAATCTCAAGATCCAATATGTAGTAGATGTCCATGGATCGATTGTCCCATTTCAAGATCCAATATGTAGATGTCTAAAAAAACGTTAGACTTCATTCATTGAACTCCCCCTACTTTTATAGATTAATGTGTCTCAAACTATTTCTCGTATATAGTTTTCGTTCTCCTGAATTAATCCAAAAAGTTTATTGATATTACACACTTAACTTTAAAGTTATAAACTCACATTTATGTAAAATAACATTTCATTAAGCAATAAAGCATGAAACTTAAAGAAGAATTGAATACAAAAAATTTAATATAACAAACCAAAATCGGTAGATCCGTTGACGTCGTAGTATAGGGATTCAAGGTCTGATGATAGACACAATTTAAAGTATTTCTCTCTGCTCGTTTAATTCTCTCTTTACGGTTGACTCTCCTAAAATGACTGTAGCAAACTTTCTGTAAAGACTGATCTCAAAAAACTAATATTCTTCCAAATCAAGCTCGTCAAAGTAGACGATCTAGCAAAAACCATACAAAAGATAAAAAAAAAAAAACACAAAATCCACACAAGGTTAGAGCTTAGTAGGGGAACACAAATAAAATCAACAAAAACAACCAATGCCACACGAATATAATGTATTATAGGGGAAAACAAACACCAATACTGGCAAAATGACTTCCTTTTAGTCCATCAACTACTAAAATAAGATAAGAAAATATCAACACAGACTCCACCATCTTGTAGATCGGTTAACGTGGAGCACGTGAATGTATTTTAGAGACTGGTTAACTGAAAACGCGCTTTCAGTAGCCGATCATACTATTCTTCTTTTTCTATGCCCTTTCTTTCAAATTCTCTCTCTTGAATTCTCCTTCTTCTCCCTCCTTCTCTCTCATATAAACTCACATTTTTAGTTGCACATTAATTTCAATCTCGTACCAACAATAAAAATCCTCAAAAAACACATCATTTCGTGGTTAAGAAGAAAAAAAAAAGTGATTCGCACTTTATTCTCTTTGTATGTAATTATATAGCCCTAACTATGTACCAATCGTATGATGATAAATATTGTCTAAGACTTTAGAGGAGTTGGTTCAGAGACGAATTTGACACCAACGTATTAATATGAGAACTTGAGCCACGTATCTCGTATTTGGCCAAAATAGAACAATACTAATACTTGGAGGGCCATTTACATTTTACCACTAGAAAAAATGGTTGAACTTACTCATAAAAGGTAGGAGTTTAGATTTTTATCCTTTAATTTTAATAAATATTATTTTAGCTAATATAGTTATTTGATTAAAAAAAATATTAATTAAGTATAAAGAATAAAAATTTAAATTCATACGCACTAAGATATTTATCTCTTTTTCCTTTTTGACTACCAACCCCCTAATTTTCATGCATAAGATTAGGGCCGTCAATCAGGATAATGATACGGCGACACGACTCGAAACCCACACAAAGTTAACGGGTTTGGGTTTACTATAAATGGATTTGAGTCATAACCGGGTTGACACGATTAACACGATTAATAAATGTGTTGGGTTAGGGTTGACCTCCTAACACGAGGTGACACGAATTAACACGATTAACTATATGTGTTATTTGAAATCTAATGATCTGTGATATAACATTAAAGTTTATATGACAAATAAAATACAAATAATGTGAATTTTAATATTTGTAGGTAAAATTCATTTATTTTTCTTTAAGGAAAAGATAAATTGATCAATAAACATGTTAAACATGTCTTAATCGTGTTAAATAAGTTATTATTATATTATGTATTCATTTAATGTATTAATTTAAATGAATTATGCAGGTTGACACTATTAACGTGATTAATAAATAAGTTGTATTTGAATTGAGATTTTTAACACGTTTAATAAATAAATCGTGTTTAAATTAATATTTTTTAACATAATTAATAAATAAATTAATACAAATATAACCTACTAACACGAATCGCCGCCCCTACATAAAATATGAAAGTGATTGTTATGAACTCTCTCAGTAACTTTCGTGGAGCTAATTAGACGTTAAAGTCACATCTCAGTTAATTATTGCTTAGCTATTGAACCACATGGGTTTAGCCTGGATTCTCACCACTAAGCAAATCCTCGGCACAGTGTGCGTTCTAACATGTGCTTGGGCTTGACTAAACATTTGTGGGCCCAGCTTTTGGTCTCTTGCCCAATTTGGGTTCCCATTCTTAGCTGTGGCCAACTCTGGGTAAAACACGCATTTCATTTTCAAATTTTGGTTAAAACAATAAAAGTGACAAATCCAGAAGCTCATCTTTCAATCTAAATTGTCTGTCCCCAATGAATTTTAGTAATCATCAATATTTCTTTTGTGATTATTAGGATAACTATATAATAATATATGAATAACCAAACAGCAGGATTGTTTTGCATTTTTTTTATTTATAAATTTACTATAATTTTGACTATATTTAACCTTCAGAAACATACATTATATTATCAATGGAATCGTAAGGGATCCTACAGTAATCCATTTTTGAACAAAATGCAAAACAGATTGTGTGCTAGTGAATAGGGAATTGGACAGATGGGATTGGGATAATATCCCTTTCAAAGTCCGTTAATGATGAGCTTTTATTTTGTTGGTGTTCAAAGTTTGAAGCATTAGGACTAATCTCGCATAGGCAAAATCCCATGGACTGCGGAGAAGGACGACAGACATATCACGTCACAATCAACCTTAATCCTTAACCGTATACACACACACACACACAGATATATATATATATATATATATATATATATATATATATATATTATCATTCGTCCAATTACGATTTCCTTGCTCAGCAATGAAACCGCGTTAAGACTTTTTAGTGCTTGGATTTAATATGTAATCAACTACGTATTTGTTATCCTTGACCACTTCCTCCATAAACGAAGGAAGAAAATATGTTGACAAAAAAAAAAAAAAAAAAAAAAACAACTACCCCTGATTTCAGGCTTGATGAGACAATAAGATAATTAGCTAGATATTTACTCAATATAAAAAAGGGGCGAATTAGATTGACTGTGCTAAAGAATAAGAGCACTTTTATTCATCAGTTAGGATGTAATATTCAGTTGTAAACTCATGTAAGACACACAACATTACCTACTAAGTTAAAAAAACAAAAAACAAAAAAAAAAAAAAAAAAAAAAGTCATGGAACATTTTTCACTCGATAACGCAATTTGATTAATTATCCCTTTTAAATTAGAAAGGACAAAACGAAATCAAAAGAAAAAGAAAACATTACATATGCTTCCGAAGCAGGAATAAATGGCTTGAAAGCAACTAAAGAAATGAAAATAAAAATAATGATTTCTTCTTCTATATATTAAATTTGGTCAATTTGAAATCTATACGAAAAGAAATAAATATAGACATAGACATAGACATAGAAAGCAGGAATAAATGGCTTGAAAGCAACTAAAGGAATGAAAATAAAAATAATGATTTCTTCTTCTATATATTAAATTTGGTCAATTTGAAATCGATACAAAAAGAAATAGACATAGACATAGACATAGAAAAATAAAAAAAAATAAAAAATATATGTGAAAATGTTATGAAAACTAAAAAAATGTAAAATTAGGAAGAAAAACTTTAGAGAAAGAAAGTTTCATTAATCTTGTAAAGGTATATAAAATGAAGAACCTCAGAACTCTATTTATAGGAAAATATTTGGCACTATTCACGATTACTATTTGCACAGTAAGATTCTGACATGAACAATAACTTTGACTGAGATTGACAGCTATTATTCATAACAATTCCCCTTAGATGTCCATTATTCATGATGCATCATTAAAAACTTTGTTAGGAAAAACCCAATGGGATAAAACTCATAAACGGAAAAATAGTACATCATTTATCTATACGTGTTTATGCTGCCTGTTAAAAACCTTATCGTGAAAACCCAGTGGGATAAAACCATAATAAGAGAAAAAAAATACAGCCACATAAACTCTCTCTCAAGTTGACATGTATAGGCATTCCTTATGAATCACGCAGATGACGCGTCCCGATACTGTGGATATGCTTTCTGAATGTTATAGTGGGAAGTGTCTTTGTGAAAAGATCTGTTGTATTGTCACTTGATCAAATGTATTCAAAGTGCCTTTGTGCCTTTGGGAAGTGCCTTATTCTTTTCGAGCTCTTAAGAGTATGAGAAGAACTTCAGGGGTATGCGTTTCATTCTGTCGCTTTTGACGTAACATTCCTTTATTTAAGCGACACATGGTGCATTGTCTTCAAATAATACTGTTAGATCTTTACTGATAGATAGTCTGTAAGTTTCTTGCATATTTTGAGTCATTGACCTCAGCCATACACATTCTTAACTTGCTTCATGGAGTGCAATAACTTCGGCATTTTGAAGAAGTGGCAACAAGTGTTTGCTTTTGTGAATGCCATGAAACAACAGTACCTCCACATGTGAACACATATCGAGTTTGAAACTTGGCTTTATGTGGATCTAACAAATATCCTATATATGCAAAACCAATCATCTCTTGTTTTGATTCGTTAGGATAAAATAATCCCAAATCAAATGTTCCTTAAAGATAACATAATATATGCTTAATTTCATTCCAATGTCTTCGTGTAGGAGTTGAGCTAAATCTTACTAATAGATCAATAGCAATAGTTATATCTGGTCGGGTACAATTAGCAAGATACACAAGAGCTCTTATTGCACTTAAATATGGCACTTCAGGATTGAGGACTTCTTCATTACCTTTGGAAGGGCGAAATGGATCCTTTTGAACATTAAGTAATCTAACAATCATTGGAGAACTTAAAGGGTTTGCCTTATCCATCTTAAAGCATTTTAAGACTTTTTTTAGTATAGTTTGATTGATGCACAAGTATTCTACTTTGAAGGTGCTCAATCTGTAAACTAAGACAATATTTCATTTTTTGAAGGTCTTTCATTTCAAATTAATCTTTTAAGTATGTCATAACTTATTGAATTTCTTTATGCGTTTCAATGATGCTCAAATCATCGACATAGACATCGAATATAACAAAACTAGATGTTGCTCTCTTAATAAAAACACATGGGCATATGAGATTATTCACATATCATTCTTATGACAAATATTCACTTAATCGATTACACCACATGTGTCCAGATTGCTTCAACTGATATAATGATCTTTGTAACTTAATTGAATACATATTTTTAAGTTTTGAATTTAGTGCTTCAGGCATCTTAAATCCATCAAGAATTTTCATATAAATATCACTACTAAGCGATCTGTATAAATAAGTTGTAACAACATTCATAAGACGCATCTCTAAATTTTCAAAAACTGTTAGACTGATGAAATATCTGAATGTAATTGCATCAATTACAAGAGAATACGTTTCCTCATAATCAATTTCGGGTCTTTGTGAAAAATCTTGTGCAACAAGTCGAGCTTTATACCTAACTATTTCATTTGTCTTATTGCATTTTCACACAAAACCCCATTTGTATCCCACAGGTCTCATGGCTTCAGGCATTAAGATAGTAAGTCTAAAAACTTTACGCTTATTAAGTAAATTTAACTCAGTTTGTATAGCATCTTTCTATTTGATCCAACCGTGTCTGTTTTGACATTCAAAAACGGATCTTGGTTCTTGATCCTTAGTTCTGTTAATAATTTCACATGCCACAGAGTAAGAAAATATTTCATCAATATTTTTAATTAAATATTTACAAATTCATTTCGATTTTATAATCCTCCTATATTGATATGGTCAATAAAAATCTCATTATTCTTAAAACCTTCAGAATTTTCTACAATATTGAGAATCTCTTTGTTTGTATTATTTTGTGTTTCTCCTAGAACATTTTTCTTCAAATCGAGGTCATTATGCTCATTTGCTCCCTTTCTTTTTCAAGGGCTTTTATCTTTTAAACTGATAGATCTACCGCACTTTAGGCATGTTTTAGACAAATTAATGACTTCATTCTCAGATTGTCCTTTTGATATTTCAATCTGAGTGGGAGCATTTGTAGCTGGTACATATGTTTTAATCACCCTTTTTGTATTAGTGAATGCATATGGTAATTGATTTGCTAAGTTTTGTAAGTGCATAAACTTTTACACTTCTAGTTCACATTACTTTGTGTAAAGATTAAGATGCAACAATGATGGTTCACAACATGTAATTTCTTTTTTCAGCTATTTATTTTCTATCCCTAATGCTGGGAAGACTACCTTATTAAAATGAAAATCGACAAAATGTGACGTAAAAACATCACCAGTTTGAGGCTCAAGATTTCAGATGATAGAAGGGGATTCATACCCAACTTATATTCCCAGTCTTCTTTAAGGTCTCATCTTTGTGCATTGTGGTGGAGCAATTAGTACATATACTACACAATTAAAAATTCTTAGATGGGAGATATTTGGTCCTTGACCAAATGTCAGTTGTAAAGGAGACTTATTATAAGCACTTGTTCTGATGCGAATTAATGTCGCAACTGTTGGGAATAGTGTCCTGAAAGCATGAGATGTAAAAGGATATTTATTATTTATTTAATAAAATAGTTTATTCATCATTTTATGTGCATATATTTATGAATATTTTATGAATATCAAATAAAATTCCTTGATTATTTATGTAACCTTAAACATGGTATATAAGTGTTATATACGAGAGGATAATGTTTAAGGATAATAATCAAAAGTAATTGTTCATAGTGAATTTAATTAAAGTTCGGAATCTTTAATTAAAACATTATTAATACATGTCATTCCCATTTAGAATGGAACGGTGTTATCCGCACTGTTAATATGGCGAGATATTGAATGAGTGTATTTCGCATAATGAGATTATGTGGAACATGGACGCAGACACAATATGAATTTCTAATAATTTCCGTTAAGCATAGAAATTCTAATTGAGTCTACCGATGGTCATATCTAGAATGATCTTAATCCTGAGTTCTTAACAAACTCCTATTTATGGATTTATGTCTTTTGATTTACTCGGTACGGATTCCGAGACCCTGAATCCTATTCCTTGTATTTTGGAGACATAATGAAATAGGTAGCTGGGAATGTTATTATACGAGATGGAATCCATTCCTTCTTGAGAAAAAAGCGGATAAATAATTCTCTTGAGTGTTGATTCGATACTTGGATTAGTAAGAGCGCTCGTTCATGAATTTGTTTTATGAATCACTATCCATTAGAGAATCAATGGTACTCAAGGATAAAGATGTAATTAGAGAGGTTAACGGATTCTACCTGACTCTAATTATGAATTATTTATGGAGGATCGATCTATATGCAATGACTATATCAAATGGACACTTCACGGTTTAGAAGTAATTAATGTCTATAATTCCGAGAGTGCAATTCCAAGTTTATAGTGGAGTAACTATTGAATTAATAGAATTAATTAATTAATTAAAGTGTTTAATTAATTATTAATTTTATTGGAGCTCAAATTATAGGTCCATTAGTCCCCGCGTCGTCCTTGTAATTCTACCGCACACAAAGGACAAAATGGGAATTTTAGAATTACGGAATTCTAAAATTAAATACTCAAGAATAATTAATTGAGAATTAATTATTATTTAAATAATGAGATTATTTAAATGTGAATTTGAACATATCTAGATTTATCCATTTAAACTTATTTGATAAGTTGTTTAATTTAGAATTCAAATTAATTTAAGTTTGACTTAAATTCAATTTGAATCAATTAAAATTGAACTCTTGGATAATGGATAAAATATCTTCCTTCCTTATCTTATTTAGGTGCCACACACAAAGGGATAAAACCCTAGGGTGGCCGGCCAACTAAGGGATAAGGGGAAGGGATTTTTTGTTCCAAATTCAAAATTGGAGATAAGGATTTGATCCTATTTTGAAGATTGACTTCTTCTCTTTAAATATGAGATAAATGAAAGATTGTGTGACGATCTTAAAACACTTTTCAGCCCTAGTTTCCTAGTGTGGCCGAAATTTCTCATAGCTAAGAGAGAGAAAATATTTTTCTTCAAAAAAATTCCACATCGTGCATGCGTTGGTGTTTGTGGAAATTCGAGTGTTTTAGAAACCGTTTTGTCTCACGTGTGCCCACACACACGTCTCGTGGAATCAAGGAATTGACGTGGAAGACTTTGGTGTTCTAAACAAAAGAGCTTGGATCTAGGACTGTTCGTGGTCAAAGAAAATCAAGATATCATCCGAGTCGGCTACAAGGTATTTTTTCGGTTGATCCTTGAATCTTATAAATTAATGAGATTAATTTATTGGTGCATAAATTAATATAATCTATAGAGTATCTCAAAAGTTTTATGAAAATTTTTGTTATACACGATCCGCCTTTCCGCTGCGTTTCTGCCGCCGAATTCGATTCGGCAACCAACAGCAACATGTAAAATTGCATGATCCCATACAGAAATAAGTAGCTTTGTTCTCATTGTTAATGGTCTTGCAATAAGCTGGAGGCGTTTAATCAATGATTCAACCAAATCATTTTGTATAGGCACATGAGCAACAAGTTTAACTTTATCAAGTCCATAATTCCAATGGACATACAATAATTATTAAATGCTTGAAACGTGAATTCGCCAACATTACCAAGTCTAACTTTTTGATTGTATAGTCAGGAAATTGTGCCGTAATTTAATTATCTGAGCAAGAAATCTCACAAATGCCACATTCTGAGTTGATAATAAGCAAACATGTGACCATCTATTGGATGCATATATTCATACCATAAAGTATTAGAATGGTCCGCACATTGGGTGTATAGGCTCACATATATCACCTTAAATACTTTCAAGAAATGTGGGTGATTCTGTTTTAATTTTGGCTACTGAAGACCTTGTAATCAGTTTACCAAGAGAACAAGCTTCACATAGAATTTTATTCATTTGAAAGATTTGTTGGCCTTTTAATGAATGTCCATGTGAACTTTCCACGATTTTTTGCATCATTATTGAACCAGGATGACCCAAACGGTTATGTCATAAGGTTAATATTTGGGGATCTTCTTTAATTACCATGTGTGACTCTATCACATTTGTATATGTGTAATGTGATCCTGAAGAGAGCTTTAGAAGTTTTTCTAATATGTACTTCTTTCCTGATACGTTAGTAGTTAAATACATATATTTCTCATTCCTTTCAGTTTTAGATTATGTATCATATCTATGAAGATTTATGTCTTTGAAACTCAACAAATTCTTTTGGACGTTGATGAAAATGGAGCATCATTTATGAAAAACTCGGTTCCATTTGGCAATATAAAACTTGCTCTACTAGTCTTTTCAACCAGATCTACAGGACCTGATATTGTATTAATTATTGTCTTTACTGGTTTTAAATCAGAGAATTACTTTTCAAATTTTAGGATAGTGTGTGTTGAACTTAGCTCCATCCATATTAGGCTTCACCCAAAACTAGTAATAATGTCATAAAAATTTCATGAATTTTAAAAAAATACATAACATAGGACTTTATGTAAAGAAGTACAACATACATAGAACAGATCCAATACAAAAATAAAATGCTATGCAAATACATAAGAACATAATATCTTTATCTAGATGTCACTAATAGTTTTATCTGTAAAGTCATCTGTGAAATCTGAAACATCGAGATGGGTTGAGTCATTAATAGGATCATGGTGTTCATTTAAAATTTACTTCCTTTTATTTCTCCTTCAAGGATGCCTTGTAAAGTTTACAAAGATGTTCCAGTGTTTGACAAATTCTAGGCTAATGTCCTTTAGCACTGCATCTATAACATGAATTTTTAGGATTCCGAGAACAACTTGCATCAGCATCTTTTCTTTTGTCATGACGCTTCTTCAGGATCACGTCATTTTGTGAAGGGTTATAATAACCATTTCTACCACGTCCTCGACCAAGACCATGTGCACGAATGCGATTTTGCCCTCGTCCCGGATTTTTAGAGAATGCATCATTTGCTTCCAGAAATGCTACTGAACTAGTGAGATGAGACTGATGATTTTTTATTAATAATTCATTATTTTTCTCTGCCACAAGAAGAGTTAAGATTAGCTCAGAAAATTTCTTATAATCGTACAAACGGTATTGTTATTGCAAGATAATGTGAGATGCATAAAAAATGGAGTAGGTTTTCTCTAGCATTTCACCATCTGTGATATTTACTCCACAAAATTTAGGTGTGAAACAATTCTAAACACGGCAAAGTTGTAGTCATTGACTTTCTTAAAATCCTGAAAACGTAAATTATTCCACTCATCGCTAATGGTGGGAAGTACGACTTCTTTCTGGTGGTCATATCTCTCCTTCAAACTTTTTCAAATGAAAAGTGGATCTTTAACCGTGAGATATTTGCATTTCAAGCCTTTATTAAGATGTTTACGAAGGAAAATCATTGATTTCGCCTTTTCTTGTGGTGACTTGTTATTATTTTCTCTAATGGTATCGGTTAGACCCATTGACTCTAGATGCATTTCTACATCTATGATCCAAGACACATAATTCTTTCCCGTGATGTCGAGTACAATGGACTCAAGTTTGGCAATTTGACATAGTGATAACTATATTAGAACATCGATAAAACAAGAATCACAGTATTATTATTACAATAGAGATTACATGTTAATCATAATAGCAATAAAAAAAAGGGAAAATATTAAAGTATGAGTATTGTAAGGAAAAACTGAAAATTGTGTAGAGAATGATCTCCAATAAAAAGAGCAAAAATATAGAAAATGACTCCTAAATTAACAAACAAATCATCATCATATTCGTCATATTGTGAAAATTATATTAAGAATAGTTAAGAGGAGATGATAAGTGAAAGATAAAAGTATTAAGAAGGGGGAAGAGAAGATGAGAAATGAATCGTATGGGTTAAGAAAACCCACATTTTATAGAGTAAAAAAAACTAGCCGTTATATAGTTGTTAATAGTGGTGTAAAAATTTATTATATTACCATTAGAAGTGGAACAAAAATTACAATTGTATACCTCAAATGATGTAGAAAAATAAACAAATGAGAATATCAATATGTATGCAGAAAGTGTAATAAGAAATTATTACCTATAGGTGACACATCCATTCAATTATGAGAATATAAACATGCCAAACTACTCGATAAACCTTTCGAAGGGTGTATAACGAAAAAATTATAAAAATTATAATACGTTGGTGCCATAACCTTCTTTTATATGAATATAAAATAATACAGTATATTTACAAACATTTCACTTGAAATAATAAGGGTAAAAACTTATAGTAGTACTAGGGCTAGGACTTACTTTCTTTTGACTTTAAGATAAATGCTTGTAATTGGATCAGAGCCTACTTTCTTTGAATTAATGAATGTAGATAATCACACTAGGAATAAAACATTTGTGCTTATAACGTGTTATAAAAACTAAGAAAATGCTCTAAGAAGAACAATTTAGAGACAAAAACTGGAGAGATAGAGTTGAAGGTATATAAAATGAAAAGTCTTAGGACTTTATTTATAGGAAAATTTTTGATACTATTCACGGTTATTATTTGTATAGTACTTACTATTTACGGTTACTATTTACATAGTAAGATTTTGATATAAATATTAACTTTAACTGACTTACATAATAACTTTGAGTAAAGTAGATAGCTACAACTCAATAACAGAAAAGTATAGGTAAAGCTACTATTCATAACAAAAAAGTATACGTGTGTATGCAAGCTGCTAAATACACACATAGAAAAATAGACTACTGAGCGCAACGTTTGTGATTGATAGAAAAACCACATGTTATGCTGCTCATCTCACATCTTCCAAATTTCTGACGTTTTGTTATTTGTTCAATGAATTTATGTGTTTTGCATGTGAGTTTCTTTGACGTGAAGTAGGGCATAAAACCGTGGGAGGTTTTATTATTATGCTAAAAATTCTGCTGTGATCTAAGAGTATATACAAAAATGCATACAGTGGGTCCCATTTCCCGCGTTTGGATGTGGGTCCATCTTATTCCTGTGATTGAAGGATATATAAGTCTTGGGGTTAGCTGTAAACCAAGATCGAGACAAAGTTAAGTGTTTCCTTATTATTATTTTTCTTTGAAAAATAATGTTTCTTTAATCAGTGCATACAATGCTACATGCTGCTTGCTCTTCTTTCTTTTTCTAAATCTTTCTTAGGCAGGAAAAAAAAAAAAAAAAAAAAAAAAAAAAGAAAAAGAAAGAAAGAAAGAAAAAGTCTTCTCATAGGAAAAACGTAACGGTAATATTTTAAAATCCTAGTTAGCTTCTTTTATAATCCAGAAGAATTTTCTATATGTATTAAATAATTATTTATTTTGTATGAGATATGGCCTCCTTTTCTCTGTCATTTTCTTAATGGATAGACTTTTTTTTTTTTTTTTTTTTTACCCCCGATAAATTCATATTTTCATGGGACAGGTTCACCATGATAGGTTTATTAGAATGAACACCAAATATATTTTTTATATTTCTTTTGGACCGGACCATTTGGATTTTTGGATACCATATATCCTTTCATGTGCTGCTGATTATACTTGTAATCATTTATTTCTTGTGATTATAGATCATGATCTATTTATCTTTATTCCATAATATTCTTTCTTTTCCTGCCCTTTTGCTAAAAATTAACTTTTTTTCCTTTGAGACTCTGATTAACATGCCCATTATCAAACAAAAAAGTTTGTCTTGTCCAATTATATATATACTTGTTAAGAGATTAATTATGAGATAAGTTGGATGTTTATAAAAGGAATTGTAAACATAAAGTTTAATATTTACCTATTGGTAACGCAAGGATTGCTCAAGACAAATGGAATATGATACCAGTTAAATAAAACTTGTGAAATGGAATATTCAAAACATTACTACACGAGGATTTTAGAACAGTACTTGTACATTTGTGTATTTTATTTTCCTGTACTAGAAAGTTTCTCTCCTTCACCTTACCAAAAACATGCAAAACTAAAATTTGTACGTGCAAGGAGTTTGTGAATGTTAAGAAGTTTTCATTGATTTTACATTGCTTACAATGCCAGGTAAAGAAGTTTTCATATTTGCCATTACGTAAAATGATTTGGTAATTGCCAACTAGCCATAAATTCGATATGTCTCTTTAAATTTATGCAGCGTGGATTACAAAGATTAGGAGATTGTGGTTTTTGAGGAACATGCATAAAACAGTTGCATGTGGAAGGTTTCTGATCACAAGGAACCAACAAGAGTCAAAAAAAGCAGCTACCAATTTGTTTCTTATAATGATGTGTCTAAAAGCACTATAATTCCTTTATTTATATTAGCATATATATATGTGTGTGTGTGTGTGTGTGTGTGTGTATCTTGAGTTTATATCTATCTTCTTCCCAACGCTATATGCTCTTCTCACCGAGCAATATTATTAGTGAGCTGGAACTTGGAATTGTATACGTCAATAATATTCTTAACCACACGGTTGGTCCAACACGAAAAAAAAAAAAAAAAAAAAAAAAAAACAAAAAAAAAAAAAAAAACAAAAAAACATTGAGACATGGACAAACCCTAAAAGCACGACGAAAACTGCTCGTCTTCTCTGAACTTGATAAAATAGCACACCCATATGGCGATGTTTCCAATTTTAGCAGCCATTGGCATGAGCTGCATGCACACAAAATCAAGACACTAATTAATAAGACCAAACTAAAACCCGCCCCATTTCACGCCATGACCTAATTAACTACTGCGTTTTTTCTTTCTTTCTTTAATAAAAGTAGGGCATGCAATATATATATATATATATATATATATATATAATCAATTCTTGGTATCTTTCTAATGAGACTTGATGCCGTAATATATACTGAATTGTAGGTAATTGGTTAAATCATTTGGATTGTTAGAGGGGTAATTATTGTGGTCCAAATATGCGTCTACCATAATAGCTAGGGATTGACCCAATCATATTGGTGCATAGTAATTGATGCACATTATAACTATCCCTTTTTTTCCTGTGAAAGTATATTTTTAGTACTATATAGATCATATTGTGATATTTGATCATAATTGTTTATCATTCGAGAACCAATCTCATTTTCTCGATCGATTAAAGTCTTATGTTTGGAAAGATGGAACTGAAATTCCAAGATTCCTTAAACAAATTATGATTACAATATTCTCGCTATGTTTTCACAACAAAAAAATAATAATAAATAAATAAAACAGACGGACAAACAAACAAACGAACAAACTATTAAGACTCCCTGGTTTATATATACGTTTATATGCTGCAATTGTTTATAGTGAACAAACTATCAAGTAATATTTAATTTTGTCGTTATCTGTGCTTAGACCAACACTCACATGAATCTGTTATAGACTAGACCTTAGATTTTCCTGAAGAATAAATAGTTCATAAAGCAACGGTATGATGACTTCAGTTCTATTGTTTTGTCCTGAAACAGCGTTTTAATTGTAGCCATGATACTCTTGTGAATTGAATTTGGCCATTTTGAAATTTCCACTTGGCATACATATTTTATATTCATAGCTTAAACTTAGCCTACTGGTAACTAATACCTAAAAATAAAAAATAATAATAAAAATAAAAAAATAAAAAGAAGCAAGCAAGAAGAGGGTAGACTCAAAAATCCAAGTGGGTCCCAGAAGAAAATAAATTTGGTTGCCAGTTTGGCAGTTTGCTTTAGAAAAAGAACCTCAGTTTTTCCCTTCTGCTGTCACATAACCCAACTACAAAAACCCCCATCTCGGCCCAATCTTTAACTGGCACTGCTCTCTCTACCTTCATTCTTCCAACCCCAGTGGAGGCATTTTCACAAACACTTTCCAGACCAAAAAGCAAGAAAACAAAAAAAAAAAACGTTTCTTTTCCCAAAATAACAACAATGGCCAGACCGCAACAGCGATATCGAGGCGTTCGACAAAGGCACTGGGGATCTTGGGTCTCCGAAATTCGCCACCCATTATTGTAAGTCCGACCAACATACTAAAAAAAAAAATCAAAAATAAAAATTTAGCATGAACGTTTCTTTGTCTAAACACAGAAACGTTTCTTTCTGTCGCGCAGGAAAACTCGAATTTGGCTGGGGACGTTCGAAACAGCGGAGGACGCGGCGAGAGCCTACGACGAGGCGGCGAGGCTAATGTGCGGGCCGAGAGCCCGCACCAACTTCCCTTACAACCCCAATGCGTCTCAGTCGTCGGCTTCAAAGCTCCTCTCGGCCACTCTGACTGCCAAACTCCACAGATGTTACATGGCGTCTCTGCAAATGACCAAGACCGGTTCAGCTCAAGAACCTCAAACGCCAACCACAAACCCCACTCCCATCTCTGCCAACGCCATTCTCGCGAAACCGAACGAAACGTCCATGGCTAAGTCGCCGGAGAAGAGACCGGCCGTGCTTGATCACCAAGAAACGGCGGCCAATTCTCATCATGATTCGGTTAAGAAGGTTAAACTTGAGAGTAACCAGCAGACGACGACAACAACAACGACGTCGTTTATGCTTCTTGAGGATGATCATCACATAGAGCAAATGATTCAGGAGCTTCTTCATTACGGGTCCATTGAGTTGTGTTCTAGTTCTGTAATGTAGGCCATTTTCTATCGTTTTTTTTTTTTAGCTAATTAATTCTTAACCCATTATTATTATTATTATATTATCTATTTCTCCTTTTGACTCTCCCTTAGGAACAACACCCTTTTTCTCTTCTTTTTTAAGTAACCATTTTTATGATGTTCTCTATGTGTACATTACAATGTATGATATCATGATTCTATGCTTAATGAGCACCATCAATGTCCTTATTCAATTCCTGTTCTTTCAAGTGCGAACGCAGTGAAATTAAGTCAATACCGCAGGTTTTGGATTTTCAAATTTTAGAGAGTGGGGGAGTCAGAGCTCTGGAAACAGAGAATTAATTGGCCCTGAATCAAGAAATCTCTAGCTAGAAATTATAAAAATATATATATATATATATTTATATACGGAACTTTCTTTAATGCGTTTTAGTCAAGGCAAAACGTCAGGAGGGCTCCAGTTTTCTCTGTCCCGTCTCTATTTAAAAGTAAAAAAAATTTGGAAGTGACTTTGCTTTTTAAGCCAGGATAGAAGAAATATCTGACTTGTTTGGTTTTGGAAATTCTGTAACGATCTCATTACTAGTAGAACTACGAGTTCTTCAATCTTCTGGAAAGATGGTCCCGAGAAAGTAACCTTGCATAGTTGCATTGGAATTGTGCTTCGCCTCCTAAACAACGACAGGACCCCTTCAAGCAGAGGAACTAAAATAAAAAAAAAAAAAAAAAAAAAAAGATTCCAATTATACTTCAAAATTAAAAAAGTTATGCGAGCAACCACACAAAAAGTTTTCAAACACATTAACATACCATATATGAAAAATCACATTTTATTTCAAGAGGTGAAGCGTAGTTTTTTTTTTTTTTTTTTTTTTTTTTTTTTTAACTCAGAGAGTACATTGAGAATGACCTCAAACTTTAGAGAGCACCAATTAAAATAATCTTTAAACAGAAGAATCTTTAATACATGAGAATCTTGATTATATGCTCCTAGTTTGTACAGCAAACTTAAGTTTATTTTCCTGTATATATATATATATATATATATATTTTTTTTTTTTTTTTGGGGGTCAAATAAAGCTTCACGTGACAAAAGCATAGTACGCATATCACTATTTTTTTTTTTTTTTTTTTTAGTAAAAAGACACACGTATTTAAATATCATATCGTATTTTTGTTCAGACCTAACCGAATCTAGTAAATATCTGAATTAAAAGAGGTGCACGGGCACATTTCTTTTACCATCACAGAATTCACTTTTTTTTTCTTTTTTTTTTCCTTTGGTATTAATATATCAACATCAAGTTTCATTTGCCGGAAAAGATTTGGGTGTGTCCTGTTATTATTAGCCCTAGAGTTACTTGGCAAAATAACAAGGAAAGGAAAGAAAAAAAAGAAGAGAGAGAAAAATACTTTTTTGAAAATGTTGGGGGTGAAAGTGCTTCCGAATTCATATTTCAAACTCATGATAGGCTTTTATGTTTGGGATAGCCTGATCTCTTGAATCTTGAATAAAGAAAAGAAACACTGAATGCGGTTGAGTGCGTTTCCTAATGATTTAAGAGGCCCATCTCTTTGATGATGGTCCATGCCATAGCACGCATGTTCTATCTCCTACTAATCTTTCTAACAAAATAATATCAATTTGTCTTTTCTCTTACACCGCAATTTTATTTTATTTTATTTTTTTTTTTTTTTTTTTTTTATATAGAAAGAGCAGTCTTGTACTTTGTTGTTATATCTCTAATGCATTGTTGTTACAGTATAAATATGATATTATTACCTCTACCTTTAATTATGTTAAAAAATTAAGGTGGATGGCCCTTTCAAAAGTAAGCAATGCTTCAAGTTTTGTTAAACTAACGAAGATGCCTTTCTTCAATAATAGTCGTAAATCATTAGTTGGGTTTTTAACAAGTTATTGATTGATTTTAGTACACCATTCGTTAATTAATCATTTACTTATGTATGTCTAGCTTTAAAAATGGATTATTGATTCTTAACTTCTTTTTAAAATATATTCTTTTTTAATTTAATGAAACTATAGATGTTTATCAATCATATACTTAAAAATGATATTTTTTTGCTCATATCAATAACATGTTATGGAGTAGGATGGTTATTACTTCTTCGTGAAAAACCATAGTCTTTGCCTACTATTACATTTCTAAACTCGAAAGTTTTTCATTCTAGTATTCATTCTTAGATGTTAAACAAACTCTAAATTCTAGCTTCAAATCATGTACTTATTCTCTACAATGTTTTAATACTTGTTTTGCTTGTATACGAATTACTCACTTTTGCTACCATATCTAAATATCTAATGAACTAGCAAATCGTATGGCGTTGCTATAAAAAACGTAGAATAATGTTTGGGCAAACTTACTCATCTGATAATTTTAAAGGACGCTAATATACTTATAGATCAGGTTTTATGTCTGTTAGATTTATATAAAATCACGTAAAAGTTAAAAAGTACACAGATTTAACGGTTAGAAAAACATAATCTATCAGTAAGCCATGCGTACTAAAAAATTTCCCTAATTTTAACCGTTTAATTGGTCACTATCATGAATAATGCGAAAAAAGATTACCCTTCCCATGGCCTTATTTTTTGCATGATTTTGCGATTATGAAAAGTGATTAAAATGAATGTCATGATCATCCTTTTCTTTTTTTATTTTCTTTTTTAGTCATAATTTCTAGTTAATTATTTTTGAGACGTAGTGCATTCATTTCTGTTCTTTTTCGTGTCATTTTCTTCTTTAATTTCCCTTTCTTTTCTCGGAAGCTGCATGTAGACTTTATTTACATCGGTAAAGCATTGCGCTAACATTACAGTTCCAAATATTGCTGCTTTTTCACGAGCCTTTTTTTTTATTTTTTTTTATTTTGTGTTCCACTCTTTTCTATTATGAAACTACTAATTCTATTATAAATAAGGGAGTTTTTTCGGTAATCCGCTTTATGAGTAGTTTTAGTTTTTGACTGTTAAATCAGATAAATTTTAAACATATTGGACGGATGAAAATTTAAGAACTATTAATAATTTATTTTTATAAGGATTATCAGAGAAAATCCATATAAATAAAAAAGAAGAAGAATGAGGTGGTGTACCACAAATAAGGGTGTATTAACACATATTTTCCATTCATAAAGTAAAAAAAAAAAAAAATTAAAAAAAAACCCTAATAGCACTAGACAAGAACTTCAATTTTCTCCATATACAAACAAGTGTATTTTCTTGTAGGTTAATATTAATGCATATTTTTTTTCTCCCACTCATGTATAACCAAAACGTTTATTCTTCTTATAAAATACAGGTTTGCTTTTTGTGTTTTTTGGTGTTACATCTCTTTCAATGTAACTTCATGATTATTAGCCTGTTTGGGAATTGATTTTGTTCCCCACAACCATCAAAAAAATAAAGTATATCGTTTAAGTCTCATTATTTTGTTCTCACTTTTGATTCAGCAAAGGTGGTTAAATAGTGACATGTTAGTGAGTTTACCATCATAAATAGTTTGAAACTTTTTGAGACCTTGCGGGGACGCACAAAATAGAAATTTCACCTGAAAAAGAATCCCCACAGTTGGAACACAAGAAATGCTTCTCAGTTCACAAACACAACACAAACAAGAATGGAGAATAAATTGGTGGGGATCAATTGGTGATCTCTACTGTTTGTTTTCACGGAATATTGTTGTTTTCTAGGAAAATTTTTATGTTGCAAACTTTGCTGGTGATTCATCTGAACAGTATAGTTGAAATGATAATGAAATATTTGACGCATTTTGGCTCTTGACTTGCCCTTCTTCTCGTCTTCCTTTTGAACGGAAAAAGATCAATTTCTGAAAGAAAAAAGAAAAACTTGACAACCTCGGAATAAGAACTTTGGTGTGACTGAAGACCAGCCACCACCTCATAACAAAAGGAAAAAGTGATGAAGAAATTAATGACCTCAAATAGTCCCAGTACAAGCAAGCTTGCTTTTGTGTCTAACGCCCCAAAAGGGCAAGTTTCTTTCACTAATTACCCAACACAGGGTTCGGTTTTTTTTTTTTTTTTTTTTTTTTTTTTTAAATAATGAGGACTCGGTTTAACAGATATACTGTATGCTGAACTACAAGATATGTACTATGTGGGTCTGAAAGCAAACTAATTGTTGTGATTGCACAAATATATATGTAGATAAAAGATCATGTGTCAACTGCCCTTTTACTAAAGTGGAAAATTATATGTTCTTTTAATTAAGGTTTCCACTAATAGTAGGATATCTGTATCTGTAAATTATTTCCAGACATCATATTACACTAAAATCAAATTGAAAAAATTATGCGAAAAATACTAGAACCTCATAAAATCCAGCGGTCTTAAATAGTGTAATATCGGTAGTGTTTTTCATTTTTTTTTTTTATAATTTCTAAAGTCAGGACAATCCATCATATGCATCACAAGGACTCACTACTTCTAACAATTCGGTTTAAATTAAACGACACTGTATATTGTGAGAGAATGTTATAGACAATACTGTTATGAAATGCATCATAAGAGCCATCTAATTAATAATGTTATGACATGCATCGTAAAAGCTATCTAATTTAAATCACGCGGTTGTTATAATGGTTGTACAAGTAAAAACACTTCCGTAATTTCTGGTTTCATGTAGTTTTACATTGTAAAGGACTTACCCCGAATGGATTTCGCACCCAGTAAGAAAGAGCTGGGACTCTCAAGACTCAAGAGTCAAAAATAAGATCTTCCTCAGAAGAAAAAGCAGTCAAAACCAATCATGGTGTATCCAATCATGGTGTATAGAATCTCACGCGGAAATGTTGGGAGGGAGACAATCATATGGCACTAAACCCCTTATTTTCACAACAAGGAAAAAAATTTGTGCGTTTCCTTTTAAATAAGGCATATATCATTAGGTCTTAAGATGCCTTGGATCAAGCGACTCATGCAAAATTCCAAAAGGCAAAGAGCTTTGTAGGCTTTGTTTGGGAGTGAAATTGAAAGGAAAAGGTTGGTGGCCTACTCCTTGAAAAAGCCAAAATGCTTTCAAAATTGCTTTCAAGTCCAACAACGGATTTTTTTTTTTTTAAAAAAAAAATCCCAGAAACCTCTTTTCAATTATTTCAAAGAAAACTGTTTTGTTTTGTTTCAAGCGGAAAGAAAAAAAAAAATATTTCTTTTTTGTGTTTTTAGTGTATTTATGGTAGAAAAGACCATTTTGCTCCAGCAATATGAACTATATTTTAAGTGTTAAAATTTTTCAACCGTCTGATTTAAAGTAAAAGAAATTTTGTGTCACGTGCTGTAAATTTTTAATGCGAACATATAAATATATCGTTAGAAAACTAAATAAATAATTAAAAATAACAGTTTGTATCGGTACAAGTAAAATAACCTTCTAAATCATAAATATTCCAGTTTTTTCTTATTATTAAAAAAAAAAAAAAAAAAAACTCAGTTGGTAGGGATGTATGATATGTCTACGTATTTGGACAAGACTTAAAGTTGATCGTATTTATTTAAGTATTTTTTTTTCTTCTCCTCATCTTCCGAGACCTTCACATGGAGTATGATGTTAAGTAATTGACATCCACATGGTTCCTAACTACCATTTCTTCTTAGCCATGCCAAAGAGGACAAAATAAGGTATGTCTTGGCGCTTCTCTTAATTGTACCCAATGCCCATAGTTATTTAATATTATGGGCAGACCTAAACAGTGGGCCCATTTAAGGTCTGTTCAGGTCAAGACACAATCTAGCAGCTTTGAATGGAACTAACCAGAATGGCTGAACCTGGATACATAGTTTGGTATATGGGTTTATGACTTTGTCAGGCTCATCAAATAATGTCAGTTATAGTCAATGATTTTATTTACTTTTGTATATTTTTTTTAATTTAAGTTTAATTTTAATTTTATTTAAATTTTTTTAATTTAGTTGAAAAAAAGTTAGATTTTATTATTTGAGAATTTTTACTATAGTAAAAAAATTCTAAACTTTCTAAGTTAGATGTGATTGTTTGTGAGAGTTTTTTGCTTTTGTATATTCAAAATTTAAATTGATTTAAATTTTTAATTTTAAAATTTAATTTTATGTGAGAATTTTTTAAGTTTTTAAAAAGTTAAATTAAAATTTGTGATATTTTTTAAAAACTTTTAAACTATAATAAAAAAAAAAGTTAAAATGTGATATTTTTTAAAAAAATTTATTATAATAAAAAAAATTAAAATGAAAAATTTAATTATAAAAAAAAAATTTAAAATTTAAATATAAATAAATATATATATATATATCACGTTTCAGGCCTCCCCTTGACTTTTGTCTATTTCCGCTTCAACTTTTTTTTTTTTTTTTAAATCCCAAGAAAACTATGGTCATTCATTCCTTGGATTTGGAGAACTGTGACCAGTATGCTCACTGTGATTTATGCGGTAGTTCGATTGAAAAGAAAAATAGGACGCAAAACTGTTTGGGTACAGAGAAAGAGAAGACAAAAATAAAAGAGTTTTGGGGGGTTAGGAATACTTTCCAATAACATTCCTTCAAAGTAGTACGTAAGCAAATTATGTGATAAAAAGGGAAAAACAATATAGTCTTGAAACATTTTTTAAATAACAGTACATTTTGAAACGATTACAGAAAATAGCATATTCACCTAAAAATAGTTTATCCTCAACGTAAGTTTTAGGTTGAGTATTTATTAGTAAACTAGTTTAGGGGAATTGAATTAGTAAAAAAAAGGACAAAAAAAAGGACTAAAATGAAAAAATAATAAAAAACAAAAAAAAAAGAGTCAATAAGGACCAAAATGAAGAGATAAAGATCACGTACTGCACAAGTAGGGAGTAATCATATATTAAGTTTTAATTGCCATATTCCTAATAAAAGTATGAAACATATGAATACAAAATACCAAAACGAAACTAAAATTTAAAAAAAAAAAAATAGGGGAATTGAATTAGTAAAAAAAAGACAAAAAAGGACTAAAATGAAGAAATAATAAATAAATAACAAAAAATGAGTCAAAAAAGGACCAAAATGAAGAGCTAAATAAGATTTAGAGCAAAAAGAACCATAACAAAAGGAAAATAAAATTTTAGGATAAAAATAAAAGAGGATCTAAAATAAGACTAAAAAAAGAATAAATAAGTTTTAAGGTACCGCCAGAAAGAAATGCCTAATTAGGAAAATATAAAATTTTGGGAAAAACAGCAAAAAGAAAAAGATGAGATGAAAAGGGAAAAATAAACCATGGAGAGTAAAAAAAATAAAAAAAAATAAAAAAAAATAAATAAAATTGTGCACGTACTATTGCTATTGCTGTTCACGCGTTTTGAACAAAGCGGAAAATAAATGAAGTTTCTTGGGAAAATAAAAAAAAAAGTCAAAAATGACCTGAATGAATGAAATAAATAAGTTTTAAAATAAAAAGAATCAAAGCAGAAAGAAATAAAGTCTTCGGGAAAAATAAAAAAAGATAAAAAAAAGTATCAAGATGAAGAAATAAATAAATTTTAGGAAAAATGCAACAAAAAAATAAGAGAGAGAGAGAGAGGACTAAAAGGTAAAAAGTGAAAAAAGATGAGGAAAAAAAAGAACAAAAAGACAACAAAGGACTTAAAAATAACAAGAAAGAGGTTAAAAAATGAGGCACCAGAAGGGCAATATTTTGGTTGAAAATTTTCAACCAAAACGCCACCGTTTTGGTTAAAAATTAGTGGAACAGTGAATACCTAAGTGCTTTTCTATACATAGATAAAATTATTTACATCAGACGAATAAATATATACCAATAAATATATTTATTTACTTCAATGGTTTAAAATATGCTTTATATTTATATTTTGAGGAACGTGATGTCTTCTACAAGGAGAAAAGAGACAAATATCTTTAGAGTGTATGAGTTTAGTTTTTTGTTCTTTATTATTAACTAATATCCTTTTTAGTAAAAAAAAAAAAAAATGTTAATTAAGAGTAAGGGCTGAAAATTTATACGTATGCATTCTAAGGATAAGTTCAACAATTTTCTCTTACTACGATTGTCATCAAAGTATATCTCATAAATGGGTCTATAAGGTGTTGGAACTCAATTATCTCAAACGAGCGGCTCTATCCATCTAATACAAGATTGTTGTCTCTAAAGAGAGCACCATCTTACAGAGAATAATAAACTTAAGTCCCACATTGTTAAAATACGACAATAATCACCAACTTATAATAAGGGCATTAGGCCACTCCACTAGCGCCTTTGAGAAAAATACAAGATTTATCATGGTTTTATGCAAGCATATAATTTAAGCTATTCTAAATAATTATGTATTATTGTAGCCTTTTGTTATATCTTTACTAATTAAATGCCAGTTGTTTATTTTTAAGTGGAAATTAGAATAAATAGTATATTTTTGAAACTAAATTTAGTAAATAGCAAATTTTAAAACTATTTAAAGTGAATAATAGTTTACTGTATAAATATCACTTAGATTGGTAAAAAATAATTTACATAGTAAAAAAGTTTTATTTACGTGGAAAAATATCTTTTTAAAAGTCATAAAAAATTTTACATGAATTTTTTTTATTAATCATAAATAAAATATGCACACAGTAAAATGCTATTTACATCGAATATTTTAAAATTTTACTATTTACTCAATATAGTTTTATAAAATATGCTATTTATTACATTTTTTTTTCGCGCTAAAGATGGAAGCCCTAGTACTGTCCAAATTCCATCATTTTGGGCTACATTTAAGGGCTTATGTGAGCAATTCCACGTTTAATTGGGCCTAGTCTGGTTTTTTGATGTTCTCTCCCCTTTTGTCTGTACTTGAAAGACACAAAAGGCTACATGACAACGAGGCCAGATCCTTACACCACTGTGAAAACTTATAGGCCATTCTTATATTTTATAACTCAGCTCACAATTTAAATTATTGTTACAATCTTTTCATTCATAAAAATTTAAATTTAAATTTTTTATTATAATATTTTTTATCATTTAAAAAAATTGAGTTGTGATTTGAGTTGCGAAAATAACACACCCTTAAGCTCAGTCATCTGTGCACCTTTTCTATTCTTTTTGGGCATCTCTGGATTTCTCCCTTTTCTATTTCTGCTCTTTTTGGGCCATAGTCGCTTTGCTGGCTTACCACTCCCTTACATCATGCATAAATAATATCTGAAGCTTACAATATTAATCTCGTTCATCAAACCATGGCTTAGCTTAGTATATCTTTTTGCTTCCAAAATCGCTTCTGCTGATAATAAAAGTTAATTTTAGTGTTTAGTAAATCTCTTTAATCGTGTTTTTTGAAAAATCTTCAGCCAAAATTAAAAGCAGCCCAAAAGCAACTTCAGGTTTTAAATTATGTGGGAATCATCATAATATAATTAATGAAACTTTCATAATACCCATCATACCCCTAATGAAATTTAAAATTTACAATCTTCCCAATTTAAAATTCATACTCACAATAAAATATAATATAAAATAATATAATATAATAATAATATAATATAGTATAATATAATATAATGTAATAGTAATATTGTAACAAATAATATCATAATTATATTAATAACTCTAAAATTATTATTCTATCATATAATATGATATTATAATAATATTATAATTATTTAAATAATATGATATTATAATTATAATGTGATATTATAATTATTATTTTATAATAATATTATAATAATATCATATATTATATTTTATTGATATAATTATATTTATTATATTAATAATTAATATAATTATATATTAATATAATTTTATAATTCTAATATTATTATCTATTATAGTGTATTATACACATGGTTATATAATATATTAATTATAATATATTTGTTTAATATAATATAATAATGATTATATATTATAATATAATATATTATATTATAATATAATATAATATAGTTGTATTTTTTATTATATTATAATTGAAATATTATTATTTCTTATGTAATATTATAATATTGTAAGTATATTAATCATTTTAATAATATTATTATATTCTATATTATAATTATATAATATGTTATTTAAAAATAGTTTTATTGTATTATATTAAATATAATAATAAATATACATTATATTATAATTATATATATTATATTATAGTATAATATAATATAATATAATCATAATTTTTAATTATTTCAATTATTATTTTAATAATATTATAATATTCTATATTATAATTATATAATAATAGTTTTTTTAATATATTAAATATAAGAATATATATTATATTGTAATTATATATAATATAATATACTATAATATAATATAATTTAATATAATATAGTTGTAATTTTTAATTATCCACAGCAATATAATCTCACAATTTATCAAATGTTATTTACACTCATTTTAGATTTAGCACAACTACTATAATTATAGTTTACCAAATACTCAACTATTTTTTGTAACAATAATTTTTTCTTTCAGCACAACTAAAAGTAATTTTTTTTTTTAAATCTATAGCAATAGCAAACTAAGCCCATATTTATGGGGATTCCGTCAATACCTAGCGTGTGCAAGATATATACATGTACGATTGAAAACTTTTACGTGTTAGAGCAAAATTGCATCCAACAACGTTCTCAAACTAATAACTCAAATCAAATAGGTTAATCTAAAAAAGTCGGATGAACACTCAAAAGAACACAAACAACCTAAAAAAATAATATATTAGAATGTCAAGGTTTTAGTTATTTGACTAAAAAAAATTAAATCTTAGTCATTAAATGCATTTAATTGTTGATTGTTATGCTATTTGATGACGTTGCCTAGGGACCTTATGCTTTTTCCTTCAAAACAAGCATTAATGTTGAGACACTTAGGCCTCATTCGTTTCACTAATTCAAATTTTGTTACAGTAAAAAGCTCTCAGAAATAGTCACATCTAACTTTTTTACTACAGTAAAAAATATTCACATAAAGTTACATCTTAACTCAAATTAAAACTCGAATCAGCGAACTAAATGAGCCCTTAAATGATCAAATGCTCAGATGTTTAGACACTCAAAACTTAGGTGCTCTGACACCCAATCTATCGGTGTTTAGATTTTGCATAAGCAACATACATATTGTCACATCATAAACATAGGTAAAGTCACCAGTCCGGCACTGGATTAGAGCAACATATATTTTTTTTTGAAACATGTATATTTCTTCTTTAAAATGTGTATATTATCCTCTTAAAATATATATATATTATATATTTTACTATAAAAAGAAATGTACATATTTTAAAAGAAAATATACACATTTTAAAAAAAATACCCATATTAAAAAAAATAAATAAGTGCCGTACCAATCTGAGTGTCAGACTGGAGACAATTCTCATAAATATATTACTACAAAAAAGCTCATCCGACGTGTTCGCTTTCTTATGTTCAACGACGACAGACAGGGATTAGCGAACTCTCTCTCTCTCTCCTTCTATATTTTATTTTATATAAAGTAGTTGATCCTAGCAGCCATGACTTTATTTTGTTTGAAACACAATTAATAACGCTTAACCTAACGTTGACAAAGTTCATCTATAATATCAAGATTATGTTGGTTCTAACTGCCGAATCTCGACATTTTCGAACCTGTAGAACTATTTCGGACCTAATTTAAATAGAGTTGGTTTTGTTGTTAGAAGTCTGCCAAGAGCACTTCTGGGATATATGAATGAGAAAAACTAATATTACAAGAACAAGATTGTGTACGCTAAGAAGTGAGAATGCAAGCTTAGAGAGGTAATTAGAGAATATCTGCACATGGCGAATATTTTAATGTGTATCCGCCGATATTATCAGGTAAATTGTCTTTGATTCTTTGTGAAATTATGTGTCAAATTATGTGCGTTTTTTCACATTTCTATATTCTACGTTCTATATGTTAAAAATCTGTTCACTGCCAGCTAATTAATATTCCGCATGAGTTTGTGTACAAACTACAAACGCGGTAGTATATTTATTTTATTAGCGTATATTCTTCCTTTATTTTTTTATTGGTTTTGCCTCTCTTTATTAATTAATCCTTTCACTTTATTAATTAATCCTTTATTTGTGACGTCCAATAAATAAAGCTTTATACCCACTACATCCATTGAAATTCCAAACTACTTGTGTATTCTAATAAAACCCTGCTTTTTTTTTTTAGGATAAATAAAACCCTACTTAATAGGGAACAAAATTTCCATGGCTATATTTTTTATAAAAAAAAAAAAAAAAAAAAAAAAATCATGAACTTTCCATGGCTATAGCTGCCATTACTACCCCGTAACTTAAAGGAATAGCAACCACCAATAATAGTTATTGAATCTCTATTTATTAAATCTCAAAAAGAAAAAGAAAACAACTCCATTAATATCTCTCCCTTTTTTTTTTTTTTTTTTTTTTTTTTTCACTTTCTACTCTATTTCAGGAGAGGTTCTAAGCCCTTGGATCTCAATTGGACTAATCTAATAAGCAGAAGTCTTCAAGTCATGGCATGTTATGCGTCAACCGAGAATTTTCTTGTTCAGCATTTACTTTGACTCGCAGTCTTCTGTTATACTACAAGGACTTTCAACTGCCGCGCCTCCTAATCTTCCTTTTTCTTTTTTTTTTTTTTTTTTTTTTTTTTCTGTAACGACTTTTCTAAAACTTATAAGGCCATATTATATGTACAGTTATTAATCAATCAGTAAATGATAAACACGTCAATCTAAAAAAGTATTTTGGTAAATTTTATAGCAAGTTTCAGATCAATTTCAAACGGCGTAATAGATCTTTCCTAAGTTTTCCTGATTATTAACTTGAGTCTTCAAAGTTCAATGGTAGTTAGTGATTAGTTAATGGTGTTTTGCCCACTTAAACTTGTTTAATTTTTTTTTTTATTATTATTATTAAGTTAGACCAATGTAAATGGAATCCTTTCGTCAGATTGACTCCAATACGTAGTCATAACCGTATGTGTAATACGTGCTTAATGAGTAAAATGTTATGCATATCATGAGACTCGTTTAATCTTCAGGTAATTTCAAACAGCTTATGCTCGTTTAATTTGTGATCCATCCATAGTGAGATTGAGTGATTGTCTTGAGTGCGAAAAAACACAAATTGAGATTGAGTGATTCTTTTGTAAAAATCTTCATCAAAGTATAGTCAAATCTGTGCAACATAAATATGAAATAGCTAAACTGGTGACATGTATAACCTTTTTGGTATAATTGTGCTTTTAATTATTTTCTTGTTCGCAATTTTTTTCATTCTCGGAAATTGAATTAGGTCTCCCCTAATTATTCGCTAACAAAAATGTTGCATCAATAGGACATAGTTTTGATTAGTTCTTCATTAGAGTTTGTCAAAATGTCATACTTTATTGGGAGAAAGAGGGAAATAGGCCAAGACTTGAGATGAATTAAAATTAATAGGCCAATAGTTTACATAAGTTAATAAATAAGCCAAATTAATGTTTTCATCCATAACTTGTCTGGTTATGAACTATAACTTGACAAGTTATTGTCTATAATTGTCCATAATTTGTCTGACTATGAACCATAACTTGACAAGTTTGTCTATAACTTATCTGGTTATGAATCATAACTTGATAAGTTATGGCCTATTAATTGTTATAACTAAAAATTAGCCTATATATTTTCTTAAGCTTTTCATATTAGCCTAGTTTTTACTATTTTCTTACTTTATTTTATCTAATATGATTTTGATTTTATATGATGATTAAAAATAGTACTTGAATTTAATCTAAGAGTTAAAAATAAGGAGATGGCGGTCATGTAATTTCATATTTTGAGGGTCAAACTATAAATTTTAACAAAATATACGTACGAAAAAAAGATACGAGTGACTGTCTATTCTCGGTTTTGTTTAGCCCCGCCTGGAATACCTTACCACGCAGTTCTTTCCTAAAGAAGCATATTATTGACAAAATAAATAATTGGTAAACATGCGAATGACCACTTGTTTTATGAGAAAATGTCTACATTTTAGCGTGTAAGTTACAGTTAGACTTAACTCTTTCCATATGTACTTTTGCAAGAATATTCGTGCTGTTAAAAAAAAAAAAAAAAAAAAAAAGAAAAAATGACTTTACGCATAATTTTCCCAATAAACAACCTAGTTAACATTATCGTATGCCTTGAATTTCCCGGAAATTTCAAAAAGTCGATCCTGAAGTTGATGCATTTTGATTGCCATTGTTATGTTGGGGCCTATCAGATGAGATAAAGAAAGCACACTTAATTGAGATGTTGGTACAAATCAAGTGTCCTTTTGAGTACCAGCTGGCTAATTTAAAGCAAATCCGGACACTACTATACCCCAGAAAAGAAGGGACACACTCTGTATTATTAAATATGAAAATATTATAATTATCAACAAAAAAAAAAAAAAAAAAAAAGTTTCTTCAGATTGTCGTTCTGAAATCTGAAATCTGATAAGTCCTTCTTTATAAGACTGGTACAGCGATATTGACAAAGAACAGAAACACTGTAAGAGGGTGCTTTTTACTTTTTAGAAATCTTTATGGGGATTTTTTTTTTTATGTATCGGTAGAGTATTTTTTTTTTTATGATTCGATTATTTTTATAAGAATTAGATTTATAATAATTAAAAAAATAATGAAGTATTTATTGAGATTTCATCATAAAGAATTTTATCTTTACGGTGGAGAAATTTATTTTATTTTATTAGTTAGAATGATGCATATTCACATTAAAAATTTACAATACATATAAAATTGAATTATTTTTATTCTATATCAAACTGTTGAAAAACTAGTTCAACAGTTAGAAACACAATTCTTAATAGCATTTTTCACTATAAACGTAGATGACCTTTTTAGGATCTTCAGAAATGGAATATTCCGAATATTGCTAAAATATAGACGATTTCCTAGTACTTTCGTCTGTGAAACCTGTAACGGGTCAACCGAGAGAAGCTAGTCAAAACCATACACTTGTGTATCCGTATCAAGTGGACAGGATTATCCTAGTTTTCAGCTGGCAATTTCCTTGGTCCATTGTGTCCGGCTGAAGGTATTTAATTTTGGGTTGTAACTTGTATGAGTATTCATTATAGTTTGTTAAATATTAACACATGGTATGTTTCGATATATGCAAAATGGAGACTCGCAGATTTGGTTACCTTAAATTGTGATTTGCCACATTAATTGTGATTTTGATATTTGTGTCGAAGTTTAGTATTATGTAAGGGTCAATGAAATACTGAAATGTATCCAAATCAAGACTTGACATTTGATTCATGAATTCAGAATCATAATTTAAAATTATTCTCATTTTACGTGTATTTTTTGTGAGAAAAAATACTGTAACGAATTACAAATGATGATTCAAACCATGACACAAATCTCTCTTCTAAACAAAAAAGCTACTAAAGTCCTGCAACATACGTTTGGCATAAGGATTTTAGAATTTGAAATCATGATTCTGGTTCAAATCACTTTATGAAAAGTAAAACGTGATTTTGATTTAACTCACTCAGAATTAGTGTTTAGTTTAATTCAAGATTTGAACCCTTATGTGATATTTTAAATCAAAATTACTCATGATTCTAAAACAACTTTTCCTTGATTTTAGATGATTTAAATTCCTAATTCTGATTTTGATTTAGAACCATGATTTAGATCCAAATTTATGAATCGTGATTCTAATTTTAACATCAAAATTAAAATCACCTCAATTTAAATTCTCATATTAAAAAAATTTTAGAGTGTCTAAGATCGTGTTCTCATGTACTATTACTGTTATTACATTTGTGTCGGCACCTAAGAGACCCTTTCGGTAATATTAAAGATGATAATGCTTCCAATTAGCGACGGTCACTTCTTTTTCTGACTTTTCTTTCAACCTAAAAAAAATTATGTACATTAACAAGAAAACCAATTAAAAAAAAAAGTTGAAGGAAGTATATTACGAACAATAGCAATATTCTTAATTAACCATATATTTAATTTCGTTGCATAAGACACATAAAATTTTAGAAGCCACTTTTTGGACCAGTACTCTTAGATTTTTCTCCCCACGAATTTGTCACGCGGGTTTGGGTACCTTTTTCCAAATAAACAATGAACAAACAAGATAGCAAATAAACCATCAATTAATTAGTAGGTTTTATACAAATATTTATCGTCTGAACTATAACATATATACAACGTTTTCGACTTATAGCTGCCAGACTAATTATTTAACTCATAGTGTTATAGGAAAGTATTAGAAATTTAGAATGCATGTCTCCAATTTGTATCTCATTTTTCTCGCTTTCATTTAAAAATTGAGATCTTCTCTGATATGTTAACATATTAATAGATTAAATTTTTTATCTATTAAATCTCTATAAAATTACATAAAAATTAAAAAATATATAAATTTAATATTTAAAAAATATAGCCTACTGATACGTCAGACATACCAGTTGATAAAAATTTTCCTTAAAAGTTAGCCTTTAATTTGTCAGTTTAAGCAATCTCTGAGCTTTAATCCTCGTTGAAGCTTAAACAGCAGAGAAACTGTGATATTGGGATATTAGAAAACAATGCATTTTCAGCCACCAAAAGAACATGATCAAGGGGTAAAAGATAAAATATTTATGTGTAGGTTTTCGTTGATTGGCCTGGATAAAAAAGCCTGCAGGCAATTTGTCCAAGTAAAGTAAGTCCAAAAACTTGAAAGTGAAAACGACTTAGCGTTAGCTGTCTAGGAAAGATACAGGAAGTATCCTCGTAACTATCTTTTTTGTGAAAAAATTAACACGGTATATAGTAGTTTAATCCTACAATCAAGTCCGTAATATTTAAAGAGAAATGTCAACTCATTTAGAATCTATTTAATTCGTTAATTAAAATTTTTAATTTAAATTAATATATAACTTTATAAAAATTTTTTTATTATAATAAAAAAAATTAAATATGATTAATTTTAAAAATTTTTAATTTAAAATTTAAATTTTAAACTCAAAATCGTTTTAAAAATGTCACTTTTTTCGCAGTTTCTTTACGTGCATTGTTGTCATGCGTATTCCACTTTTACGTTAGATACAAACCATTCTTTTGTAATTTATTACAAATTTTTTTATTAGCATCAAAAAAGATTAAATGTGAAACCCTTATTTTTGGTAAAAACCAAAAAAGGTTTTATGACTGTATAGCAAAATTTAAATTTTAAACTCAAAAAATCTTCCATGTTTTTGAAAAGCTTATTGCTTAAAATGTCTTCTTTTATGCTAAGCAAATTTTTTTTTTTTTTTCCAGAAGCAAATTTTTTTTTTTTTTTTAAAAAAGCATCTAAAAATGATAATTTAAAAATAATTTTTTATTTTTCTCCTAATAAATGATTATCTGGTTGTTTCACATTTGACAAAAAACATGAGTTAATATACAGCTTTTCAAGGGAATCAAATTCTAAACTCACACGTACAATGCGGGAAAAAAACATAAAAAGGAGAGCAAATACTTAAAAAATAATACAATCATAATGTTATAAAATTCAAGAATGGCAAATATGTAATAAATTTTAAAAGAACAGACTATAGTTAAGGTTTCATTTTTTTGGGAAGTGAGTTGATGCATGACACAAAAAGAATAGTAGAGTGAAAAAGAAAGTGATATTTTAATTAACATTTTTCTGATTTACAATGACAATAAAATAAGGTGGGATCAGATAAAAGAGAGCTTTCCTCGCTCTTATTTTTACACAAAAGTAGGTGAGGACAAGGTCGGAAAATCTTCACCAAAGGACCCTCCTCATACCCATTCTAATTTTCATTAATTAGAAACTCATTTTAAATTTGATCTCCTCATAAAACAAATCAAATTTCAACAAAATATACATGGATAAAAGAACAGTTTTGAGGTTAATACTAAATATGTTAACCATTTATTTCGTTAATTCGAGTTTTTAATTAGTTAAAATGTAATTTTATGTGAGAGCTTTTTACTGTAACAAAAAAGTTAGATGTGATTGTTTGTGAGAGTTTTTTACTGTAGTAAAACTTAAATTTTAAACTCGAATCAGCGAAATAAACGATGTCAATATATGTATATTTTTACATTGAAGAATGTATATTTGCATGCAATGCGGTGGGATAGGGAGTGTTTCTCGACCACAACTCTGAGATAAGAAGTCGTCCCATCACTAGGCCCAAACCCCTTAAAAACAATCACCCTTAAATACCCTCGGAAATTATTATATAGATTTGCTGGAAATATAGAAATGAGATAAAATTAACTGGACTGTTTCAAACTAATTAGGTTCCTAAATCCTACTTGCCGTAAGACTAGGGCTTTTTCGACAGCCCCTGCCGTGCGGTCATAAATTTCAAATAGCCAGCTATAAAAAGAAAAAGATGTTGAGATTCAAGATTTTCAAGCTTTTACTCTTGACTTTATTAATTTTGGATTATATTGTCATTTGAGAGCTGACGAATGCTTTATGATTAATCATCGTATAGATATAATGAATATGTACATAGATACAATGGCTATTTGATAGATATAAATATATAAAATGTCCTTTAATTAAACTAGGTTGTTATACATGTACTACGATAATAAAAAAAATAGACACAAAAGTAGTTTAATATGTGGAATTTTTGTAAATAATCTAGCCAAATAGTATATATATTCAGGAAAAAAAAAAAAAAACCAAAGAGTATATGATAATTACAAATATACCCATACCGCCCATTTTAATTGTCACACACTCATTTTTAAATTATCTTTTATTTTACTTGTTACACCTCTTTTAAAAAAAATCTTTACCTGAATTATATTATTTTTCCTTTTTTCACCCACTTATAGTCAAACTTATCTTTTTTTTTTTTTTTTTTTTTTTTTTTTTTTTTTTTTTGTTCCTTTCGATCATTTTTCCTTTTCAACCATTTTCTTTATTTTTTCTTCCACAACATAATGATCATTACACCAAAATTTAAAAATAGAGGAAAAGAGTTCATATACTACTCCTACGGCATAAAAAATTATTAATAGACGCACCCACCCATATATATATATATATATATATATATATATATATATATTTCTAAAAAAAAAAAAAAAAAAAAAAAACTACTTTAGACATTTTAACAAGGCACAGTTATATAGAATTCTTGAAACAGGAAAATAAATAAGTAAAGAGTTGTCTCAATTAGATATTGCATCGTGCGTGGCAATACTGACGTTATCGCTGTTACCTTATGAGGAACCAGTCTGGTTTAGACTTCAATCCCATGCATAGATTCCTTCGGTCTTCAACCCCCGATAGCAACAAAATACAGTAAGAAAATATGAATCAAATACTTAAGAAAATAATAGTGGCTAATATAATTTTCTAAAATCTTACATTATCATGTTTAGTTATATAACTAGAAATCTTTTATTAGAAACATAGTAATATAATCCTTCTTATAAAGTTAATAATTTAAAAGAATTTAAACTAATTAAATCCTATTATTTCCATTTTACTAACTTATAAGATTAATACTATTAGTGGATTTTTTTAAATATTATGAAAAAATTCAAAACTCAAAAATGCTCCCTCTCTCTCACCCCTCTCGATCACTCTCTCTCTCATCCCTCTTGATCTCCCTCTCAATCTCTCTCTCTCTCTCTCTCTGATCCCTCTCTCTCTCTCTCTCTCTCTCTGATCCCTCTCGATCTCCGTCCTGATCTTCTAGATCCACACGAGATTGGACTTTACCGGGCGTGGCGGACGGAGGTGATTCAAGGCTGATCACAAGGCTGCGCGATGGTGAATGGTCACAGGGCTGCGTGAACGGAGGCGATTCGGGGTTAGGCGGACGGAAGAGACTGTCACGGGGATGGTGGGACGATCAAGGGGCTAGGCGGATGAGGAGATCGGCGATGACTGCGGGATATGAGGATTTAACAGTGGGGTAGAACAGTAGTGGATCGGAAGGCGGATTTAACGGTGATGGCGGCATAGGAAAGTTTGACGACGAAAGGTGGTGGCGTGGTCGACGGAAGAGCAGTGGACGAATGAGGCGGTTGGGTCTGGGAAGAGATGGGTGGGAGAAATGTAGGAAAGTAAATAACACCCATTTTTTAACTTTCATGGAAAAGTAAATAATACCCTTCTAGATGAGTTTATGATTATGAGCTTCACATTTTTGAGTTCTAAAAAAGTCTAATAATTATACTAAATATGAGAATCTAAAATGATTTCTATTTTCATTCTTGAGATTATTCCATATCAAATGTCCCCTTAGATCCAATAGTATATTGTTTTAAACCGAATTCTTTTATAGGCTGCCCTAAAAGGAAATAATAATATCAAAAAAAAATTAGGGTAATAATGGCAAAAGTCTACCACAACAAAGCATACCCTATATTTTTTTGCATTGAAAAACATGCCATTATTAACCTCAGAACATTTTGAGGTACAGAGTATAGGAAAACTTTTTTATATACATGCTATAGGCTATAGCTAATGAAGAAAAGCTTTGATAACATTTTTCAATTTTTTTTAAAAAAGCTTTGCTACCATTTCTTTGAGTTTCGGATACAAATATGTATTTTAGTGGTACAAAATTCTCTTCCATCTCACTTTCTCTTGAAGCCTTTGTACACTTCAACCTCTCACAATTTTCATTTTTTTAAGGAGAATTGTCAATAGGATAAAGTAAATAAAATTCCTTGATACATAACTCGTTTGCACTACAACCGTGCACAATAAACACTCTTCAAATTCCTCCTCTCACAACCAAAAAAAAAAAAAAAAAAAAAATTCCATTAGAAAAACATAACAGAAAATCTCAAATACAAGATTTTCGTCAAATTCTATTACATTCTCATACATTTTTTTTGAAAAAATTGAGATAATTTAATATAATCTACATTTTTTATACCACATCCCAATTCTAAATAAAAACATTACTTCTTTATTTTTTTTTTTTAGGACGTGTTAAACTTCTGCTAGACTATACGTCTGTGTGTAATCCTCATATATATATATGTACATACACAAATATTTTTTTGTAACTGCCGTGAGGAAAAGTATTTCTCTGTGATTTGTTTAATATGCATTGTACAATGTGTGTACAATATGTGTACATTATGTCCAGGTCCAGAACGTCCTGTATTTCACATACGGAGAAAGCCAGCCTCTCCCGTCTTTCGTTGAAGTCCTGATATTGAAAGTCTCTTTCCTCTTTTACCACCCGAAAAAAAATAAAAAAAAAAAAAATCCTTTTTACCTGTCTGTCCCTCTGTCTGTCTCTTCTCCTACATATCTCCTCACTCCATTTATCATTCCCAACCTCAACCCAAAACCCTATTAATTCCTCAAGCTCAAACCCCCCCATTTCTCACAGAGATTCCCAAAAGAAAAAAAAAAAAAAAAAAAAAAAAGAAACAAAAGAAACCAAACAAATGTCCCGCCCTTCCTCCCCCTTCCCCTCCTGCTTCTTCCCCTCCACCACCTCCGACGACCCTCACGCGCCGCCGCCTCCGCCCCCTCCTCCTCCAATCTCCGGCAACCCGAACCTCACGACCTGCCTCTACCACACCGACGCCGCTCTCTTCTCCCTCACCTGGTCCCGCTCCTTCCTCTGCCGCTCTCTCCACCTCTCCCTCCTCCACCACTCCTTCAACTCCCCGCTGCCACTTTCTCTCTCCTCCTCATCACCTTCCCCTTCCCTCCACCTCCAGATCAAGCCCTTCGTCTTCTGGAACAAGCACGGCTCCAAGAAGCTCTGCCCCAACATTATCGTCTTCTGGGACCTCTCCAGAGCCAAGTTCGGGTCGGGACCCGAACCGCAGTCGGGATTCTTCATAGCCGTCGTCGTCGACGGCGAATTGATTCTCCTTGTCGGCGATTTGGCCAAGGAGGCCCACGCGAAGACAAAATCCCAACCCTCTGGGAAGAATCACGACCGGGCTCTGGTTCTGAAGAGAGAGCACGTCGTCGCGAAGAGGATCTACACGACGAGAGCGAGATTCGGAGGGAAGACCAGGGAGATCCAGATCAATTGCGGCCACGACGATTGCTCGAAGCTCTTCTTCAGCGTCGACGGCAAGAAGATTTTGCAAATTAAGCGATTGAAGTGGAAATTCAGAGGGAACGAGAGAGTCGAAGTTGACGGCGTCAATGTGCAGATCTCGTGGGACGTCTACAACTGGCTTTTCGACGCCCAAATCGGCTACGCCCACGCGGTCTTCATGTTCAGATTCGAAGAAGAGGAGCAAGAAGATGAGCATCACATTCAGGTTCATCACGAGTACGAGAGCTGCAGCAAGAACGGCATGGCGCCGCTGTGGGCCCAGCAGCAGATTTGGAGCCTCGGGATGAGCGGGATCGAGTGGCGGAAGATGGGGAAGAGCTTTTCGTCGTCGTCGGTCTCGATGTCGTCGGCCGGGTCGTCCGGCGGGAGCTCTTCGGTCATGGAGTGGGCCAGCATGGAAGAGAGCGAGCTCAGTACTGGCCCTGCTGGTTTTTCTTTGATGGTTTATGCTTGGAGAAGATGACGGTGATGATGGTTATTCCTAGCTAATTAATTTCACATACATAGTTTATTTCTTTTTCTTTTTTGGATTATTATAACTAACCCATTTGTTCATGAACATAAAACTCAATAAATTAATTCAGTTATAGGTGTGGAGATTCGTTCTATATTTGTTAGATATATGTGTTATTAGATTAGATAGATGGATAGATGATCTAACAAAAATATTTCTTAGCCAAGAGCAAATGAGAATCAATGTCTTCTCTTTCTCTGTATTGGGAGCTATTATATTCTTTCTCATTAGCTTTTGGTTTTTAATTACTGTATTGTTCACTTGGAGTACTTCTAAAACATTTGTGAAACATATTGATGAAGCAAGAATTGAAGCAATTATTATTATTATTATTCTTATTATTATTTTTGTTTGGAAAAGAAAAAGCTTCTGTTCTGTTACTCTTCTTCTTTTTTGCTTTTGTGTCTGGCCTTAGCTGTAAGAATTTGTTCGATAAGTAGCAACGCATTTTTCCAAGTTCCCGACATGGAACAAGATGCATGTGAGGTGGGTCTTGTATTTCAATTTGATTATGTTTTCTCCCCTCTCTTGGGGGTGTAAAATTTTGTATAATATGACTTTTGGTGCCGACTAGTTTAACCGATTTCAACCACATTTGATGTTGACCATCTCTGGGGAAGTTGGATCGATGAAAGAAGGAAAAAAGAAAAAAAAAAATTAGTGAAATGTTTTTGGTGGCTGTAAAAGTGATTTTACGTGAAAATTTTTTATTTACTAAAAATTTATATATAATTATTTTTAAAAAATAAAATTTAAATTTTAAATTCGAATTGTGAAGTCAATAACAAAAAAAAGAAAAGGGCATAAGAAAATAGCAGCTGATCAAAAACGGCAACGAAGAAGAAGGTGGGAAAAGGCCAAAACGAGTGTTGGGCAAGGAAAGGTCCCGACTCTCAACCTGTAATTTAAGGTTGACTGTTTGAATATACGACGCCCTCCGTTACTTTCATCTAGTTGGATTTGTCTTTGGATTTGGAAGATTATTTAGTCCCGTGATTCTTTTTTTTTTTTTTTCCAAAAAAAAAAAAAAAAAAAAATTGTTCTGGTGTTTTCTTGACTTTCGTGCAGTTCTGGGCTCCACATTCTAACCAAAAATTGTCCATCTCCATGCAATTAATTCAAAAAAAAAAAAGCTAAATTTTGTGCTCCATTAGGTATATATTGTTTGAATTTTATATCTATTTTTTTTATCATCAATTTTAAACTTTAACACTTGCAAGAAAAAAAAAACTTCAGTTTTAAATAATTTGATAATGGTAATGTTTGCAATTATTTTATGAAAAGTCAACACCTCAATTAATGTAACCAGATTCAAAATTTGACGTATGATATATATTGGCAGTCGACACTAATATAACATATGCTAAATACTATAATAGATAAAGTGTTGATATTGAATTAGAGATGCTTTGTAATTTTTTACAACCCTTTAATGTAACCAGATTGACGTATGATATATATTGGCAGTCGACACTAATATAACATATGCTAAATACTATAATAGATAAAGTGTTGATATTGAATTAGAGATGCTCTTTTTTACACCTTTTCCCTTGATTATTATCCCCTTTTGTCGTTTTTTTTTTTTTTTTTTTTTTTTTCATTATTTAATCATGTAAGTTTAAATTTTTTTTAAAGAAAGAATTTTGTAGTAGAATAAACAAAAATAAAATACTCCATGGTAATGCTCAAATTTAGATTTTTAAATCAACATTACATTTTGTTTTTCTTAGCATTTCCCTTTTTAATAATAAATAGATAGATTATTTAGAGAGTGTTTATAGGCATTTTTATTAAATAATTTGACAGAGTTAGACTCATAAAATAAATTAATATAAGTGACAAAATTTTAAAAAAATAATATATATATGTTAAAATTTAAAAGGTATGTTGACACAAGTAATAAAAGTTAAAAAGAGAATTTATAATATTTGTCTTTTTTCTTTTTTGAAAGGACACGGTTCCTCTTCTTCGAGACATGTACATTGATATATATATATATATATATATATATATATATATATCACTAAGGGGTTATTCAGCCAAAAAAAATTGTAGAGGAGTTGATATGAAGTTACCTTTATTTTTCTCCCCAAAAACAACAGGAAATATCTTAATTTCAGTCGACAATAAACACTTTGTGTAGTTTTATACTAGCGATGAGGATTAGATCGTGACTCGCAAAAAGTTAAATCGAGTCTTATCCAACCCATTTTGCATGCATGCTAACTACACGTGTTTAATTTACAATATCAATCGCCTATTCATTCTTCAAGTCCATGACTTTCGCAAACAAGTATATATATATATATATAAATATATATATATATATATATATATATTTATATATATATATATATATACACATTTGCACGTGTGAATTTAGTTTGTTCAATTGTTTGAAATATTTATAATTTGGTTTATTTTCTTAATTTATTAATTATTATCTTAATTAATTATTTAAGAGTATATTTGATAAAGCAGTAGACAATAAGTTCGTTAATTGAACGTTTAAGTAGGACAAATATTTATAACGGTAGCATTAAAAAAAATGGTTTTAAAAGACTACAAGCAGTAATGTTAATTTATGTTTTTTTTTTTTTTTTTTTTTTTTTTTATGTATACGTTTGAGAAAAATTATTTCGATATAACAGATAAAAAGATTATTTTAAAGAGGCACATTTAAAAGTATAAATTTCTAAAAGTAATAGATGTGGCAAAATGTACATTTTAATTAAATGTGGCTTTAGTAAAAAAATTACATGTATAGATAAAATAAACACATTCGAAAACATATTAGAAAATTAAATAGAGTAGTAATTATTAGGGCACATATGATCAAAAGGAATTTTTTTTTTTAAAACTTCATTGAGAAAAATTACTGAAGTGGATAAAATTTTAAAAAGTGTATTTATAAAGCCTCATTTAATAAAATAAGATCTATATATTTATGAAAATAAATATATTTAAAAAGAGGTATTTATATAATACTATAGGAAAAAAAATGATAATATCAGTTTGGGGAAAACGTAAAAAGTTAAAAGGATGATAAAATAATAGTATAATTTTAGAGGAAAAAACTCAAGAGCAAATTAAAAGGATGATTAAAAACAAAAAAAGAAAAGAAAAAAAAAAAAAACGTAGAAGCATAAAAAAGGCAAAAGCACAACGACAAAATAACTAGACTAAATTTTTAAATAGTATTTTAAAAGAAACTCTCCTTTTATAATATATATATATATATATATATATATATCATGGATGATAGAACTTAGCGTGCATATACAAAAAAAAGCAAGAACCAGAAAAGGAATGTCGACATATATATATATATATATATATATATATATTTACACCAATTGCTGGATCATGGATGATAGAACTTAGCGTGCATATACACAAACAAAAGCAAGAACCAGAAAAGGAATGTCGACAATGTGGTATAATTACTAAAGCCAAGCAAGAAAACGTTTCCTTCTATTAATTAGTCTTGTTTTTCTTTTTGCCCATCATAATTCATAGTATTGCGAAAAGACGACAATAGCTCCGACCTTAGCTAGAGATCATTATGTCTGGTAGGCCTTGTCTTGTATTTGCCACGGACGCGAATTATTTTGTCCACTTCTTTGAACATCGGGTATCTTTAATCAGTTCATGATGCATTTGATTCGAATGATGCATATGATTCACATTTTTAATCAAACTCGAATATTCTTGATCTCAAACAATGGTCTGAAGCAATTTTGGACACGATATTAAGCTGTCGTATCATGAAAAATATGAAATTAATGAAATATAATGAAAATCTATTATTGAGGTTTAGAGTTCTGTCATACTGGTAAAGTATTTTTTTTTTTAATATCAAACTTAAAACTTTTAGCTTTTAAGAGTTGGGTTATTCTTAAAATTTAGGAGATGTTTAGTAAGAAGATTCATATTATGATTTGAATTATAATTCATAATTTGTTACAGTGTTTTCTCTCACAAAAAATATACGTAAATCAAAAATAATTTTAATCTCATGATTCTAATATATGAACTAAAGGTCTCTTTAAAAATTGTGTCTTACTAATAATGTGTTTTTGCCATACCTCATCAAAGAAATCTCCAAACTCTTTTTTTTTTTTTTTTTTAGTTAGACCAAGACATGGCTTCTATCAAATAAGGAACTCGTCATGGCCAAATGGATCATGCCGATAACTATAGGCTTAGGGAAAACACGCCCATTCCCGCACGTTTTAATCTCATTTAAAAGTCTCTGTTGATTTCTCTTTGCTTTTTCAATTTTCATTACCGGACGAAGAAATTTTTTTATTTAGAAGTAAAAGAACTAAAGGGCTAAAAACACGTTTATACGAGTTTGAAGTTCGACCAAGTTGAAATATTACTGTTGACATTTGAAACGGAAGCAAGCATTTCATGCAAACATAATTCCTGAATGCACAAAAGTGTTCATTGAACCCAAAATCGCACGTTTCTTTCAAACCCACAAGTCATTCAGAATAATTGAAAAAAGGAGACAGTAACAATGGATCCTAAATTTAAGTCAAAGGAAAAGTTTTACCCTGAACATTAAGGAATAGACAATTTGCAATTTGCCAATATCCAAATTGCTTTATTTTGGTTCATTTGAGGCTACAAAAGACTCGTTAAGGTTGTTATTTGTGAGCTACTAAGAACTGGGTCATTCTTGTAGGTTGGCCATTGCCGACAAAATTGAATTCTAACTTGTTACTGGTAGTATATTCATGCATTTTTTTTTTTTTTTTTTACTTATTTCTTTCGATCATAAGTAGCAAATATTTAAACAATAAATAGTTTCTAGGAATTGTCCCCCTTGGTAGTCTATTTGTGGCGGAAATTCAACCATATGTATCCCAATTTTGAAATATAGAAAAAAGTTTTTATGAATCTAATATTATTATTATTAAGATATTTTTTGATGCGTCTACTGTACCGGTAAGTTATATTTTTATAATTGTTAAATTTATATATTTTTTAATTTTTACGTGATTTTATATAAATTTAACGGATAAAAAATTTAACCTATCAGTATGTCATGCAGGAGATGGTCATTATTATAGAAGAATCCAATATTATGTTGCAGAAAGGGTTGCACCTCGATCTTGTAATTTTTTGGTCTTCTTGATTGGACTTTTTTTTTTTTTTTTTCCTTTTTTTTCTTGCTGCAACTGTTAGGCACTACTGCAGTAGTTAAGAAAAAATGTTTTTCTTCGATGATTCCAGCAGAATCATAGGTGTCATCCTATCACAATTTCTTTTGTTTATAGTAAAATAAAAGGATCCACCAAGAGAATGAAAAAGCCCTAATCCAAGTGTTATACCATAATTTTTCACAAGTTAATTTAGCATTCCACATTGACAATATCAGAATTTGAAGCTCAAACCAGCTCTAGCTCAGTCAGGTAAGGAGTATTATGACCTGACGAATACATCGCCTTCAGCTAAAATGTCCACTATTCTAATTTAACTTGAGCTAAGTGAGTTAAGGTATGTGAGCTGAAGGATGCGAGCTGAGGTAGGACCTGAGCTCGACGAGTTGAGATAGGCAAGCTAAGGTCGATGAGCTGAGGTACGACTTGAGCTCTACAAACTGAGGTAGAAGCTGAGCTCACAAACAACCAAACCAGCTCGTGGACCTAGCTAGTTCGTTGACCTGACCAGCTTGAATGTTGACATAATATGTAACGGAGAGTTAGAGTATGTAGTCCCAATAATTTAATGAAAAACTCAGCAATCACAGTAGACGTAAGCAAGATTACGCTGAATCACTTTACATCATTGTGTCTCATTTTTACTTTGATCTTTATTTCACTTATTCATAGTTGTTTTATCTTTTTCAATAGGATTTCGATTTAGAGATTTGGTTCCTTTGATGTTGGCTGATTTTCACCGTCAATACCAAGTATTCGACAACACACAATCCATTAATCAGACAGAACCGAACCTTGAACTCATCTTGTATGAAAGAATGAAAAATAGCCTAACATATTGGGTGTAAATACTCTTAGAAGTTGGTTCTACTGCACACTTTCCTTTTTCGCTTTGTTTTTGTTTAAGACTTTATTTGGCGTTCTATTTTTTTTAAGAACACTAGTGTTCCCCGCTTATGAGTCGTCGAATCTGTATTAAATTTTGTTAAAAGTCAAATTAGATTAAAAAAATAATACAAATCTGACCACTGATAAATATAGAACACCGGTGTTCCCAAAAAAGAAAGAACATCAGAGAAATGCCCTTTTTTTGTTTTTATTATGAAGGAGATTTTTTGATACACCTGACGTACCAATAAGTCAAGTTTTTTAACCGTTAGATCTGCTTACTTTTTAATTTTTACATAATTTTATACAAATCTGACTAACAAAAAACGTGACCTACTAATATCTTGACGTTTTGAAAAAGATCCCTTATTATTATCAGGTATTGATGAAGCTTTTCAATGAAAAAGGAAAATTGAAATTGGCGCATTGGGCGGTAAACACTCTTTTAAAGTTGGCACATTTATTTATTGTCACAAAAAAGAAAATGTGTTGTGATTTTGAGGAGGATTCTTCCACAACTCTCATTTGTACACATTAACCAAAGTAAACACATGAGTCATGACCTTAACACCATCTAACACGCATTACAAAGCACACAGTTTCATCGCATAACGCTTAAAATGCTGTTAACATTTCACCACCGGCATTAAACAGAAACAGAGGGCCCCCGCAAAACCAGTGCATTTCATCAAACACAAATTACTCTGTTCTCCACACACACATCTTCTGAATAACTTTCACATGAACTATGATCATGATTCATGACTATATCCTGTGCTTGTACTATCGTTGTTATAATAAATTTGGACGTCTCTCCAACATTCAAATATAGAAGAATTTTGGAAGTGTATGTGCGCATGTATTATAATGTACAGACATATATACAATGACAATTCATCACTACCCGATCTTTCTCTTCAAGCAGAACCAAACACATTGAGAACACAGATTGACTACAAAGTGTAATGTCCCTCGTACGCCAGAGAAATGAAGCATTTTACAGAGAGAGAAAGCGCTGCATCAGTTTGAAGCAGCTATTCCACAACTATGAGTGACAAAGATAAGCAGAACCAGAAAACAAAATGGGGCAGGAATATAATATTCTCATCTTCCCTCCAACTTTTGCTTATATAAATTTCTAGATTCCTAGAAAGTTGAAAACCACCCATTACGCAATCAGAGCTTTAAAGACAAAGTTGAGTTTGAAGAAGAATGAATCAAAGAAGAAGTTGGAGTGGTACAACGTTTTGGTCTACTGCTTCTGGATGATGAACCAGTAGAAGACGATGATGTTGACAACGAAGAAGGAGGACGACTAGATGAAGGAAACCTACTTGAATGGCTTTTTAGTTTCTTCTTCTGTCCCTCACAAACCCCATCCGATCTTACTTGCCGAACCCTTGCCTCGTTCAATCCAGCCGGAAGAACACAATTGCAGAAAAGGCCTAAGTTCGAAAGGAAACAATGGAGTTTTTACAATATAAGTAGTGAGCAAAAACAGTCTACTAGCATGGCAATGACATTCATCAGCATTGAATTATATCCCTCTCCTCTCTGGCTATCTAACTTACGAATCCAAGTTTTCTTATTTGAATGAGACAAGTACCAAAGAGATCCTGACAAAGGCCTTTAGCTTATTGTTAACTTCCACAAGCAACCATCTTCCTTAGTTCATTGGTAACACTTCAATTTTTCTTAAAATAGTAAGAAAATGTTGGAGACACTCTTAAGACAACGCTCTACCTTCTTTTCAATTTTAGAAAGGTAAAACGAAAAATGAATGTAATAACAAGCAAGGCTCAGTAAATGACCTTAACAAAAGTGGGAAGAAAATAGGAAGGAAAGAAAAGAATATAAACCATGTGAGGAAAATAGAGAGGAAATTAAAATTAAGGTTTTTTTCGAAGGATTTGAAATCTCACTCAATTCATTTTCTCCTCTTTTCTCTCCTACCAAACAACCATAAAGTCCCAAAATCACTCCACTAGTCCTCTCATCCCTATCCTTCCTTCACTTTTACCCCCCAGCCAAAGGAGCTCTAGGAGTTGATAATTGGGATTATTTAAACACAGTAAATACAGTTGACTTGCAACAGAATGATTTCTGTTTCTCTACTTCAGTATTTTTATTGCTTTTAAAGTAACGAAACATTATTTATTTAAGGGTGACAAACACTATTTTGACTTGCAATATAGAATGGTAATCTAAATTACTTGTTTACGTATCTTTCCTTCACCTATATTCCATTGGCATTCACATTTTTTCAAAACAAGAAAACACATAAATTGGGATATAAGTAAGAGATCTCTTACCAAGTCGAGCAAGCCGGTTAACCCAACGAGGGATGGGCTTCCCCGTCAACTTGAGAGACACGTCGTTGCAGAAATGGTTGCAGTTCTTGGTGATGAGATGATAAGTATTCCCAGAATAGTCTTCTGCTAATTTCTCCATCAAAGAACGAACTTCTTTGGGTCCAAGATCTGTCCTACCAATCAGAATGGATTTTCTGAACGTGAAACCAGGACAAAGCTTGGGTTCCACCTCGAAAATTCCAGTCGTTGAATGGTCATGGGCTCCAAAAGCGTATTCAACGCCATGGACTATAATACACAAAACAGTTATAATAACAATAATAGAATAAAACCACTAATGAGTGACCATATACGTGAAGAATAAATAAATTCGAAGAGGGTTCCGTTTAAAAATACCATAATCTTAGGTAGAACTTAGAAGATATTTTATGCAAGTCAAGCGTCAAAGAAATCCATTATAAACATCTTATCTTGCTTGAGTTTTATTAACCATTCATGTGGTTGCTGATAAATTTTATTTTTTTTAAAAAAGAAAAGCTATCCTACGTTTTTATTGGTTATCCAAAATTTAATATGAATTTAACTACACAAAATTCTAAGATTTTTTATTTATTTTTTGCGTGAAAAAATTGAAAGCTAAGGATTCTGTTTAGACAAAAGTGTTTCTTATTTTCTCACGTCCCAACCAAAAAGCCGATCAAAGCAATGAAGCATAAATTTACATGGAAAACTCCATAGAATTGGATGTATTCTTTTAAAGGAAATAAAATCCACGTTCTAGATACGAAATGAGAGTTTTAATAACTTAAAAATTAAACAAAACAACAGAATCACAGATCCAGAACCAAATTCACTTCAAACAACGAAGAAAAAAAACTCGGAAAAACAAGCCGTCACCGTGGAGCAAAAGAAGTGCTAGATTTCATCTTTTCTACACTTTCCCACTCTTTCTCGAAAAACAAACAGGCCATAACAAGCAAAAATAACACCAAAGAAAACACAAAAAGAATTACCTTGAACACCAGAATGATAAACCCCAAGGCCGAGCCAGTAAGCGTAGCCATTGATGGGAGTCAGATCGTAAACATTAAGGTAAACCGGAACCTTCCCAGTCTTCTTCTTCCTCGGCACCATAACCATTCGACACAGCATTTTCTCTTCCAATCCCTCTCTCTCTCTCTCTCTCTCTCTCTCTCTCTCTCTCACACACTTCGCTTTTTTTTTTTTTTTTTTTTTTTTTCTTAAAAAACAATTTCTGAGAATATAAGCTGACCTCAGATTCCAACAACAAAACAAAAAAGAAAAAAAAGGAAATTTCCAAATCGCTTGAATCGAGAAGAGAGTTTTCCTAAAATTCTCGAGGGCTTCGAGGGATAATACTGGGGAATAGAAGCTCTTAGGAACTATAAAATCTTTCTAATAAAGTTTTTTTTTTTTTAAAAAAAATTAATAAATTAATAAATTATTTTTATTTTTGGTTTGCTGGGAAGAACGAGAATCTTAAAATCAGGTTCTTCCGGCAGCCGAAAGTGCTCACCGTGTGAGCCCCATTTTATAATAAAACGTAGTAAAGTTGGGAACTTATTTACGGGAATAAATACCTTTCATTAATTTTTAATTAATTAAAAATATAATGTAAATACAAAATATCTCCGTAAATACTGAAAATAACATTTATTTAATCGTTTTATTCTCGTATTCAAACTAGCTGTAAACAGCAAGGCTAAAGAGACGTTGGAGCAACTGTAGTAACAGAAATCTCCAACAGGTTCCTTTTTTGAATTTTTGTTAAAAAGTTGGGTTAAAGTAAGAATTTAGAAGCTTATTTTAGTAAGGGATAAAATGATTTTGATACTGAAATTATGTGTTATACCGAAATATATTCTTGATATATTGTGTTATTTATAATATTATAATTGTATCTCGACGTTTTAAAAAACATATTCTTAGTATTTTAAAGTTAATTTTTGAAACATGTAATGTTAAAATTATATTTTTTATTAATTTAAATAGAAATTAATATTTGGAAAAAAAAATCTATGGTTTAAACTATTTAAAAAAAAACAACAAAATAAAAAAATTCACGATTCTTTTAGATTTATTAATTTTTAGTTAATTAAATAGAAAGTTATGGAGTTATTTCATATGTTAAAAATCAACTTTAGAATTCTAGAAAATATTTTTAAAAATATTGAGTGCCGTTTTAATATTATTAAAAACTCAAGTTACTAATAAAACATGTTATCAAAATAATTTTATTTTTTTTTATAATTTGCAAGGAAAAAAAAAAAAAAAAGAAAAAAAAAATGGAGCAAGGGCTTTTTCCACCTCGGGGGTAGTCTCGTATTAATCCTTTTACCGGAGCAAGTTAAAATTGCTTAAATTAGTCATTGTATGGGACTTTGGGCAATTTCTGAAGTTACATCGATCATAAAAAAAAAAATGCATTTAGAGTTAAAATGATTGGTTCAACGAAATTAATAAATAAACAAATTAATCAATTAGGAGTTTTGAGGAAATTAATAAATAAAGAAATTAATCAATTAGGAGTTTTTAATTCGAGGTTGAATAAAATATGTGATAGTTTTTTATTGGAGTAAAAAAGTTAGAGTGATTTTTTTTTTTAAAAAAAAAAAAAAAAAAAAAAAAAAAAAAAAAAAAAAAAAACTTTGGGTTATATACAATTGGTTGAAAATTTTCGTGACAAATGCTGTTGTTAATTGGGTGAAGCAGAAGAAGTCAAGAAGGGGTGGGGGGAAGAACCTATAGAATAGGGCTTGGATTCCACCGATGATGGATGGGCGAAGCCACCACATCAAGGGCTTATCCACGAGCCATTGTCTTATAGAATTGAGACAGCGACAAAGTTAACAATTATTTGCACACATTTCATTATACATATAAAATAACGGTATTGCCATAAAAATAGAAACTTTAAATAATTGAGAAAACATTAGCCTTTATTTTTATTTCTTTAAGTCTAATTTATTATTTGATATGATATAGTTTCCACCGGTGAAAATCTCCAACCCAAATATACTTGGAGCACCACAAAAGCAAAGTACAACCCCTTCCCACACTTGTAATCCTATCTTTATTTAGATTGGGAAGGAAAATAAGGGTCCGTTTAGTTGGGGGATTCGTCCCTCGATTCGAATCATGATTCGTGGTTCGCTACAGTGATTTCTCTCACAAAAAATACACGTAAATCAAAAATAATTCAAATCACATGATTTGAATCCCTGAACTAAACGGACCCTAAATCTTAAAAGCATTATTGATATTCAACACTACTTATTAATTAAAACATAAGAAAGCCGAGTCACCAATAATGAGTCTCGTAGCATGATACCCGCATATAGGGCTCATTTTCTTTCAAATTGTAGTCTCTAACACCAATTGCGTTCTATGCATTTTTCTATTGAGTAGACATTTTATTAAATATTTTTTGAGAAAAAGAATGAGCCTTAAGAAGAAGGAAAAAAAGGAAAGAATTTATAAGATTTTTTTACAGTAACATTTATTTATTACCGTTAAATTTGTATTAAAATCAAAAAAAATACACACATCAAATAATTTTAATACAAATCTCATGATTAAAAAACAAAAAACAAAGCCTCTGTTGTAGAAATCTCCAAGATATAAGTATTAACACCATGTCTATTCTTCAATTTCTCCAAATAACTTATATTATTAATTTTTAAGAGTCTATTTAATTCATAAATTTAAATCATATAATTTAAATTATTTTTAATTTATGTATATTTTTTATAAAAAAAATTATAATAATTATAAATCATGATTTAAATTAAAAATTTAAATTTAAAAACTAAACGAAACCCCAATAAAAAAAAAAAACAGAGCGGGAGGGATGGGGAAGAAAAGAAAACAGACACGTTGCTTGACCGTTAAGTCTAACTTTTACAGAAAACATGAGTGTTACGAAAGCCCACCTATCGAGGAACAGGGATCTCATTATGCTGCGGCGTGGAAGGGAACTGCAGCTAATTGATGGTCTCAAAATGCACAAAAGCAGATAATTATTGAAACAACTACACATGTCGGGTTTTTGTTTTTAAGTCCCCACAACACTCATATACTTACATATATATACAGAATCAGAATAGGAAAAAATAAAAAGAAACAGAAAAAGAAAAAACTCATAATTTGTGAGTATGTCTGTTTTAAAAATAAAGAGTTTTTCTAAAAAAAAAAAAAATTATAAATTATAAAAATTTTTTATAAATTATAATAAATTTCTTAAAATTTTTCTATCATTAAATTGATTAAAAAATTTATCCGTTCCACATATTTTTTAAAAATTTGGTTTAAAAAATTAAAGAAAAGGGGTCAAGTGTGTTCATAAATTTAAATAATAAATTCCCTCCAAAGAATTATTTTTGCTTTTAGCCATCGCTTTTTTGAGAAAAAAAAGGTTGGGTGTAATTATGAATCATGTGGCTTTCAAATTCATTCATTTAAATTTAACAACCAAACGTTTACCACCCTTTTTATCAGCTATATCGATTCCCTGGACAGCTTCACGTTGTATTAAAAAAAAAAAATAAATAAAAGGGATTTTCAAATGTCTAAAATTAGAGGGATTTTTTGCAGTATTTTAAATTTTCCAAAGGAATTTGATCACGGGCGTGCAGGGTATTGCTTTAGCCATCGCTCTCCAGCTTTGAGCTATCAGGTTGGGTGGTTAGCCAACCATGTGGCTCCCCTTCGTACCATTCATTCATGTTCATTGCACTTATTTTTGTTTATCACCCTCTTTTATCAGCTATAGTAAATGAGCTTAGTGGACAGCTTCACATTGGATAAGGCTACTTTAAGAAAGAAAAAAAAATTGGGTTGAATTTTCAAATAACATCTAAAATTAGTGGTGTATTTATTTGCAGTCGTTTAAAAATTTAAACAAGTTTGATATTATTTTTATAAAATAGGCGGCATCGTTCCAAATTGACTATGGACTATTCAGAATTGACAATTTATTTACTTAATAGAAGCATAGAATTAACGGATATTGTGTGTGTGTGTGTGTGTGTGTGTGTGTGTGTGTATATATATATATATATGAAATGTTATATACTATATTTTACCTCGTATATCTACATCTGTTTTACTTTTACCGTTCGATCTTTACAGAAACGGAGGTGTCCCAGTTGATAAGGAAAGCTGATGAAGAAAAATCTGTCAAGACCGATGGCCGTATCAATGGAAGAGGCTTAGTGGACGATACAAATTCCAACATTGACTCAATATTTTCTCCACTTATTTTCCATTTTAAGCTTTTCAGATAATTTTTTTAAAACTACTTTGTTTTTTTTTTTTTTTTTTTTTTTTTTTTTTTTTTTTGCATGTACAGAAACAGAAAAAAGTAAATTTATTTTTTTTACAAATTCATTGAAACAACCGGACAAATGTTCATTTTTTTCACTCTGTGGCAAAATTTAGACGACATGTCGTATTGGTTTTTTAACGACAACAAAATTTTGAGCCACAAACGATATGTTGTATTATTAACTAAGCCACAAAAAGCTTTATTAATAGCATACGGCATGTCGTGTTTAGTCTCCAATGGCAACAAAATTTCTCAACGGACAACGAAATCCGGTTTCTTTACCAAATTACTCTACGAGAGAACAAACAAACCTTCTAATGATCAAAGGACGTCGTTTTTTTATAAACGACAGAAATTGAACCACATTTATCAAGTCGTTTTCTGAACCAAACGACATACCTTATGATGTGCACGTAAAGGCCAAACTTTACATGGCATCTCCCCAATCTTGGTTCATGGATTCAAATCATGTGATTTGAATCATTTTTTATTTACGTGTATTTTTTGTGAGAAAAAATACTGTAGCGATTATAAATCATGATTCGAATCAGAGATTCAAATCTAAGAACCAAACGAACCCGTGGATTGGTTTATAAACAAAAATTTTTTTACGTTCCCTTCCTGAACCCTGAAATTCGTGGCAAAGCGGGTGAAATGGATGACGGGGTCAGCCGTCAGGTATTCTAAACATTACGTCGTTTTCAACAGAAAAAAACTTTTCGTCGTTTTCCCCATTTTCCTGTCTTTAGGGAAATACAGAAAACCTAAAGCCCCCAATCCTAAAACCCAGCTCCACCGTAACCACGGAGGAAAAGCTCTAACCGGAAATACGCAGCTCCCATGGCGCGTTTTCTCCGAGCTTCTCAAAATGCGCGTCGCATTTTTTCTCCTTCCTCGGAAACGCAGTGTCGGAGCTTCCTGCGAAAATCAAGTCTTCCTTTCCTCTCGCGAAAAGCCATGTCAACCACACCGGAGGCCTTGGAGGAGACTCTTCCAAAATCGCCCCTCGACGCTAACATCGTTCGAATTCTTCGCAACGAGATTCAGCACTTGTCCGAGTATACTCCTGCTCACGAGGTTCGTTTCCTTTTCTCCGATTTTTGTTTTATATTTCATATATATATATATATATATATATATATATATATATATATATATATATATATATATATATAGGCCAATGATCTGCTTGGCTCCCTAGAAAATGCAAGAATTGATCTGAATTGAGAGAAAAATGAAGTAAGTACATAGAAAAAGAACAAGCTTGACGATGTATTTTGTTGCTGGGAAAATGAATAGAAGAATTCTTCAACTTTGATTTCTCTTGTAATACGTTAGGATGCAAAAGAGAGAGTCTTTATATTGGTTGAGTTAAAAATTTTGATTCTTAGATGAAACATAATTTTCGCCTTTGACGTTTTTCGAGTTTTGTTATGATCTTAATTGATTCTGTTTGTTATGCTGGAAATTGTGTAGCCTGTTACGGAATACAAATCATTTTCGGTACAAGATCGACCGGGTGAGCAATGGATGACAATGAGAAGAAAATTTGGAAATGGTGAAGATATTAAAATTGAAGCTACCATGTTCGATGGTTACGAACTTTCTCCGAAGCTCGGAGATGACAGCGGCGGGGAAGATTTGCGTCTTCACATTAGTCTTCTTGTTGATATCTCCAAGGGAAACGGTTCCGAAGATTTGGAGTTCGTATGTTCGGCGTGGCCCGATTCTTTGGAAGTTCAGAATGCTTATTTACTTCGACGTGATAGAATGCTGGCTAGGCCTTACATGGGACCTGATATCAGGTCTGTTTCCCTTTTTTCCCCCTTTTTATAGTTACTCATGTTAAATTTTCAGGCCATGATTTCGGTAGTGATTTTGTTGGTTCATGATTTATCTTTCAGGAATTTGAATGAGGATTTTCGAAAGGCAGTTCACGAATTCTTGGGAGTAAGGGGAATAGATGATGAGCTTTCTGTTTTCTTGCATGATTATATGATGAACAAGGATAGAATTGAACTTATACAATGGTTGAGAAATGTTAAGTCGTATGTAAAAAAAATAGGATGAAAATCTTTGACTGTTTGCTATTAGTCTTGTTACTTATATTCATTATTTTCCCCCATTATAATGGCATTCATCAAGAAGAGATTTTTGCGATGATATACGTATTTTCATAGAAACAGCACTTGACCGTCTGCACACACGATGTAGCCATTAGAAAATGAGATATTGTACATGTTTATGATGCTTTCTTACTTTTGTACATTTGTTGCAAGAAAATTAACGGAGATTTTGGCAGTTAGGAAGGTCTAACCTCTGTCTTTGCTATTTCTTTTAAATATCTGACATATCACACTTAAGAAGTAGGAGTCTAGCTTTATATGTATTTTGTCAAACACAAGGATTTATGAAGGTCGGGCCGGTTTTGGGATCATGCCCGTAGTGATGTAGAGTACGTGAACAGAGTAGAACGTACATATGGACTACTGTGAGCTTATCGTTGACATGATTGCTTAGCATTTGGTCTCTAAATTTACGTACTAGATGTTTCGACTAGTAAAAACTTCAATTTTCCCAGCCTTGAGAATAGTATCTATTAGAATTCGGCTTCAGAATTCGATATTGTTTTCAGGGTTATTTCTTTGCACTTTTCAGTTCTTGACTTCTTGCTTATACTATAAAACGGAATACTATAATACCGTTTCTCGAATGAATTTGAATAATTATGATGTCTAAGAGCGCAGTCCTTTAATTAATTTAGAATTTACTGATACACGAGTGTTTTAGGTGCATTGTGATGATTGTGCGTAATTTTTTTGGGCTAAATATCTACGTACGTACGTAACTTGATTATTGGCTTCTCATTTTTTGTATTTGTTTAATCATTATCTGTTGCGCTTGGCTCTTGAATCTTTTGGTGGGCCCAAATTTTAGGCCACACACGTGAGAATGTATATAACCTCACAACACTAGATAGCTTATTGAGATGAGCCGAGTTATGCTCTTCCTTTTGCAATGAGCCAAGCAATGTTCCTATTTGTCTTTAAAGTTTGACATGAAAAAAGTCTTTTATGCCTTTGCCACTACATAAAGACTCTGCTTTAGCAGATTTGTAGAGTTGTTTTTTTTTTTTCTGTACTTAATTGTTCGTTTGCTGCAATAATTTGTATGATACTTTTAACTGCATTAAAAATTCGTGCGTGCAATCCAGGTTTTGTGAAGTTTCATTTTCTCTGTTAAGGGATGTGAAAGTGGTAGATTAAAGTCGATAACTCTCGACTTAGAGTCAAAATGTGTTTTAAATTTCTTATCACTCTTCTGATGAGTCTCTGGTATAGACTTCTTTCCTATCTTCTTTCATTGCTCCAAAATTCTCTTTTTAAGGATCATATAAGCTTGCAAGTCCATAATAGGAACGGAATTTTGACGAAGTTAGGCTGTTTTTTCTTTTCGAGATAAAAGTTAGGCTTATTGGCTTCGATATAATCCTCCATTAATCCTCCATTAATAGCTTATGCTGTAATTAATGTTGTTTAACAACATATAATCCGACTAGTTTTGAAGATTAACCTGAGAAATTTCAACCTTTTAGTTTTTCTTGTTGGCTGCCAGCATTGAAGCTTGGGCTGAACTTGTTTTCAACATGTTTAGTTTAAGATCTTCTTTTTGATAGAGTTAATTTCTGACTGTTAATTCTAATTAAAATAACATCATATTAAAAAAAGTTCGCAGAGCGGACATGTTGTGATATGATCTTTTTAGTAGTTTAGTTTTTCAGATCCTCCTAGAAAAGCTGCCATGTTACTTTGAATAAGAGACTATTGAGAATGAAGTATCTTAGCCACAATTTGTGGGCACAATTAATTTGACATCTTCCCCACCCTTCGTTGGCCGAGGAAGCAAATCGAACCCTTTACTTTTCAATTGATATTTCATATATATTGTCTGTTTCCCCACGAGTGTTTTGTAATTGTACGTACGATTATTTTGAAGTTTCATGTTCTTCTCTTTTGGTTGGACTTTCGATGAAGCCAAAGCAAAGGCATCTTATTATGCTCAGCCTCAGTACTTGCGCTTCTTTATAAGTGTTTGTGTGTCCGTTTTTCCTTTCCTTTTTTTTTTTTTTTTAATAAGAATTATTATAATTTTCAATTGGGGCGGCATATTTTGGCGACTTACGCTATCCCTAGTCCCACATACATAATTTAACATATTTGAATATCTTTTTCTCCACTTAGGTTAGCCCAAAAAATATATATACATATAAAATATAAAACTATGAAAAATGTGATGCATTGTACGTTAACTAAAATTATTATTAGTACGCAACATAATCTTTCCTAGATCTTAATATCATTTAATGAAAGTGACACAGTGCACGCTCCTCGGAAAAGGACAAAGATGGCTATCAGTACTAAAAAAATAGATAAATAGGGGCAAGGTCCTATTCTTAGATACACTCCTACGTGAGAACAAATTAAGTCTGACAATCTGGATAGTGACATGATAATATGATTTGAAACCTACACAAAATTAACAGATTTGAGTTTATTAGAAATGAGTTTAGGTTATAATCAGGTTGACACGATTAACACGATTAATATATGTTAGGTTAAAGTTGACCTCCTAACATGAAGTGACACGAATTGACACGATTAACTATATGTATCATTTGCAATCTAATGATATGTGATTTAACATGAAAGTTTATATGACATATTAATACAAATAATATGAATTTTAATATTTGTAGGTAAAATTCATTTTTTTCTTTAAAAAAAAGATAAATTGATCAATAAACATGTTAAATCTGTCTTGATCGTGTTAAATAAATAATTATTATATTAGTTATTTATTCAATATATTAATTTAAACGGGTTATACGGGTTGACATGATTAACACGATTAATAAATGAGTCATGTTTAGGTTGGCATTTTTGACACGTTTAATAAACATGTCGTATTTTAATTGATATTTTTTAACACGATCTACTAACACGAATTGGACAAACTAATAATTTATTTTAATAATCATAACATATACGTTAAGTTATCTGACTCATTACTTTAGCCCCTTACTATTGTTATTATTATTTTAATTCGGCGTTTCTTAAATATGTCAAGTTGGGCAACATCTATTATGTAATCTCTTTCGTATTTGGTGTTTTTGGAGTTTTCTTCAAAGGTGTGTTGTTGAATGTGAAAATTGCGCCCATCTTAAAAATCATCATCATTTATATATAATCGACACTAAAATCTTTTGCTGCATCTTTAGGGTAAAATATATGACTGAATTTATGCAATGATGACAGTGCTTACTCAGCATCCAATGGATACTAATAATTTATAATAATTTATAATATTAAAAGGGCACTAACGTTCGATACTTGTTTAAAAAAAAAATGTGAACATAAAGAAAAGAACAAAAGACACGTATAAAAGAGTGGATAAAGTAGTTTGCTATGATTTTGAAGTTGAACATGATAACAAGGACTGGTAGTTGAATTCCCATTATAAGGAGTGTGTTAAATTTTAAATAAGAATAATATCATATAATTAATAGTAACAAGTTCAGCAAGTGGTTGGTGGGTTTTTAAGCTTCAAATAATTAATATTTCTACTAAGTTTATATATATATATATATATATATATATATATATAGCTACAAATCATTATTCTTTCAAAGTCTCATCTCAAAAAATCGACTGTCGCACTCCATGCTATCTAGATTAATCTTGGTGGTTAAGCTTAAAAATTCTAAGGGGTAGGTCATATCATGTCTCTCCGAAGTATGTCAAACATTGAACATATCTTAAAATAGTTCAAATCAATTCATTCAATCGCCAAAAGGGAGAGAGAAATTAAATAAATAAATAAATAACACTTTGCAATCAATGATATGTTCGAGTAGTAGTCTTAAGTAGGTACCACATATTGTATCTGATTTAAACAAAACTGAAAGATTAAGTACATAACATTTCCTCATACTTTCAATAAGAAAATATACTTAACAATATCCTTATTGTAGAAAATTAAAAAAAAAAAAAAAAAAAATGATAAAATTTCAAACCAAATCATGGTAAATTTATAAAAAAAAAAAAAAAAAAAAAAAAGAGAACCGAAAATACCCTAACAAATAATTAAGAAGATATTTATTTCTTACTCTAGAGCTTGAGAGACAAGTCAAGCTTTCTAATCTCCTCCCTGTGATGATGATCAGTGTTCATGATCAAACGGTCACCACCACCTCCACACCAATTATTATATCTTCCAATTCTCTCATATTGGTTGGGAGAACCAATAATACCCTTGGAGACATGATCAAATCTTCCTGCAGCACTAGCCTTGGACGACAACAATCCCGCTGTCGTATGCTTCCCAATTGCCGGTTGTCCATACATAATATTATTACTATTACCAAAGGAATTATTAGGCTGCTTGTGAATCATGGAGTGAACCTGAATTCCGAGAGACCTATTGTTATAAGCACCATGAAGAGGAAGAGAAGCCATGCTTGACCATTGAATCCGATCGAAATACGGATGATATTGGTGTCCAAATATGCGATGATGATCACTAATTCCCATTAATCTTTGTCCCGATCTCTTGGCTAGCGTCCTCTCTCTCTTGTGCGCATTTTGGTGCCCTCCGAGCGCCTGAGAACTGTAGAACTTTCTCTGACAATAGTTGCAGGAGAAAACCCGCTGCTCCGAATTATCGGAACCTTGTGTCGTACTAATCATTTTGTTTTGTGATGGTGTACGTGATGTGGGTTGAGAAGAATTTGACATAGTAGTACTACTATCCAAGCAATCTATGAGATTTAGTTCAAGACTTTTACCAGAATTATTCAGGTTGAGATCTAATGACATAACATTAGACTTGTTGATGATTGTCTGATCCTCTTCTTCATCTTCTTTTTCAACGACGTCAATCTTAATCTCCTTGATTTGATCATTAACATCATCATCATCATCATCATCATCACCATCATCTGGAGGAGAAATAATGGACACCGGACAAGGCTCGTTCTTTGTTGGTTCCATTGGAGAATAAGCCTCTTTTTTTTTCTTTTTTTTTTTTCCGCAATCTTTTTTAAGAAAAAGTTGATTGATGGAGAAGTTGTAAAATGGAGGGGTTTGTACTATATATGGATAAAGAAGAGATTCACATTCACTGTCCTTAAAAATAGAGCACTTGATGACGCAAGTGTTCCAAGACTTTTTTTTTTTTTTTTGGACTAGTAGCTAGTACTTAACCATATTCTAGATGTACATATCATCCACTGCACGCAAAAAACGCCGTGATACTTGCGTTTTACATAATATGCAAATGAGTGAAATAACTATATATATCACATACATCCAATAGGAAGATTTGGACTTGAGTAACTATCGAATGAGGGGTCGTATACGCAATGAATAATAGAGAAATTTTAAATTTAGAGAGAGAAGAAGAAAAATATAGAGAAATTTTGAATTGTGATAGCGTAAATTGATGTTTTTAAATAATAAGATAAGATTAGGTCTATTTATAGAGAAGCAAAACCAATAATATTGGAAAGTAACTATTTAATAGTAAGAGAAACTTACTGAAATAAAATGAGGAATTTTGACCATATTAAATGAAATACTAAAAATTAAATGAGAGATTGGACTAATTACTACGTTATATATGTGCCATATCAATCTTCCTCGTTAACAAAAGATAGGAAATTAAACTAATTACTACTTTCTATATTTTCAATTCAGTAATTGCGTTGTTTTTGTAAGGTAGGTTTTTTTTGAAAGGTGTATGGTAGTTTTTATGTGAATTTCTACGTTTTTTTGTTTTTTTGTTTTTTGTTTTGTTTTTTTTTTTTTTTTTTTTTTTTTTTTTTTTTTTTCGCCCCCCACTCTCTATGGATGCAATGCAAAGTATTTCTTTGTCTATTCGAACAAATTATTTAACTTTTCTGCACAGCACTGATTTTCAACTACTACTGCACAAACGAATAAACACGAATTTTACTCATTTGTATAAAAACCGACTAATTCTAACAGAACTAACAGACGTTAATTAATTGATATTTTTCTTTTCAATTACCCGATATTTTGTTTTCCAAAATTTATAATTGATATGATAATAATATGTCAACTTTTTAGTAAATTATATCTTTTTTTTAATGATAGTAAATTATATGTTAATATATATATATATATATATATAGTAATCTTGTGTTAATGTATAAAAACATGAAACATGATATAATTAGTTAGGCCATATACCTAATTACTAGCAATAGCTAAATGTTATTTGCTATATATATTAGTGGGACCGGCGAAAATGGCCGACAAAGAAAAAGGAGAAACAAGTGTGGAGTCCCTTATTGCTATGATAGTGCCATATCCTTGTGCATTATATTATTGAAACGAATTTTAATCCCCAAAGTTAACCCCTTACAAAAGATAAGAATAGTTTTACAAAATAATTAGGGCACAGGCACAAAAGTCATTTTTGGGCAATTTCTTTGAACCCCACATATCAAAAGGTTAAGACAGAAAGAAAATGAGGATTGAGTGGACTTTTGACGCTTTACTTTCATTGCCTTATATTGCAAAACAAACATCCCATATGATGATTCTATGCAACAATTACTCTTTCAATCAAAATTAGACCAAATCTCTTTATCAGATCTCTTTGTCTGTCTAAACAACTACTTGAAAGCCCCCATAAAAGTAAGGCACCAAGTTCCACCATTTCTCTTACCTTAGAGAAAAAAAAAAAAAAAAAAATCTCCGTGAACTAACTACTCGACAAAGGAAAACTCTCACAAATTTCCTCTTGTTTTAGCCACAATCAAAATCTTGTTCTCTCTCTCTCTAGTGTGTGGTCGACATGTCATGCCTAAGCGTGACATGTACCTTAGGTAACACAAATTATTCTTTCCGTCAAGTACTTTTTTCCATGACGTTTGTGCCTTTTCTTTGGTTCCTATTTTTTTTTTTTTTTTTTCCCCACATACTTCTCAAGTAGTTCTGTTCTTATACATTATTGATCTTGGGTTCATTGGCTCAAGATAATACTATCTTTTTCCCTTTATATAACAAGTTCTTCTTTCCAGTTAAGTTGCTTTATAGTTACACATGTACGTGACCTAATAATTCTACAAATGTTCAAAATTTTAAGAATAATTATTGGGGGCCAGGATACAGATAAACCCTAACCTTTATAATTTATCATACATTACATGTTGCTGAACATTCGTAAGTGTTCAATCTAGCTCTTTCACAAAAGGAACTCTCTAGATCGAAATTAGTACTTAAACCGAACAATTATGGTTTAGATAATCACGTCTCCTTGTCATGTTGGTCCTAAGTGACGATTTAAAACAACCATTTAGTGCATAATAAAGTAGCTTTAGGAGTTAATACCATGTTTCTTGGCCCACTCAAGTGAAAACAAGATTTTAACAAAACATATCTATCAACTACATAAAATCACTTTTATAGTTTCATATTTTTATAAAACATTCTCAATTCTTGGGAAACTACATATATACAGTCTTAAAATTTAATATTTTGATCAATAATATGTCATTTTATACAAATTAGTTATTAAAGAGAATTTCGTTTAGATAGCAAGAAAGATGAAACTTGTAAGGACAAGTTTGTTAAAAAAAGCGTTGATATTATAACGAATCATCAAAATCCTTAGCATTTTGCTCAAAAATCACAAGATTATTTATGGTTAATCCTTTTAACAAAGAAAAACATGCCGTCTTAGAGGCAAAAATGTCTCTCATGTGTTTATCGCATAACCTCGTTCATTTTACTCTGGATCCCCCTTCGATAGCCTTTCATGCAGACATTTGGGTTTTTATTTTTTTTATCCCTCGTTCTAGCCCCATTTTTTTTATTAATTATTTTCTTTTACTTCCTTGTATTCTATACTTTTGAAACATATATGGCATGCAGTACTATAGATGTTCTTAACATTTTGCCTTTCGATTTCAATTTATGATATCAAAATTATACATTCTCTCATACAATTAATGTTGAATTTGTCCACTTAAACAACAGTTTTATGTTTTGAAATATTGACAAGCATGCACATACAAAACCCACTTACAAATTTTACTGTGATGGCAAAGATGCTGAGAAGATCAAATTAGATTAAACTATATATATATATATATATATATATATTTTTTTTTTTCTTCTTTTGACTTTTTTATGATATGAAATACCTATGGTTATCGATAGTGCGTGATGTCTTTGAATTTCGCATAAAAATCACATCATAGTAATGAAAAGTATTCAAAATTAATAGAAATTATTTAAAGTATTTTTTATATCCTGTCGTAGAATTTTTATTTCTGTTTATGAATTATTTGCCTGAAGGACAGATTCGTTCTTTCTTTTCTAGCTCTTATAATTACTTTTGCCCGTCTATTTGCTTTTCTCCTTCTTTATCTTCCTGAACTGAGACTCAAAATGGATTAAAAAAAGAATCCAAAACTAATCGGGAGGGAACCTTGCAGGTATACGAGTATGGATGAAACATCTTGAAACATACTTTTATAATACAAAAAATTATAAACAGTAAAGTAAAATATTGGGATATTTACATTTCTATACCTTGTGTTTTAAATTTATTTAAAATTTATACCTTTAGTTTTTAATCTCGTCAAATGTATACATTTAAATTTGACTAAACATACAGATCTATTTCTTATCTCGATTAATAATTAATTTTGATCTTTAAAATGACCAAATTATCTTTAAAAAAAAAGAAAAAAAAAAGTAAAACTAAAACTTTCCAACGCTACAAAAAATAAAAATTAAAAACAAAAAAAAACTCATTTCAATGGTATTTTGGATTTTTTAAGGTTAAAACCGTAAGTTTAAAGGTTTTTTTTTTCTTTCTCTATTTTTATTTAAGGGTACTTTAAGTATTTTATGTTTAAAATTGCGAGTTAACTGTAAAAATGTATAAATTTAAGTATTAAATCTAATTTCAAAATATATATTTGATGAGATTAAAAAATAAAAGTATAATTTTTAAATAAACTCAAAACACATTGGGTGTAAAACATGTAAATATCTCTAGAATATTCCGGTCAAAAAAAGCATGTAGCAGTAAGAGAAGATTACAACAAAAAGTGGACCTGATAAATTTATAATTTAAAGCTATAGGAAAACTTTGAATCCAAAAGATGCGCTCGTGTTAAACATGTATAACTTCGACATAGAAAAAAATAAAAAAATAAAAAGGGGTAATGCATGTACTTTGTGTTAGAATTTTTCTTCCAATTGGCTGGTGGTAATATTGTTTTTCCAACCGGTGGTGTTAAGCCTTTTTCCAGTCGGTGATTGGTAATAATATTAGACTTCTTCCAGCCGGTGGTAACCTTTTGTGGACAGAGCGTGCCAAAATACAGAACTTTCCTTGGTTTGGTCCCTAAGCCATTCATTCTCACCTTCAATTTTTACACCATCGATTACTGAGATTGAAAAGGTTTTAGAAGCACCTTAACACACCAAAACACAGACTCCATTTCCGGATTGCTGACGACATCAATGGCCGGAGGTATGCTTTTCGGTCCTCTCATTCCGCATTGATCTAAATTCTACTAAATTGACATAAGCATGTTTAGATCGAATGTGTAAGTCTTAACACTATGAGCTCACAAAACCGAAAAAGACAATGAGAAGGGGAGCCCATGAGTCCACGAGTAAACGACAATTTTCTACCCTTTTTTTTTCTTCCTTGGGGAGCGGCACATGTCGTCTATTGTAATTAGGATCAAACGACATCATACTTAAACTACATGTCGTCCGTCTACAATAAAAACATTGACGTGTCTTTGTGTTTTAAGAGCAAAAACGGCTTCTCCTTAAAAAAAAAAAAAAAAAAAAAAAAAAACAAAAACGGTATGTCGGTTTTTCAAAGGCAAAACGTTTCTTTTTTTTTTTTTTTTTTTTTTTTAAAGCTACTCAAACCCCGTGAATATGAAAAGTATTCTAAGATTAAGGATTAGTATGAAACATGCAATTTTATGAGCTATGTATATATGCTTTCTTTGCTGAGTTGCGAGACGATGGACCTATTGGTGATTTGAGAGGGATATGAAGCTGGTGTCATAAAATACCACAGTACTAGTTGTCCAGTATATAAAATGAGGGACATTTTCATGATAAAGTATACTACCAAAGCATTTTTCAGCCTTATAAGATTTGATTGTTTCAAGGAACTAGAAGTAAGCCATATATATGCCAATTTATCGTAAAGTACTCTTCTTAGCATTCATCTTCGCTACACAATTCTCTTCTTTGCTTCTAACTAGCAAAAAAAAAAAAAGACAAATTTTATAAATTATCCCTAAACTTTGTCACTTGTGTCAATATGTCCTATAAACTTTAAAATGTATATGTTGTGCTTTCTGAATTTTATCACTTGTGTCAATATACCCCATGAGGTTAACTCTGTTAAGTTTTTTTAACGGAAAAGCTTATAAATGCCCCCTGAACTTCAACGGAAAATTCATTACATTATACATATATGCTCTTCATTTTTTTCCTTCTTGATTGCCTCTAATCAACTAATGTTTTAAGAATTGGTGCTTAATTAGCATTTTTTAGAGGAGAAGTTATTCAATAAACCTCAAATATCACAGATAATTAGCAATTTAATAGTCATATCAACATTTTTGTTTAAAAAAACTGATAGAATTAGGATGGAGGGGAAAAGTTGGAGACAAGTCATAGTTCGGGGGGCAAAACTGGTACATTTTAAAGTTCATGGGGCATTTATAAGCATTTATGTTAAAAAACTTAACGGAGTTAATCTCATGATGCATGTTGACACAAGTAACAAAGTTCAGGGGGGCACAACATGCACATTTTAAAATTCATGTGGCATATTGACATAAGTGATAAAATTTAGGGGGAATTTACAAAATTTATCCTTTTTTTTTCCTAGTTAGAAGCAAAGAAGAGAATTGTGTAGTGAAGATGAATGCTAAGAACAGTACTTTATGATAAATTGACATATTGATACAAGTGGCAAAGTTCATGGGGTGTTTATAAGCATTTCCGTTAAAAAATTTAACGAAGTTAACTTTAAGAGGCATGTTGATACAAGTGACAGAGTTCATGGAGCACAACATGCATATTTTAAAATTCACGAAGCATGTTGAAACAAGTGACAAAATTTAGGGAGAATTTATAAAATTTGTCAAAAAAAATTCTCTTCTTTACTTATGAAATTAGTGGTTAGTGGTCCAACTCCATTCCCTTCTCTCTAGATTGTCTGGACACTATTAATATATATATATATATATATATATATATCTCATAGTTCTTAATTAGTAAAAAGAAATGTTACTTTTTTAAGCCAATCAGTAATTAAGCCATTATTTGTTTCGTTAGTTCAAATTATAATTCAAGTTTTTGTTATAGTGTTTTCTCTCACAAAAATTTAAATTCAACCATTTTCTACTATACAGTGTTTTTTCTCACACGAATTCACTTTTTAACTCAAATTCTTAACTCGAATGAGCGAAACGTGTGAAGCCTAATGCTGCAATATTGTTGGAGTTTGTTTGAAACAAATTCATGAGAGGTCTTTACATTCTCTTCTCTCTCTAAAATTAGACTATATACTTAATTTTGTCTTAAGAATTAAGTGGTATTAGTCTGATAAATTTTTCGATGATACCGTTAAATTAGATGATAGATATAGGTGTCGTTCACTTTGCGGATTCGAATTTTCAATTCGAGCTGAGATGTAACATTTTCTGAAAGCTTTTTACTGTAGTAGAAAAAAATTAGATGTGACATTTTCTGAGAGCTTTTTACTGTAGAAACCTAAAACTGAAACCTCGAATCAGTGAAATGAACGAGCCTATAGTGTTGGTTTATTTTAAAGTTTCCAGGACACGTTTTTAGTTTTTTGTTTTTCATATAATACTTCATATCATCGTCAGTGATTTGTGGTGTTCTCTCTCTCTCTTTTTCCCCTATTTAATATTTGTCTACCAAAGATTCGTCACCGTTTTCTTCCCATATTCGTGTTCCAAACTTTTTTTTTCTCAATTTTTTTATCGACAACTTTTAGTTTTCTCTATCTTTTTTTTTCTAGTGTTTTGCAGTTTTTATTTTATTTTGTTTTCTTGTCGTTTTCACTAGTTAGTAGTCTCTTATCCTTTTTGCTTGCCAAATATCGTTAACTAAATATGCTAAAAATAAAAGTTTCTTTTTTAGACGACAATCAAATATATTCATCGAAGAATCATTAAAGGGTTAAAGATACAAGACAACACCTAAGTGAAAGAAATGGATGCCACTCACATTATTAGACAATACAAACGCACATTTATCACAGAAATGGAAAAGACTCCTCCACAAAATAACACTAGAATAAGGTTCAGTCATGCAAAAACGACTCAAGATGAGGCACATTTTAGTCCAACTATAGACTTCAAGTCACACAACTCAATCTTAAAAAAGTGAAAAAAACTACCTTTTATTTGAGAAACACACCAGAGACATAGAGTGGTAGGGAGACTACCCTTTAGCTGAGACAAAACACCGGTAGATGAGGAAACCATCATCGTTATTACAACACAAACATAAACAAAAACCATAAAAACATTAAAAATTTATAAAGATCCCAAAAAATCAACATCCCAACAAGATCGAGCTCCTCAACGCCGAAAATATGCTTTGTCCGATAAGAACGGCTCCCGAAAAAGGCTCCATCGCCTCTCTTTTAACCTAGTTCTTGTGATTTTAGTGGGATCTTGTGGCGGATGCATCCTAGATCTAAGGTTGAAAAATAGAGGCCTCTTTTCCTTACACAACTTAAAACCAAAAGCTTCTCACACCTCTAATGACATGAACTCAATCACAGTGACCTATGCATCCTTCTCAGTGGTAGCATACAACATAAAAAAGGCAAACCACTAAGCAAAACTAAACTCAAATCCGCTAAGATCCACCTTACCCATGGAGGAGCACCACCCACCTGCAAAACAAGGCAGAAAAACTAAAAGAAATTTTTTTCAACTTTAAATTTCATAACGGGATAAAATCAATTGGTACTCTGTATTATAGCAAAACATTGAATTGGTACCCTGTGTTTTTCATTATTTTAAAATGGTACTCTCAACAGTTAGAAAATATTTTTTTTGGTACTTTGAAGTTTGAACCTCTTTTTGGAGACGTAAAATGATAATTTTACCTTTATTAATATTCTCTCATTTTTTTTTGACATGAAAATCAATTTCAATAAACCATTATAATAAAATTGTTATTCTTGTAATAAAACATCATTTTGGTTAGAAAATATCTCATTCCTTTTTTCTTTTTCTCTCTCTCTCCTATTAATAAGGGCAAAATCGTCATTTTACATCTCTAAAAAGAGACGAGGTATCAAAAAAATGTTTTCTAAAAATTAAGAGTTTCATTTTTAATATTATGAAAAATACAAGATACCAACTCAATATTTTATTATAATATAGAGTACCAAATTAATTTTATCCCTTACATTAATAATGAATTCTCAGCAAAGCAACTTATGCATGTCTTAGTCTTTTTCAATACCTTCGACCAAGTCAAATGATTTACTCCAGCAAAGCAAATATACTCCCGACCCCTGGATAACAACAATAGAAAAGACACAGTTACTTAAGCCTGCGTTGTTTTACTTTAACGCTTTTCCTTAAAAAGTCTCGTATTAGAAGGTGGTGACTTTTCTTGCAAACTATCACCTTTAACCTTTATCAAGTAACGTGAGATTACACAATTTACTCAATATTAGTCATTTTACCTTAAGGGATTGTTAATTGTCATAATTACCCCTCCTTTTGAGAGCCCAACATCTCCGTTAGCCACATGACTTTCGATTAGATACAAGCTTTGATACCATCTTTAACGATCTACACCTCCACTTAATTTGATAATATTTACTTAAAGTTTGAGTCCACACGGTTTTAACTTTTAGTAGTAAATTTTTTTTTAAAAAAAGTTAAGGTACCTAACTAATATTTATCAAAAATATAAAATATTAAATTCATATTTCGATATAATATAAGATAATGAATAAAATTTTCTCATTTTTATATATAATGTCATGTCTTGAATCTACTTCTTATATTTTTCGTAATTTGAGTGACCTATCATTATGTACCACGTGACCTGGTCAATATATATGTTAAGCTTTACTGTTAAATTTTTGTTAGAAATATGTTCAATATTTTACTCGATAAAAGCATTATCTATGTTTGGTCTACCTCTAATCAATTAATGTTTTAAGAATTGGTGCTTAATTAGCATTTTTAGAGGAGAAAGGTAGTCAATAAACCTCAAATATCATAAATAATTAGTAATTTAATAGTTATATCAACATTTTCGTTTAAAAAAACTAATAGAATCAGGATGGAGAGGAAAAGTTGGAGGCATGTCATAGTTCGGGGGGTAAAACTGGTACATTTTAAAGTTCATGGGATATTTATAAGCATTTCTGTTAAAAAACTTAACGGAGTTAACCTTATGATGCATATTGACACAAGTAATAAAGTTCAGGGGGCACAACATGTGCACATTTTAAAATTCATGTGGCATATTGACATAAGTGATAAAATTTAGGGGGAATTTACAAAATTTATCTTTTTTTTTCCTAGTTAGAAGCAAAGAAGAGAATCGTGTAGTGAAGATGAATGCTAAGAACAGTACTTTATGATAAATTGACATATTGACACAAGTGACAGAGTTCATAGGGTGTTTATAAGCACATCTGTTAAAAAATTTAACGAAGTTAACTTTAAGAGGCATGTTGACACAAGTGACAAAGTTTATGGAGCACAACATGCACATTTTAAAATTCATAAAGCATGTTGAAAAAAGTGATAAAATTTAAGGAGAATTTATAAAATTTGTCAAAAAAAAAAAAAAATCTTTTTACTTATGAAATTAGTGGTTAGTGGTCCAACTCCATTTCCTTCTCTTTAGAATGTCTGGACACTATTAATATATATATATATATATCATAGTTCTTAATTAGTAAAAAGAAATGTTACTTTTCTAAGCTAATAAGTAATTAAGCCATTATTTGTTTCGTTAGTTCGAATTATAACTCAAGTTTTTGTCACAGTGTTTTCTCTCACAAAAATTTAAATTCAATCTCTTTCTACTATACAGTGTTTTTTTTCACGTAAATTCACTTTTTAACTCAAGTTCTTAACTCAAATGAGCGGAACGTACGAAGCCTAATGGTGCAATGTTGTTGGAGTTTATTCTTGAAACAAATTCATGAGAGGTCTTTACATTCTCTTCTCTCTCTAAAATTGTCTACATACTTAATTTTGTCTTAAAAATTAAGTGGTCTTAGTCGGATAAATTTTTAGATGATACAGTTAAATTAGATGATAGATATAGTTGTTGGTTTATTTTAAAGGTTCTAGGACACGTTTTTAGTTTTTAGTTTTTAGTTTTTCATATAATACTTCATATCATCGTCAGTGATTTGTGGTGTTCTCTCTCTCTCTCTCTCTCTCTCTCTCTCTCTCTCTCTCTCTCTCTCTCTTTCTCCCTTTTATTATTTGTCTTCCAAAGATTCGTCACCGTTTTCTTCCCATATTTGTGTTCCGAACTTTTTTTTTTTTTCTCAATTTTTTTATCGAAAACTTTTAGTTTCTCTTATCTTTTTTTTTTTTTTTTTCCCTAGTGTTTTGCATTTTTTTTTTATTATTATTTTTTTTTTCTTGTCGTTTTCACTAGTTAGAAGTCTCTTATCTGTTTTGCTTGCCAAATATCGTTAACTAAATTTGCTAAAAAGAAAAGTTTTTTTTTTTTTTTTTTTTTTTTTTAAAGGACAATCAAATATATTCATTGAAGAACCATTAGAGGGTTAAGATACAAGACAACACCTAAGTGAAAGAAATGGATGCCACTCACATTATTAGACAATACAAACGCACATTTATCACAAAAACGGAAAAGACTCCTCCACAAAATGACACTAGAATATGGTTCAGTCACGCAGAAACGACTCAAGATGAGGCACATTCTAGTCCAACAATAGACTCAAGTCACACAACTCAATCTTTGAAAAGTGAAAAAACTACCTTCTATCTGAGAAACACACTAGAGACATAGAGTGGTGGGGAGACCACCCTTTAGCTGAGACAAAACGCCAGTATATGAGGAAACCATCATCGTTATTACAGCACAAACATAAACAAAAACCATAAAAACATTAAAACATTTATAAAGATCCCAAAAAATCAACATTCTAACAAGATCGAGCTCCTCAACGCCGGAAATATGCTTTGTCCGATAAGAATGGCTCCCAAAAAGGCTCCATCGCCTCTCTTTTTAAAATTTCAAAGTGGAATCTGGTGGATGCATCCTAGATTAAGGTTGAAAAATAGAGGCCTCTTTTCCTTACATAGAAACCAAAACTTCTCACACCTCTAATGGCATGAACTCAATCAATCACGAAAAAGGGGTGTGGGTGCACATATTTGGCCCCAACGATGTTAGAAACCTCACAACCCAACGATTCTTGTGGTCGGTTTCAACATTCAAAAAATCAAAGACTTAAAGTTCAATAATATTCAAACTTCATCATTAAATCGAAATAACAACCATCTTTATCATCCTCCATCTAACATCAAACATGAAAAAAACATCAAATACAAAACAAACATAACTTAGTCTACACTTATAAATTTCTTAAACATATAAAACAAATAGCTTAAGCAAAGCTTCAAACTTAACTAAAACCAATTCCTTTCTTTCACTTTTTTATTTTTTTTTCTAATCAAACAAGGGCTTTAGCTCACCTCTAACTATTGACAAAGGAATTCTAATTTCAAGTAAATATTAGGCATAATGAACTCAATCACGTTATGGGCTCAACCCACAATCCGAAACACTCTTGGAGGTATAATAGCCCGAAAAATAAAAAATAATGTTGCCTTTTTTCTCGGGGTGGGTTTAGGGTTGTGCGGGTTTATGAACACCCCTACAACATAAAAAAAAAAGGCGAACCACTAAGCAAAACTAAACTCAAATCCGCTAAGATCCACCTTACCCATGGAGGAGCATCACCCACTTTAAAAAAAAGGCAGAAAAACTAAAGAAAAGCTTTCGCAGGGGGCGCCTAGAGACTTTCAGGAGGCGACTCAGCTAACTCTGGCCCCCACAAAACACAAATTTGTTGACGGCCTCTTGAACCCTACCCACATGGGGGGGGGGGGGAGATTTTAGCAGGTACCGTAAGCATGAAATTTTCGTAATTTTTTCTTCTTTTTGAATATGATAAAAAGAATAGTTTACCTCTTTCATTAAAAAAAAAAAAAAAAAAAAAGTTAGCACTTTTGTAAGATAATGACCCAAATTTTTTTTATTATCTAACCAGCTATGTTATGCCACGTCATTTAATGGACTCAAACATTAAAATAAGTAAAATTGAGTTAAAAAAATATTTTTATTTTTTAAATTATGTGATATAGTGTGATCAATTAAATACCATTTAAGACTTCAAAAATTAAACAAGTAATTTAAATACGTAGAATAAATCGATTCAAACAACCGAAACAAACTATCTAAGGACAAGGAGAAGAGAAAAGAATTCACTAGTCGATCACTTCAAACACTATAAATTCAAATTACAATGATACAATTGGATAAATTATTTCAGACTATCATATTAAGAGATTTTCTAAATTTATAATAAATACAATAAAATTTATCTTGTTAATAATAGCTATATATAAAAGTCAACTTTATTAACATGCAACATCTTGATGCCAAAGGAGGAAATTAAAAAGGGAGATACCATAATTACGTAATTTTCCACTTCCAGTTGAAGCAAGATATATATTTAGAACCCCATCAAATGTGGCTCTAATCACGCAGATGTACTCGTAAACCATAAGTGACCACCGGACCAATTAAACACATTGGGCCAGAATAGGAATAAATTATGGTAGCAATTTTTTTTATTTTTATTTTTTTTTATATAATAATATTGCTTCCTACAATAGTAACCACAACTTTTTCGGTGCTGGAGGATAAGATACAAATATTCTATACCCTTTGAACACGACTGGTTTCACACATTTGTGGTCTTACAAGGAATTCACCATTTATGCAAAGCATTCAATACTTTATACCAAGCAATGATGTATATATTTGGAGTTACATATATGTTTTTAAGAAAAATACTTATAGCACTACTGATATTAAGCACCACAAATAAAAAAAAATTTATCCAGTATAATTATGAGATTGATCTTCTATTAATGTATGCGATATTAAGTCTAACGGTGCCTCTTAACATTATTTATATTTTTAATGGAGGAAGACAACCTCTCATACTGTGTTAATATACATGTTTTTAGTAGTTGCGGCCATCTATGGACTTCTCCTATTGCGTAAAAAGCAAAGGACCCATTTTCCATATTGCGTTAAAAGCAAAGGACCCATTTAGAAAGTGGATTCAAATGAGGTGGCTTGAATTTTGTGAATTTTTTTTTTTTTTTTAAAAAACGAAAACTACTTGAAGTAAGAGCATAGCACGGTCAATGCGTTGAAGCAAGACATACGGAGAGTAATTAAGGTCTTATTCACTTCACCGATTTGAGTTTTGTTACAGTAAAAAATTATCAAAAACAGTCACATCTAACTTTTTTACTACAGTAAAAAATTCTCACATAAAATCACATCTCAACTCAAATTACAAATTCAAATCAACAAAATAAATGGATCCTAAGTCAATAACTCTCGCACGTGATCCTCAGAGATTAAAAGCACTTGCCCCAGGCACCAACGAGAGAACAAAGCAAACGTGGTTGTCTTTGCCTCAGATTTCAGTAGGTACACGTGCACTTAAAAGGAGCACTAGAATAAGTTTTAGATATTTTTTTCCCCCCCACTCCTCTCAATCTCTAATTTTCTCGCTATTACTCATGAAAGCATATTAATGTGAAATAAGGGAAGTAGGCGTCGTTTATAAATGCTTAGACGACTTTGACAACTACACTCATGCTATGTTTGATAGGAGGAGAGGAAAATAAAAATGAAGAATAAGTAAAATACTAAGTGAAAGAAGTAAAATAATATAAATGAAGTTTTTTTTATATTATTTGGTAAAACAAAAAGAAAAGTGAAAAAAAAAAATGTCAAATTTAACTTATTTTACAACAATACGCTTATACAAATAAATATATGGTGATGGTTTAAGGTTACAACGTAGAACAGTTATTTTACATTCTTTTTGCTTGATAAATTTTTTCCTTTTTATTTTCTTCTTGAAGTTAGAAGGAATGAAAGGTGGTGGAACTGGATCCTATAAATTTACAACTTCCTTCATTCTTCATTTCCTTTCTACCAAACAACATATGATTCTATTTTCCTCTCTAAAATCTTTCCATCAATTTCTTTGCTCTCTCTTTACCTTGCTCTCTCTTTACCGCCCTACCAAACAATAACATTGAGAAAAAGTCCATCCCATATTATATACATACATATATATATATATATATATATAATTAATATCTCATCTTTTTCAAAGTCCAGCTTGCATTCTAGACAAACCTTTACTCTCGTCTGAACTTTCAAACATTTGGCCGCATGCATTTGGTTTATCTCTACCCTTCTCCTCCAACATTCCCTTCTCCGAAAAATCCGCGCAGTAAACTTCAAAACGCAATCGTCTAAATTTCAAAACAAACCTAACAGCAACATGTCCTTTCGATGTTGAATTGTTACCACTATATACAGCTAATAGCATGCATACCCTATAAAAAAACAAACATAAAAAAACATTAACACATAGTAGTTAACCATTTACAATTCCCGACCAAAGAAGGCAAAGAAAGAAAGACATTGCACAAGCATCTTTGCTCAAAAATCCCAAACCAAACATGACTAAAAACCTAAACCTTGTATGCTCAATTATGTTTATTATTGTCGTCATCGTCGTCGTCTTCCAACCGTCGTTAACAGTCTCAAATTCCGCTCCGAAATCGAAACCGGGAGTAAGAGCAGCCTATTGGCCAGCCTACAGTTCATTCCCAGCATCAGCCATCGAAACCTCGTACTTCACACACATCTACTACGCCTTCCTATTACCATCCCCAACCACGTACGAGCTCAACGTAACATCTCGCGACCTCTTGAAACTCCCCGAGCTCATCCACGCGCTCCGCGGCAAGACGCCACGCGCCAAGACCCTCCTCTCCATCGGCGGCGGCGGGAGCGACTCTCAGGTCTTCTCAAGGATGGCCGCCTCACGCGCCGCCCGCGGTGCGTTCATAAAGTCAACCATCAAAGTGGCCCGGCAGTACGGGTTTGATGGCGTTGACCTCGACTGGGAATTCCCGGCTGATGACGTGGACATGGCCAACTTGGCTGTGCTGTACAAGGAATGGAAAACGGCTCTGGTTTCCGAGGCGTTGACCAGCCGGAAGCCCCGGCTTCTTTTGACTTCGGCGGTGTACTTCGCGTCGAGATTTCTTTTCGACGAGCCCAGATCGTACCCGGCTCATGAAATGAGAGAATATCTGGATTGGGTCAGCCCAATGTGCTTTGACTATCACGGGTCGTGGGAAAACTTTACCGGGCTACACTCGGCCCTGTACGACCCCAACAGCAATATAAGTACTGTATATGGAATCGGGTCATGGATCAAGTCGGGCATACCTCCCAAAAAGATTGTGATGGGCTTGCCGTTGTATGGGAGGACGTGGAAACTCGAGGATCCGAAAGTAAATGGGGTCGGAGCTCAGGCGGTTGGGGTTGGGCCTGGGGATGAGGGCACTTTGGTGTATTACAAGATTCTTGAGTTCAACAAGAAGAATCGAGCGGTTGTTAATTTTGATAGCCATGCGGCGTCGTTTTACTCTTATGCTGGGGACTCTTGGATCGGGTACGAAGATGTGCCTTCTATTGGGCTGAAGGTCCGGTACGCCAGAGGTTTGGGTCTCGGTGGGTATTTCTTTTGGGCCCTGGGCCAGGACAAGCAATGGGCCATCTCGAGCGCAGGTCAGTATATGAGAAATTAGACTCCCATTCAAGTAAAAAATTCTTATAAATAATTACATCTAATTTTTTTACTACAATAAAAAATTATCACACTCAATTCAAATTAATAATTCAAATTAACAAACTAAACAGACTCTTAGAAAACGTACGGTTAGAATTGGGATACCCTTTTAACTAATATTGTAATAGTATTTGATTAAAAAGATATTAAACAAAGTAAAGAGTAAGAATCAAGACTTAAGAGAGTATTTGTCTCATTTTCTCCATATATTAGGGTGACTCAGAGGAATCTACTTTTGGAGAGTCAGTATACCATTTTGCGGAAAGATTTGAGCTAATTTCATATATAAAAGTTGTATGTATGAATAGCTAAACATTACAAATGGTACAGGTTCTGATTTACACTAATTAGACTCAAATTTTTCCTTAGAAATGGATATTGGAATGGCAAGTCTCTAAAAATGTATTCCTCTAACCGGTCTTTAGTAACATTATCTGATCGTAAATTAGGTCTAATCTAATGGGAGAAAGAGAAAAATAGGCCAAAATTTAAGATGAATTAAAATTAATAGGCCAATAGTTTACATAAGTTAATAAATAGGCCAAATTACTGTTTTTCCATAATTTGTCTGGTTATGAACCATAACTTGACAAGTTATTGTCCATAATTATCCATAACTTATCTGATTATGAACCATAACTTGACAAATATGTCCATAACTTATCTGGTTATGAACCATAACTTGACAAATTATAGCCTATTAATTTCTATAACTAAAAATTGGCCTATATACTTTCTTAAGTTTTTCATATTAGCTTATTTTCTACTATTTCTCCTAATTAATTATGAAGCAATAGCCCTACAATGTGGGAGCAAAAAGACTTATGTCATTTTTTAAACACTTTCACTTCACTTTCTCCCTTTAACTATTAACTTAAAATAGAGAGATTTTTGAGATACCGAAGGAGCTAAGTTAAGAATGCACAAGATCTAGAGTTATTCACTCGTACCACTTGTTTGTGGTTGGTTTGAAAATTATATTTTTTAGATGACGGAAAAAACCATTTCACCTTTCATTTATACTTGCTGATAATTAATTAAGAAGCGAATTAGAGTATTTTCGTCTTTTTATGCACTTAAAATGGTGTTTCTCAAATAAAAAGAAAGTATATTTCTCCAACTCACCCCTTATCTGGCCGAGATGTTTTTTGCTTTTTTAATATGACACACAAACATATATATATATATATATATATATAATATTATGCAACATAGTTCTAAGATCTGCGGGTATGATTTCTTAATGAAGCTAATTTGTGAATTGTTTCCTGTTTGGCAGCTTCAAATACTTGGACCAAGGGGTGATTGTTCTCTTTTGGAATATTGATTTTTATTTTAGTTTTTACATTAAGTCGAATTGATGACGGAGAAAACTCATTCATACTTCGTTAAGAGTTTCACGTCTCTAGCTCATCTCCATCTGTCTTCTTTGTACGAATAGAAATAATGACCCTAAAGCAAGAGAAGTTTGTGACTTCAATCTGATTGTCAATGTGGATTCCTCTTTACTTCGTATGCAACATTAAAATAACGCCATGGAAAATAGTTGGAATTTAGTTTTGAGGGATTATTGAAAAAGATTTATTTCACAATTCAATAAAGTGACTGTCTGATCTCTTTGTAATAGATACTAATCTTACTAATTCTCCTTTTCGAGCCCTCGTCTCAATTTTATTTTTTTGTTTTAGAATTTTATGGCATGTATGAAAAATGCTATACTGATACGGTTGTGTTACGAACCGTCGTATGTGTATTAAATTATGTCATTTTTTAAAGGAATATTTCATGACAAATTTAACAAAATACAAAAAACATACTTAAAAATAGTTACAAATGACCACCAATTACAAAAGAGTTCAACTCCGAACATAAATTAGATCCATCAATGAAGACAGATGAAGTACAAGAGTGAACACAAATGTCGAGACCCAACGAGAAAAGACCCGCTAGGTACTCAAAATTGGGCGCAATCAATGCTCATTACAAAGAACCATTACAGTCAATAAATAAATCTAATTAACTGAGACCAAATCCCAAATATTAGAGACATGAGCAATATGGCCTAGAAACAAATCTAGCAGTAGACTGACACACACACAGTTAATAACTAACTCAAACGAGTGGAACATATGTGAGAGACCATCTTCGTTGTTATAGCACTACAACATGGCAAAAACAACATTGCCTTTATTAAAATTAACAAAACGCTACAAAAACTATGAGTGGCCTAAACACTGGCGACAAGCCGGTTGCCACAGTAGGAAGGCTAAAGAAACTAGATATGAGCAGAGCCATTGTAGAAGAAGCGGGATAGCTGCCAATGAATCTGAACGCACAAACAACCTGAACGAAGCCCCTACATCATAGATTCACCAAAAACCTCTCGTGACCCCTCCCTCGAACCACACAAATGAGGGGGCCAAAGCCCCAGAGCAGCGGTACCACCAGACTCAATGCTCAAGATCTACGCCTCCATCGTCAACAATCCGAGCACATTAACTACCAACCAAACCCGTACTGCCTCAACTATCATCTCAAGGGCTGAGAGTCTAGCGATCAACTAATAGTGGTGCCAGACTCTGGCTCTAAGAAGAAATATCTTAATGTGATTTTGATTTTATTTAACATTCAGAAAACATACACTAGTATCAATAGAGTATTTACAATGCAAAGCTTGTTTTATTTTTTTTCCCTTTGAAATAACCTTGTCTTTACCATAAACATCAACAGCTCTCGTTCCAAATAAATCCGGCACGTCTAACAAATATACCGAAAATCAACATTGATTAGATGTTATGAACTCGTAGTAATTCGTCACGCAACAGTAAACTATTAATTAATAATATCTTTACCATCTCTTTCAAAACTTTGATTTGTGAACTTTGGTGCATGCACGTTGTTGTAGATTTGGCCTTAAGACTTAGTTGGATTGATTGTTTTATTGTTTTGATCCCCTTCTGTAATTACCGATATAATTAGCCACTAATACTCAAAGTAGTAGATCTTCCTCATAATTAACAACATGTAGCCAGCGGCGCTTGAAAACTGGCGAGAGATTTTGCGCCATATTATTATGAGGGGCGAACAAAGACACCCAACACATGTATTTTATATTAATATCTGAACCTAATATCCCTTATAGGAGACAACATTAGCTAGACTTAACTTAGCATATACATATACTTTTCCAAAAAAATAATAATAATAATGAGAGAGAGAGAGAGAGAGAGAGAGAGAGAGAGAGAGAGAGAGAGAGAGAGAGAGAGAGAGAGAGAGAGAGAGAGAGAGAAACTAGGCATAAACATACAAGGACTTATTCCTGGCCAGAGTAAGCTCTTCTCTCTTGCCCTTTTTCTTAAATCATGCCAAGCTGAAAGTCATGTGACTCCAAAAGGCAGAAAAGGGAATCTCAAGATATTGCACCAAACATGAATCTTCCTATTTGTATTGCGAATAAAAAATTTTAGCGCAAAAAAAAAAAAGAGAAAGAAAAAGTAATATATGCCACATATAATATGTATGTGGGTGGAGAGAGAAAGAGGATTTTGTTAATCATGCCCACTTGATTATTAATGGGTAGTCAAATTATGGTGCTTGGATAATCATATATAAACAAGTTCATTGGGTTTCTTGTTAGGATATCTTCCAGATAATAGAGGCGTGATCCTCCAAGATGTGGTAGGCAGCAACTCCAAAGCAAGTGCATTTTATCTTAACTTTTTTTTTTTTTTTTTTTTTTTTTTTTTTTTTTTTCTTTCACATCTCAACTAGGTTTTTAGTGAAGGAAAAAAAAAAAAAAAAAAAAAAAAAAAAAAAATGGAACGCAAGGTTTCATATACTTACTGTATTTTAACGTTAAATTTGATTAAAAACGTGTTAAAATGAAGATTATATAAAATTTTAAATATATTTTTTTTATCATACTGTAGAAATTCTCCATCTAATACACATCTAACATTTCAAAATAAAATTCTACCGATACGATATATCAAAATTTGCAACTTAAAAAATAAAGCCCTATTGCAGCAAAAGTAGCCGGCACATATCTAACAAACATGTGCTACTTCTGTCGCATTTTCTTGTCAGGTTGCTGCCAATTCCTTAGTCCAATTTTGTAAATTCAAGTAATTCATGTATTAGGACCGGATATTATTATTGCTAATCACTCTTTTAAAAGAAAAAAAAAATTGTGCAAAAAAGGACTTGGTCTTTATCTTTAGTTGTTTACAACTTTCCATTTGTTCGAAAGAAAGGAGGAGATATATATATATATAGTTGTATAAAATAATAATTAGGGTTTATGCACAAGAAAGTAAATTAAAAAAAATAGAAAATTTATCTTTAAGAATATATGAATTTAAATTTTTACCCTTTATTCTTAATAAATACTATTTTATTAGTGTAATTATTTAATTAAAAAAATTATAAATATAAAATATAAAATAAAAATTCTGACAAATATATTTTTAAAATAGTATATTTTAAGATTACCTTAAAAAAACTTCGGAAATAAACTTAAAAAGGGTTTAAGTGATAGAAACCTCTTAACATAGAAAAGTTCAGTCACATCATCTAATGATAAAATTAACTTTCCACACCATATCTATCCAAAACCACACGTTATAGGTTTTCTCCACTAAAATGATACACGGCAGAATAGTGGGCATTCAACTTTGAGATGATTTGCCACCTTTTTATTTCTTTTTTATTTTCTTCACGTTCTTTTTTTTTTGTATAAATTGGTTCTTAGTGTCTCACTTTGTGACTCCACTAAGCCTCAAAATAATTCCCTGTTTTGTCTGTATTTGTATTACTACACAATTATGGTCCGTGCTTTGTATGTGGAAGGACAATGAAAAAGAAATGTGTATATTTTATTTTTGGGTAATGGGAGTACGAGTGAAAACCGTGGGAGGCAAGTCAACACTTGAATTGGGATACTACCTCCAAAAATAAAAATAAAAAATAAAAACTCTAGTCCTTTTTCATAATTTTTTTTTTTTTTTTTTTGTGTAGAGATCATTAGTCAAAGAAACATTTTTTTATTTAATCTATTTTTCAATAGAACAGCTAACAATTAGTTGGAAGTTGTATGTTTACACTTGCTTCTAAAACTATATGCACATATAATGTGGCGGCGATTCTATGACACATATTTTGTTTCTTGAAGGGACATATGTGCAATGATTTTGTCAAGCCAATATAAAAGACATGGAGTACTTTCGTAGCATACTATTTTGTAATTTTTTTTTGCCTCGTTTAGAGTTTTTTAATTTAATTTAAGATGTAATATTTTTTAAAATTTTTTAATTTTAATAAAAAAAATTAAATGTGATATTTTTTAGATGCTTTTAATTATAAAAATTTAAAATTAAAATTTTAATCAGTGAAATGAATAATACTTTTATTTATGAGTAATACTAGAGATAACAATTTTAATATTAATTTTTATATATTAACTGACGTGTTATATAAGTTTACATCTTTTTATTAATAGATATAAACTCTTATTATTTATTGACGTGATAGTATTTTAAATATCTATTAATATAAAAATGACAACTTATATACCACATTAGATATATAAAAATTAAAATTTGAATTGGTGTCACTAACCTTCTTTATTGATTTTTAAAAATGGGTTCTATGCTAAAAGGGGCAATTGTGGGTTTTCAATATTCTTCTCTTGTCTTAACATACATATGAAGATACAAACGCAATTACATCAAGAATGGTAGCATTCAACTGAACTTGTGAACAAGTACCAAAAATTATACTTCAGCTTTGTCGGAGTGTTCCTAATATATTTTTTCAATTCATTTGGATTATACTACGACTAAAGTAAAATGTTTCCTTCCTCTTCTTCTTGTTGTTGGTTTTTTTTTTTCAAGAACTGCAGATGTGGATGTCTTTGTATGAGCTTTATATAGTTTAATAGGCATTGTAATACGCTTTAACTCTGAAAAGAGGAGCCTAATAAAGGTAAACCGGCCTGAAACATAAATAATAATAAAGATTAAAAAAAGAGAAAAGAAAAGTCTGATAAAAACCAATAAATATTGAAATTTGGGTGTGGGAAAGCTGCATTAGCCGTGAAGCACGCTCACGCGGGCCTTTGTGCCTGCCTGCCACCTGCCATTTACGACGTTTGCGTTCCAAATCCAAAGCCTGTGAATTTTAAAATTTTTTAATAATTCTAGAATTTTACAATTTTGAAAATCAATGCCAAATAATTATCAATTAAGTACTGAAACTCAGAAATCAGAATTATCATGACCCAAGTACTACTTGTCAATTTCTAAATGTTCTTTTCTTTTTTGACCAATGGTGTTCCCCGCCATCTTTACAACCCCTTTGACTTGAGAAACCAAAATGAAGACGTATAAATTAACGTTTTGATATGTACATGTTTCATTGTTTCTTCTCCTTTTCTGTTGTTATCATTTTACTTTAGGCTTACTTATACAAAACAACGTAATACATGCAATTTTTTTCCCCACTAATTTTATGTCTCATTTATTTTACCGATTCAAATTTTTAATTCTAAATTTTTACAGTAAAAAACTCTCATAAAATGTCACATCTAATTTTTTCTGCTACAATAAAAAACTCTCAATAATATCACATCTTAATTCGAATTCGTGAAATAAACGAGACTTAACTAATAGATTACTTTAAGACTAGATCAGTGAGGAATGGATGTTACCATATGAAAACATGCATATTTTATTTTTGCTAAAACAAAAACGCGTTAACATTTAAAGTTAGTAGAAGACAAATGTATAATAAAGGTAAGTTTGGCTGTCAAATTGATATAAAATGGTTTAAAATTAGTCAAATGCTCCATGAGTGGTTATTTAGCAAATGCGAGAAAAGAAGAAGATCCAAAATTTTTGCAAGATTTCCACCTCCTCCCCTCTTTTTTTTTTTTTTTTTTTTTTTTTTGTTCCAATCTTGCCATATAGACTTTTGAATAATATACTAATTACCTTGACACATATTTTACAGCAATTATTTTAAAAATCCGTACATATTGAAAATAATTAATGTACTTTTTAAATGTAACGTCAATAAATATGTTTTGTATATATCCCTTAACTCCATAAGATATCTCGCCATCAAAACGTAACTATGAATTTAATGTGCTCAAAAATTGCAAAACAGTAAAGAGAATGAGGATATGATGGACCATTACAACTCAAAAGACGAACTTGCTAGAAACTTTCGAAAGGAATAAAGAAGACTTTCTTTGCTCCTCGTCAAAGGAATAAAATTAAAATTATATACATTTACGTATATAAAAATAAAATCGTGTAAATGCTCGCAAATTGGTTTGTATTTTGTACCTTTCGGTCGCCGATGAATAAGTGATAAGAATAACATTGACTTTAAAAAAAAAAAAAAAAAAAAAAGATAGAGAATATATATTGTGGCCTCGTTTCACTTTGTAAATTTAAATTTTTAATTTAAATTGAGATGTGATATTTTTGAGAGTTTTTTATTATAATAAAAAAAAAAATATAATATTTTTTAAGATTTTTTTATTATAAAAATTTAAATTTTAAAATTTAAATTAATAAAGTGAATGAGATCAGTAATAATTGTGAAATTTCGATTCTCACCTAACTTCGCGGTAATAACCTTGCTTTGACTTTTTTTAATCACCGAGACAAAGCTCGAGTAAGTAGGGAGAAAAAAAAAATTAGAAAGGTTTACCAATTATTAATGCTGAGATTCAAACCTCATAAACCGCGCGTGTGGTACACGCGCCGGATAATCTCATCCAATCCAATTCCATTTTGGCATCACATTCCACTAATTACCAAAACCAGAAAAATATATTAAAAAAAAAGGGTCAATTTCATCAAAGTCTACTAGTCTCTCATTCACCCAGCTTTTACAGTCCAACATACGTAGATTAGATTCCATCTCTTTCCTTCTTTCTCTCTCCACTGTCTTAGAGATAGAGATAGATAGAGAGAGAGAGAGAGAGACAGACAGAAAAAGGAAGAACTATTTTAATTTAATCGTATTCCATGTTTCCCAAATCGCATTCCTTGATCAACTCCCTCTTTCCATAATAGCTCCCCATTAATTCTCCTACAAAATCCTTCTTCAAATTAACTCCCCCGTATCTCTTTCGCTTTTTATGGACTCTTGGTTTCGTTTAAAGCCATAGAAACAGAGACCTTCTTTTCCATTCAAACCGTGCCAGTTCAAGACTTTTTTTTTTTTTTTTTTTTTTTTTTTTTTGTTCGGGAAAAATGACCGTTGAGCACAGAAATGATGACCCCAGAGATCAGTTTCCCATTGGAATGCGTGTTCTCGCCGTCGACGACGACCCCACTTGTCTATTGCTTCTCGAAACTCTTCTCCGTCGATGCCAATATCACGGTTCGTTTCGCTTTCTTTTTTAGTTTGCTTGGTTTGTTCTAGAGCTTTCTAAAACTGGGTTGTTTGTCTTTTGTATTAATTTCTCAGAATTAAGATCTTTTTGCTTCCCGTTTGATAGATTTTGTTTGTTCTGTCTGTTGGTTAGAATTTTATTAACTGGATTTCGCGGGGGTCTTGTGGGAATTATTAGATTTCAAATCCGCTTCTTAGAACGTTAAATTTTGTAAAAAATTCACATTTTTTTTTTCTCAGAAGGATGCATAGAATCTTAGATTTTTGCCTTTCTATTATGGGATCTTTTTGCAGTTACAACGACTAGCCAGGCAATCACGGCATTGAATATGTTGAGAGAAGATAAAAACAGGTTTGACCTGGTTATCAGTGATGTGCATATGCCAGACATGGATGGATTTAAGCTGCTTGAGCTTGTGGGGCTTGAGATGGACCTTCCTGTTATAAGTAAGCCAGAAATATAGTGGATACCTTTTTTTTTTTTTTTTTTTTTTTGTATCAAATTTTATGACTTTTATTTCTCTTTTATATGAATCACCCCTTATAGATTTAAACACCAAGGTTGTCGAATTTCAACACACGGTATTATCACTTATTTGAAAGAATATAAGTGAGTAGTTAATCTGAATTCCGAAGAAAAAAATGGAAGATGATCTTAGGAATTTAAGATTTCTTTGTTGGAACTTGTTAAGCATTTTGTTTTAAAGTTTGGATTTTGGTTTTAATTTCAAATTATATTTTCCCTAGTGTTGTCCGCAAATGGGGATACCAGGCTTGTGATGAAGGGAATCACTCATGGAGCTTGTGATTATTTGCTTAAACCCATTCGAATCGAGGAGCTGAAGAACATCTGGCAACATGTGATTAGGAGGAAGAAGTTTGATTCCACGAACCAAAAAACATCCGGGAATCAGGACAGGTCTAATGATGGGGGTGGTGAGGGAGAATTGGTGTCAGCAGGGACAGGAAATTCAGATCACAGTGGGAAGGTCAATAAGAAACGTAAGGACCAGAATGAAGATGATGATGAGGACCATGACGAGAATGGACATGATAATGACGACCCATCGACTCAAAAGAAGCCTCGAGTTGTTTGGTCTGTCGAGCTGCATCGCAAGTTTGTGGCAGCTGTTAATCAATTGGGCATTGACAGTATGTTCTTAACTATCAACTGAAGTTAATTGACAATATGTGGCATTCTTATTCAAATTAGTTGTTGAAGTTTGTTTTTTAAGGTCTTTGACTCACAAGCTATTCCTATGGTAAATTGTTAAATTCTTTTATCTGAGCACCTCATACTTTTGCCTCTTTGAGGAGCTTCTTTCACGTAGGAGAAATATTGAGATTACTAGTTTCAATCTTGATGTTATTCCTGATGCAGAAGCTGTACCTAAAAAGATTCTAGATTTGATGAATGTTGAGAAGCTTACAAGAGAAAATGTGGCAAGCCATCTCCAGGTATTAGATGCTACTCTTTCTTTCCTTAACTGAATATGGCATATGCTTTACATTTCCGAGAAATTTAATAGTTTTATCTTTTGCTTACAGAAATATAGGCTTTATCTTAAAAGAATCAGCTGTGTGGCAAACCAACAAGCTAATATGGTGGTAGCCTTGAGCAGTTCGGATTCTTCTTATTTGCACATGAATTCTATGAATGGACTTGGAAATTTCAATCCACTAACTGGATCAATGCAGTTCCAAAACCCTACTTTCAGATCCTTCCCACCTGGCGGGATGATTGGAAGATTGAACACGCCTTCTGGTCTGGGCCTGCGCGGTCTTCCTTCTTCAGGAATGATTCAATTGGGCCACGCTCAAACTTCGAGCAATTCGAACAATCAAGTGAAATTCCAACCCGTCACACTCCAAGGAAACAATAATGGGAGCATACTTCCAGGAATGCCAATGCCATATGAACTTGATCAACAACGCAATAAGGGTCTTCACATTGGAGACCTTTCCACCACTATCGATGATACTGCAGTTTTCCCTCTTTCCAACAGTCTCCCTGATGTGAAAATAGCAACCGGTAATGGCTCAAATAATGTTATTAGTGTCACAAACAACATGTTGATGCTAGGACACTGCCAAGACGCCCAAGCTGGAAGAGAATTCGGAAATCACTCCTCTGTCTCAGTGGCCCCCTTAAAACCTGAATTTTGTTCCCCTTTGCAAGATCCAGGTAGATGCAATGAAAATTGGGCGAATTCTGCTCAGCCATCTGGGTTCCAATCGAATTCTTTTCCATTAAACGACCGACAAAAGCACGCTGCTCTTCATCGTAGCAGCTCAAGGGATAACATGCCTGTGATGGCCTCACAAATTGGTGTCAACCAATTTGATGCTTCTTCCATAGCTTCGGCCTCTTTTCGGCCTGACAATTCGCTATCAGATTCCCAATCTTCCATGATTCAGGGGTGGGGTAACCTCCATAAGCAAGATTCTTCGTACCGTCCAAATCTCATGTCTAGCTCAATGAACTCTTTGGTTCCTGTTAATGGTGGTTTGAATCCTTTGGAGCAGGGTTTGGACTTAAAGAACCCCATGTACCACAGAAACATGGATTTCGATTCAATGGGACAACCAAATTATGTTGATCCCTTGATGGTGAAGTATGAAGAGGTTGAAAAGTCAACCATGGAGACGTTGAAACTAAAGCAAGCGTATCTCATGGACCAACAGAGGCCACAGAGCAGTTACATGTCCAATAACTTTGACCCTTTGGGAGATGTTGTGAGTGCTATGATGAAACAGGTAATCTTGCGTGTACTTTTTTCTTATACTGTTTAGCTTACTATCATGGTATTTTCTCTTTAACATTAATAACAATGTTGTTGCTATCTTTGTATATGTTTGATTTGCACTTATAAAGAACTCGTCACATCTTTGTCCCTCCTGACAAAAATCGTGAATTGAGGTTTATGTTGGGAATATGGATCGGTCCACTTGAAATAATTATTCAACTTTCAACGATCTGACCTGGGTTTTCGGCAAGTGTCTTCTACCAAGTTGAGAAAGTCCTTTTCGTGCCATTTAAAATACTTGAATGCTTTTTAATTCTACCCTTCTTGAATGAGTGAGTGCCTTCAGTTTCAGTCTTTCAGACCAGTTCAGCAAAAACTCTGTTTTCCCAAGTTGACAAGTGACTGTATATTTTTTTAGTTTTCTGGTAGATATTGCAGTTTTGAACGGTGAGATCTATGATGGGCTTTTTTTTTTTTTTTTTTTTTTTTTTTTTTCATGCCATACCATAGAATTCTCCGTCTACCGTCTGTTGAGTTTCATAATTTTGGCTTTGGTGATGCAGGAACAAGATAAGGCCGAAGGAGAATTCGATGCTTATCCTCTTCGGGTGTAAGGAGAAAAATCAAATAAAGATTTTCTTTACAAGCTAGATGGATTCGCAATGGAACTACGCCGTGTAAATTTTGCAGCATTTTGACTGTGTATGATCCACTTTTGTCCGTTTCTAATTATTTATTACTAGCTAGCAAGTTAGCAAGAGTCACTCAGCTTCCTTTTCTCTAGTTTAAGCGCAGGAGTAGTCAGCTTGCACAATTGTTTGAGGGATATATTATTAATAAAGGCCTTTTCTTTTCAAGATATATATAGTTTATAAAATAATAAAAGGACATTGTTGGCGATGGGGCCAAAAAGACAATTCATAATGCGGTGAATTATCAGTAGTTGATTACACGTGCTCCAAGTTTGCATATTTTGTTGAAATCATAGACCCATTTTGTGGAAATCGTGTACGAGTTGAGAATTATATTGACATAATTGGAGGACCCCACCAACACTTTGAGAGGCATTTTTTTGGCACTGGTTGACCAAGAGGAGAGCATGTACAATTACAATAATAATATTCCAAGTTTTATTGGTTCTCAACTGTCTTACCAAACGACAAGTCCATATATTTTATGTCGCACATAAGTACATTATTAGACAACTCGGTATGATCAAGAAATCATTAGCACAATACATATAATGATCTCCTAATGATCTGTTTCCGCAGACCAACTAATTATACTAATTCTCTCGCTACCCCACACCAAGGAAGAGAGAACAATAAACCCGTTAAAAAGAAGTAAACTCGTAATAACACTACACATACCAACTAGTCTGCCAAATTTTGGATACTTAAACCGAATTGAATCACTTGATATCCAAAATTTGGTGGATCAAATTAGTATGCACTCTAGCATTACCTTTAGTAAAATGTATATTTTCTTGTTGGTTTTTATTGCGTGCCGGCGAGAAAGTAGGACGAGAAAGCGTTGAGAAATTGCGGAAGCAGTCCAATCCTGACATCGATGGCGAGATGATCATTGCGATTCTGCATGAAATAAGTTACCTGAGGGATTGGAGGGACCAGTGGAGAAACAAAGGCAGATCCTGCAGACCCATTGAAGAAATCAAGCTTGTGAAACGGCATTCTAGTCCAATCAGAGACGAGAGTAAGTTCATTGAGAGGAGGGAGAGAAGCCTGTGGGCCTTGTAGTCCCTCCATGTATGCCTTCACGTACTCATTGTTGACAGAGTCCTTGGCTTCTCTTATCTTCTCAACTATGGCTTTGTAGCCAAGTTTTTCGACTTCTCCAGCTGATAACGCGACGGAGGCGAGTACGAAGGCGTTGCCGCTGAAACCATTGGGAAGTGGGGGCACTAGTTTAGTCCTGGTGTCCACTGCAAATTGTAGGCACGCCATTTTTTCCTTTCTTAGCCCCATAGCCTTGGTCCTTGCCTGGGAAAGGAAAATAAACCAATGAATTTTTAATTTTTAAATTTTTAGGGGATTATGTAGATATCGATATAATTCAATATATAGATATACATATCTCTGTGTGTGTGTGTGTGTGTGTGTGTGTGTGTATTTTAAAAAAAATTGAGTAGAGACTTAAGCCCGTTGTGTCTTAATTAGCTCCGTGTTATATCTTACGGGATCAGTTAAGCAAGGCTAAGTATATACACCTTCGTTTTTAGCGAGGGGAGATGAAATTTGGAAAATAGTAGAAAATGTGCCAAAATGAAAAAGTTAAAGAAATATATAGGTCAATTTTTAGTTATAGAAATTAATATGCCATAACTTGTCAAGTCATGGTTCATAACCAGATAAGTTATGGACAAATTTGTCAAGTTATAGTTCATAACCAGATAAGTTATGACAAAAACTGTGAATTATGGACAATAACTTATCAAGTTATGATTCATAACCAGACAAGTTATGGACGAAAACAGTAATTTGACCTATTTATTAACTTATGTAAATTATTGACCTATTAATTTTAATTCATCTCAAATCTTGGTCTATTTCCCTCTTTCTCCCATGAAATTTGACACAATTTGTTATGTTAAATTTGATCAACTACTTCGATCAGATTTTATTTTTATTGACTTTATATGGGTTAGCAGTTTATGCGTTGTTTAATATCAGATATTAATTCTTAGCCCCAGTCATGACAAGCTGTGAGAATCCTATATTATCACATGATTTTTGACTAGATAATAAGAAACCTGTATTTTCATTAAATTCACTTCCATAACATAATAGAGACGTCCAACAATTATCTTTCAATGAATTCAGACGGAACAAATAATGTTTTCATGAGATATATCTTTCAAGTAGAAAATGCACAGCAACTTAACATACACAATATGTATATATTATATTTAAGAATATTATCTTTTTAATTAATATCAAAATCTATATATTAGTCTTTCAACTTAAACAAAATATAATAAATAAAAATAGAATCTATTCAACAGATTTGGAACAAGAAAAAACTCGACCAAAAGTGAACAGAGCTAACAACTCAACATACAAACAAGACGTTTTACACTCATTTTATGGTAAAGTTCAGATGTGAAACAAGAACACAACCCTTCATGTAGTCCATGAAACGACAACCTTCAAAATTTGACTTTAGCAATTTTGTTTGTACTATGAAAAATAATCAGTTGTTTCTCACGAAAAAAAGAACTTCACTTGTAAGAAATTCAACCACAAAGTTTCACATATTCCAATTTCTTGGCGTAGGAATCCACATATATTTAGCCAAGATATATTCAAAGGTCTTCAATTCTCTTGTGGAAACTATAGGTATATGTATAAACACTCGGAAAAGATGTCACATCTCTAGTTTCTAATGCAAGACAAAATTCATAACTGAATATATATAAGCAACCAAAAAACTGCATTAGCAACACAAAATATATATATATATATATATATATATATATAAGCAACCAAAAAACTGCATTAGCAACAAAAAAAAAAAAAAAACCACAAAATTGCAGCGACCAAGATAAGTTTATGTGCAGTTTGTTTTGCATGTTTGAACACAATTCAATTTTTTTTTTTTTTTGGCCAATAGTATTTTCGCTTATAAAGTTTAAATTTTCTATTCAAACTTATGAATCAAACAGACAATTAGTAACTTTAGGATCCGTTTGGTTCAGGAATTCGAATCATGTGATTTGAATCATTTTCGATTTACGTGTATTTTTTGTGAGAGAAATCACTGTAGCGAATCATGAATCATGATTCGAATCGGGGGACGAATCCCCCAACCAAACATCCCCTTAATTTCTTGTCATTCGAGTTTTAATTAGAAAAAATGTAAAACATCAAAAAAGGATTAAAAAAAAAAAAAAGGATGGATATAATTACCTTCCACAAGAGAGCTGCAAGAACCTCAAAGGACGAACAAGAAAAGCCACCATCCTCTTGGAGAATTCTTCTCTTCAAACTCTCTACAAAAGCGCCGGTCAGATGAAATGTCTTGAAAACAAAACCCTTTCGAATATCCGAAGAACCTGCAGCAACAGAACTAGCACTCTTCTGGAGGTTTCCTTCAGCGGCTGCTTGCATTATCAAGTGAAGAAGATGATCTATGGCTGCAGCACCTGTCTTTTGATGATCATAATTTGGATAATTAGTAATTACTTCTTTTGGGGCTTGAGAATTAGAACTACTACTGCCCAACAGCGACGTAGGTCTCTCATGCACTGGCTTGAACATCTCGAGATTATTATGTCTGTTTTGTTTCATCATGATAGCAGAAGAACTAGAAGCCCAAGCACTCAGAAAATTATAAGCAGCGGGTCCGTCGAATAGCGAGTGGCTGCTGCCGATTCCTATGGAGTAGCCTCCGCAACCAAACTTGGTCACCTACATATTATTATGAAGAATTTTCTGAATGAGACATTAATATAACTTAGAAGTTTGATAATTGACTTAAATTTATGATCTATTCATAAAACACACACACACACACACACACACACACACACACACACACACACACACACACACACACACACACACATATATAGATAACTCCTATTTTGTCTTATATGTTAGTCTTTCTAACGTTAATTAACCAATATTCTGAGTAAGTAATTATATATATATTTCACTTGTTTGTGGCAAGTCTTTTCAGGATATAATTAATTTGTTTGAAGAATTTACCAAGAATTAGTTATCCTTACTGCCTTGGTTTTGGGTTTATGGGAGGCATGATTCAAAACCAGTACACTACGTGTAACACGCATCAGTCATCACAAACAGATTTTGTTGTCTATTGACGACAGTGGTCTTGACGAGTACCATTTCTCTTCATCACTGTTTCTTTTTGCAAAAACAATCTCTCTCTCTCTCTCTCTCTCTCTCTCTCTCTCTCTCTCTCTCTCTCTCTCTCTCTCTCTCTAGCGCGCTATAGACGGATGTCGGAGACAAGAAAATCTAAATAATTGAGGGAGCTGTCAAAACCCTAGTGAATAAGGATCAGTTTAACATGGAAAATTTTCAATTTAATTATAAGTTTTTTCAAATCCCTTGAAATTTTGAAGAGAATTTTCTAGCTTATATATCCAAGTCCCGAGGCTTTTATCCCGAAGTTGTTAATAATTCCAACAAAACTTATTTTATATAATTTCCTAGCAAGAAGCAAGAAGATGTCTATATATACATACATATAACTAGTATCCTCACCTGAGCAACAACTAGTGGCATCTGAGAGAAATTCCCACCAAAATCAGGCTTGTAAACCAACCTTTCAAAGAAATCACAATACTGAGTGAGATCTCCAAGGTCAGAGATCTTTACCAGCTCGGCCGTCGCTTCGGCGAGAATTGCACCTCTGTTGTTACACCATAGATTAAGCTTCCCATCATTCGGGTTCAAGCTCAGCCGTCCCGCGGCGGGGTACCAGATCGCCAACGTCTCTTCCAGGCCACACTTGAAGCTGTTGAAAACCGAAGAAAGTGACAAACCCTTGTAAGCATCACACGGGCCGTAAAAGTAAACCAAGTACATAAGATTTGGACACTGCCTGTCCAAGTTGGAGAGGTTCAGAACTTTCTGTGGATGCAAGATTTTTGGGAACACGGATACAGTTTTTGTGACTGAAACTGATCTAGGGCAATTCTCATATTTCGATGCCATGATTAGCCTCTTGCTTCAATGTATTCTTGTTGTGTGAATATAAAGAGAGAGAAAGATGGTACCTATATATACATATTTTTATGTATATAAACCTAGGTAGCTAGATTAATAATCCTAGGAACCAACAAGGTGTCTGGTGTCCTCTATATATAATTAGTTAAGGTAAAGGGCTAAAGGGGTTTTGCATGGTACTGTTTGTGCATATGGAAAAAGGAAACACATGATCTGGGTTGTCTTACCCTCTCATGTAGCTTGCAGTGTTATCTGGCTCACACTGGAAAGAATTGTAACGATGACCCACAATTGGTACCTGTGAATATGGTCCATAACATTCAATCTGGTGGACCCAACAATTTCTATTGTTGTGGAACATGTCCGGGGTACGTATTCCCAGTTTTCAGGACCCGGTTTTTACGAACCCTTAAAATCAGTTCAAACTAATTATATCCTTATTTTGTTTAATAAACGGGAGTGCGTATTTAGGAATGTTATCATGTAACATTTAAACCATATATATGTAAATTTACAATACTAGGAAAAGGGCTTAATTTAGAGAGAAAATTTCCTAGGTTTATACAAGTCAGGAGTCGTAGTGCTGTTTGATCTCATAAACACGTGACTTCTAATAATTAAACAAAATTTTACTAGTAGGATATTTTTCTAATCGTCCCATAAACTTTGATCAATGAGATTTTTTCCCATACGCCCTATATATATATGATTATATACCTTGTAAGAACCTTTACATATTATTTATGGTATATGTTTTGCTAAGCTTAATCATGATATTGTAGACGATATTCAACGTTTTTATATTGATATTAAACAATCATGTACATTTACTTAGAAGCATGTCAAATCAAGGTATAATGATCGACATGTGAAATTGTCACATCTAATAGACGGAAAAAATGTACCTCTTGTCTCCCTACATATACACAAACACACATTGCTCTCAGGTCATGATATAATATTATCTTGAACATTTTCCGTAAGATTCGTGAAACACATGTACTCCATGATGTCCAGAGAATATATATACATATATTATAGATCATCTTTTAAATTTTGGGTTCCATATTATCGGACGAATACAAATATATAGCTTTGATGTTTAGTCCTTTTCTCTTTCTCGTCACAGGCATTGTCGATATCGTCCCTACGTTAATGGACAAATGGTTCAGTTTGTCCCGTTTAGTTCCCTTTTCGTCCAAGCATAGTGCCACGCATGTTGTTGTCAGAAGAGCGTCGATATCGTCAGTATTACAGCAGCATTTTGCATTTCGTTTGCACACTAATTACGACGACAAAAGAAATTTGCTTACAAATTGTCAACTAATTTATATGTATATTTTCTCCTTCACTAAATCTCATGAAGTACGAGATACCATAAGTACTACTACACGTTTTTAAGCTTTAGAATTTGCATCAAAGATTTTGAAAAACACACACATACATAGTTATATTTTTAAAGATTTTTATAAGCTACTACAAAGTTTAATTTCCGAATCAACTCCCAAACTAATCTAATTTTTGAAAAATTTTAAGATTATTTTATAAGCTACCACAAGTCTAATTTCCAAATCAACTACGAAACTAGTGTTAAGAATTAGATACGTCTCAATTCTATATTACCGAGATCAATAAAATCACAAAAAAAATCAAACAAATTAGAAAAAGTCACAAAATTTATAGTGGCTCAACCTCAGTGTGAGAGCTACATTTTATTTTCAACCATTGAAAGTAATTCATTATGATAATGAAGAAAATTACGAGAGAAAGTTGTAAACCTTTCAATCTCAAAATATTTTCTTTAATCTCTTTAATTAACACTGAAATTGGCACCCTCTTTACATAAGAGAAATTAGGTCAACCAAAATTACATGTGTACTTCTTAATGAAATTTTGATTGATCTGCATGTAGTCTCTATCTAAGGCAATAATCAATATGGCAATAAATAAGATCCACAACTTAATAAGTAAAAGAATTTTGAACAACAAATTGGGGTGAGAATTTGAACTCTACACTTTCAAAGTCCGACCACAGGCACAACAAAGTGGAGATTCTTAACAATTTCGCTAGTGATATAATGGACGTTCAATTAATAAAGTGTTTATGTACTGCTATAAGTGGTAAAAGCTGGTTTACCATTTACGTGCACAGGATAAGAGCTGAAATCAGAGGAATATGCCACACATTTGGCTTTGTAATAATTGGATGGTAAAAGGACTGAAGTTGTATGCATTTACCGTTGAGAAAGAAAAATTATGAGCTTGGAGCTGAGAGGGAAAATGACCAGTCGACCACAACCCAAAAGGCGAAAAGATAAAGCAAAGTTTTGTATTTAAGTTTCTTTTAGTGAAAGTAGAATATTAGTAGACTTTGTTAATTATTGCCACATGACTGAGGTGTGGGGCTGAAGTTAGTAGTTGAAAAACAGGTTGTCATGTTTTAGACAGAGAGAGAATGAGAGAGAGCGAGAGAGAGAGAGAGAGAGAGAGAGAGAGAGAGAGAGAGAGAGAAGGGTTGGCAAGTTGCTGTTTGTAGCAAAGCATGCGTGCAATCAAAGCCCAGACTTTGTCTCTTCTTGTCTCCTACTTTCCCTGCATCATGCCCTTATTCCAGGGTCCTTTTTGATTATCTCCTCTCTCTTTTTTTCCATCTCTTTCTTTTCATCAATATCTATTGCTCACATTATCAAAAGAACTTTCACATATATATAACCCTATGGCAGCACTTGAAGCTTAATCTAGTGCTAGATATATATTAACGTAATATATTTTCTGCCATATACCTCTCCTGTTGAGTCTCAAAAGGAAAGTAAGCTTAATCTAGTGCTCTATGCATTATCCGCCTGTGTACGAAAGCAAACCAATTATTTGCATTCAAGTTGTTGGTGGTATATATTGTTAGGAATAGTGTCTGAGATGTAATGTAATATTTATTATTTATTTAATAAAAGATATTATTTATTATTTTATATGCATATATTATAGAATATTTTATGGATATTATTGAAAATTTCGTAATTATTTATGTGATTTTAAATATTGTATATAAGTGTTATATGCGAAATGATAATATTTAAGAATAATAATCAAAACGATGTTCGTAATGAATTTAATTAAAGTTCAGAATTTTTTATTAAAACATTACTAATACATGTTATTCTCATTTAAAATGGAATAATGTTATTCGCACTGTTAATATGGTGAGATACTGAATGAGTTTATTACGCATAATCAGATTGTGTGGAACTAGGACACAAACACAATATGAATTTTTAATAATTTCCGTTAAGTATAGAAATTCTAATTGAGTTTACCGATGGTCATATATAGAATGATCTTAATCCTGAGTTATTAGCAGACTCATAGTACGAATTCCGAGACGTTGAACCCTATTACTTGTATTTTGGAGACATGATGAAGTGAGTAGCCGGAAATGTTATTATACAAGATGGAATCTATTCCTTCTTAAGAAAGATATAGATAAATAATTCTCTTGAGGGATGATTCGAAACTTGGAATAATAGGAGCTCTGATTCATGAATTTGTTTTTATAAATCACTGTCCATTAGAGAAACAATGGTGCTCAAGAGTAAAGATGTAATTAGAGAAGTTAACAGATTTCACTTAGCTCTAATTATGAATTATTTATAGAGAGTTGATCTATATGTAATGACTATATCAAATGAACACTTCACAGTTTAAAAGTAATATATATATATAATTATGAGAGTGCAATTCTAAGTTTATAGTGGAGTAACTTTTAGAATTACTGGAATCAATTAAATAATTAAAGAGCTTTAATTAATTATTAATTTTATTGAAGCTCAGAATTATAGGTTCATGAGTCTATGCATCGTCCTTATAATCCTACAAGATACCAAGGGTAAAATAGAAATTTTAGAATTATAGAATTCTAAATAAAACGCTCAAGAATAATTAATTGAGAATTAATTATAAATTAAATAATGTGATTATTTAAAATTTGAATTTTGAAACACACATGTGGAGGTATCCACATGGTGTACACTATGCAGTGTGAATCCCTCTAGGATTCAGTTGCTTGCTCTCTAAGTTATCAAATTGACTTACTTGATAAGTTGTCTAATTGAAATTCAAATTAAATTAAGTTTGACTTAAATTGAAATTTGAATTTGAGTCAAAATTAGACTGTAGGATAAAAGGAGAATTTTGCCTTCTTCCCTACTTGCTATTTGCGCCTACCACGGGGAGGAATCTCCTTGTGGTGGCCGGCTATATGGGATAAGGGAGAGAGTGGATTTTGTTTCTAAAATCAATTAGAAGTGAGAGATAATTATCAAGCTTTATCTTGGAGATGAAGTGTAGACTTCTTCTGAGAGTCTGACTACTACTCTATAAATAAGAGGCTGCAGAAAATTAGAGAACACAATTTTTGCTCTCCCTAGCATAGCAGGCCGAATTTGTAGAGTGAGGAAAGAAAAAATTTTCTTCCAAATTCCACGTGCATTGTTGGAATTCGTGGAAAATTTGAGTGTTTATTTGCTAATCCCTTTTTGTTTTAGGTGTACCCACACACACGTTTTTGTAGATTCAAGAAATTGAAGAGAAAGATTCGGGTATTCTAAACAAGCTTAGAGCGAGGAACGTTCGTGGTCAAAAAACTCAAGTTATCGATCTAATCGTTTGCTAGGTAAATAAATTAATTTGATTAATTTATTCATGTATAAATTAATGTAATCTATAGAGCATCTCAAAAGTTTATTAAAATTTTTATTATACACGATCCGCTAGATACGCACTTCCGCATAGAAAATTGTTTTCGAAACTAACATATATACACTACAACAAAACAATATTGTAGCGACGACAATAGTTCTCGTTAAAAGGTAGAAAATTACAATGATCTGTCGTCGCTAATACATGTCGTGATTACATTGACAGGAAATCTCTATCGATCAAAGTAGGACCCGCTTTTAGCGACGATAAGTCATTGCCAAACATTTTTCAACAATAAAATACATTTTTAGCGACGACTAAAAGCTTTGAACAGTGGCCAATACTATTGGCAATTATGGAATCCAAGGAAAATAAATTAGAAGTATTTACATTTTATTATAATTAGAAGTGTTTAAAAATAAATTAAAAAAATCAATGGTTAAACTATAATACTAATTGAATGTTGTGGATGAATGCGGAGACACGTCAGCCCCAGTCGTTTATTGACAACTGGCGTGAGTAACATTTTCGCCAGGGTAAGGACTGGGCCAACGAGGCTTTAGAGGCCACATATGTAAGTATAATTTTTTTTTTATTATGACATCATTATTATATAACTATTTTTTGTTTGTTAATTACTAACTCCTTTTTCCTAATTATAACTATTTTTTGTTTGTTAATTACTAACTCCTTTTTCCTAATTATTCATTTTCTTCCTCGTCGGGATCACAATTCAGGTTCCAGCACAAGCAGATGTCTCCTAATATGCAGCAGTGGTGTTCAGAGATGTACAACACCAACATGGAGCTTATTGATGAATCCCAGATTCAAGCACCCCCACCCCCCCAACTCCATGCCTCCCGCTAATGAAGATGAAGAAGAAAATGAAGATAAATGTAAAACTTTAGGTGACTAGACTTTATATTTATGATTACGTTTTGGTATGTTGTTTAATACACTTGTATGCTTCTGTTTTCTTTTATTTATTATTTGACTTTATGTAGTTTTCTTTATACTGTTTTATGTTATTAAAAAAATTAATTAGTATTATTATTAACTACTATACATTAATGTTATTTTATTTAATATTTAATATGTTTATTAAATATATCCAATAAATAAGATTACAAAATGTTAACTGCAATAAACATAATCTAAAACATATTCAAAATTAAATAAAATAAATAAAAACCAGGAAGAAGAAAAAACAAAACAAAAAACAAATAGCGACAACATTATCGTCATTAACGGTTCAACCCAACCAAATTTTATTGTTCTTGCTAATGGTCAATAAGTCGATTCAATTTTGTAGAATTTTAAAATTTAAGTCGAATCAATTTTGTAAAATTTTAAAAAGATTTAGCGACGACAAATTCAAAATAGTCAACGCTAAAGGATTTGATGATGTCATCATATCATCATCAAAGTTTTGTTTCTGGTATCCATCTATAGTGACGATATAACTTAGTGATGACAAGCTATTATCGCTAGAAAATTTTTAGTCATGGACTTATAGTGACGACATGTCGTCACTAAAATTTTTATAGCGATAACATATCGATTTATAGCGACTACAATTGTCATTGTTAAAGGGTCCTTTTCTTGTAGTGATAATAATATTGTCGCTGTAATTAGTCCTTAACAACCCATAATTGTGTCCGAGCAGAGTTTCAGTAGTACTAGATACAATCTGGTACAATTTAGTTGTCGGTAATCGATAACATATGGTGTATGCATTGTCGTTTTTCTAAGAAACGGAAGGAAAAGTATTTCAAATTAGTAGTTGTCATATTGAGAAGTCAGTTTGCTTCTAACTTTCAAACAAATATTCCATGTAGATTTGAAACCCTGAAAGGAATATGTGTTCAATTATAATTAATATTGCAGAACCTTTTGATCAGACATACACACACACACACACACACACACACACACATATATATATATATATATATATATATTTCAAGTCAAGGCATTGCTTCTTTATTATGTACATGTATATCCCCAATCTCTTAAAAGGATTTATTCTTAACATATAATACTCTATCTTATGGTACAGTTTGCGAATCCCACGTATGCCATTAAATAGGCTTTGTTTACGCATGGGAACACAAGATATGATGATATATAGGCCATTAGCGATCTTTCTATATTCTCAGAATCTTTTTGTCGTCTTTGAAACCTAAATTAAATTTAGTGGTGCAGGGAGAGAACAAGCAAACGCAAAATAAACAAATGATTATAAAATAATTAAGAGCCCGTTTAGTTCGTTAATTCGAATTGAGATGTGATTTTATATGAGAGCTTTTCACTGTAGCAAAAAGTTATATGTGACTGTTTCTGAAATTTTTTTTTACTAAAAATTAAATTTTAAACTCAAATCAGTGAAATAAACGGAGCCTAAAATTTTTTGGCTAGTACTACAAGGACCTTAAGAAATTTTAGAAAAATATCTATGATATCTAGACCCCCGATCCCATGTAAGGTCAAGTGTATATATACATGATGATACATACATGATATTATATATATATATATATATGTGTATATATACATATATATTATTGGTTGTGAACCCTTGAAGCTACTCAAATGAATAAAAAAGAATTAGGGCACTATATATTGTTTGTACGAAGCACACAATGAGTGGTGGTGGATAGAGGGCTAATTCTTTCAACTTTTTGTTTGTCTTTTTGCCGCTAAGTGAGACTTTGAAGGGATGCATTCTTGGCCATCATGCTTGGGTGAATGAAGCAAAGTAGGGCTAACCACGACGGCCTTGGTGAGTATTATTCTTTGTCTTGTGAAAGCGTTATCTATCCATTTTTAATTGGCAAATTAAAGTTGGATGCTTCTACTTTTTCTCAAATATGGATGGAATAATAAGACTAGTAATAAAGCTTATAGTATTCATTACTTTAATGGAGTTACAGTTTATTTCTTTTTTCTTTTCTACCTAAATTCTTTCTTTCTTTTTTCGTTTTGTTTTTTGAATTCAGTGGACAAACAAACATGCAGCGTTTATTTATTACCACAAGGATATTAAGCATAAGGATCGTTACATTCCATTCCTAACAAATTTTAGCATATAATCACCTACTCAAGATGGAAAATATTACCAGAAAACAACTCAAATCGAAATTGATCTCAATTTTTTCTCCCTTAATTGTTACTTTCTTCTATAAGCCAAACCTGTGTTTGTTCGTATTTTGCGTTTTTATAAGTATGAGAAATATTTATTGCGGAAAAGATTATGACAAATCATGTATTTTTCTCTTTTAATTTTTATATGATTATTTTTTTTTTTTTTGCTATAAGCATTTAGAAAGCACATTCAAGAAAACAAATAATAAGAAGAATTTAGAAGACTTATCGTAAACAAGTAAACAACTACAACCAGCCACGCGGAATCCAACAAATGCGAAACTCCAAAAATTGAAACAGGAAAAAAAAAAATGGAGTTTTTGGCACAATTAACCCCTAAATTTATCGTGATTTATCAAAAAAGATTCTTCCTAATCAATTTCTAACCGTTTATTTAATTAAAATCACATTAAATAAAAAATATATAAAATAAATAATTTATTATATAAATCTAAAGGCTAAAAATAAAATTTACCAGTGGTTCCTGTTTATTTTAATCTTGGAACAATCTCCCTAAAATGGTAACAGACGGTTCTTCTCTTGAAGAAAAATTTAAGATAAAAATGGAACAAGTTGACAAGCTTTAAAAGTTTAAATGATGGCGTGAGCAAAAAAAAAAAAAAAAAAAAAAAAAACAAAAAAAAAACAAAACAAAACAAAAGTTCGTTAAACGAGACCGTCACCTTACGAACGTAAACGTTAAAGTCAAGAGTTCAAAAGCAAATACTTTAGATATGTTAGTTCACTCAAGTTAATTAGAATATTAGATGATAACTAATGATATATAATAATTTAAATGACGCAATTCAACTTTAAGTTCAATTATTTCGCCAATGGAAAATACTGTCAAAAGGATTTTAATAACAAAAGCCAAAAAATGGAGCAGGTAATGTCTAATTGTAGGCAAATTAACGTTTAATCATCCAACACTATGACTCCCTCTCCCTGCTGCTCAGGGTTATATGTGCTTCCATTACCCGCACCATCATTCTTCCTCTCTTCCATCACCACATCCAGCAAACCAGACAATCCCGGCTGATCTGGAGGCGGCGATCCACTCTTTTCTTTCACGGGCTCCGACTCTGATGCTACCGTCTTGCTTGTTTCTTTCTGAGATTCAGATTCTTTTACTGGCTCCAGTATCACCACTTCTGCTTCTGCGGTAGCCACAGCTGGGTTCTTGTCATCTTGAACAGAAGACGGTGATTTGGGGGCTGCCTCACTGTCCTTCAAAACATCCTTTGGTTGTTCATCCGGAATTTCCATTGGCTGAGCTGAGGTTGCATTTGCCGGTGCACGAGAGAGAATCCGACTCATGTTGGTACAAACGGCTTTAAATGAGATGAGGTTATTCGCTGAGTTCCGACTAGTGGTTTCCTCAACTATCTTGCACATCTGCCGATAAAAAGGAACGGTTCAAAACATTTTTTATTCAGCGGCAAAGTAACTAACAAGATATCTAAGAAGACAATACAGTTTTTTCTTTTCCCCCAAATCCAATCTCTAGTTTACCATTGGTGTACAATAACAGAGGAATTTTACCTCATTATAGAGCCGAGGCAATTCCAACCGATCCGGATTATCATCACAAGCAGCAGCAGCAATTTCTTCAGGAGCTGCAGAGGCAGAACACTAGTCATCTCCAAACTGATGAAGAAACTTTGGAACAAAGTACCAGCATTAAATTAACAAGATGATAATGTAAAATGGAGGCCTCATCTTTGAGTGGTTTTTTAAAATTTATACGTTTTCTTTTATCATATTTTTCGGGCGTGGGTATCAACAGTCTGCATGTTCCTTCAGAAACTTGATCCCAGGCATAAAGCTGAGACGCGGGCTTAAAATTTTTAAGGAAAGCTGAAAAGAAAGAGTGACACAACTGGAATCACCCTACTTACTGATGGTTTCTACTCGAGGTAACTGATCAACCATGCATGCATCGTTCTCACCCGACCGCAGCCCTGGAACATCTGGAACATTTGATGCCTCGGGCTCGTTTTCAGGCTCTTCATTTAGAACCTCATTTGACCTTGCCGTATCACCCTGAGGAACACAACCAAAATTACATGAGCAACTCAGACCATTCTAAGAATAAAGCACCCTGCATTTCATTTGCCACACAGCTACAACCCAGAGATTATAACAGATCAAGGGAATGAAATCAAAGGAAAAATAATGCGGCGAACTCACAAAGTATTCCTTCTGGTACTCTGCATTGAGTCCTTTTTCCAAGAGAAGCACTCTTTTCTTGATATACTCAACCTGCCTTCTCTGCATATCTCTGTAATGGTAATATATAGATCCGTCTTGGAACATTTGTGATTGGTTTCCGGGATCCGTTGTTCCCTGGGAAGCATCAGCTGTCCCATCATTCTCATTACTGTTTTCCTTTGGAGGATTACTCCCAGGTGCCTCTGTTGTAGCTCCATTTGCTCCGCTCTGTGATTGAGAACCGGGGACAGGTAAATTGATGATGGGAAGATTCAACTCGTGACAGATAAGTTCTTGAATCCTCAAGCCTTTGTCATCAACAATAGCTTGCCATCTTCCATATCCATGCCTTAAAATTCGAACAAGTAAATGGTAAGTGACAGAACAGAATTATCTTTTTAACTTGGCAGATGACGGCTAAGTTACCAAACCATAAAATAACAGCAAGCCATTATATACTGTAAATACTATAGCGGAAATCATAAAATTCAGTACAGAACTCCTATGCAACTGATTAAATGCACTCTAAAAATCACCAAGTTTAAAGCACTTAAAACTGCATCAAGATTTGGAAGAACACGTTATTTATTACATACTCAAATGGGTGTTTCATGGAGATGCAACGTTTTGTGATGCTCTATTGTAGAGCCCAAAAACAAAATAGCAAAGAAATTTAACCGTCGTATTACTTAAGAGTGATGTCATACTTTAGAACAGCACGCAATAATAATAGATCATGCTCCTCCTTCCAAAACTTTCCACCCCTCAATACTGCGTAGCGCAACAGAATGTCATCTGCAAAAAGTTGAACTCCTGGATTGTCTGATGCAAACTTCACCTATAATATTCCACCGAGAGTAGCAAAAGATTAAGATAGGGAAAGTACCATGTCTCAAAAGCTAAGACCGCAAAATTTTACAAGAGAGCTTTAATGGCGGAGACATAGGATTTATACCCACACTTAACCAAAAAAAAAAAAAAACAGAGAGAGAAAAAAATTCCTGCCCAAAACAGAAAGAAGATTAATCAAATGCCTCCCAGTATCGGGGACAGGTAAGTAACAAAAATAAAGATTTTCCAAAAAATAAATAAATAAAAATAAAAAATCCATGCCCAAAACAGAAAAAAGATTAATCAAATGCCTCCCAGTCTCGGGGACAGGTAAGTAACAAAAATCAAGATTTCCAAAAAAAAAAAAATATATATATATATATATATATATATATCCATGCCCAAAACGGAAAGAAGATTAATCAAATGCCTCCCAGCTCGGGGACAGGTAAGTAACAAAAATCAAGATTTTCCATTTCAAACTTACTTTTTCCCTTATTAGCATCAGAACTGCAATGCGAACAAGCACATCTTGTATTCTGAGTCCTTCCTTTGGAACACCATCTACAGAGCCAAGATGCTATAGATTTATCACCAGAGGGAAAGAAGAAACAGAAATTATACATACATATATATATATATATATATATATATATATATATTGGAATGAAACAGAAATATAATTCAAATGTGAGCAACAAATACTCAGCACAGAGGATTCTCACCTGAAAAGGTCGGCGAGTCGGTAATATCTTCAGCGATGTGAGACAAGAAAAGCATTCCATAACTGAGTAGAAAAGAACAAACACCTGTCACATCTAAAGCGTACAATACCCTTTTTGTTTGCTAGAACAGATATACAAAATGTTAAAACCAATCATTAATGCACAAGAATGTCACCATTTTGCTCGAGCAGTTGACTTGTTTTAAACCATTAAGTGGTGTCTACTTACCTAAAAGAACCTCCCAAATGTTATAGAAACAAATGAAACTCATGTCGTCTGCTCATGCAATTTATGGAAAGTAAGAGGATGTTTGGTAGAGGGATTCGTTCCCTGATTCGAATCATGATTCGTGATTCACTACAGTATTTTCTCTCACAAAAAATACATGTAAATTGAAAATGGTTCCAATCACATGGTTTGAATCCTCCAACCAAATGTCCTCAAATAGCAATTCAAGTTTATTAGTATTTATGCGTCACTTGACATTAACAATATACATCATTCATCCAACAGAAAAAGAAAAGAAAAGAAAAGAAAAACAAAAGGCAGGTCACAGTATTATAATTTCAGTTGGGTCCCTCGAGAACATTTGCAGAAATCATCCTACCCAAGAAATAATAGAATGTAAAAGACCTCAAGTATTTCCTCAAAAGAAGACAAAAGATGTCCAGTACTAGATTCTGAACATTCGACAAAATATCATACAGATGGCTCAGAAAGTAATAAATAAAAGAAAGGGCGTACTCTTTTATTTCATCATATGTCTTCTGCTTCATCCGAGATGTAAATTCCTGCCAATCAAATTCCCCAACACCAAACCTGCAACATGTCTCCACGAGTAAGAACACCAGGAAACAATACAAATGCTTTATATGCCACACAGAGAGAGAGAGAGAGAGAGAGAGAGAGAGAGAGAGAGAGAGAGAGAGAGAGAGAGAGAGAGAGAGAGAGAGAGAGAATATCATGCAATTGCAAAAATGACTTCATACATTTCTCAATATAAAATAAAAATAATTACAAGCCTACGTCGCATGACCGAATACACAAATAGGTAAATACAAGAAACATCACTCCTAAACAGAAATTTGAGGACGAAAATTAAGATAGTACCTCATCAAAATCTGGACAAACGCAGCCCTTTGATTTTGATTGAAACCCAGTACTCTGAATGATCTTCCTTCACCTTCCATCAGTGGAAGAGGCTCCGTGCTATCCACTGTAAAATAATTAAAAAATATATACAGCCATTTGAAGTTAGATTGACCATGGACAATATGTTTGAACATGCTCTAGCCATTAGATTATTATAACTATTACTACCATTATTGGTTTTTTTCAAAAGGAAGATACCCGAGCTTATTATCGGAATAAAAAATGACAGAGGAACTATACCACGGGACTTCTTTCTTCCAGCCTTTCTTATTGGAGCATTTCCTGATGACGCAGGTTCACCATCAGTCATTTCTGCTTCATAGTTGTCATCCTCACCATCAGAGCTCACATCCTCCAAACCAGCAAGGTCATCCTCTTCAACTGACACCATCTAAACAAATTCCAACGGCAAAAAGTAGTTATATTTCTGCATAGATAGATAAATTTGTTTCGGGGTAGAAAATAACTTATTTACTTAAAGCAACAGGTTTGGATGCTAACGTGTTCAATCCTTCATAACTTATCCATAAAGAGTTTGGAGTTGAAAGAATAAATATCATAAGAACAAAAAGTCCATCAATTTTTTGCACTCAAATATGTTTTATCTTCTGGAGAGCATGAAACACAGGTATCATTTGTAAAATTCATAGCAAAATAGGACGAAGTGGTAGTAACAGACGGACCTGCTTACGGCTTCTTTTTCCTTTGCCTAAAGAATTAAATTCTTCAACTTTGTGAACTTCGTATCTGTCTTTTAGCAATTCTTCCCAGTAAGTTGACCTCTCTGAATTGCTCACAGTAGGTTTATTGTCCGCAGCAGCCTTTTGTGCTTCCTCTTCTGCCACAGCCTCTGCTTCTTCAATGTACTCAAAATTCGCTACCTATAAATTGCACTGATGAAATCAATTGACAAACTAAAGCAAGAAAGAAAAGAATTGCAACAGCACGACACAGAAGAGTTGTTATTGCAAAATGCATTATTATTTCTGTACCCACTGGCTACACCTAAGAGGAGTTTTAGTCTCGTTTTTTCTGCAAACTGCGCACCACGGACACTTGTACCCTTTACTTAAATAGGTGTTATTTATAAAAGAAAAGGAGAAGAAAAAGTAAAAAGTGATCAAAGTCGTATATTATTTGCTTCTAGCGACCATCACATATTTTACAAAAAATCCTGCAGGTCATAAATTCTTTGAAACGCAATAGATTTGTATTTTAGTAACTTACATATACAAAATCTACCCAACAAAGGCTACCAATAATGAGGAAGAAGGCAAATTCCTGAGGTGTACATCAACAAGACAGTAAAGAAGTATTTTATTAATGAATCTTTTCTTTTAATATTTGGTCTTCACTTTAACCTGACGTGGTCCACAATATCACCGTTAGTCGAAAGAAATTGTCATTGAAAGTCTTTATAAAGCATGCAAAACCAATTGAAAGATTCACGTTATTGTGTAAGGTCAAAATGACATATAAAATGGACTTAAGGTAATATCACCATTGAATGGCAAGCATCATTAGAATAATGAAAGAATCACACCTTCTTAACTAGCTAAGAGCAGCATTTTTTTTTTTTTTTTTTTTGTAAGAAACGAAGGACTTTATTGAAAGAAAAGATACCGCAGCATAACATAAGCACAGAATAAAGCAAGTAGAGAAGAAACCTTAAAAGCCTTTAAAAATCCATCTTCCTCTTCATCGTCCAAGGTAGACTCCTCATCTCCAACTTGTTCTCGGTCAAGTAATCTATTGAAAATTAGAGATAAATCAACAACAGTTTCAGATAATTAAAGTGCTGTAAGTCAAGAAAATTGAAGCTGTTCTACTGTTACCTATCTATTGCAGCATCATCATAATGAATTTGTCGGGATTTTCCAGCTTCATCATTTTCTTCAGCAAATAACTCCTTCGAGCCATACCTTATTATATCATCTAACTCTTCCTAAATAAAACAGAAATAATTTAGTATTTGATTTTTTCTTAAAGTTACTACTTGTTGGATAATGCCTCGTTTCATATAACACAATTGCGACAATCAGGCTAGTAAAATCCTCATCTCCAGATTTAACTGTTTACCTGATTAATATTTTGAGCCTTTAATCTGCCAACAACTAAATGCTCCAAAACCATTTTCTTCTTGGTCATTTGCATCATCCTTTCTTCAATGCTTCCTCGTGTTATCAGCCTAAAAATCATTACCTATAACACCACAATCATTGTCCATCATAAGAAACTGACAACAATCATAGTCTATTGCTTCTGAATAAGTAATTACAACCTTGTTAGTTTGCCCAAGCCGGTGGGCTCTAGCCATAGCTTGTAAATCTGCATGTGGGTTCCAATCACTAGAAAAGGGAGGAAAAACACACGGTCAGCAAAACAAAACAAAAAAAAAAAAAAAAAAAAAAAAAAAAAAAAAAAAAAGAAGCATCGTAACACCTTTAATCAATCAACAACACACCAAAATTCAAATGGTTTACTTTTGTCGAGTATAAGAATTCAATAAACCGACATAACAAAAGACGTCAGAGCAGTCAACATTCTTCACACCATACAAAAAGTGCATATCTCATTGCTGAATCTCATGGACAACGTAACAGGTACTAAAAATTTCCCTTATAACAGAGAAAAATAAATAAATAAGCCCTTTAAGCGCATTAGCAACAACTCCCCAAGTGTTATGCAAATTTTTGCCAAAAAGGTGTAATTCGCAAAACATTTTCAATCACAATACATAGTCCTATAATTGCACATTACTAAATTATCCACAAATCAAAAAAAAAATACAAAGAAAAGAAAATCACAGAGAGGGGGATTTAAGAGCCAATATTACACCTATCATATATAATGACTGTGTCAGCAGTTGCAAGGTTTATTCCCAGTCCTCCAGCTCTGGTAGAAAGCAGAAAACAAAACCTGGTAGAGTTCTTGGCATTAAATCGATCAATTCTTATCTGTCTTTCCGCTCCACCAACCTTACCATCTATACGTTCATACTGCCATTTCTGAAATAAAAAGTGAAAAAACAAATAAATATCAGTACAATGCATAAATATCAACCATTGACTGCCTCCATAATCATTAGGGGAAAAAAACACCTGCATATTGAAAGCTAGTATCAGAGCACGTAAAGAAAATAATGTTCATACCTTGTAGGTACAGTAGTCCTCGAGCAAGTCCAACATGTGCTGAAATTGTGTATATATGAGTACTCTATGCCCTTGTTCTTTAAGTTTCACCATCATTTTGTCCAACAATTGCAATTTTCCAGAAGACTCTATTAGCTGTCTGTAATTTGGTAAGAAAAGTATTACCAAGTGAACATTTTTTTTTTTTTTTTAATTTGCAGTACAAAACCACCTATTCAACATATCTAAATAAGTTAATAATAAAGGAAGAAATATTTTGTTTTACTGAACCAAAAAATAACAGAGTTATTTTCAACACTTGGGCAAAAAACACTGCTTGAAATGTCAAACAAAGACACGTAGAGTTATTCTTTTATTTACAGAGAATGAAGATAAGAACATAGAAGATAGTCTACAAAAGTTACTTGTAAGCTTCATTTGGATCTTCTATTTCTGGTTCAACTCCCTCTAACATGTGGGGATGACAACAGAGCTTGCGTAATTCCATAACCACATTGATAAGTGATATCTGGTATTCAACCACAATACTATGTTAGGTCAAAACGCAATAGAAGTCTTTATTTCAAAAACACAAACCCTTACCTGTCCACCACCACGACGAGTCAGTTTTTGATAGTTACGAGTAAGAATTGCTTTGTAATACTCTTTCTGCTTGCTACTCAATTCGACACGCAGAATAAGTTCCTTTTTAGGAGGCATATCTTTCAGGACATCTTTCTTCACTCCTGTATCACCAGCAACAAGACTTCAGAACTTTCAGATACATAAATTGGTTTACAAAGGGTATTGCAAAATATCACACCTTTCCTCTCTCTTATAAGGGGCTGCCCGCAAGACCAATCACAGAATTAATAATGTAACTCATTAAATGATTTCATTTCTTTAGTGGTGTAAGTCATTTCATATATACCACAAATCAAGACACACAATACTCAAACAATATGTAACTGACACTATAAATCTCAACAATTGACTGCAGGAAGTTTTTATGACCAAGTTTAAGATGGTTACTTCTAAGAAGATGAGGTGCCAACATTTTATGGAGCCTTGAAATCTGTTCCTCTTGATTGATATCCTTGAATTCTTCCTGGAACTCTTCCAAACTTGCAAACTGCAGGTGATCAAACATCAAATACAGAACAATAGAATTCATGAAAAGAATTATCATGACCGATTTCAGATTAACCAAAACAAAACACTCCTCACGGTTTCTGATACCCACCTTCCCAGCATCAAGGAAGTGCATGAGCATAAATAGTTCATCAAGATTGTTCTGCAAGCATAGTAGATCAGAACACCACAAGTATGTTAGAACAAATTATAATTGAACTATGTAATCAAATTATCCAAACCTAAACAATATCTTGGTGACCCAAAAAGAAAAAAATACAAAGTTTCTATTGAAATCTTAGCTAATTAACAATTGTAACTAGCAACAACAGAACATCAAGTATTCATATTGCAGTAGATAAGGAGAAAAGTTAACCTAAATAGCAGAACACAAGAACAAACCTGAAGAGGAGTTCCGGTCAAGAGGATGCGATGATTACTTGAGTACTGCTTCAAAAATGAAAATAATTTTGAATCCTTATTCTTGAGACGATGACCTTCATCAACAATCTACATCCAGATAACAGAAACGTTAAGCAGGAAGCCAAACTTAAGGCTAGCAATTACATAATGAGCCACAGGATGTTACCATGCTTTCCCACTTTATTTGTTTCAGTGATACTGTGTCAAAGTTAATCATCTCATACGATGTTAGGAGGACATCAAATTTTATGCGGTCTTGCTTGCTTTCACTAACTGGAGCAGATTTCTTTTTCTTCAACTTCTTTTGATTTTTAGGAAAGTAAAATTCATATTCCCGTATTAAAGTACGAGCTTGGGCAGAACCAACATACATAACCTGCAGCCCAAAAAAAAAAAAAAAAAAAAAAAAAAAAATTTACTCAGGACCAAACTTACTGACCAATTATGTGATGAAGAGAAGAATCACATGTACATACCACATTCATTTGAGGTGCCCATGTCGCGAATTCACGCTCCCAATTTCGCAGTGTTGATAATGGCGCAACCACCAAATGTGGATATATATTATCTTCAAAAAGAGATGCTAAAAATGCAATACTTTGTATGGTTTTTCCTGGAACCAACAAAGACCCAAAATGTTGATACATTCCAGTCATAAAGAAGCAAAAACCCCTTGCTGTATCTACCCCCAATCCAAAAGAAGAAGAAAAATAAAGAAAATGAAATAAATGCAAACATAAGAAAATGACTCACCAAGTCCCATCTCGTCAGCAAGTATAACATGAGTTTGTTTGGACCAAGAGAAACGTAAGAAGTTTAACCCTTCAAGCTGATAAGGATGTAATTTACCTTCAATTACACCAAAACTCACTTACAAATTCATGATGAAGGGCTGCACAAAAGTAAGAACCAGAAACAACGGGGGAAAAATACATGCTGTACAAAGTAATGTACCTCCAGAAAGAAACTCAGGACTGTGTTCATACTGTTGAAATTCTTTTTGTTTCTTCTTTGATTCAACTGCATCTTTAGCGCTGTTTTTCTGCTTACTAGAAGACTGTTTCTTACCCCTCGATTGAATTTTTTTGAATCTCTCAATCTCGGGCTGAAAAGCAGATATGTCCGATTCAGATTCCCAACTGCATTCATCATAGGAAAGTTCTTTCCACTTTACAAGATATTTTTTCTCATCATCGTCTCCTCTGCAACATTTATATCATAGTTAACAAAAAAATCTGATAACAGCATTCAACTTTCCCAAAGCACAGCAAGTAGCAATATCAAACAGCAATTGCCCACAACTTTATTTGAAAACGTCAATATTCATCACAGGTACTTAAATTTCCAAGGCTATCATAAGGTAACCCTGTTAGCTCAAACTACATGCTAACTCCATACGGATAGCATAACCATGCTTTATTAAAAATAAAAAATTTGAAAAGAAAAGGGCAAAAAGACTTTGAGAAAAACATTAACCTGCAAGCAATAATCCGATCAACAGTTGTCCATTCCGGTCTAATGGCTACAAAGTCTTCCTCCGAGCTATTATTTGATGCCGCTTGACGATGGAAATTGTTTACTTTAGTTCTTAGACGTGGATTTGTCTTGAAAGCTTTGAGAAACTCCTTCTCTGGAACCCTGTGGACAAATATACACAGCTTGTAATGCAAAATAGCTAAACAATTTGATTGTGAGCCATTATACTAAAACAGATCAGACACCAAATAAAAAAAATTTTAAAAAAATTAAAAAATTTATCTACAATACAGCTGTCATAAGATGATAGTGCAAATTAACTGTAAAATTACCATATGCAGTGCAAATAAGACATTCCCTTCCACTTCACAAGATACTGCTTTACAAAAATTTGTTTTGACCCCAGTTTTGAAGCATCATCATCATCAGCCACAGTAGGACGCATTTCACAATCCAGTATCTTATCAATATCATTAAGAGGGCTCACCTGCAAGCATATTCATTTAAATTCTCATGCATCCAATGTATATCATTTGTAGCTAATTAAAACGAAGTGAAAGGGACTCATAGAAGGAAACATACACATTCAGGGCATCTCCAATTGTCAGGAGCAGGAGCTTTTAGTGGTGGTATCAAGCACTTAGAATGGTACGTGTAATTACATGTTTCGCAGCATAAAAGATTCTCATCTTCTCCACAGGCTTGACAAGAATCCTCTTTCTATTTGTGGGCAGACACATAAGCATACATTTATTTGCACGTGCAGTATTAACAGATCAATTTCAAAACACACAAGAAAATATGTGCTGAGCCAAACTTTCTCCTGGAAAAATATCCTTAAAAGAGTGACAAATATTTTCTAAAAAAATCGCTTTGGGTGTAAATTTTTTGACTTCATAAACACAAGCCTATGTGCGAGATGTGATTTCAGATCAGTTACAATTAACCTTCCACAACTCATGCACAGGCTATATGCAATAAGAAAACAAGGCACGACAGATCATTGGATATTTTCCAGGTCAAATAATGAATCTACAATGAGATAAAAGTAGAAACAAACCGCATCACTCCTAACTATCTTTTCGAACTTATCCTGAACTTGGCCGCTCTTCCCAGGCAAAAGCTCATCTTCATCTGAGTCATCAAGATTATAAATGGGTCTTCGATCTGATCTCGCACGAAGCCTCTCAACCAAACTACTCATGTTCTATGAGACCAGAAAAACAACGAGATCAAGTTATCATCAGATAGAAAATATGGAACAATGAAGGCATTCATCATAGACCATAATAAAGCAACAACCTTTAACTGTAGATTAAAAAAAAAAAAAAAAAAGAGAACAGAAAACAATATCTCCGCAACAGAGAAAAGGGGGAAAAGAAAAAAAAATGAAAAAACAAGCAATGAAAAGGAAAACGCACAAATTAAAACTTCCAAGTTTGGCTTGCACTGGCCTAAATAATACTATATTAATTTCTCTTCGAAATATGAAAACTTCCAAGTTTGGCCTGCATTGGCCAGGAAACACAAGTAGATTTCACATTTCAGAAACGGCAGAAAATTCAGAACTCCTGAATTCAAACCCCAACGAAATCATACAAAATCCTAAAATCACCACCCCAAAGGAAAATCACACATTGTGACAAAACAAAATTACAACCAAAGCTCAAGGAAAAAAGACGACACAATAACGTACGGACGAACGACAAAATACCAAATGATACTCAAACCAGAACTTACAAAGACACCCATGTGAGAATTCTCAGCAAAGAAGCAATATTTCATGCAAAAATAAAATACCCACTTTTTAAAACGACGAGAAGAACTCAATACGAGAGAGAATTCAGGGACCATTCTCGAAGAGAGAATCAAAATACACCATTTCCGAGTTACTATCAGGAGAAGTTATGTTAGTTAAACGTACAGTTGAAGGGTGAATTCTGAGGGAAGAAGGAGAATTTACCTGAGATTGCCGGATCCGAAGAACACGGCAAAATCGAACTGAAAGTTTTGTGCCCAAAAGTGAAAACCCTGAGAGGAGACAAAAAGCCGGATATTGCAACCGGCAAGAGAAGGGGGAAAAAGTCGGTGTAAATAGCGCCCCAGAGTGTTAATCTCACCGGCACAGTAAACTATTCAACGGATACAGATTTCTTTTTAAAGGGCGTGGAAAAATCAATAATTACCTATTCTGAATTAAGAAAAAAAAAAAAATTTAGTACAAAAGTAGGGTTTATTGTGATGTATAAATGTAGAAAAATATTTGGGTAATCAGTTGTAACAATCAGTTGTAGAATGAGGGATGTGGAAAAAAAAAAAAAAAAAAAAAAAAAAAAGAAACCTTCTTTTTTCACACACCTAAAACTTGATCCAACTATTTTTTTTTTTAGGTCTAATTTGGCTGACTATATAATATATTTCAAAAAAAAAAATTGTATATATTGTCAACTTGTTCTCCTTCCTAAAGAAAATAAACCATGTTCTCCTTGCCCAACAAAATGAAAATATAATGCATGCTCTAATTGTGATTCAAGTTTTACTAAAAAAGTTGGTGATTCTATGAAAATATAATGCATGCTCTAATTGTGATTCAAGTTTTACTAAAAAAGTTGGTGATTCTTTAGGAAGGAGAACATGGTTTATTTTCTTTAGGAAGGAGAACAAGTTGAAAATAAACCATGTTCTCCTTGCCCAACAAAATGAAAATATAATGCAGGATCTAATTGTGATTCAAATTTACTAAAAGTTTGTGATTCTTTTTTTTTTTTTTTTTTTTTTTTTTTTTGATATAAAATTTAGTTTTCTCATATATGTCCGTTCATGTATTCACATGAACACAAACCTCACGTTGTCCCCTTAAAAGGTTGTAGGTAATGTTTTGAGCTAAATGGAATGCTTAAATCCAACAAGTTATGTCGTTGTTTTCAATGTAAAATGGCAAGATATGATTGTAGAAAAATAAGCAATTTTATTATTTATACATATAATTTTTACACACATGACGTATGAAAAGTTAATATCCCTCTTAAAATGGATCATTTTAGTCATCAATTACTTAATTTTGTGTCATCAATTACTTAATTTTGTACACAGCAGTAATGATTTATCTTATTTTACTTCATTAAATAATATGTACTTCCACTTAAGAAGAAATTATATAGTGCGGTCATCTTGCAATATATCGTGTTAAGGAATCACTAATTACGCGAGCTGCAAGAAGTAACTTAGGGTGTGTTTGGTTGTAGTGACGGAATGGTAATAGGAATGGTAATGGAATGAAATTAAAATGTGCTGGAATCATAAACTGATTCTTTTGTTTGATTGGAGTTATGGAATCAATACCTAAATGTGAATTATGTTATTTGGTTGACAACAGAATGGAATGAAAATAAACTGTATTTTGACAAAATACCCTTGATTAATAATCTTAAATAATTTAATATTTTATTAATTAAAATAGTAAACAAAATAATTTAATTAAAAAAAACTTTTTATTTGAAGAATAATAATTTAAAAACTATATTTCAATTGTAAAAAATAATATTTAACATTTTAATAATATTAAATATATTAAATAAATACTAATATTAAATATATTAAATAAATAAATATTAAATATATTCAAAATATATTTAAATAAATAATAATATTAAATATATTAAATAAATAATAATAAATATATTAAATAAATAATATTAAATATATTAAATAATAATAATAAATAAATATTAAATAATAATAATAAATATATTAAACAATAATATTAAATAAAAATAATAATATTAAATATATTAAATAAATAATAAAATATATTCAATAATAATATATTAAATAAATAATATTAAAATATATTAAATAAATAGTAATATTAAATATAAAATAATATTATTAAATATATTAAATAATAATATTATTAAATAAATTAAATAAAATAATTAAATAAATTAAATAAATAATAATAAATATAATAAATATGTTAAATATATTAAATAATAATATATTAAATGTGAATCAGAGAGTTTTTGGAGATAATGTGAATCATGACTGAATGAAAAAGCCATTCCACAGCCCCCCCCCACTTGAATGGCCATTCACTCAAAATGAGTGAATGGGCTTTCCTACGGAAAGCCCTTTCTAACCCAAAAAATGAAAGCAAACAATGGAATTTGGTGGAATGGCTTTTCCTTTCCATTCCATTCCTTCCAACCAAACATAGCCTTAGGGTGTGTTTGATTAGGAGGAATGGAAAGAATTAGAAAAAAATTAAGGTTTATTCTCATGTTTAGTTAGTTTTAAGAAAATAAATGGTTATTCATAATGGAATGATTTTTTCATCAAATGGGTGAATCACTATTTCTTCCTCATATGAGAAGAATACTCATTCCAAGCTCTTTTAATTTTTTTTTTCATTACCATTAAATATTATAATTATTATATTAAAATTTATAATATAATTAATATTATATTATAATAATTTATATAATGTAATTATATCTCATAACTATAATATAATATATTATAATTATATACGATATTATATCATATTTAATATTATAATAATATCTTATATTACGTATTATACATTGTAATTATATTTATTAATATAATATACAATATAACTGTGATATTGTAATTAATAATAATTATATTTATCATTATAAGATAATATAATATATAGTTGTGATGTTGTAATTAATAATTATTATTATAAGAATATTTATCATTATAATATAATATAATATAATTGTGATGTTGTTATTAATAATTATAATAATAATTGGGATAGTAGTATTTTTTTAAAATTAAATATAATAATTATATATTTTATAATAATATTATTATATTATATTATATTATATAGATGTGATGTTTTCATTAATATGATAGTTATAATAAAAATTAAGATTTTATTATTTTAATAGATAATATACTATAATTAGAAATGATAATATACTATATTATATATTATAAGTATAATATGTTATATTATATTATTATATTTTACAATTATACTATATTTTTAATAATTTAATATAGTATAGTTGTAACATTATAATATAAAATAATCACAATATCATTATTTTATTATATTATATATCATTTTATATTATATATTATATATTATGATGTTATTATAATAATATTATATAACGATAATTATAATTATATATATTATATCCTTATAATTTTTTATATATATAATATTAGTTATTAAATGATTATATTAATATATATGATATTAGTTATATTAATATGAGGGGTAATTTTGTCAAAATAAAAATATTCATATCTCATTCTATCATATTTGTAAAAGTAGAACCAAACAAATGAATTATCTTTTCTTTTCATTCTATTCCATTAACATTCTCATTATCATTCCTATTATAATTCCCTCACTGCAATCAAACACACTCTTAGTACAGTTACAGCAAGTATGTTACCTTTATTAAAGTTTTTATTAAGCGCATATCGCATGTAACAACGATGTTTATGATATCATAACACTTGTAAAATAACCATAGTAAAACTAAAACGAGCATGTTACCCTTATTAAAGTTTTGATTAAGTGCATAGCTTGTGTGACTTTAAATGATAGCATAATATGATTTTTTTATCAAGGGTAAAATAATATTATTTTACAAGCATTGGTATATGAGAGGTACAAGTATACGTTCCAAAGACTGGGTTTGAAAACTTACTGAATCGAAATATTTGGCAATCCAATGTTGGCTCTGCACCACCTAGAGTTGTAATATGTTCCGAAGATAGATGTTTGAGAGGAATTTTTCCTAGTATGAGGGGACCAAAAATGAACCTCTCATCTACTGATTTTCTTTAAATAAATATTTTTGAGCAAATATTCTACTTAGTGAAGTATTCTGAATATATTATTAAGATCGTATCAAACATCCAAAATTATTATCTTTTTTTTTTTTGCCACTATTTTTTATAACAATTTGATCATTAATAGACACCTCTTACACTTGATCACATTTAGTACATTTAATTTTTTTTAGATTTTTTTTCTAGAACTAAAACATTTCTTTCCATTTTCTTACCCTACAAAAAGGATAAAAACCTTTCCATTTTGTTCATTATTTAGCCTTAGGTATTTTTTATTTGGCAGAAAGGGAATAAATAATTTTCAAACAAAGTGTGGCCTTTTTTCTCAATAAAAGATGAGCTTCTACGATAAACTTAAGCGCCTTATTAGAAATACCCTAAAGTTGTGCCTTGGCTTCACGTATTTTTATTTCTCTTGTGACATTTACGAAAAGTCTGTCTTAATAGAGATCAAATTGCCAACAAGGATCCCTCAGAAAAAAGATATTGCCAACAAGGAACCTGCATTAAAGATTATGGAATTGGCCGTTACGCGAAAGCCTTTTTGAGAAATATGTAATTTGACTCCATACATTTTAATAATAAATACTCCAAATCCAATTCTCAAATTTTTAATTTAAAGGGTCCGTTTAGTTCGTTAATTTGAGTTTTTAATTTGAGTTGATATGTGATTTTATATTAAAATTTTTTATTATAAAAAAAAATAGATGTGACAGTTTTTAGAGCTTTTTTACTGTAATAAAAATGTTAGATGTGACAGTTTATGAGAACTTTTTACTGTAGCAAAATTCGAATCGATAAAATAAACATGACCTAAATCATTTAAACAAATCTGGAACATTTCTGAGTTTTTATCTTCCTTCCAAACTTGTCAATTTTTTTTTTCCTTTTTTCTTTAACTCCTTTCTGTGGTTCAATTCAAAATTTTTTTTTCCATGTATGAATATACCACAATTTTCTCCAAAAAGAAGAAGAAGAAGTCTTACTGCCACTTGTTGTGGTACGGCTGGCTTTAAATGCAATGTATTTTTATTGATCAAAACCGTGCTCTAGTTGAAAATTATTATATAGGTATATAGTATTAAAGCATATTTAATATTTAGGGAGATACGTTTAAGAAAAATTACTTTGAGAAAAGTAGAGAAAAATATTAGTTAAGAGGATTCCCTGAAAAAGTAAAGACATGATTGAGATAAATTATTTTAGTAGAGCATTAGAAAGAAAAAGAGCATCATTAAGGCTCGATTTATTTCACCGATTCGAGTTTAAAATTCAAATTTTGTTACAATAAAAAACTTTCAGAAACAGTCACATCTAACTTTTTGCTACAGTAAAAAGTTCTCACATAAAATCACATCTCAACTCGAATTAATAAACTAAACGGATCTTAAGAAAACCTATTCATTATTTAGTAAAAGTAGGGAGACATTTTAAGAGGGACAAATAAGGGAAAAACACTTCAACAATGGTATTTAAAAATGTAAAATTTAAATAAAAAACTTTTAAAAAATTTGCCTGAACGAGCCGGGAAAAAATTGTTTATGCATAGACATATTTTAGAAAAATTACTTTAACATGTGCAAATTAGAGAAGTGCCGATAAATCATTTTAGTGTGGTGATTTAAAAAAAAAAAAATCGAATAGTTTATTACACAATGAGTCGGAAAAAAGAAAAAAAAAATTAAGTATGAAGAGCTTTGAGAATGAAAACAGTTTAAGAGGAATAAATTAGAGAGAAAGTATTTCAAGTATAACTTATCAGTAACTCCACACTCTACTCTACCATGAGGTGAAGAGTTCGAATCCTCACCTTTAGTTTAATACACCAATATAGGTATTTAGAAATATAAATGTAAAGAAAAAATAATAAACAACACTAATTTCTAATGAACTTTTTTTTTTCAAAAAAGTATAAACTGAGAGAAGAGAGAACCACATAAAAAGACCTATCAAAGATCATATACAAGACTAGAACAGAAAACTAAAGCTTGGTGAATACAATCTGCCTCAGTGCCAGTGGAAACACTGGCCCGAGACACAACCTTTGAACGTGACTGCCTCAACTCCTCTAGCTTGGCTTTTGCTTCGTCCAACTCTTTCTCTGCATTCTCTATCTGAGAATCAAAGGCAGTAAGCTTGTCAAAGTAAATCTGTCTCCCAAACAATGCGGAGACGAGTTTCCTCAAGTGGTCGAGTAAAAACTCGACCCCAAAACCAACTGCTATCGCCTCCCTTACCACGTCCCTCATGGCCAATAGTATGTCCTCTGACAACTCACTAAGAGGAATTTGCACGAGGCTGAAGAACACCAAGCTTAGACGAGAGAACATGATGTCTCTAACGGGTTTTGAGGCCCAGCAATCCGTGGCAAAGTCTCCGTGCTTCTGTATAGCTTCATTCATGCATTGGAATGATTCCTCCGGAATGGCAATGCCATTGAGGATCTTTGTCTGCCCGCTGAGTTTGACGAACTCTTCTACCGAATGAGGCGCCACCGCGTTTCCATAAAAGGCTCCCAAAAATTGGTTCAGCTTACTGTGCCAGCAAATCTCCACTGGGGCGGACTCCAGAGTAGTTGCCTTGGCAGTTTCTGAAGCAACTTCATTGCTCTCACCTAAAAGTGCAAGCGCAGCCTTGCTATCAAGACGTTTGGCATTCTTGATATCATCTTCATCATCACCAGAAAGAAGTTCCCTCGGTCTTTTAGCTATAGGCGAGGGAGTTTTGAATGGCAAAACTTGACTTTCATCAACAACAGCATCATCGACTCGAGGGACCATCACTAGCTCAGGAGTGACATTACTAATTGGAAGCTTGGTATTTGTGTCCTGAACAACCACATATGTGTAAGAACTAAACATCTAATACATAGTGTAGGATATGAGAGATACATGTTTACTACATTACAGTTTGTTGCGATGCATTTTTAACGGGACATTTGGCTCATAATGATGAGTTGTTTTATGGATTCGTGTGAATTGAGTACCAAATGATGAAATGTAATGCATACCTGTTGGTTGTCCTTTGTAGATTTACTTTCATTTTCAAGACCACTTCTCCCGTCATCTTGGGAAGTACGAGGGCTGCCCTTTTGATCTCTGGACCCACTTGTTCCCTGTTCAGATTCTAACTCATTGTCATCATCTTCAAATCTTAGCTTATTGTCTTCCTCCTCAGACTGCGGCTTGTCTGAAACATCATCTTCTGACTCGCCTAAAGCATTGTCCCTCACTTCAGTTTTGGATCCCTCCGGAATGTCCTCATCATTTATGACAACTTCTTCGTCAGTCACTGCAATTTTAGACGGTAGTCTCTTATCTTTAATTCTAGTACTCCTACGCTTAGGAGTTTTGGTGGTTGGCTTGAGAAGGGTTCTTTTCTTAACTGGGATATTGCTAAGAGTTTGCTGATCCGGAAAAGGGTCGTTGTCTTCTTCTATTGGAGAGTTTTCAAACAATGGCTCAACAGAAGAAGGATTCTCTTCCTGGTCGACTGCCTCCTTCCCATGCTTTGAAGTTGCAACGATCTCTCGTTGTGTCCCGTCAATTATTGTAAAAGGCATGCCGATTTTGGAGCAGAATGAAAGTACCTCTCTAGTATCCAACTTCAATCTTTTAGGCACTGAGTTTGGGGGAAGGGCCCTGCAAATCAAGGGTGGACTCTTAATGAATTGGGTGAAATCATTAATCATTTTCTTCCAATATGCCACAAATTTCGGAGTGTACAGTCCTTCACGCTCACTGCCAGCCATTTGAATCTTCATAGACTTTAATGAAGGAAGGCTCTTCAACGAAGAACAAATGAATCGAGGCAGACCAAATGATGAGGAATCATGCAGATCACCCTCCGTGAATGAATATGACCTGGGGACCCCCTGATCTATTCCAAATTGCCTTAGTACTCTGTGGGGCCAGTAGTTGACACCAAACACATCATTACCAACCCATGCTGGTAAAAGACCAGGCCGAATGCTGACAACGTATTCCAAGTCCGACCAAGTTCCATTATCAGAATCAAATATCGGGACTTCAACTATATCTGAAGTGGAAGAACTTACATTATGGAAAAGGCTTGAAGCAAAAGCAGTGGCCAGCCCGACATAGGGCCGAAATATGAAATTATCGATGTCATCTAGGAAAAAACAAATGGAAGGTTGCGTTTGTTTCATGTGAAACCACCTGCTCCATAAAGGCAATTCTGAATTCATACCCAATTCAAATGCGACGGATTTGCTGGAAGCTGGTTGCCCTGCGTATTTCCTTATCCGTTCCCACAAAAACACTTGTAGAAAGTTGATGGCTAGCTCAGAATCTATCACATATCTACCTGCTGCAAGAACTTCATCTTCCACGATCATATCGAGATGTTTGTAAAATGTGCCTAGAAAGATGGGAGCCAGCGGGAAGCGCACGGCCTGAGCTATTTTTATTGCCAAACGAAACATACGGCGTTGGATGACATCTCCTGATAGCTCAGGGAATACAAATTTGCTTAACCACAAACATATTAAGGCCTCCAAGCGACAACCTTTGTCATATCCACCACCAGGGTAGAATTTTTCTTTTTCCCTTGTTCCCCAAAAATATCGAATCCAGCAGGCAAAGCTAGGACGAGATGATTGTCGTTTGTTTACCTGCCTACAAAGCGACATACCTTCTACAAGAAGAGACTCAACCTTTGCCTCTTCCTCCGAAAGTTCTATAGAAAATGGCGATTCATCCCCCATAATTGGCAGCCTTAAAAGCATATAGACGTCATCTAGTGTGGGAGTAAACTCACCCCATGCACATACAAATGTATGAGTAGTCTTATTCCACCTGCGAACTATGTGTCTTAAGCCGCGGATATCTCTGAATATCCCAATTTGTGTAGAAGACACCAATGCTGAAAAGATTCCGGCACGATCTAATTGGTCTCTTACCCCCTGATTCTCCAATTCGCTTTGAACCCAACTTCTCCACTCGGATGAAGACCGAGCTGGACAACGAAATAGTAAAGGTGTAACAGTGTAATCCATTCTCATAATTCGAAACTTAGATGTATCTTCTGGAGGGATAGCAAAGGCTTCGTCGAGTGTATCTGGCTCTACAAAAGTGTGGGCTATACGACTAACAGTTTCAAGCTTAAGTTTACTTGCTCTGGAGAAAAAGGAATCTTGTTTGACAAAGCGATGATCAAACAGTTTTCGAGTTGGGGCATCTGCAGATGTTGATGCCTGCTTCTTAGATACTTGGTCTGTCGATTCCTGCCCCTGATTTTCAGTCGGCACTATGTCCTTAATTGATTTCTTTTTCTTGGAAGATTCCTTCTTAACAGATGAGTGGACCCTTTTCTTGGATGGAGGAGCCATCTGATTTGATTCACCTGACAAAATGAAGTCAACAGAAACATCAAACAACAAAGATTCAACTAGTATGCAAAATCATTAAATGATAAGTCATATTTCCGACATTCCAACATAGGCACTATTGAACAAGAAGGGTTGAAAGGACGGTTCCTGATTCCAGAAGACACAAATACATAGGAAATTAAAAACAAAGAATCGGGTCAATGCATTTCCTAGTTTTTTTTTTTTTTTTTTTTTTTAAGTACGGACGAAGAGCTTGGGCATATATTTTCCGCCACTTACTTAAACTCCCCAATTACTAGTAGTGTCCAAGTCTAAAACAAATTCACGTCTCTTGTGAGCTGACCCATCTTTTATTCCATTTTGCTCATCGATTTTGGACTCAAGGAAAATGGAATAAACTCCAAAATACTTGCATACAAACGATGCTTTGTCAAAAAAAAAAAAAAAATGGTGGGTCATATAATACTAAATGGGGAGGATTTTATTGCATCTTTTGTGTTCTTCAATCCACGACGCATAAACGACAATCGAAATATCCCATTTCAGTAAATACTCTCCCATCTTTTTTTTTTCTCGGAATGAAACATTACAATTGCTCGTATGGTGAAATTTTGAACTCCCCTGTTTCTTTACGACGTATTTACTGAAACAAATATCAAGAAAGCTGTTTGGTCTTTCGGCAAGTTAGTGACTTTTTCAGCAAGTAAAGAGCTTTTACTATTTTTGCAACTCCTAAGAAAGAAAATAACTTGAACAATAAACTTACCAACCTGTTCGTTGACTGAAGTTTGTTCCAGAATCTCGTTTTCCCATTAGAAATAACCAAGTTCGCACAAGATCCCGATTCTCGAGCAAATATCTGCTCTACATGGAAATTAACAAGAAAAAATCACGATGGAAAAAGAGAAAAAAAAAAAAAAAAGACGACAATTTGGGCAAACCAAAATCCAGCAATCTCAGAATCGCGGGATCCCTATCCTGCAGTTCGAAGACCACCGACAAGGGGAACCAGAGAGCCAAAAAAAAAAAAAAAAAAATTATCATAAAAGCAACGAAATATGCAGTACTTACAAATTCAATTGGCACAAGATTCAAGTAAAGGCAAACCAAAAGTCCCGCCTCGTCAAGCTAAAATCACACTGCGGAAAGCAAAAAAAACAAAAAAGGAATTTTGTCGAGGATTACCGGTTGGGGGCACAAAAAAGGTATTTTGCTGTAGAGAAGGAGAGAGCACGCGAAGCTGCGACGGCGTCGTTTAAGGCACGGCTCTATTGTTCACCTCTTTCGGTAAGAAATTATGAAAACGTGTTAGTATATAATTTTTTTTTTTCTACTGAAGTATATAATTGATTTTTTTGTTTTTTTTGTTTTGCTGAACATATAATTAATTAATTTATATATCTATACCGTAACCTTTTTTTCCCCCCCTGTATGCCAGCTTTTACCGGAAATAAAAAATAGTACGGAGGTTGGTTTAGATGGCTACATTGTATCATTAAAAAAAAAAAAAAAAAACTCTGCAACATTGTTATTTTACGTTGTATCATTTATGAACGTTAGATCTTATTAAAATTACTGAAAAAAGAAGTGTACAAAACTATTAGAACTTGATATAGTAATTAATCATTCAAAACGTAACCTTAGTAGTAATTTTTTTTTTCTTTTTTTCATACTCTATTGTAAAGTCTTTTCATTTTTGTTCATTCAAGGTTAGATCCAATTAAAGCCTGCCCTAAAGTCTCTCTCCTTTTCTTTTCTCCTACCATATTTATCTCAAACGGTAATCTTTTATGTTAAAGAGGTAGAGGGAAAACTGACACTTTATTTCAGTGATAAATTATTATGGAAAAGAGTACAAAATTTAGTGGGGCGTATATAGAAAAACCAATATCGAGCAAAACGGACAAGTCGCACATTTTTTAAAAGCTGTGGAGGAGGAATTCTTTTCAGAAGAACTCTCTCACACAAGAAGTTTATTTTTATAATAAAAATATGTTTGTATTTAGATCTCAATCTAGAGAAAGTTATTGAATTTATACTTAAAATGCATAATTTCATAATTTTATCCATCAGTCCTAATTAATACTCTTTTAATTAATATAGTTATTTAACTAAAAATCACTCGGTAAATGTTTTTGGAAGGACAAACATCGACATCAATAATCGATTCATTACAATATCAATTAGAGGAACATATACTGAAAGTAAAGAGTATTTTAAAAATAGCATTTCAATTTATTTCTTATGTAGCTCAATTTTATCTCTTTTGTGAAATTATATGCTCGCAATCGAAAAGAACACTCTTTGTTCTTTAACTGTTTTGTTTAAGAATGAATTGTTTGTTATATTAATCTTGGTATTCCATTAAAGTTTGACAACTATGACGTTTGTTTTAGTTTAATGAAAAACAATCTTCATTGTAAAGGTCCCCGGTTAGCAGTGTATAGTGAGGATTCAAGGAGCGAGATGAGCAATCAACTACCCAAAGCATCACTCACGGCAGTGAACAGTGCTCTCCTCAAAATGTCGTTCGAATAAATGAGATGAATGGTGGTTTTTTTTTTTTTTTTTTTTTTTGAAACATTTTTTGAATGGTTTATTAGCGACCTCTTCAAATGCAAATATATTGCTTAAATTAAAACCAGTTTAACCAATCGCTAGTTAACTCTTGACGATGGTGAAGATTATAAGCAGCGCCAACAGTAAAAAACTGCTGGATAAGATAAGTATACGGCGTTTCAAATCGCTAGTCTAGACATATCACCGGCGGTGCTCGAATCGCTGATTGGATCAGCAAAAGGGTCAAGTTCTAGACCCGCCACATATTCTTGGCAGTTAATAGGAAGAAAAATGAGAAGAAACAAGTTGCAATTAGAGAGAGAGAGCTTCAATTGAAGTCATCAAACTTCCGTAAAAGTCAAAAAACTTCCATAAAATTCAAAACCTTACAGACTGTAAAGGAGAAGATGTCCCTGAAAAGAAAAGAAAGAAACGCTAGAACAAGCACACCACGTCCAAAAAATAAGCAAATTCCAAATATCAAAAGGTTTTAAAAAAAAAAAGGTAAATGACTTCGAGAAGACTTCATAGCTATTTTCTTTTTCAGATGTGCATCAAAAACATGTGGAACTCCCATCAGTTCAACAAATGAAATGTATACAAGCCTAAAGACATTTCCTTGGTGGTAGCAGAACTTTGCTACGACAGAAGCAATATTATATATGGTAAGCCTAAATGTTTGGTATCATTCAACACAACAGTGAGTATTGAGTAGCAATATAATTTACAAGAAAAAAATAGTTTCATACTACCTAAAGAAGCTCATTTTCATCGGCATGAAAGTTCTATAACAAAATCAAAAATACCTAAGCTAACTGGTATGGCAGGATTTCTCTGTTTGCTTTAATAGAGAAAACGATATAATTTGTCAAGTATACAAACTGTATCTGTATGAGGGGTGAATGCTCTACAAAATGAGCAGCCCGAGTCAAATGTTATGATCATTGCCAAAACCACTCTTTATACTGCCAAAAAGAAAAGCCTTTCAAGCGAGTAAGCGGGACTGTTTTCCCCCCACATCTGACAAAATTGGAGAAGACTGAGTTGTATCCTCAACCATATCTATTTGTTCAGAGGTTCTAACTGAACTTCCATTCTTCTCGATGTCTGTGATTCTTTATCCGAAAGTGTCCCAGTCGGGCTCAACAAATCAAGAGAATCATCTTCCTCTTGGTTGCCAAGTACCCAATTGCTTCTTCCAGAAGCTTTCACCCTCCTCTTTTGCCTTTCACCATACTCCAGATAAATGACCATCAGTGCTCCAAGCAAGAACCAAAATATTAAGGCCAAATTGAGTCCGTGAACATTTTCTCCATATCTATCACCTAAATGCTTCATTCCTGTGAAAAGTGCAGCAATACCTGCAACAATAGCACCTCTTCCCACAATCACGTGCAAATACTCCCAAAGGTGCCTTCTTGACGATACCTCTTCTCCATTAGCTGGTTTTTTAGGCCTTAAGAAAGCATTCACTGGTTGCGCACAAGCCAAAAGTGTTGCGAGCGTTCCAAACTTCACATGTAATGAGCCAAAATGGAAACCTCGAAGCTCAGCCACAGCAAAAAGAACAGCAAGAAGGATGATTGCCAAACCCGAGTACTGCAAGTAAACATGAATCTGGTACCACCCATCACCCTTCACATGTTTTAAGTATCTAGCCGCCAGTATTCCACCAGGAAGCAATATACCCCAAGCGAGAAACATCATAAATCCATGCACAGCTAATACAGGACGTATATCTTGCTCTGCCTCTGCAGAACCACGCATTAGCAGAACTCTTGTAAGTCTACTGCTCATAACAGAATGCATATTTCTCTCGGCTAAAGTTCCATTTGTCCACCCAGTTCCCATAGCCCAAATAACTTTTAGAGGAGTAGTAGGATCAATGATGTTTTTACAAACTGGATCATTACTCCGACCACATGATGGCTTCAATGGCCGCGTGAACTCCAAAGTAATCATGCCATTTTCGGACTTGCAACGGACATACGTCAGATTCTCATTCGTTGGATGCACACTGGAGGCATCAGTTCCATCAATCCAGTAAGTGTCCACCCGCCCTTTGCCAATATTATCAACCCATCCCACATAAGCATAGCTATTTACCATTCCACTACCAAATCCTATCGCCAGATACCCACTCTTCTTCTCAGCACGAGCAGCAATAGATATTGAATCTTCATACAACGTCCAAAAGAAGGTAACTTGCTGATCATCTAGAAAAACACTATTGTTATACATATCTGGCAGACCACCATCAACTACCTGCACTCTCCAACCCATTTTCTGCTGATACAGTGACTGATAGTAAACCTCGTTTGGAGTATTCCTGTCTGGCGCCCAAACTAATTCCGTTGGACTTGCTTGAACTCCTTCAGCTTCTGGCCCTCCTGCATAAATAGTCTCAGTCATATTCCTCAACGTCGCATTTCCACCAATCGGATCAGAAGTAATGTAGAGGGCCACATCATGCCCGGCTTGTATTGAAAACTTCACAGGCACCCCTCTTTCAACCCTCAACACTGGAGCCTCTTTCTTGTTAATGTACAAAACCTTTGAAGGGTTTGGAGGGTTCGGGAAATGCAATGCCGGACCAGTCGTGACCACAAGAGCAGCATTTGCATCTGCAATAATGAGATCCTGATCCTCCTTGTCTTCTGCATCCAAAGGACCTAGACAATCATCCACATGCTCTGAAACATTCAACACCAAATTCCCAAAAGTAACACGAGGCGATTGGCCATGGTTTTGAGGAAGATAGTAGGGCCGAATAGTATCAGGAGGCCTTATCTTCCCCATCGCCCAAATAACTGACATGTGCTCAGTATGGTTCACAGGCACATCATACTTCTCATCAGCCGATTTCAACAGTCTTTGATAACGAATGAACGAAATCCCATCCCTCCTATGCCCATAAACCAGCTTCGTATCATTCACGGAACCAACAGAGTTTGAGCCTTCATAAAGCCTATCGGGACAAACCCCACGAGCAGAATCATCCTTGTTCACAGAGCAATCGCTGTAGTCGGAGATGTAGAAGTCGTCCACAAACGGCAGTCCGTCTTCCCTGAAACCCGTGACGGCAACATCAGCTCCGATCATCAGATTAGAAGGCGATTTAGGGTTTGCCCAACCGAACGCCATGTAATTCATCGTCGCAGTGGCCGCCTCCAATCCAATATCAATCAAATTATCATCGGCTTGCAATGTCCATCTAACCCTGTACTTCTCCGACAAAACTTTGCAGTTCTCAAACATGGTCAGCTCTGTGTGACCCCGAGTTCTTCCCGAAACTCCATCCGTTGACGGAGAAGGAGCCAAACTCGAACCTTCTGTTGACTCATTACTCGCGTTCGTCAACAAGGCATGCCCAAAGTTTGACGCCGTGGGACGGTCCCAAACGGCGAGGACTTGGATCACATTCCAGGTGACATTCTTCCTCAAACGCACAAGAAAAGACGAGTTCTTGTGCGTGTCGTTCAGCTTCTGATCGGAGACAGCGAAGCCGGCAGTGAGGTTTTTGAAATCGGGAGCGATCGCGCCCCACCAGAGCACCTCCAATCCCGAAAGCATGTCGAAATTGGAAACCCTAAAGGAGCAATCGTCGATTATCTTGAAGGAGCCCCTGAGTTGGTGCTGAACCATCTTGAATTCCGATTCGAATCCGACAAGGGGACTGGTTTTGGGGCAATCCGGACCCGGATCCCCATAGCAGAGGACGAGTAAGCCGAGAAAAATCCCAAACAAAATGGGATCGCGAGGCATGGGGATCGGAGATCCAGATCCGATGGGATCGTCTTTGTTTTGGTTCCGATTACCGGTTTTTCAATCGAAAGCAAACTAACGTAGAATTTCAGAAAGAGAGAGAGCGAATGACGAAAAAGTTTACCTGGTCGTAATCGGAGGAAAAACCAGTCGCCGGCGATGGAGGAGAGAGAAAGTGGGCGGAGTTGCGGTTGCCGAGTTGAGAGGGAAAAGAGGCGAAGGGCGAAAGGAAAAAGAGTAGTAGTGCGTTAGGCAGTCGATGTTATTCGATGGACGGTGTCATTGGTATATGCCATTTCATGTTGACACATTTTCTAGGAAAAATCGGTTTGTGTGGGGGTAATTGTCACGTCCCTAGAATTCTTTCTTTGTGCTTAAGAAATTGTTTTTTTTTTTTTTTTTTTTTTTTTTTTTTTTTTTTGCATGCTTGAAAAATTGTTTGGTAAATGCCATTAACAGCGCATAAAAGCCATATAGATTGAAAAAAAATTATGAAGTATCTTTGTTGATAGTGTGTTTTTAAACCTTGAACTTAATCAAAATTAAATTTAAAAAAAATACAAAAATGGCAAGCTTCATTGATAGAGTTTATTCACACACTGTCCGTAGTTCTCATAAAGAATTATAGTTAGGTATTTTTAAATGTGTGTATATATATATATATATATAATGTGATGATTAGCTCTAGTTGTTTTACTAATTCGAGCCACTAATTTAAGTTTTTGTTACATTATTTTCTTTTATATGTATTCATTTTTTAACTCAAGATCTCATTTTTTAAGTTTAAGAAAACGTTGTTTTTGTCTTTCAATTAATAGTTCTCTAAGGTTGTTATAATAAGAATGGCCTGTTTTGTAATAAGCAAAAACGTTATAATCGCTTGTGGTATAAATATTTTTCTTTCTTTTTTTTCCACTCGGAGTGCATTAAAAGATGTTTCGTCTTTCAAATATGAACACTGAGTTTTACTTTATACAAGTTTAATGTCTCGTCAATTTTTCTGGAGAGTTGGAGATTATTAGGTATGGTTTATTTCATTTATTTGAATTTAAAATTTGAGTTTTATTATAGTAAAAAATTCTTAGAAATAGTCATATCTAACTTTTTTACTACAGTAAAAAACTCTCACATAAGTCATATCTAAACTCGAATCAGCGAACTAAATGGGCCCTTAAAACATTAAGGCAATAACGCTTAACGTCTTCAAAAGGTAGACATCTTTTATTTTTATTTTTACGGCCCGTTTAGTTCGTTGATTTGAGTTTTTAATTCGAGTTTAGATGTGACTTTATATGATAGCTTTTTATTATAACAAAAAAGTTAGATGTGATTGTTTCTGAGAATTTTTTACTATAATAAAACTCAAATTTTATACTCAAATTAATAAAATAAATAAGATCTTAATTAAGAAGAGACGACAGAAATCAAGTTTCTTTTTTCTTTTCTCTTTTTAAAGAGGGTCACATGTTAATTGTACTGTTGTAGATTACCGGCTTGTTTATTATTGGACTCTCTTATTGATGGAGGAGTTGTCTTTTATTGACAGACAGTGAACTATTTGAAAATTTTAGCCCGTTCATTTCACCAATTCGAGTTTAGAATTTAAATTTTATTATAGTAAAAAGTTCTCATAAGTAGTCATATCTAACTTTTTTATTATAATAAAAAACTCTCATATAAAGTCACATCTCAACTTGAATTAAAAACTTAAATCAGTAAACTAAACAAACCCTTTGTATAGTTTATATTTTTCTCTTGCTCAATGGAGAATAAAGAATAACTATCTTTTTTACTTTTGAAAAAAAGAGGTAAGCCGAGTTCTTAGACTCTCACTCAACATCTTAAAAAGAATTTATTGGGATTACAAGCAGAACGGTGAGTGAACGGTGAGAAACTTGACCCTTGTTTTCATCTGTTAACATTCAGATAGTCCAAATCAAAATAGACTCATTTATTTTGTATACTCAATTATTAATTTTATTACAGTATTTTTTTCTCATAAAAAATTTAAATTTTAAATATCAAAATCAAGAATCATATTTAAATATAAAATATCTATAAATTACAAATTTTGATCAAATTTAAATCAAGTTCTATCAGTCTATCACACTAGGTTTACTAACAAGCCTATGCATATGAGAAATTACGGAATTCATCTTTCTAGCTTTTTTAAACGTCAAACGCCTTTGAGGCTTTAAGCAGTTGACATTTTTGTTCTTTTTTATTCCGAATAGAAAAGCATTTAAGTTTAGGGTGACGTGTTACAAACCCAACACTTGCAACATGTCATTGACTAATTTCCAGTTGGCTTTCGTTTTTGTACATAATTTTCTTTTCTTTTTTTTTTTTTGCTTGAAAAAGAATAAAATTTTAATACAATGAAATTTTTTTTTACCGTATTTAGAATTATTATTATTTTTATTTTTTACGTTTTAAAAAAAATAATTTTAAAACAACATTTGACATAATTAAAAATAAAAAATAAAAATAATTTTTTAATTTATATAAAATAAGATAAATGAAAATTTTTAATCATTTTTTTATTTTTTATTTTTGTTTTCTCCTCTCTCAAACAGAGAGAAAGAGACGTTAATTAATTTTTTATACTGAAAATAATTCATTGATAAAACTATCAAACGCATTTTTAAAAATAATTTCTATATGAGATTAAAAACGTTTTCATTTCTATTTTCATACAAAAATAAAATCATTTTAAAACGAGTTTCAAACGCACCATTTATTTTTCTCTCGACAAAGAATGCGCTGCACAACGTGCGCTGATTATGGCCTCATTCATTTCACAAATTTGAGTTTAAAATTTGAGTTTTACTACAGTAAAATATTTTAAAAAATAGTCACATTTAACTTTTTTATTACAGTAAAAAAATTACATAAAATCACATCCTAATTTAAATTAACGAACAAAATAGGCCCTAAATTAAAACTCAAAATCATATCTGGGTCAGGTTTTATCCCGGATTTTCAGTAAAATGCCACTATTCTCTTTTCTTTTGTTTGCACGTTATACCCCCCGTTATCTGGGAAAAGGCCGAGGAAAAGTTTAACCCGGTAGATCAGATTACATATAAAAGCTTCTTCTAAGAAGTTTTATATCAATAATAAGGCACAAACTACAAAAGCCAAAAATGTATTGAACAGAATTTTGGCATGACAAAAATAGCTGGCATGACAAAACAATTACTTAACGTTAAGCCCGTTCAGTTCTCTGATTTAAATTTTTAATTTGAGTTGAGATGTAATTTTATGTGAACTTTTTATTATAATAAAAAAATTAAATATAACTGTTTTTAAAAATATTTTATTGTAATAAAATTTAAATTTTATATTTAAATCAGTGAAATAAACAGAACTTTAAAGCTGTGTGTGTGCATGAACCTAAGCAATCCGGAGAAGTGAAGGGCGTCATCTCAAAGATTTAATGCCACGACCAATCAAAAAGTACGGAGACGTCCCTAATATTCATCATGATCTGCAGAAACAAGATTTTTCTTGAAGTATAACATCCTAATTCCTGGTCCTTTCCACACACAGAAATTTCCAAGGTTATTTCCTAAATTCAAAAAGAAGGATTAAGGAAAGCACCCTTACATCACCCATGTGCATGCACAAACGCATGGACAAAAAGGAACCAAGTGCTCCAATTGTTTAGTTGATTTCTGCAAGGTAAATGCCCATGCCGACAAGCAAAACTTCACACAAAGTTAGAATCTAATTTACGTGTATGTAGTAGCTAAAAAGGGACCAATCTTAGAGTCAGAAAGCAAAGGACAAATCTCACACAAGCGCTACTGAGATTTTTTAAAAAAACAAAAGGACAAAAAAAAAAAAAAAAAAAAAAAAAAAAAAAAAACATATAGAATGTACATTAGTAGGCAAGTTAGAAAGTTACAAGTTCACTGTGATCAGAAATCAAACCAATTAAAGGACACTCGAACTTGTGGCTTGTATATCTCCAGCTGCACAACCTGAACTGCAAGAAAGCTAAAATTCGGCAGTGAGATCATTTTACTAGTGGATCTCTAATGCGATGTATCATTATATCATCAAAATAATTGAACTTTATGCAATGAGCTCAACAGAAAAAACGCAGTGAAGATCAAATAAATTACAAAACGAGGCTTAAAAGTAAGACAACATCATAAACCTTTTTATTGAAACACTAATATAATTTACAAGAAACTCGAAGCTACGGAACCAGTTAAGGTTTCGGTTACAACAAAAGAAACGAAGAAAAAGGTTAAAAACTAGCACAACGATTTCATTTGCCAAAGTGTACAAAGAGAACTAAATGCCTCACACTCAAATAGTCTACAAATATTCATCAATGCTTTTTGCCAAATTATTTCTCTCTTTCAATTAGTAGTCTGTCCATTTTCAACACCAAGACCATACAGAACACCTGCATACTTCTCAGTGGAACCATTGAAAAAGGTATCCCTCAATTTCCTGAAAGTGCAAGACGTGAGCAAACTATCAGAGCCCGCTTGATGGCAAACCCCCACTCTTTCCACTTCCAACAACTCCGCAAGCTTGTTCAACCCGCCATGGAGGCTATTGCAAAACTTCATCAAATGCTTAATGTCATAAACCATGGGAAAGTACACATTGATCAGATCAAAGAAACCCGCTTGTGTGTCGGGCAAACTCTGGCATGTCAACAGCTTGAGCAAGTACCCAAAATCATACCCACTATGGAATGTGACCCAATGCACACCATCATTCAAAACAATCCCGGATGACATCAGGAGCTCGCCAAAACGGTTCACATCAATGCCCTTCTCGTTGTTCTTCTTGAAATCAATCCCACACTGGCGCAACAATTCAATTGAATCGCTGGCGAAAATGTCTTCGCTTATGTTAAACTCACGGAAATTGAACTGCCAAATGCAGAACTTATCAGTTCCGCAAGTTGGAAGGTTCCCATTCTCGTCGGAGAAAGTGAGACCCAGTTGAATCAGTTTCAACATGTCAACGTTGTCTTTCAGAGTCTGGTAGTTATAGTCATTAATGTTCTTGAAGTTCCCCACAGGGCGAAGAACAACGCCGGGGAACTCGGTATCCATGGCGACATAGTTGTACTTGTCGACAATTTCACGGATTAAAGCGAATTCCTCTTCCAGATTATCGCTCCATACTTCTCTGATTTGAATCGAATCGCCATCGCCTTTTGTTAAAATCGACATTTCCAATTCACCAAATCAAGCAACACACTGATGATTAATTCTAACAAACCCAGATCTCTAAACAATAGCCCTAAAGCACTCAGAACCTCAAAAACGGCACTAAACTCCAGATCCACAACCGATTTTCTCTCTCAAGACCTATAAAAGATCCAAGATAACATATCCAGACATGAAAAAAGAGTTTACAATCCTTTAAACCTCAAAAACCTGAGATTGGTAACTGCAGATCGGGGGTTGAAACAACGTTCTTGTTGAGATTTCCGCTAGATCTGAAACAAATTTATGAAAACCAACCATTAATCGAAAGCGAATCGGATTATTAGCCAAAGATACTAGACAAGAACCCAACAACGCTACAAACACAAGTGAATGAGGAAAAAAACTACGAGTGGGTAAGCAATTCGACCTTGGATTCTCCAAATCGGGGCCGGAAATGAACAGATCTAGAACTTGGAAGCACGATTCTGGCTTCTCCGAAGAGAAAGTTCTAGGTCAACGAACCAGAGATAGAGAGAGAAAAAGTAGAAAGAGATAAAGGGGAAATGGTAGATGAAGAGAGAGAGAGAGAGGGGTCTTCCACTGGGGATGGCCTTCTTAACAACTGAGGAGTCATGCGCGAAAAAGAGGAAAGTGACGCTTCCTCAAATGTGAGCTTAAACGACGACGTCTCGAACTAGACATTTCCACATAACGACATCGTATCTTCGTTGCTTCCGTTTTGGGTCTTACTTTCTCTCTCCCGAAATTGTTCTGTGCCGTAACTTGTAAAAATGATTAAATGGCATTTGCCAATTTGTCAGCCCAAAAAAAAAGGGGGCTATTGCCAATTAGCACTGTTTGGCGTTATATTGCCTATGCATATTTCAACTCTCTATTTGTAAAATTAAAAAAAAAAAAAAAAAAAAGTTTTTTTTTATAGGTTTTCAATTTGCTAAACTCATAAAGTTGAAGGGGTTTTTTTGTAAAAAAAAAAAACTTATAAAAATAACAATTAAGACAAAATAATATATATTGTTTTAAAACAGTTATATATTTGATATCATATTCTATTTTCTATTTCAATCTTTCAATGTATAATGTAATTTTAAAATTTTGTATTTAACTTTTGCATAACTTTTTAAACTTTAAAAATTAAAAAAAAATAATATTATATTAATGATCAAATACTAAAATTTGACACATAGATGCAAAATTAAACATGAAATACGACATGCGTAAAAAATTTAACTTTTCAATAAGATGCTAAAATTTTGCATTAAAATGTTAATTTGGCACTGAATTAGAACTTAGAAATGATCTTACTACAAATAGGACATAATCCGTTAGTCTTCTCAAGGCTCAAGCTCGAATTGAAAGGAAAATAAAATGGGAAATTGCTTAACTTATCGGAGTATATAAGTTTATATTTTTATCTGTTATTCGTAATTAATACTCTTTTTTACTAATATAATTGTGGGATAAAATCATTTTGATACCCTTATTATAGCAAACATGCTCTTAGTATCATGTGTTTTTTATAATATTAAAATAGTACCTTGACGTTTTTAAAAACATTTTCTGAGTACTCTGAAACTAATTTTTAAGATATATAATGTCCAAACTATCATTCTTATCAATTAAATAAAAAAGATCTAAAAATATATTAAAAATTAAAATATTTAAAAGAAAATAACAAAATAAAAAAATTCATGATTTTTTTCCTAGATCTTTTTTTTTGATTAATTAAATAAAATGATACTGAGGTTATTTTACATCTCTAAAATCAACTTTAGAGTACTAAAAAGATGTTTTTAAAAACTTCGAGATACCACTTTAATATTATTAAAAATACATAATACTAAGAGCATGTTTCGCTAGAGCACAAAGTACCAAAATAATTTTATCTTTATAATTATTTAACTAAAAAAATATTAATTAAGAGTAAAAAATAAAAAAATTAGACTCATACACTCTAAAAATATTTGTGTTCTTTCTCAGATAAAATTAAACTATATTCGCTTTTGTCAATGAAGACAACATTTGTGCATGTCTTAAAACATCTTTATTCTCGTTGCGTCAATTTATTATTGTCACACGTAATATGGCACGGCCACATCATAATAAACACGTAATTCAATTATTGTGTGCGAGGTACTTCCGTAGAATTGAAAATTTGACGAACGCTTGGTCAGATAATAAACACGATACATTGAATTTTTCTCTTCTATATACTTTATTTGAATGATGGACCACCTTTGGCTCCGGCTGTCCAAATTGACCAGAATTCATATGATATTTGAACCCATTAGCCAAAAAAAAAAAAAAAAAAAAAAAAATGACATTTGAACCGTTCAATTCTCTAAATTATTTAATTCTGAAAGCGATAGCACTGTATATAAAAATGAAAGTTAAACCTTTTTTTTTTTTTTTTTTTTGAATAAAAAAACTCTTTATTGAAAGTTAAAAAAGGCTAAGGCATAGTGACCACAGAAGACGCTATCTCTTAAAGATCAAAGCACCCCGAAAAACCTAACATCAGGACTCATTTAGTAATTCTATCAGCACAAGTGTCTTCAGTCCTAGAGATCCAACGAAAGGAAATATTTAGAATTCTGACGACACTTAGTTAACACACTGTAAAACACAGATAAAACCTGCCAATCATTAGGTGGAGCCTTAGACTGCAAAGCATCCATAACCAACAGGCAATCACCAAATACGAACAACCTGCTGTAAGCCACATCGACTGCAAGGTCAGCTGCGTGAAACTCAGCTTCCGCGCTAGATTAGGCAAAGCAGACTCTCGTCCAAATTTTGATGAATGTCACCAAGACCGTCCATCAAAACAGCAACAAGGCCCGCTTTTCCGCTGACAAAAGCCGCATCAAAATAAATTACCAAATCATCACCATTCACTGAAAGTGGGGGGAGGCACACCAAAAGGAACACGCAAGTCTTGCGAGGGATCTACCAAGGGGTCCTCACTATTCACCTAACGATTCTTCTTGTGGTCCCAAAACAATCTTTGGATATCCTTGAAGAGCTGCCACTGGTTATGAGGTTTCGCCTCGAAAACCACCTCATTTCGAAGCCTCCAAATCTCATGAAAGCATATGGATCCCCAGAGGATAAAGGGTTAGTTTGGTCGTGCCTTAGATTTTAAAAAAATTAATATTAGTTGTGCTTTAAAAAAACAATTATCATGAAAAATAATTAAGTGCTTATTAAACTTTATGAAAATTTTCTTAATTATATTTTAAAGTGATTGTCACGTAATTTAAAAATTAAAATTGTTTTTAAATCGCTTTCTAATTTTAACTGTAAATTCTTTTAAAAAAAAATTTAAGAATCACTTTTTATAATTTTTATTAAATACAAATTTTAACTGTAAATGACTAAAAAATTAAGATATTTAATTTATAAATTAAAATCACAAGATTAAAATTATTTTTAATTTATATATATTTTTTATAAATAAAATATTATAATAAATTATAAATCATAATTCAAATCATAAAATTAGACCTAATTCTTAACTTTAAAAATCACTGTTAAATATACCCAAAGTCCTCTTTGATAACTCCATCTTGGGGACAAGAGCCATTCCAGCAGTGACGACCGACACGTATGTACAATTTCGTTAAATATAAACAAAGCTTGCCAACATTACGACGTTGACTATATTTTCACTTCCACTTGTAAATTAATAGAGAGGAGTACAATTTTGTTAAATTTTTCTTTTTCTTTTTCTTTTTTGGATTCTGAGTAAGTCTCTGTCGGAATCAACCAATTCGTTGCTGTAGGACAATTGGGTCCAAGGAGAATTGCATCAATAATTGAAGAACTTATAATTTAATATTGGCTGCATATAGTGGGAGGAGAATGATGTTTTCATAATTCAGTCTTATCTTATTCGATTCAATCGTTTTCCACAGCCTGCAGACAGCCATAATTCGCATATTGGTCGGCAGCTTCTTACATCAAAACCACAATCATTGTGGTGCATATGAATTTGTATGTCATTCATTCCTATAAATATCATAATTGACCTGGTAATACCGAATGGGGCGGTTTAGTAGTCATTGACTTTCGTCATGTGGTCAAAGATTTGAGTGGTAAGTAGTAAAAAATAAAAATAAAAATAAAAAATAAAATAAATCAATGTGTAATACTAATATTTATCGATGCCCAGTTAATAGGGAGCCTTCTGCGTTGTATTTGGACTCAATTTTGATGATATTTAACAATTCTTTATTGGTGATGTGGCATCTTGTCAGGAAGGGAACGCGATAGGCTTGTGCGGTAAACTCTTTAGAGGTTGCTCGGTGATCTGCGGGGAAGTCTTGACGGTGTCATGGGCAATTCAGGTAGTTCGTAAATCATATTTCAATCACGTCCTTATTAAAAGGATAATTGTGGGTATCGAGATGACTCTTTGAGGGGTAGAGAATTTCAAAATAGAAATAGAGTGGTTGTCTCAAGATTAGTTATTCTATTTATCTGCATGAACTAGAAAGACTAATAATCAACACCATACTTGCGTGATTAGGGGTTGTTTTTTTACAACGGAACTCATAAAAAATTTAAATTCGAGTTACAACTTTATTCAAGTTAATATTTTTTTATAAAATTTGAGTTTGAACTCGAGTTTAGGACTAAACTCGGGTTTAAGTTTTCTCTTCAACTCGAGTTCATAAACTCGAACTCAAATTAATAAACAATATTTTTTGAATTCTTAAAAATGACAATAATTTTTTCGTTTTAATTCTAATTGAGATGTTTTTTTTATGCATTCACAACGAAAAGACGAATAAAACCACACATATATACCTTATTGAAATTTTGAGTTTTTATTAATATAATACGTAAATACAAATTTAATTTTTGACTCACTCAAACACAAACTCAAAAAGATCTTAATTCAAATCATAACTCAAATGTACACATCCAAACACAAACTCAAGTTACAACTTCAACTCAAGTTATAACTCAAACTCAACTCAAAATCATTACTCAAATCACCTTAACTCAAAAATACAAAAGAACAACCCGAGTTTCCACTTATGGTTTTAGCTTTGGAATGAGGCTTATGTTTTAGTGCTTGTTTGGTTCAATAACTCAAACTGTAGATATTTAAACCTTTTTTTGTTAGAATTGTAGAATTTAAATTGTGGTGATTCAAACTGTGATCCGAACTATTTTTTAGATATGCAAATAAATTGTAATTTGAATTGAGAATAAAATCTAAACTGTGTTTAGATAAAGCGTTGAAAACTATCATTAGAGTTTTGTAATAAATCTTATAAAATCTCATTATAAATAACATTGAAAAATATGCAATATGGGTGGAGATTTGTTTATCTCTTCATTATGAACACATTAAAAAAATCTCAAATCAGAATTAAAATGAAAAAGTTGTGATATTTTTTTAATATTGAAATTGAAGAGAGAAAAAAATAGAATTTGAAACTATTGGACTGTTGACAATAATTTAAATTGTTAGAATTTAGGGGAACGTGAATTCTAAAATTAATAATTTGAGTTATCTTTAAATCATTATTAATAGTTTGAATTATATTTGAATTTTTCTCTCTCAAACACCAATTTAAATTCTAAACTAAGATTTTAATCCTAAATAATAATTTGAGTTGTTGAAATAAACACGAACTTCGATTCTGCCTTCTTTTCCGCCTAATAGAGTAGGCTGCTGCTGGGATTGCAAAACGCTGTAGTTTTTCTCCTTGATTTTGAAAAGTACAAATACTAAAGAAAAAGAACAAATAAAAATCAAAGCTTTTATAGCTTAGTTGGTTAGAGCACCCATTTAGTAAGTAAGTAGGAGGGATTGAGTTTGACTCTATGAAAGCATTTCTTGCACATAATAATTGATTACTCAATTTGAGACATTTTTAATTTTCAATATGTGTGATTTTTTACTGCAGCATGCCGTAAAATTGTGAATTCGAAGAAACGACGTAAACTTTACAACTTGTAGGACAACCAGACCATAAAACAACAAAACACAGAGACATATATATATATATATATGTGCATATATTTTCAATCGACATTAACATTCGAATAAAAATCCTACAAGAAGATTATCTAGAAAATAAATCCGCTTCCAAACGACGTACAATTTCATTATAAAACCACGTGAATGGTAAGTGTATATAAACGGCAGTAACTTTACAAGTAATTAAATGATTACTCAAAAGACAGAATGATGTTCTTCTTCAATCGATTTCAATCGCTTTTTGTTTTTGTTTTTGTTTTTCTTTTCATGAAAAACATTGTAACAAACAATTTTATTATCCTTCACTACGAATTTGTAGACCATGTAGTAATTGCATCAGAAGTCTCCACGCATAATACTTTCATTTGTCGAATGTGGAAAACTACAGTATACAATAACAATAGTAACCCTACAAGATTATAATTATAAGATAAAGGGATGACCGTTAATTCGTTGTAATCAAATGACAGAAAAGTTTCAGACAGAAAACGAAATGTCGTACACAAGAATAAACGACATTTACAAGTTAAACAATATGTTGTTTGTAATTTCCCACAAAAGGGAACCAAAAAAAAAAACTGTAATGGCATCATTGGCATGTAATAAGTTCTCTACACTTTGATTGATATGATTCTTTGAATACAAAAAGGCACGTGTCATTCCGCACAAAACATTTGTAGGGCCCGTTCATTTTGTTGATTTGAATTTTTAATTCGAGTTGAGATTTGATTTTATGTAAGAGCTTTTTACTGTAACAAAAAAGTTAGATGTGATTGTTTGTGAGAGCTTTTTACTGTAGCAAAACTTGAATTCTAAACTCGAATAAGCGAAATAAACGGGTCGTAATTTATTGGCCTGGAAGACATGCTAGACTTAAACTTATTTCGTATTTAGGCATACATTTTCATAGGTAAAAAAGATTACCTCTTCCGATAGGGAGCAGAAAAACATCACCCATAATCGCCGGAAAACGTCAGTGGCCGGCCGGAATTAATGGAGAATCTGCAAAACTAGAGGAAGATTGCAAGAGGCTGTCTTGAGCTTCTCTCTCTCCCCCTCTCCAAAACCGTAAGGCCCCCACAAAATGCCCATATTCGCCACACCACAAACAAGAGGGTGTGCAGCTCTTATAAAACCAAACGGGCTTATTGGGCCTATTTCAACATCACAAAATTATAAAGTATTTTAGTGCAATGGGCTAACCAAAATTATTATGAAATAGTGAGAGTTTATATTTGGAAAATAGTAGAAAATAGGTTAATATAAAAAATTTAAGAAAGTATATAGACCAGTTATAGAAATTAATAGGTCATAACTTGTCAAGTTATGGTTCATAACCAGATAAGTTATAAATAAACTTGTCAAGTTATGGTTTATAACCGGATAAGTTATAGACAATTATGAATAATAACTTGTCAAGTTATGGTTCATAACCAGACAAGTTATGGACGAAAATAATAATTTGGCCTATTTATTAACTTATGTAAACTATTAGCCTATTAATTTTAATTCATCTCAAATTTTAGCCTATTTTCTTCTTTCTCCCTTTATATTTTTCGGGAGAAAGAGGAAAATAAGTTAAAATTTGAGATGAATTAAAATTAATAGGTCAATAGTTTACATAAGTTAATAAATAGGCTAAATTATTATTTTCGTCCATAACTTGTCTGGTTATGAACCATAACTTGATAAATTATTATTCATAATCGTCCATAACTTGTCCGGTTATGAACCATAACTTGACACCATAACTTGACAAGTTATGCCTATTAATTTCTATAACTAAAAATTGACCTATTTCCTTTCTTAAGCTTTTCATATTGGCCTATTTTCTACTATTTCCCATATATTTTTAAGCTAGTTAATAAAAGGAAGAAAGAGAAAAATAAGTTAAGATTTAAGATAAATTAAAATTAATAGATTAATAGTTTACATAAGTTAATAAATAGGCTAAATTACTTTTTTTATTTATAATTTGTCTGGTTATAAACCATAACTTGATAAGTTATTGCCCATAATTTATAGTTTTTGTCTATAATTTGTCTGACTATAAATTATAACTTGATAAGTTTGTCCATAACTTATCTGATTATGAACCATAACTTGACAAGTTATGACCTATTATATAACTAAAAATTAACCTGTCTACTTTCTTAAGCTTGTCATTTTGGTCTATTTTTTGCTATTTCTGTTAATAAAATAAATAATCATCTCATTATAAATTGATATTTAATATATATATATATATTTATTATTTATATTAACATAATTATTCATAAAATACTTTAATTTATATTAAAATAAATGATTATGACTATAAATAAAAATATTTCAACAAGACACTCGTTCAAAACTTCAAAATACATGTAGTGTAGTTTATTCTTCTCACTTTTTATATCAACCTTCGAATAAAAAACTTCATTCCAGAGGATAAACGACATGTCGTCGTAAATGGCGTCAGTTTTACTGTCAGACAATTTGTCGTTTTATATACTTGAGAGACGTCAGAATTCAAAACATTAAACGACATGTTACTTTTCAACTGATATCAATCGTCTCCCCCTTCAACTTGAAAACGTAAATAAAATTTTGTCTACCTTATTTTAAAAAGTGACTTGTCTTTGTTGTAGAAGAGTGGTAAATATTGAGGCACCATTCAAAAAAAAAAAAAAAAGTAAGAAACTTTAAGACCGATTAATAATACTCATCCAATAACAATGGCCACTATGAAAAACGACATTAATTTTTTAGATTCTTTTTTTTTTTTTTAATCTAATCCAATGACTAACGACATTACAAGTCTCGTAAACAATGACCTCTTTTTAATGAGACTAAATGGAGTTGCACAGCTAAAAGTTGTATGTCGTAATACTATTTATAAAATGACGAATTGCATTTAAGAGTTTATTTGGTACGAGAATTTAAATCCTCGATTCTAGTTTTAATTTAAAAATTAGAATCATGATTTATAATTTTGAGTCCAAATTATGTGTCTGAAACTAAAATCAGAATCAGAGATTTGAACTACACAAAACCAAGGGAGTGAGTGGTTTTAGAATTAAAAGTGATTCATGGTTTAAAACATCACATTATGGTTTAAAATATCACATCGTGGTTTAAATCATGAATCAAAATCATCCAAATCAAATACTAATTCTGAGTAAATTAAATTAAAATTATTTTTTATTTTTTATAAATAAACACTGATTTTAAATCAGAATCATAATTTCAGATTCAGAATACAAAGGCCACTAAATGTCTGGCCGTAATCTGTTCAATGGGCCCTAGGGGGATGGGAAAACAGAGGACTTGCAATTTGCAGAGGCCGTAGTTGGTTTTCTATTATAAATCTCAGCAAGAAAGATTTCAGCATCTTTTGTTTGTGTGACCTAGATGGAGAAAATCCAACTTCATCACAAAAGGGAAGCCCTTTTGAGAACATCAGGCTTTGACCCGAACTTAGAAGCATATTTTCAGTTTTTTTTTTTTTTTTTTTTTTTTTTTAACTAAGCATATTTGCTGGGCTTGACAAGGACATCTTTTAGAATTTAAGCCCACACGAATTAGCTTAAAGCCCAATCCATGGGTCTTTTGGTCCTCCTCGAGTATTTTGAATGTTTGCTTTTTTGGAGAACTTTATATTGTTAGGGAGATTCACGGTACCGGTAGGTTAAATATTTTTACACAGTTAAATTTACATAATTTTTTATTTTTATGTAATTTTATACAGATTTAATAGATAAAAAATTTAACTTATCAATATGTTGGCGTATTAAAAAAAGTCTTATATTGTTATTAGGAAATCAATTCATTTACTACGTGAGTTATTATTTACTTCAAATAGTCTTAAAATCTGCTATTTACTTCATTAGGTTTTAAAAATATGTTATTTACTACATTCTCCATTAGTTTCAATCAACAAATTACTTGTTTATTAATGATAAACTATTAATAAATTGATAATGAATCAGTTACCTATGGGGTCAATCACTGACCCTGTAAACAAAACGGTCATTTCATAAAAATAAAATAAGTTCGGTCATTTATGAAAAGAGGTGGTAAAAAATGCCATTTAGCTAATTTTGCATGTTATTGTTGTTAGAGCATCCATATACAGTGTTATAATTAATATATTAATTATAAATTTAACATCTGAGTGTAAAAAAATACTACCCAATATAATGTTATTTCTTGTGCCACATTTTGTATTGAAGATGATCTTATTGATTGACCTCTCTTTGCCTTTTTTTTTTTTTTTTTTGCTGCTTCCCTTCAATCTTGGCATATGCCATAAGGTAGTATTTAAAACCACACACTAATAAAAAAGTAGATATAGCCAATACGAGTCTTGTATATAGATAGGACCTACACTATACTTCTATCAGTTATGGTGTTACATCTTCTTGATACGAGCATTTTTCCGTGCAATACATTTCTTGCATTAAATGTATAAGAATCATTGAATTTATATATTTAAGATATGATATGGGAATCATTGGATTGATGTAGGCATGTAGCTGGATATTGGGCATAAATAGCCAGCTGTTGAATTCATTGGTACCAAACTGCACGGACACTTGATTCATTGTCCAACATTTTACCCAATATTTCAATCATGGAGTATTATAATATATCCTTATTTACCTCGTATCATCACTAAATAAAATTTCCACAACCTACCTACAACTCTGATAACTGCCTTTCATAAATTCATAATAAATTGCCCTATTAGAATCCAGCAAATATTATATTAAATTAAAGGAACTCCAACTAGAGATTCAATCCAGCTTAAATTAATTCCCAACTAATCAACTACTGTTTATTAACGCGAATTGGATTTTGTTAAGCAGTTTACTTTTCTAAAATAAATTTAATAATTAAGCAAATTTAAGACAATAAACAATTGCTTATCACAATTTTGATTCTAGAGATAGGTATAAGATTATAAAAAGGGACCAACTTCATGGAAGGTGGGGCAAATAAATTAGAATGAAATGGATGCCAGTTCATCTTGTCGTCTGAAACCCCAGTAGCCTAATTAATGTCGCAGTAAATTAGTATTATCGATATAAATATAGGCCAACCAACAAGCATGGGCTGGATTCGTAAATCTCAAAGATTCTTCAATTTTATGTTGTTCTTTGTATGGGCAACGCACGCTCATCGCACATCATAAGCCATGAGGTATTTTAGGTATAGACATTTTTGTTCCTTCTTTTATATATATATAGAGGAAATTTCTTTCGTAGACACTATTTATCTAATTGATCTAGCAAAAGACATTATATAAGATTTGTATTAAATTGTACAACTACATATGTAAATATACAAAATATATGATGAATTGTATAACTTGTCATATAACTTATACATCTTTATAATTATACAACTTTTATATGCTAAATTGTACAAGACATATACTAAATTGTATAACGTGTAAATATATAATATTTATATTTAATTGTACATTTTTATATATAAATATATATAATTTATGCTGAATTATACAACTGCTGTTTCAATTTGATAAATAATAAGTGCTGATTTAAAGATTTGCATATATATACATATATATATATATATATATAGAGAGAGAGAGAGAGAGAGAGAGAGAGAGAGAGAGAGAGAGAGAGAGAGAGAGAGAGAGAGAGAGAGAGAGATTTTTAGTTTACCTTTTCATATCTTAAAAAAAAAATCATGCAAAATCATTTCCCTATAGATAATAATAGTATATTACTACTTCTAGCCATCACTTTGCACGACATAGTTTTCTCTCTCTATTTCCACCTACCCTCCAATACTAGTACTTTTCCATGTTTATTGATGTTTTCCTCTTCCGGTCCTGGATGGCTCGTCGGCAGTGCAATGGTCGTTTTGGAAGTCGAGGATTAAAACAACCGATATAAATTATTTGAAATACTTTTTTGGCATAAAATTATTTGAAATATCAAGGGATTGTTTAGTTTATTAATTTAAATTTTTAATTTAAATTGATATGTGATTTTATGTGAGAACTCTTTACTATAACAAAAAAGTTAGATATGACTATTTATAAGAGTTTTTTACTGTAATAAAACTAGAATTTTAAATTCGAATCGGTGAAATGAACATGGTCTAATTCTATATTAATTAAAGTTTAAAAATAAGAAGACAGAGAAGAGTTGAACTTTTGGATCAATCACAACGAATGACTCCTAAAAAAATATAAAATAAAATAAAATTCCTTTTCCATCAACAGATTAGTAATATCAAAATATCATTTCCTATTTTATTTCGGTGTTCAATTCACTTGAGTTTGCTCGTATTTATAAGTTTTTTAGTCTCAATCAATCAAAATTTTTATCGATTATAGATCAATTGTTTAAAGAACTATATGTGTGCTCAAATTGTTAGCGTGTTTTTCCACTATTCTATTAGTATTGGAGTTTGGTGTGCTTTTGCTCCTCTTGAACGTTTCATTAGGTTTTACTAGTAGTTGAGGTTAAATTTTCTTGTATTATTTAGTTATTCGAGTTAGCATTAGTGTTTGTATCCGTTTAATTTAGAATAGATTTTCCTTTTAAAAAAATAATCATTCCACCTTGTTCAGTGAAGTTATGGAATACATAGTACAAAATCTTTTAAAACCAAGTCTTATAAGGAGATTATTTCATATTTAATATAATTATTATTTTAAATTTTTAGTTACTATGCGATTAAATCTTCGTCAATTTTACTAAATGACTAAAATCGTTAAAAATTAATGTTCAATAAGTAATTTGTAAAAAAACCGACACTTGTAGTAACAGTAACTATATACATATATACATACATATATATGAACGATTGTGTTTGATAGCAATTTTCATCTATGAATTAAGGCTGTGCACGGTTCGAATTAAACTGACAGTTTAAAATTGAATCAACCACTAAGAAACGATTTAAAACCAGACTAAACCATTTTCGTAACGGTCCGATTCAGTTTAAAATTTTATTTAACCGCTTAGACCGGATTAGACTATTAAAAATATATATTTAAAAAAAAACTTTAAGCCAAAACTACATAGTTTTAACTCCTCCCGTTTGCACATTCCTAAACTTTGGATGATTGTATTGATTATTAATTGTGGGTTTAGACTTTGGATGATTGTATTATTATTAATTTTGGACTCTTGCTTTGGATTGCATGTTGTTGTTTAATAGTTATGGACTCCTGCTTAAGACTACACATTATTTTTGTTTGTAACTTTAAGATGCTAATTTTAAAGAATGGTATGTATTATGTAACACATGATTTTACTCATTAAAAAAAAAAAAAAAAAAACATGTGCAATAACAATCCAAACCACGGTTTAACTGGATCAGACAATTTATTAATGGTTTGGTCTTGTCCGATCCGATCTCAACTTATTAATAGTCTGGTTTAGTCTAGATTTTTAAAATCCGTTATTAACGGTTTAGGTCCCAAAACTTAACGGTTTAGGTCCCAAAACTTAACGGTTTAAGATCAAAACAACATATACATATACTCAAATTCAAATCATTAATTTTGTTATAATTTTTCTCTTATAAAAATTTAAATTTTAAATGTCAGAATTAAAAATTATGATATAAGTATACCTTTTAAATGGTCTCTTAATACCTGACGTTTGAAATCATGATTCTAATTCCACTATAATAATTTTTTCTCATATAAATTTAAATAAAAAAGTTTCTACCTTTAATTCTCCCATAAAATTTGAATTCAAAATTAAAATTATTTACTTTGCGTGAATATACATGTCCCACATGAGGTCATCACACAAAATTTTTAACTTCCTATATTAACCGATAATAATAATTCAATCCCCTGACTTTATATTTTGCTTTTCTGGAAAATTGACCCATGAAGAGCATCAACTGATAGCTATTTGACATGCCCACCTCAAACCTCTCCTGACCCTTCCCCAACAGGCCAACCTAATAGGGGAATGTGTGTCATTCATTTATCAAGCACAATTTCAATGGGTGGATCTATTTGTATTTTGTCTGTCATTTTCTCTTTTATTAAAAAAAAAATATAAAGAAGCTATTGCTCATTTTATTTTACTAGTTTTGTAATGTGCTTCGTATGTATTATCGTGTTAAAAATAGTTATAAAATTTATTATTTATCAAATTATGAGAAACTCATTTATACAATTATTTAAAAAATTTTGAATTTATTTTAAAAAAGAATGTGTGTAAAATTAATAATTGATAAAAAAAATAAGTAAAAATATATTTAAAAAAATTATTTTAACCAATTAAATATAAAATAAGATCACATACAAAAAAAAAATTCCTCTCATAAAAATAAATCGATGAACGATATATTTTTAAAAAGTACACAAAAAATAAAATATAAAAAAATTCACAAAAAATAGAAAAATAAAGGGCTGCCGCTTGACAGCCCCATAAAAAAAAAGTTAGTTTTTTTTTTTTTTTTTATGTATTCTTAGATTTTTAGAAGGAAGTTCAATGCGTACGACGAATAAAACAAATTTGAACTGTTCATTTTTTTTTTTTTTTCAGTTAAAATCTATAACCTTTTTCTAATGATAAGATCGTAATTTTCAATTTTATGATTGAGATTTGAACTACAGGAGTACAAATTATTTTTTTAATATAAAAAAGTCCATCATACACGATGCAATTCATTGCGTACAAAAATTTTCTTTTTCTCTGTTAACTGTTGATGTATTTTCTTGGATTTGAATCAACTTTAATATGTTACAGTACACTATATAGCGTATTGTCTAATTTCTAGAGTCGCAAAAATGGACCAGTCTGATCTATTTTATTTAGTTCTATGTAAGTCGTGAGTCGAGTCGGTTCAGCGACACGATCGGTCTAGCTCACACAATGAATTAATTTTTTGTGGATTAAATTAGGCCGTTCAGCCCATTTGAGCCCATCAATGAATTAAGATGGGTATGCCCATCGTCGGTTTAGATGACCGAATCCATCTTAACCTTTAATTTTAATTTTTTAATATTTTTTAAAATTTCTAAACAAATTAATAAATTTATGAATAGTTAATTAAAATATATAAATAGATATTTATTTATGACTATATTATTAAAAATCTTTTTAACAAAAATTTAGTGAGATAAAACCTTAGTAAAAAATTAGTACAGTAAAGATAATTATATATAATATAAGATGTTTACAACATTACTAAATAAAAATCAAACGAACAAAAAACATAAAAAACTTGAAATGTAGGCCTCGCAGAAGATCATACTCCAAGTTCATCCACGAGTAAATATAGTAAAAAATATATAATGATTTATATATATATATATATATAAATGGGAAATAGTAGAAAATAGGCGAATATGAAAAGCTGAAGAAAGTATATAAGCTAATTTTTAGTTATAGAAATTAATAGGCCATAACTTGTCAAGTTATGGTTCATAACCAGATAAGTTATGGACAAACATATCAAGTTATGATTTATAGCCAGACAAGTTATGGACAATTATGGACAATAATTTGTCAAATTATTAGTTCATAACGAGACAAGTTATGGACGAAAATAGTAATGTGACCTATTTATTAACTTATGTAAACTATTGGCTTATTACTTTTAATTCATCTTAAGTCTTGGCCTATTTTTCTCTTTCTCCCTATATATATATATATATATATAAAAATTAGGCTACAACGGGCCTTTCATGGACCGGCTCATTGTAGTCCAATATAGTTGAATCAAATGGGTCTTACTTGGGTTGGGACAGACTGGTTCATATTAGGCATATTCGTGTTGACACGACATAATTAGGCCGTTCAGCCCATTTGAGCCCATCAATGAATTAAGATGGGTATGCCCATCGTTGGTTTAGATGACCGAATCCATCTTAACCTTTAATTTTAATTTTTTAATATTTTTTAAAATTTCTAAACAAATTAATAAATTTATGAATAGTTAATTAAAATATATAAATAGATATTTATTTATGACTATATTATTAAAAATCTTTTTAACAAAAATTTAGTGAGATAAAACCTTAGTAAAAAATTAGTACAGTAAAGATAATTATATATAATATAAGATGTTTACAACATTACTAAATAAAAATCAAACGAACAAAAAACATAAAAAACCTGATATGTAGGCCTCGCAGAAGATCATACTCCAAGTTCATCCACGAGTAAACATAGTAAAAAATATATAATGATTTATATATATATATATACGGGAAATAGTAGAAAATAGGCGAATATGAAAAGCTGAAGAAAGTATATAGGCTAATTTTTAGTTATAGAAATTAATAGGCCATAACTTGCCAAGTTATGGTTCATAACCAGATAAGTTATGGACAAACTTATCAAGTTATGGTTTATAGCCAGACAAGTTATGGACAATTATGGACAATAATTTGTCAAATTATTAGTTCATAACCAGACAAGTTATGAACGAAAATAGTAATTTGGCCTATTTATTAACTTATGTAAACTATTGGCTTATTACTTTTAATTCATCTTAAGTTTTGACCTATTTTTCTCTTTCTCCCTATATATATACATATAAAATTAGGCTACAACGGGCCTTTCATGGACCGGCTCATTGTGGTCCAATATAGTTGAATCAAATGGGTCTTACTTGGGTTGGGACGGGCTTGTTCATATTAGGCATATTCGTGCTGACACGACATAATTTAAGTTCGGTCAGACTTATAAATTTTCATAAGTCGTACTAGGTCAGTCTATGAGTTGAGAAATACTAGCCCAGCTCAACTCACTAATTTTATTGAGTTGGGCCGGTGTCAAAATAAATTTGAGCCGGCTCACGGACCTCGACTCATTGTTGCGCTAATTTCTAGCTAAGGGACTCCCTTTCCAATAAAAATATTCCCTATTCTCGATCCTATAACATTTCCGATAGATAATATATATATATATCTCTCTCTCTCTTTGATATCTCTAATGGGCCTTCGTTTTAAGGGATGTTTGGTTCCTATATTCGAATCATGATTCATGATCACTACAGTATTTTTTCTCACAAAAAATACACGTAAATTGAAAATTGTTTAAATAACATAATTTGAATCTATGAACTAAACGGACCCTAGATTTAGATGTACCAGCGTACCGGATTTGTATTAATCTTATGCGTGGTGGTTAGTTGACATATTAAATCATTTTTGGTAATTCATGCATGAAATTTTTATTGTTTTCTTTGAGACAAAATATATTTGAAGAAGTTGACTTAATTCTAATATTTTTAGTTTTCTTTTTACTTGCTAATTTATCAAAAAGATTCCACCAGTCAAAATTCTAATGATGACCATTTCACTAAAATTATTCTAAAATAGCATTAAAAAATATTACACATCCAGTATCAAAAAGGTGATTATAATCATCATCATAAGTAATTTTGACACAGACGTTGGACAACCTCATGAGTTTTTCTTGTAATGATGCATTAATCCAATAATTAAATATGGCTCAAAAGTCAACTAATCTAATGTAATGGTGGTCAGAGCTAGCAGAACTGGCATGCATGATGGAATACATAAGTCCACTGCGGCATAAAGTCTCGTTCTCACTTTCTGAAGTCTCTCTAAAGTTCCACTTTTGAGTGCTTTGTTTAGTCAGAGCTTCAACACCGTCTTTGGACACTTTCAACCTTTAAATTTTGTCTTTAGGCTCGTCTTATCGTCGTCTTCTTGATAGTGGTGATAATGGGTAGAGTGACGCTTTTGTTAGAACAGATTTGATACGCTTTAATAGTTAAGTGTCGTTTATTTAGGCAGTTATTTCTAGCATGTTCGTTGGATGGTGACTGTGCTCATTAGCATTTTATTTCGTACGGTGGTGGGCTTCTTTTAGATGCGGTGTTTTTAATTGTTTGTGGTGACTATGGAGGTGAGTTTCACTTGTAGTTTGACATCATTTTCTTAACCTCGTTATATCTCTTTTAAAGTCCGTTGTCTTTCTAGACGGTATTTTTGTCGTTTGCCTTCTCTCTAGAGTCGTTTGATGGCGGGTCTTGGACTTTTTTTGTGTTTATTGTGTTTTTGTTTGTAGCGTGTTTTCTTCACTGTAATATTCGAGGCTTTCATCCAGTTGTCTTGGTTTGTTTTTTGAGTCTGTTAAACTGGTGTATTGACAATATTTAGTGTAGTCTTAGTGCTACGATATTTTGTCTTTCTATCGCTCAAAAGCTTATCTTGTTAAGTGAGGTTTTATCAAATAAAATCTTAAGTGTGTTCGATCTTAGTGTGACAAGGTATTCTCCTATTTTCGAGATCAGGTGTACGTTTGTTTTCATGCTAGGTCATTAGTTTTGAATTGTGATGTTTGTTACTCTGTTTTTTATTACATACAAGTTATTTGATATATGGGTTTTTATTAAATTTTGTTTTTAAAAAAGGTCTAGTTCAACATTAGAAAATAGGAAGATTTTTTAGTACGGCTTCTGTACCGGTATGTTAAGTTTTTTTAACTGTTAGATCTATGTATTTATTAATTTTTATGTGATTTTATATAAATTTATAAATAAAAAACTTTATCTATCAGTATATTAACGTATTAAAAAAATAAAAAAAAAACACTTGAAAAAAATAATAAAACGGGACAAAATAGTACGGGCCTTTTGGTGTGAAATCTAGGCCCAAATCATGACCACAAGATAGGTCCAACTTCAACAGTAGGAAGTCTTGGTCCTACAGTAGATTTGGGCTTGGGGTTGCCCATATCCCGAATCCAGATTTTCAGGATGTTGGGTTAATGAATTTAAAATTATAATTTAAAATTATTTTTAATTTATATGTATTTTTTATAAAAAAAAAATATTATAATAAATCATAAATAAAGACAATTGACACCCAACTATTCGTGCACCATACGCCCCGCTCCACCAAACATACCGTACTCTCTACAATCAGATCTAAGCTGGACCCCACGTGTGGCCCCACGCGCGAAGCTTCACCTCTGGAGTCATTAGCTATGCGGCAGTAAACAAGAGAGGACCGTAATTAGCGTTTGAGTTTACTACACTATAGTAGACTTCGCACACTTCCCCATATGCAAAATTATGAGGGGACGTGGCTTGTCCTGCAAGTCCTCGGACACACTCTCTCTCACTCGGGAGCCAAAAAGAAAAACTTTCTCATTTTTCAATAAACCTTTTCTCTCTCCAAAATATCCATTTCCTACTTACAAATTTACCATCGTTTTATTGAAAATTGTTCTTTCGAATCTTTGATAACAACTTCTGTTTGTTTCTGCTTACCAAAAAAAAAAAAAAAAAAACAAAAATGACACGGACGCATTACGGGAAGAAATTATAAAAGTAATTTTTTTTTTTCTATAATACGTTTCTAAAAACATTTTTCAATACATTAATGTGTAAATTATAAATTTAATATTTAAATGTAAAAAAATATTTTTTAATATAATTTTATTTATAATGTTAAATTTTATAATATATTATATTTTGTAATAAATTTTTCATTAAATATAAAATATAAAAAATTTATCGTTTGATTACTATTAATTAAAATATTTATTTTTTTATTTATAATTTTTGTATTTTTTAATTATTTTAAAATTAAAATTTTACTTTTATAGCTTTTAAAGTTAAATAATTTTTTTAAAAAATAAATTTAATATTTTAATAACATTATACATTAAAGTAAAAATAAAAATAACATACTATATTATATTTTTTTAATACTAAATATGTTATTAACATTAGTATTTATATTAGACATGATCTAATTGTTTGGCGTGTTATTTATTTTTGTAATGTTATTTATTAAACAATTGATTTGATTCTTATTAGAGCTTTAAAAAGGAGGGAAGTAATATTATTATTTGTATTTTCTAGTTTATTCACGTTTCTCTTATAAAAAACAAGAAAAAAAGAAAAAGAAAATACAAAAACGTATTCATTTAGGTCCCGTTCACTTCGTCGATTCAAGTTTAGAATTTGAGTTTTATTACAGTAAAAAACTCTCAGAAATAATCACATCTAACTTTTTTATTACAATAAAAAATTCTCACATAACATCACATTTTAACTCAAATTAAAAATTTAAATTAACGAACTAAACGGATCCTATTTTTTTTATTTTTCATTTTGTCCTAAAACATAAAAATAGTAACGGAAACGAACATGGCCTAAATTGATTATTATTTCGTTTTCAATTCACTTCACCGCCTCTCTCTCTCCCTCTGTCTCTTGATCAGCGTCTCTTCTAACTTCTAAAGTCGCGCTTACACAGTTACACACGCAGTGTCAGTCTCTCTCTCTTTCTCTATAAATAAGCAATAAATCGAGAAGAATACAAAAACACCTCCCGTTTCTATCTCTCTGTTTCTCTGTTCTCTCTAATCTCCATCTGACTACTCACAGCTTCATTTATATATATACACACACACACATATACATTCGTACACACACACACACACGTATATCTCAGAGTCACTCAACTGCGAAGTGGCTTTCTGGGAAATGTAGCATTCAGGAAATGGCCACGTGTCGCAGAAACGACGTCGGATCTCTGATTCTCGACCGCCCCACCGCCCCTCCGGCGACGTCCGGCGGCCACTTCCGGAAATGGCCGGGGTTCTCCGGTGCCGCATTCAGGAGGAAAATCTTCGACGCCGTCAGCTGCGGCGGGAGCTCTCGCTACCGCCACCACAACCGCGGCGAAGACTACGACGACGACAGCAACGCTCCGGTCGCCGCTCCGGCGGTCAAGGAGAAGGCACCGGCGGAGAAGCCTAAAACAACGGCGGCGTCTAAGGCGAACGGGAAGTCGGAGAAGCTGATGGATCTGCTGAACCTGGCGGAGTGGTCGGAGAGCGAGGCGGAGGCGGCGGCGACGCGGAGGAAGGTGGAGGTGCTGGAGAGGCTGAAGCGAGTGGTTAGGGATTTGCAGGTGGAGGAGACGGGAAAGAGGAGAGAGGCCGCGACGGAAGCGAGGTTGCTTGCGAAGGAAGATTTGGAGTCGAGATGGACTCTGGCCATGCTCGGAGCCATTCCTCCTCTGGTCGGAATGCTCGATTTTGAAGACCATGATTCTCAGATCGCCGCCCTCTATGCTTTGCTCAATCTCGGGATCGGCAATGATATGTGAGTCTTTTGAGTTTTCCATTTCCGATTTCTCTCTCTCCCCCCTCTTTTTTTCATTTCTGTTGCATGCACATTCCCTGTTTTTGTTGTTTTCTGCTTTGTTTTTTTTTTTTTTTTTTTTTTTTTTTTTTTTTTTTTATACTCGTCCTTTCAATTTCTTTCCGGAAACTTCATATTTTTCCTATCTACTGAAACAGAACATTTTTTTACACAGTTTCCTTTCCTCATTCACTTCTCATGAAAGTTATCACAATGTTCAGATTCAGTGTATTTGCAACTTTTTTCCCAGTTCTTGTAACTTTTTCTTTCTTACTATATGTTTCAATTTTCGTCAAATATTCGTAATAATTTTCTGGGTTTTTTTTTTCCCAATGATTTTCTGCAGGAACAAAGGAGCCATTGTTAAAGCAGGTGCTGTTCACAAAATGCTAATGCTCATAGGGTCTCCAAATTCTCTAAACCCAGCAGTTTCGGAAGCTATAGTGGCAAATTTTCTGGGCTTAAGCGCATTGGACTCAAACAAACCAATTATTGGATCCTCAGATGCCATACCTTTCTTGGTCAAAATCCTCCAGAATTCGGAAAACCCCAGTAGCTCACAAGCCAAGCAAGACGCCTTGAGAGCCCTGTACAATCTCTCAATCTGCCCATCAAACATTTCCTTTATCATGGAAACTGATCTTATCCCATTTATGTTGAACGCGTTGGGAGACATGGAAGTAAGCGAGAGGATCCTCTCGATTCTGGGCAATGTTGTTTTGACTCCAGAAGGTCGAAAATCGATCAGCGCCGTGGCAGATGCTTTCCCCATTTTGGTTGATGTGTTGAATTGGAATGACTCTCCCGGGTGCCAAGAGAAGGCATCCTACATTTTGATGGTGATGGCGCACAAGGCTTATGGGGATAGGCAGGCCATGATTGAAGCCGGGATGGTCTCGGCATTGCTTGAATTGACGCTTTTGGGTAGTACATTGGCGCAGAAGAGGGCTTCAAGGATTTTGGAGTGTTTGAGAGTGGATAAAGGGAAGCAGGTTTCACAGAGTTTTGGTGGGAATTTGGGGGCTACTGTTTCTGCCCCTATTTGCGGGTCTTCATCATCTTCAGTGATGAATCCAAAAATGGGCACTACAGAATGTTTGGAAGAGGAAGAGGATATGATGAGTGAGGAGAAGAAAGCAGTGAAGCAGCTTGTCCAACAGAGTTTGCAGAACAACATGAGGAAGATTGTCAAGAGGGCTAATTTGCCGCAAGATCTTGTTCCTTTTCACTTCAAGTCACTCACAGCAAGCTCCACTTCAAAGAGCTTGCCTTTTTAAGGAGTTGGACCTGCTGAGGAAGGAAGGTGTGAGATTGAGGAGAGGAAATTCTGAAGTTAGTTTTCTTTTCATGATCTTATTATCAAGCTTCTGGTCTTTTCTAATTTCTACCTTTTTTTGTTAGTGCATAAAATAGCTATTGCTCGTCAAAAGTCGATATAAAACTATAGACTAGTGTTGTATAATTATCCGAGTAGAAAATTTCTCATGTGGGCAATTCCCATTTATGTTGCTTTGGTGTTTGAATGAGTGCAGACTCTCTCTCTCTCTCTCTCTCCTCTTCCTTTGCTTATAATGGGCGCAAGGCATACATTTTGGCTTGAATATGAATTATATTCTCCCACAAGTAGAGCTCACCGATATTGGAAGCATTACTTTCTTAAAAGTTCCATTGATAATTAAACCGCCATAGTGATAACTGATAACACCGTCTAAATGGTATGACCGAATATATCTGCAGACGCTTCATTGTTTGTCAGTGGTATTGGATGCAAATTTGGGAAATCCGAGGGTTGCTTTGGAGTTGTATTTGCAACTGAACAAGCTCAAGTCATGTTATATTTGCACTAGTCACCCCCACTCTTGACTATCAAGGGGTCACTTTCCACCCAATAGTACATTCTTGTCTATTCCTTGGCCCTACCCCAAATTTAAATTAATACTGCTTAAATAATTAACAAAAACAGTTGAAAGGGGTGTCGGTCATTTTCTTATGCATTATTAGAAAATAAAGACTTTTCACAGCCTTCTTCTCCATCTGGGGGAATCTTTTGCTCTGCTGGTCCTTCAGTTCTGGGTCTGAAATTCCATACGGAACCTTTGGATTTACTCAAGTTTAATTGCATTAATTAAATGTTTGTAGTGAAAACATGGATCTCTTTTTTGTTAATCTCTATGTTATTGGAGTAGTTTAACATTGTTTGGTGCTTATCCTCTGGCATTTATCTTGTATTAAAATGCCCTGACCTTGTTTACTGAAACATCCTCTATTAATAATTTACAGATCTCAATAGTAAGGTCCAATCTAGTTTGGAGTGCTTAGCTGTTCGTCATTGTTGGAAAATCATCTACATTGACATTTAGTCCCCACGAGGTATTTGTATATTTACATGATTTTCATTGTGGGGTATTGTCAATCGGTAATATCCTAAACTTTAATTTCCCTCGTCTTTTACCATGCTCTTTAGATTAGTTGTAACTTGTATGTTATCTTGTGTGCATTTCTGCGGTTAATATAATAATGTACTGGCGCAGTTTTTTGGACTTGACAAGGTACCATAATCTAGAGTTTTTTTAACGCTTTCACATCTACATAGGGCTCTGTTTTGACATCAAATCTATAATTCTATGTAATTTTACAGATTTTTTTTGGCTTTTTCTCGCCTGCAGAATCGAGTTTAAAATTAAAATTTTATTATATTAAATTTTTTTTTAAAATAATCACATTTTAATTTTTTTATTATAATAAAAATTTATATAAAATTACATTTTAATTTAAATTAAAAATTCGAATCATTTAATTAAATAAATCCTTCATTTGTTGTGATTTTTATTAGATTTATCGTTTAAAAAAATGCATTCCTACCACAGAAAGCTCCAATGAATCCTACGGTTGCTTGAACTTCTTGGATTTGCCTTCTTTCTTTATAGTAATCTCACCGTTTCACACACTATCCATTTTTTCATCCTTTCGATCGTATTTTGTTTGACTATTTAATTTATTCTCTGATTTTGGGTGGGTCGAACTCGAACGTTTAATTGTCGGTAGTGACGTGGGTCCATCATAAATGTTGAAGACCGACTATTCTTGTTACACAAAACGCACGTTTTGGCATCTTTTGTTGAAGGAAGCTCCACACATTAAATAATTAAATGCACCATCTTGTGGCTCGTATATGACAGCAAAGAAAAGAGTTGAAACTACTGTTCTTTCATAATGTTTTACCCATTTCAAGTTCTATACGTTACTTGGGGTTTTTTTTTTTCTTCAAAACCAACTTCATTTCACAACTTGACAATAACCAGTTTTGGTTGTTTTTAAATGTAGAGGCAAATGGACGGTTGGTTAGAGTTATATTAGGCAGGTTGGTGTGTGAGTTATTTATGGTTCGTTTAATTCGTTAATTCGAGTTTTTAATCTGATTTGAAATGTGATTTTATTTAAAATTTTTTTAGTTGTAATAAAAATATTAAATGTGACTGTTTTTTAAAATTTTTTATTGTAATAAAATTTAAATTTTAAATTTAAATTGGTGAAATGAATAGGGATTTAATTTGTATACGCTGTGGCTCTTCCGTAATCAGTGATGATAATCCTGTCCTCAGATATATAGCAGTGAAATCACATACTGATAATGATTATAGGCAAGAAGAAATTTTGGCTGTAGACCCTAATAAAATCTTTTTATCCAACTTTTTTTGAAGACCGTAATTGTATTCCAAATCAGAAATGTACAAACACTACTACTTCAGGGGCAAAAGACCTCAATTCATTTGATGACTCAACTCCCACCATTAACGGAGCCGTGGTTAAGTTGAAACACTTGAGAGGTAATAAGTGTATCAAGTTCCAACAAGAGAAAACCTAAGAGTCACCCAACTATACGAGCACATGAATGGCTTTTTTAAATACATCACTATAATTAGTGGATAATTGGGTAGAGATTAAAAGACCAAAAACATCGAGGGCTATCATCAGACCGCAAAGAAAAGTAACTTGCGGACTAGATATAAAAGCCACCAGAAATTAGGGAGGCCACAAGAAGTTGTGTACTTAATTAGTTAGTGTGTATTAAATAATAGAAGGTATACAACCACACAAAGTAAATGCAGCACTCATTTCTATGGACAACTACGATGTTCAAGAGCTCCAATGATATGGGTCAATTTTGTTCATTCTTTTCAGCTAGATTTTGATGAAGAATGATGTGGGATAGAATTTAGATGTGTGGGTAGTGTATATTTGGCCAATACCTGGCTCTTTGACGTTTAAGGACTAAACGACATGTGCATTGGGGGGTTGTTCCGGACATTGCTACATGTGTTAGAACTGGCATGGAATAATTGATGGTTCTTTAAGCACCAAAAAATGGACAAAAGAACTTGCCTCAAGTTTGTTTAGATGCATACGCCCAAAGGAAGGGGGGGCCAAACAAACTGCTTTAAGAGCCATTATGCTACATTTTTATCATGAATTATATGGCTCTCACTATTGCTGATTGATTCTAGTTTTTAGAAAAGTAAATGAACTATATAGTAAAAAGGTTGATATTCCTTTAATCTTATGTGGGTGACTCAGGAGAGTGGGCAAAGGTGATTGCTTTTTTTTTTTTTTTTTCCCCCTTTGCTAAAACACTAAAAAATGATGCTTGTAGGGTGGGGACTAGAAAAAGACTTTTGGGGACAACTTTTGAGTATTTTTCTTCATGGGATTACTATTTTACAGCTAGTTCCTGCACTACAAGTATGGGAATTTAAACTTTCCAACCAAAGTATATGCTAAACCTTAAATAACAAACAAGCTACCCGTATAATTTGTTGTCTCCAAGTATGTCCAATTTTTCTTACCTCAAGAAATACACAAATCATGTATGTGAGAAGAGCGTTCAATTTTAATCATGCATGTGGAGAACTTCCTAAGGGAAATGGGGTGTCCTACTACTGAAGTGTTGGCATGATCTATCCACTATTCTTCTCGTCAGAAGTAATGTGATCTAGATTCTAAGGTAGTAAAATTTGCTAAGAAGATGACAAGAGTAGAAGACTAAGTCAACTAATTAATTGATTAATTAATTAATTAATAATTACCTTTTGTCTCCCTTCAGGAAAAAAAAAAAAACACGCGGTAAGATATTCGACTTTATATCCAAATATTAAAGGACAAAGAAAATGGAAGTGGCCATGTTCAAGTTCAAAATATGCTACATATTAAATACAAGGAGAAAGAGAGAAATAGATCAAGACTTAAGATAAATTAAAATTAATAGGCCAATAGTTTACATAAGTTAATAAATAGATCAAATTACTATTTTGTCTATAATTTGTCTGATTATAAATCATAATTTAACAAGTTATTATTTATAATTATCTGATTATGAACTATAACTTAACAAATTATGACCTATTAATTTTTATAATTAAAAATTGATCAATATACTTTTTAAAATTTTTCATATTTGTTTATTTTCTACTATTTTCCTTAAATATATTTCTCAAAGGTACATTTATCTGTGTGATTCTCTTCCAAGATTATAGGGCTTTCAGTTTCCATGAAGATGCAAATGAGAAACCTTTTTTATTTTTTATTTAGGAAGAAAGAAAGAGAGAAAGACCTTTCTAAGTTGAACATTGGCAAAAGAAACGCGATTGAAAAAAGGAAAAATAGGACAGAGGTTGATTGTCCTTACAGCCCAGACATACCGTACAGATCCAACTCCTCTCATGTGACGAACACATGATCTGTCAACATAATGATCTACACCGTCCATTTCATGTGGGACCCATCTTCCTTAGTTGATCAGATAATCTGAACGAGCTATTATGTTCACCACTATAGGTTAATTTCATGTTTTGTAGTGCAGCCTCTTTAATGATCCACAACTACAAACTGTGTTTCAATTAAGAAAGACAGAAAATTAATCGTTTTAGCAAAAAAGTGTACATAATGACAACAATAGCGATAATCAGTGTCATTAACAACATTCCAGCCGGCAATGAGCGAATTCATTATTGCTTGGCAATTTAGATGAACTTCGTTGGCCCCATTCTGGACATGAGAATATATCTCAACGTGTACGCTTTTTATGAACTTGGAAGTTGGAATTTGTTGCTCAATCTTTTCTTCTACTCTATTTATTTATTTTTTATTTTTTGCCCTTTTGGTATTAGAGAAGGGAATTGTTGTTTGGGACCATGAAAATGGTTGAGTATAGAATATATCTGAAAAAGAGTAGGTGAAGAGTAAATGGCCCCAAAACAAGAAATTGCAAATATGTGGGAGTATATATAAGGTCTGTTTTTTGTTTTTCACTGAGCCATGCAGTCTCCAGTGTCTACGGCAATTAATGCGTAGAAAAAGGGACATTTCTTTGTTGCATCATAGCATATCAAGTTAAAATTATTGGAGCTCTCGACCACTCGACGTACCATGATTTTTCATCCTCATCTGTCACATTCGTCACTTGGCGTACAGAGTCTTTGTAATACGTTATTCGGTTATTGTGGAGGCGGTAAGATGCAGCTATTTTATTATTTTAAAAGGAAAAAACGACAGTGAAATGAGCGGTGGCTCACCCCAAGAACAGGACAACATCCGAATCCACCCCATCATTCACGTCCGTCGTGTTATGAGTCCAGCACCAAACGTTGCATGGCAATGGCATCCATAAAAAGTAAGAGAATTGGGAGGGCGATACAGTCGAACCATCTTATATTAATATAGAAATGCAATAAACTGACATGACGGTTAAGTTTATACCAAATTCGACAAGAAATTGCACCAACTTTGACGTCTCATCTCGTCGAAGATCTTCAACAGTCTCTACTAATCGCTTTTTGTTACATGGGCCCACCTGATTGATTTAATACACTTGATTAAACCAGTCAAAACGTCCCAAACCCAACCCAACAAAATATTCCGGCCAACAGTGATTGAGGACACCAAAAAGTGCAAAATGATTCCACGATCGGTTTTGGGGCCCACTCCTGTTTCTTCTTCTTCTCCTCCTCCATCTCTCTTTTCTTTTTTTTTTAAGGGATAAATTACACGGTTTTCCCTTTGTCATAAAATGCATTCTGAACTTCAATTTATAACAACTTTTGTTTTTTTAAAACTTCATAACTCTTATAAAATTTCTCTTTAACGAAATTGGGGGCATTTTGGAAAAAAAAAAAAAAAAAAAGTAATAACTACGTTAGATTTCATCAAAAGGTCAAAAAAATCAGATGCATTTGTGTTACAATAAGCTTAGATGCGGAGGAGAATTTTTCATTGTCTGTGAGAGAGCCTTCAGCGTTCTTCTTGAGCAAACCCACAGACATATTTTCTTCAAGAAGTAAAAAATACAAAAAAAAAAATAAAATAAAATAAAACATTATCTTCTGCTCTTTAGAGATACAATAATGGGCTGGCTGTAGGCCGGCCCAGACTTATCATGACACATGTGTCGGATTAATATAGTCCGACTATTCAAGGCATGAACCATCTTATAAATATATAAGTGGACTGAATTGGATTAACATATATCGGCCCATGAGTTAGGTTGAATTGGGCTGACTTATCTAGGCTCATGATAGACTGATCCAGCCTAGCCTGTTTAAGCCCATAATGGGCCAGCCCAGCTTAGTCAATCTTGGTCCATAATATCTTCATATGTTTTTTTTTTTCTTATTTTTAGTATTTTTGTAAACATCTTAGTATAATTATCCTGATTGTACTCTTTTTTTTTACTAAGATTTTGTTCCACTAGTTTTTCTTAGAAATGTCAAAATATCATTTTTCATATTTTCATTGACTATTCAAATTCATATATTAATTAACTTGTTTAAAAATTTTAAATTAAAAAATTAAAAAATTAAAAATTATATGCTTAGATTGACTGACCCATTTAAATCTATGATGGGCCAAGATAGACCTTAAGTGAGCAAGTCTATTCAAAGGCCATAGCACGGACCATACTGACTTGCGGCACAATACAACCTGACCCACGTAAAATTAACTTGTAGAGTGGTGTAGACTGGGTCAATGTCATTCTTATACAAATCAGCCTAACATGGCCCACAAATTCGTGGGCTGGGCCGGCCTAACCAGTGGGGGCCGGCCGTTCTTCCATCTCTACTGCTCTCAACTCAACCCCTCTTTCTTTTCTCAACAAAGTTTACTTTTTGCTAATTTTCTTTTGTTTGGCTAGTTCGTTTCTAGTTTCTTGGGCGTTGCAGGTATATGACTCTTGATTTCGTATCTTGATTGTTTGGTTGTCGGAGAAATTGTAAATTGAGATCCCGATGGAGCCCAGAATTTCCGATCTTGTTGTTTGAGTGTAATTGAAAACCAGACCTGATTTTCAATCACTCTATTTTTTTCAAAACCGAAGGGGAAAAAAAACCTCCTTTCACCTCTATCTTGCTCAGTCTCTGCAAATGCCCTCTTGCAACTGCCTTTCTACACCGAGCTCCTCATTAAGATTACAGGTAAAAAAAAGAAAAAAGAAAAAAAGTTCTCCTCATTAGAAATTGTTGTTTAAGTGCACATTCTTCTTTTCCCTTTCAATATCCATACAAAAGCCATTTAAAAGACATGCCAAAACCTGCATACCCATCCATTCCAAATTTAAGACACGATTATATCTGAACAAATAAGAATTAAATAAAAAAAAAAAAAAAAAAATTATGAGACGAAAACATAAATGGGGCTGGGCTTGGTTAGTGCGTTACTTTTTTAAATCTTAAAAAAAAAAAAATTAGAGAATTTACCTTAAAATGCATGAACATGAACCTTTATTTTTTATTTTTAATAAATACTTTTTTGTTAATTTAATTATTTAATTAAAAAGATTATAAATTAAAAATAAAAAAATAAAAATTTTAAATCATATACTTTTAAAAAAATATTTATTAAGATTACACTTTTATCTTTTCTTTTATTTTGTCTTTGTTTCGGCAATGTGTGTAGTGTGCTATGATTGAGTGCTCTCTAAATTCATTTTTAAGGTTATTTTCATAATTCCCTTTAAAAAGTGCCAAGTGTCATAGATCTCAGTCTAAAAAAGTGCAAGTGTCTTTTTCTGTTGAAAACTTAACAAAAAGAAAAATCTTGTAGAGTCATGAAGTTTAAGAGAAACGAATATCGATGTTACAAATTAAAATTCAAGAACCATGAGCGTGCAATTTGTCCTTTTTTAAATGGTTCTATGATGTTACATGTGGGCTTCAAACTTCAAGAAAAGAGGGCCTCGGCAAGTAGGATAGTCCGGGGTGAGTTAAGAGGAAGGAAACTCAAAAATGGCCGTCTAGTCTAGTATTGGTGCATAGGATTCGATTACTAAGAGAATTTAATGAGTGATTCTAATTTTAATTTTAAAACTAAAATCATGATTCATAATTTTAAATTTAAATTATATTTCTAAAATTAAAATTATAATTATGAGTTTAAACCACTTAAAATTAAGAGATGAGTGATTTTAAAATTAAGAGTGATTCATAATTTAAAAAATCACATCGAAATTCAAATCTTGAATCAAAATTATTTAAATCAAACACTGATTCTGAATAAGTCAAATCAAAATCACTTTACTTTTTATAAATAAACATTAGTTTAAACTCAAAATTATACTTCTGGATTCAGAATTTTTATACCACATTTTTATACCACACAGCACCTAAATATTTCTACCATTGACTCTATATATTAAATTGAGTCGAGATTCTAATATAAAGGCGTTTATCTCAAAAAAAAAAAAAAATGTAAAGGCACATGGGTAGAATTAGAATACCACTTATAAGTGACTGGACTTTATAATGATACGGGGACTAATTCACACCATAGTCCAGAACAGAGAACCAGAACAGACTTCAAAACCCCGCCTAATAGCCCACTTAATAAAACAAGTATCAGGTAGACGTGGGAAAAAAAAAGGCCCTTATATGGTATAATGGTAGAGTGGATCTGAGTTAGAATTATAATGATTCGAGTCCGTTTGATTCATGGATTCAAATTATGTGATTTAAACCATTTTCGATTTACGTGTATTTTTTATGAGAAAAATACTACTGTAGCGAACCACGAATCATAATTCAAATCAGAAAGTGAATCTAGAAACTAAACATACCATAGTGACAAATTCGTACTCTCCAAGCTCTCAAAACAGTTTATCACGCTCGAAGAATAACGATGTAAAAGATAATACAAGTATTTAAAAAGGTCATTTAGGATTACGAAGAACTATGGATTTGGTATTACTATTAGATTCATTTGATATATCCGAACACCGGTTCCATACCTCCCTCGTCGTGAGGGAAAAGACAAATTCACATATTTTTCTCTCTTAAAACAGAACGGGGAAGGAGCAAGAACGACATAACGTTATCGTTTCTTAGATAGGTCTTCTTTCATTTATTAGGACGTCTACAACTGTTACCTGACCAGGTACCATCCACCAAAACAATCCAAAACCCATGTACCTGTTTTATACAGAGTAGTATTAGTAAATTCGAGGTCCTGTGACTAAATTCTACTTGGTTTCGTTGACAGGGAGGTATACGCCTTCTGCTGCCAACCAAACATTGTCGGCGCGCTTTTCTCTGACACCACAAACCTGTGCAAGAAGGCACACAAGTTGTTAGTGAACAACTTGGTACACACAGTACTTAAGGAGAGAGAGAACATGTCTTTCAAGTTTATCCTAAGGCCAGTTTAGTTTGCTGATTTGAGTTTTTAATTCGAGTTGAGATATGTTTTTATGAGAGAGCCTTTTACTATAGTAAAAAAGTTAGATTGACTTTTTCTGAGAGCTTTTTACTATAACAAAACTCGAATTCTAAACTCGAATCGGTGAAATGAACGGGACTCTAATACACAAGTCATTAGTGGCTCAGAACAATAGTAGCCTAAGTTGTGCCTCCTAGTAACTGATTTTCAATTTGCATTTGTTTTCATTAATTGCAAAAAGCAGATGGTATTTATTTCCTTACCTCCTGCTGTCCTCCAGCAATTCGGGTGTATTTTTTGTCATGACTATGCAGGTAGACACCCGTGTCAACATGCTGAAGGCGAACTCTTTGATCTTGCTTCCAGGTCTTCCCACTCCCTTCAACCAGAAGCCTACAAAATAAACCGCCACATCATCAGCAATACAGATTAGTAAGGACAGTCAAAGTAAACCTTTTATAAATGATTAGGTTCGAGTTTCACCTCCAATAATCGCCGGTGTCGGATTCATTGTCCCCGCCAAAGCAGCTTACCTGTACCAAGCATGCCGTGACTTCAATTAGCATGAATGTAAATGAAGCACTAAGGTGAAACGGTATAGAAGGTAAAAACTATGTGCAGCATACAGTGGTGTAAAGACACTATAATAAGCTAACACTATGAACCATGCATTTGCCGTGCTCATGCCAAGGATTTAGTGGAATTCCCTTAAGTGCACAATACACTGCCGTCTTTGACATAAGGATATAGCTCAAACTCCATAGGATTATTATTATTATATATATATATATATATATATTTTAAATAGCATTGTTATACTGTACAGGAGACTTGGGTAAACAATACAAGAACAGAACATACCTCTTGGTTGCCTGATATTGGGGAGGCATGCAAATGGCTATGTAGCCATTTCCTAGTTCTCATGTGGTGCAACCTAATGATTGTCCCACTTTTAATGGCATCGCCTTGTTTTGCAGATGATCCAAGCGGTGGTTTAACAATCTGTAAAAGAAAAAATTAATTTAACTCTGTATTAAAAAATTACCACAGTAACATGTTTAGTGTGCTTTTTATTTTTTTGGAAGATGATGTTTTAAGTGCTTAGGTAAATAAGAGAATAATACACATTTTGCCGACATGCTTCACCTCTTATCTTTATATCAGGGTAGATTTACCACAAACTGTCATTGCTTCAAAATCTAAAAATTAGTTCCGACAACAAAGATGGATGCAGCTAGCTCAGTGAGGAAAAAAAAATATATATTTATCGCCAAACCAAATCAAATAAAAGGTAGAGAGCCTAACATTTGTTGATTAACATAATTAGTAATTAGATTATTTCCAACATCAAATATCTAGAGAATTGAAATTCCTTCGTCGTTCTAAATCCAAAACTACCACATTAATTCAATTGGGAAAATGTTTCCTGATTCTCGAGTTCAACACAAAAGGAACATGACCAAATCAAAGAACCTGAACCTTCACGTTTTCCTTTTGAATCTAATCAAACAAATATTTTCTACACCGAAACTAAACAAAATGTGGGTATATTAAGGTGAAAACTATAATTTTGATATCCTTAACAAAGAGATATTGAAATACAAGAGAAAACGGAGAAAAGTTACCCAGTAGCTATTGGAATCGTCAACATTGGGAAAACCAGTAACTGATTGCTGTCCACTGCCAGAACCATACGGCACGTCGTGGGAATGAAGTCGAAATTTGGTCCTTTCATGCATCAGCTTTAGAACTGTCCCATAAGTAATCTGCCAGACAAATAAAAAATAAATAAAAAAATAAAATACCAAACGTGAAATTCGATATCCCAATTCTTAAAACAACAAAATTTCTTCCCCAAAATTATTCTCCCTCACTCACTAAACCCTAATTTTCGCATGAACAAAGAATGCACTCATTTCCACAAGCTAATAGCACAATTCAAAAGCTTCAAATGAAAAGGACAACTAAACTAAAAAAAAAAATCTAGAAAAGAAAAAATTGATAAAAAAACCTCGACGCCTTCGGAGGAGGCAGCAGAAGCCGAGGAAGCGTAGCCATTATCGGGATCAAGGCCGAGGAAGAGGAAGACAGCCAAAGCAAAGAAACCAATGGCCATGGCGAAGAGCAATCCGATGAACCAGTTCCGTTGCCAAAAAGGGAGATCAGATTGGGAATTCTTCAGCGATTCTCTGACCACGACCCGACTAGGCCCGACGGTAGACGGAGCTGAAGAAGAGGGCTTTCTTCGAGTCAGGCCCGGCGAACCTGAGGAAGCCACGATGAGCGAACCAGGAGATGTGAGAATTTCTGCGATTTGGTTAGATTAGGATTCGTGTTTGAATTGCGAATGCGAATTCGGAAATTAGGGATTTGGTAAGGTTTTGATCTATCATAAGCATTTGACATCTGGGAAATTTCTCTGTTCAACAAAAGAGAAGAAGGGAGGAACGACTTTTTGTGCCGTGTTTCGGGTGACACGTAGATGACGAGACTCTAGCCAATGGGTTTTATCCACGTGGATACGTAGATGACGTGGAGGGTTCTTAGTGGACCAAGTCAAGATCATTACGAAATTGGGAAATCAAATTATAGTCTACTTCCATATATCATAAATACATTTTGGTAATTGATGTGTTATTTACAATCGAAATGATGTAAGTTGAGAAAAAAATAAAATAATTAAGTAAGGTCAACAAATATAATTACAATTTTAATATAAATATAAGATGATAAGAGAGAATTAAAGAAAATGTGTTTATTAATCTTTCTAAAAACTAAAGTGACAAGGAGAATTAAATTCTTAACTTTACATTTATCATGCTATAGAATTAGAATGATTTAAAATAAAATAGTGTATGATATATGGAAGTAAAAATAAAATTATGGGAAGTAAATAGTTAGTTCTTTTTTAAGGACGTGATTTAATTTCGGCGGTAAAAAGTTTTTAATTATTAAAAAAACTTAATTTCTTATTAGTTGGTGGCTTAATTTTCAAATATAAGAAAGTCGAAATTTGAAATCATGAATTTAGTTCTCCATCAAATTGAGGATTTATTTTTTTTGGAGTGTAATTTTAAGTATAGTTTTTGAGTTGAATTTAAATTATAACTTGAGTTGAAGTTAGAATTTGAATAAAGTTGAGTAAAATTAAATAAAGTTGAAACTTAAAAGAATGTGAACTTAAATAAAATTAAAATTTGAGTTATCTTTTTTAAATTTTTTAGACAAAAGAACGTGTCCTGAATTTCTCATTAATAAATACAAGTCTTTGGAGAAGTTAAAAACTCTAATTTTAATTGTATAAGCTATTTGATTTCTTTTTAAGTGGCTAAATTTTGAAGCAACTGTAGCAAGTAGAGTTGTTCAACATAATCAACGGTTGTCAAAATCAAGGGCACCAATTAAAAGTATGATTAACGAATTTACACCATGTGTTTGAGTGTCGCGTTGCAATTAACAAAAAAACTTAAATAGATCGATGATAATACTTGTGAATTGTGGTTTAAGATATAAGTGTTTGATTACTAGTTAATTTATTTTTTAAAAAACGAGATTTTTCTAATAAAAATGGGTGTTTTCACAAGATTGTTAAAAGAAAAACCATAACAATGATAATGGTGACGTTTAAAAAGGTCGTTTAGACTTTGTATTAGACCTCTCAAGGTCTTGTATGTTTCTAGAGGCCTCTCACCACTCCTATTAAAGGGTCTTTAGTCTTGTGTTGTGCTCGCGACCTACCTTGGGATGTCTAACTATTCATGATTTATTTCCTTAATTTATTCTATAGTCCCATTCTAAATTTATATTTTATATTTTGTAAAAAAAAAAAAAAAAAAACAAGGGATATGGCTTTTTTTAAGAATTATTCAATAGACTAGATGTACTATGTTATCTTATTTATGTAGTACACCCGTATAATAAAACTACATCATTCGATTACTTTTTTTATGTCAGTTTTTTGTATTTATTTTTATTTATAAAATACTATTATTCAATAAAAAAATTATTTTTGGTGTGTCCGTTGTTATTCCATCGAACAAGACCACAAGAGAAACACATTAATATGTCTTCGATCCGATCATGTATCTGCACTTCTAAGCTGATTCTTTTGATTTTACCATTGAAAATTTGCTTTTTAGTGTGTCCATTGCTATTTTTTTAATATTATATTCAGGATATTAAGATTAAAAGTATATTGATATACTTGATATACTTATATTGATATACTTTTAAGATTATATTGCTTATTTTTATTTTTTGTCAAACTTAATTTGAGTTAAATATAGTTTCATGTTCCTTTCCTATTTGGATTACACTTTTTTTTTTTTTTTTTTTTTTTTTTTGCTTTATGTGCTGAATGATATATGGAATAACAAAATCGACAACAAGAATTGTTCAAGAGATGTGATATAACTTATGAAATAAACGAACTAATTTTTAGGGCTTTCAACTTTCTCTCTCCCTCACACAAACCAGAGAAAAAATAGTGAACGACGGTCAGAGTTCTAGAGCCGCCTTTGGGCGCGTCGCCGGGATCTCAGCCATAAAACTTGGTCATCCGGCTCGTCTCGTTGTGAACTTCTCGTTAGTGGTGGCGGTATATGGTGTAGTGGTCCCGTTTGGGTGGATCTAAACCAAATGGATGAGCTTCGTTTCTAGGTGAGTTTGTAGTTTAGTGGCAAAGATCTCTTGGCCGGCTATCTCCCTTGACGGCCCATGGGCCGGTTGCCCTTCACTGGAGGATTCTAAAGGCGGTGGTCGAAGGTTTTTTTTTTTAATGTAATTTTCGTGTTTATAATAAGGGCGGTAGTCTCCCCACCCGATCCTCGTTTGTTTTGCTAGTTGTTAGTTTTTGGTGATCGGCTTAAGGTCGGTTGCATATCTCATGATAGGGTTGTCTTGGTCCATTTAGAATTTTTTCTATGCCATGTAGATGTCCCCTCTTTGTGGCGTTTGGCGATCTGTCCCTTCAACACTCAAAACCCTATGTCGATGGGAGGAGTTTCTTTAATTCGAGCTTTTATGTATACTCCTTGTTAGTATGTTGAGGTGTTCTCCGTTTTTAAACTTTAGAGGTGCATCTGTTCTTCTGATGGGTCATTAATATTGTATCGAGATGATTATTTATCAGTTTTTAATTTAATGCAATTTTTCCTTTAAAAAAATTTGTTCAAGAGATTGTTCATGAAAGATCGACAAGCAAATAGTATTACAAAAAAAAGTTAGCAACTTAAGTTAAAAAAGAAAAAAATCTCAGCACTCATGTTCTTTCGTTAAGGAAAAAAAAGAGAAAGAACAAACAACAACTTAGCAAGGCACAAGTTACAAAGAAAAAAATTGAATAATGGTATTTTAGAAATAAAAGTAATTAATTTAAAGCTAATTGATTAAAATAAGGAAATTAGGTAGAATAATAATGGTGTTTTTAACTTAAAAATTAATACTATACACATTATGAAATAGAAATGTGTTGGGGCACGCTAAATTCGGTGGTACGACGTGTGTGAGGTATACACGTGCAAGTACCAAAATTAGTGGTGTCAATGCTGAATTGGACAAAAGACGCGGCGTTCACAGTGGTAAGACCTCCAACGGTTAGGCCTAAAGTAAGCCGAAGAAATCAGACTCTAGGACGCACTTTGCTGCCAAGTTGCTGAGGAACTCTTGACTATGCGTATGGGAAGATATTGAACTCAGTCATGGAGATTGTATGGACGAAGTATGGTGGGAGGGGTAACTGAACAGTTGATGAAGATTTGACTTGAAGAGTGTGGATAAGGATGTTTCAGGGGATGAATGCTCTGAGGACAAGCAAAAGTTACCTCTGGAGCAGTTGTCTGACTCGCAAAATGCGGATAAGGCTGTTTCATAGGAAAATTCAGAGATTAGACATAGGCTACCTCTGAGAATGTGTATTAGCAGGTGAAGTTTATGGTTTCCCAAAAAGCGTGCTCCGGGACGACGAAGTCCTGCCATGGAGGCAGATTTTTAGACCTCCAGAGAAACCTCAGAAACTTCGAACATAGCTTGTAGACAAGTTTGGATGAATCAAACAAAGTGTTTTGAGACTTTTTTTAGTGAAATTTCTATGAAGCACTTCAAACTTGAAGATCACAGGTTTGAAGAACAATTCTCAGAAGGATGAACTCAAGTGTTAGAAAAACTTTCTAAAAGTTCCAAAAAAGGCATCCCCGGTCCCCTATTGAAATGAAGAAGCTAAGAGGTATTTATAAGAGAAGTTTGGAAGATTTGGCGGTTGCTTCGAAGCCGTACGATCACGCCTTGCTAGAGGCTTGTACGAACTACGTCTCTCCAGAGCACTTGCATTAGGTGACTTTACTCTTTGAGAAACAAATTGGCCCAAAAAAAGGTTTGGAGACCAAATCTGGAATTCTTGCTAACATTAGACTTTCCTCAGGTCTGGAGATCATGGAGTGTTTGATTAAATTTGGTGCTCTGGAGGCATTTCTATTTCGTGAGGTCTGAACACAAGCCAGACAAGCTCCAAAATGATGCCTTCCGATTTTTTCTAAACAGCCGTCACTGGAGCACCTGACACATTTAATCTCCATGGAGCACGGGAAAAACCTTCAGACACAGAGGAGTCTCTTGGAGCATAGGAGGTATCTTTGGTCACAAAGGAGTTTCTTGGAGCATGAGAAGTATCTTCATGGTGACATCTATGGTGATGCCTTCAGAGCAACAACTGTTAGGGAGACAAATCCTCGCCAGCTCCAGAGGAAGATGCTCCAGAGCAGAAAAACATCTCATCTAGCGTTAGAGGGGAAGGTTCCACAGCTCAAATTTTAGACTTTCGAGTCTCCAAATGCTGAGAAAATGGTTTCTAAGACTCCTAATAGGCGGACAAAGGATTTTTAGATTGGATTCTCCATCACCCACTCATTCCTTAGCCCAATTATTTTAAAACCCCTAAGCGGGACTTAAAATTGGATTAGACTAAAAAATGAATAGGCTCGTTCGATTACCCATGGCCTACCAAACCACGGCCCACGCACGAGTTTTCTAAGCGTGGCTTGGGTCCACGAATCGAGGCCAATCTCGTCACAAGGTAGAATCATTGGGTTTGGACCCTTGTATGGGTCTGATACAAAAGCGGCCATCAATAAAATGTAAATATAAAGGGTGTGTTTGGAACTCATTCCAAAATGATTTTATTTTTTGTATGAAAATGAAAACGTTTTTAATTTCTGATAGAAATCATTTTTGAAAATACGTTTGGTAGTTTTATTAAGAGATTATTTTTAGTATAAAAAAATTCATTAACGTCTCTCTCTCTCTCTCTACTCGAGAGAGGAGGAAACGAAAACAAAAAAATGAAAAATGACTAAAAGTCATTTTTCATTTCTCTCTCATTTTACACTAAATTAAAAAATCGTTTTCATTTCCCTTTTTGTTTTTATTGCGCCGTTTTGAAAATATTTTCATTATTTCTTGCACGAAAAACGTGAAAAAAGGGAATCAATTCTAAATGTAGTCAAAAAGTTGACATAGACAAAGTGATCAAATGATATAGTTTTATTAGACGAATATACCACAAAAATGAAATGGCTGTTATACTCAATTTACTAAATAATTCTTTTTTTTTTTCTCTCAAAAAACAAGGGATATGTTTAGTTATGATGATTTCATTTGTTCGAGGTTTTAAGGAATAATACTGGAATTTTTTTTTTTTTTTTTTTTTTTGAAGGGACCAATAGTGGAATTTTGATCGGTACACAATAAAGTGAGATTTTTAACAGGATTTCAAAATAATGTAGACAATTGCAGTATTTTTATAGAATAATGAATGCGCCATTCTGAAAATATGAAGTGGGACAAAATATTTTGATAAAAACAAGTTTTGTTATTATCTCATCCTCAAAAGCTAATAAAATAACAAAAAAAATTGTTGCAATTTCAGCATTTCTTTTTACAGTGCGTAGTTGCATTTATTAAAACGAAAACAAAGTTTTTTTTTTTTTTTCCTTCTTAATTTAGTACAATTAGACACACATTAAAATATATTTTGTCCATAAAATAAAAGCAATTTCTCAAAAAACACACGACGCAAGAGTTAAACTTATTATTTTAAAAAATCATAAAAAATATATATATTTTTTTCATTTCAAAGTTTATGCCATTTTCCCAGTCCAAAATTATAATATACGATGATGATGCATGCTGCATGCTTGCATGCACCCAAGGATGATTTTGTGATGTTGGCTACATTTTCACGACATTGTTCATATGTTTTGAAGTTTCGACATGGATAAAAAGTAAATATATTTTTTTTGGCGTGTCCGTTAAATGTGTGTAATGTTTAAAAATATTCATAATATCTATAAATATTTAGGATATTTTTGGAAATGTCTACGAATGACCAAAATTACGAGAAAAAAAATATTTTTAGTCCAAAAGTTAATTTTGTAGCACATATTCTTTCTTTAAAAATAAAATAAAATGAGATAACATGATTTAAATCAAAAGCAATAAAAAATTATTAAGGGCTCGTTTAAAAGGTATACTTAAATCATGATTCTTAATTTTGACGTTTGAAATTTAAATTTTTTATGAAAGAAAAATACTGTAACAAAATTAATGATTTGAGTTTGAATTTATGAAACAAACGAGCCCTAAGGGTCCATTTAAAAAATATACTCAAAACATGATTCTTAATTCAGATGTTTAAAATTTAAATTTCTTGTAAGAGAAAAACACTGTTATAGAATTAATGATTTGAGTATATAAAATAAACCGGTCATAAGACATAATTAGTTTTTAAATAATTTTTACCTTTTAAATGAACAATTCATATTCAAAGACTAATATTTGAAATGTCATTACACATTCATGATGACTACTCATCATGTTAGATATAACACCAGTATCTAATTTATGGGTTAACAGTGAAAAGAGATCAATAAAGATATATGTGGTACATTAACAACTACCTTCAAAACTATTTAAAAGTAATATCTTGACAAATGTATTGTTTAAATCAAGATTGGAACTTATTTGATGTTTTCCAATCTATTAGAAACTCGTTTTGATATTAAAAGTACTTGAAGTCTTTGTGTCTTCTATTATGTTGGGTAATTAATTTTCATGTAATATATTAAGGTCTTGTTCATTTCACCGATTCGAGTTTATAGTTTGAGTTTTGTTACAGTAAAAAGTTCTCAGAAACAGTCACATCTAACTTTTTTGCTACAGTAAAAAGCTCTCACATTAAATCACATCTCAACTCGAATCAACGAAGTGAACAGACCCTTAAACTATTGTACCTTGTTTGTAATTACTATTTAAAATCTAATTGGACTCACAACCTATGTACAATTATGATAATTTTCTATTGTACTATCAAAGGCTTTGTGTGAATAATGGAATGGTAAGCATTACCCATTTAAAAGCTTCCTGTGATTTGACGTAACTCTCGTATTTCAATAAAAAAAATTATTATCATTATTATTAAAATAGTTTAAATTAAATAATATTGATTGTTTTAACATTTTGTACAATTTTAATAAAAAATTTAAAGTTTTTATGAGATATTCACTATTTTTATATTTCTATCGATATTATCTGTAAATTAAAATCTCGACAACTCGTTGACATTGACATTTTCATCCTTGCATAATACACCATTGAGTATTAAGTCCCATTTACTTACTGATTTGAGTTTACTACAGTAAATTTTTTTTTAAAAATAGTTACATTTAATTCCTTTACTATAATAAAAAGCTCTCAGATAAAATCACATCTCAATTTTTAATTAAAAACTCAAATTTACGAATAAACGAGCCCTAAAAAATACGAGAAATAGAAATAAAAGTAAACACCTGTGAGTTGACATGGCTTGGATTGGAGACTTATTGGCTATAAAAAAAGAATAAACAAGCCTTGTTCATTTCACTGATTTGAGTTTTTAGTTTTAGATTTTTACAGAAAAAAACTTTCAGAAAATGTCACATCTAACTTTTTCTGTTACAGTAAATAACTTTTAAAAAATATCACATCTCAACTCAAATTAAAAATTTAAATTTATAAAATAAATAAGACCTAAAATAAAAAAAAATGAATGTTTATTTTAAAAGTTTTTAAATCATAATTTTTAATTTTTTATAATATTTTTTTTTTTTTTATAAAAAGTTTAAATTTTAAAAGTCAGAATTATAATGTCATGAACCCAGTCTTAGAAGTGTTGCTCTTGTACTCCAAGCCCAGCAGCCGCCCTCCGGCCTCCACCTGTCAACAAACACCCTTATGCTCTCTGACTTTCCAACACTAAACAAACAATTTAGAGTTGGCTCAAACCGAGAAAGAGTAAGATCAATTCATAGGCAAAATATGTCCGGAAGTGAAGCTTTTGCAGAGATCATAGATGGCGATGTGTACAAGTACTATGCAGATGGTGAGTGGAAGAAATCCGCTTCTGGAAAATTCGTGCCTATTATCAACCCCACCACCAGAAACACCCAATTCAAAGTGCAAGGTACTATTATGTGATCAATTTGTTTTTTTTTTTTTTTTAATTAATTTGGTTCATTTCTACTGGAATTGATGATCATCTTTCTCTTTTGATGTTTGATATGTTAAATTTTCTGTTCTTGGTTGATGGATTGTTGTTCTGGACATGTGATCCCGTAAGAATCACGGTGGTTAGTTGTAACTGTTATTCTTCATTGTTAGCTTTATTTGTTAAGGGAAAGAAAAACAGAAAAAGGCTTGCTTCGTTTTGATGGTGTTTTGCTAATTAAACTTTTTTTAAAAAAAAAAAAAAAAAAATGAAAAGCAATCAAAGTTGAGAAATTTGTTTGGTGTGTAGCTTGTACTCAAGAGGAGGTGAACAAAATAGTAGAAACGGCGAAATTAGCACAAAAATCGTGGGCAAAAACTCCGTTATGGAAAAGAGCAGAGTTACTTCACAAAGCAGCTGCAATACTGAAACAGCACAAAGCTCCGATCGCAGAGTGTCTCGTTAAGGAGATAGCAAAACCAGCGAAAGACGCTGTGACTGAGGTATGTTGGAATATAAATGTTTCTAGTGGCTTCTTGATATTTGAAAAGTTAAATGGTAGAACTATGGCATGTGAGAAAAAGATCTCCAATCCAATGTTTTCTGTACCGGTGCTAAATTTTAGCATTTTGAGTAGGAAAATCAATGCCCATTAATGCATTCGTTGTGCTAATAGCCTTATACATTAGAGCACAAATAAAAATGACATATACTATCACATTTTTTGGTGCCAAATATGCGATCGGTATTAAGATTTGCATTGGAGATGGTCTTAGCTGCCTCATGATATATATATATATATATATATATATATTTTTTTTTTTTTTTTGCCAAAAAATCCTTATTATACGGCTGATATTTTAGCTACACATGTGTCGAAAAATGTGATATATCGTAGGCTTACTCAAAATTAAGTATGAAATTGCATGTTAGTTGGACTATTTTGGAGTACTTTTATTGCATGTAAAAAGTTGTGGCTTTTGCTATCAACAATAAATGCGATCTCTGGGAAATGGGTTGTTGAAACTTTTGTGTCTGGTTTGAGTTTGATGAAGGTTGTCAGGTCAGGGGATTTGGTGTCGTATTGTGCTGAAGAAGGAGTGAGAATTCTCGGAGAAGGGAAGTTTCTGGTATCTGATAGCTTTCCGGGCAATGAGAGGACCAAATACTGCCTCACTTCAAAGGTAATTACTATTTACTTTATGTTGAAATCCGGCCTTCTAAGATAGGGTTAATTTAAGAAAGTATTTTAGAGAGAGATCATTTAGGATATTTCCTTAGGATTCAGTTTCCTAATTTTTAGGAGAGAATCAAGCTAGAGAGATATTTTATTATTCAGCCTTTGTGTATATATATGTGTATAGTGTATACCGAATTAATTTAATAAAGGAATTCAGAATTTCTTCATGGTATCATAGCCATTTTTTCTGAAACCCTAATTCCTTCTGGCCGCCTCTAATTCAGGCCATCATTCATCTCAGCCAAACCTCTCTGGCCATCTCTCAATCCGGCCACCTCTCCTTTTGGCAAGCACTCATTCACCGGCCAAGTCTCTCTGGCCATATCTCAATCCGATCATCTCTCTCTCTCTCTGACCATCACTAATTCCGGTCATCAGACTCTTTTTCAGACCGGTATCTCTGGTTTTCTTCTCTCCTTATTTCCAGCAACCCTATTCGGCTGTCTTCTCCATCTCCATGACAAAATACGGAATGGCATCTTCACAAGTATCCAGTGTCACGACACCAGAATCAGGGGGCAGTTCTGAAATTCAAAACCTTAGTAGCAGTGATTCCTCTCCTATTCTCATCACAGGACACAAATTAAATGGCCATAACTATTTACAATGGTCACAATCTGTGTTGCTGTTCATTTGCGGCAAAGGGAAGGATGAGTACCTCACTGGAGAAGCAGCCATGCCAGAAACCAAAGACCCGGGCTTCAGGAAGTGGAAGATTGAAAACAACATGATCATGTCATGGCTTATCAATTCCATGAACAATGACATAGGGGAAAATTTCTTGCTGTTTGGGACTGCAAAGGACATATGGGATGCAGCCAAAGAAACTTACTCAAGTTCTGAAAATACTTCAGAACTTTTTCAGGTTGAATCCGCCCTACATGATTTCTGCCAAGGAGAGCAGTCTGTCATTCAGTATTACAACACACTCACAAGGTATTGGCAGCAACTTGACTTATTCGAGACCCATTCATGGAAATGTCCGGATGATGCAACAACATACAGGCAGATTGTGGAACAGAAGAGATTGTTCAAGTTCTTCCTAGGACTAAACAGGGAATTGGATGATGTTAGAGGCCGAATCATGAGCATTAAACCCCTGCCAAGTCTCAGGGAAGCTTTTTCAGAGGTTAGGCGTGAAGAAAGTAGAAAGAAAGTTATGATGGGATCCAAAGAGCAACCGGCCCCAACCTTGGATGCCTCTACCCTTTCTGCTCGGCCAGGAAATAGTAGTGGTGGAGATCGTCAGAAACGGGATAGGCCTTGGTGTGATTATTGTAAGAAGCTAGGCCATTATAAGGAAGCTTGCTGGAAGCTTCATGGCAAACCGGCTGATTGGAAACCAAAGCCACGGTCTGACAGAGATGGCAGAGCATACGTGGCTGCCAACGCTGAGAGCACATCTATTCCCGAACCAAGTCCATTCAACAAAGAACAGATGGAGATGCAACAGAAGCTATTAAGCCAAGTTAGCAGTGGAAGTACTACCGAGACAGCCTTCACTGCTAATCGAGGAGGAATGAAGCCGTGGGTGGTGGACACAGGTGCCTCTGATCACATGACAGGAGATGCAGCCATTCTTCAGAATTACAAGCCAAGTAATGGTCATTCATCCGTCCATATTGTTGATGGTTCAAAATCAAAAATTGCCGGGACAGATTCCATAAAACTTACTAAAGAATTGTATCTTGACTCTGTCCTTCATGTTCCAAACTTGGATTATAATCTTTTGTCCATTAGCAAATTGGCCCGTGATCTCCAATGTGTTACTAAATTTTATCCAAACTCATGTGTTTTTCAGGACTTGAAATCGGGGAAGATGATTGGCAGTGCTGAACTGTGTTCTGGGCTCTACCTCCTCCCATGTGATCAATCCTCAAAACAAGTTTCTCAAGCAAGTTGCGTACAGTCTCAGAGTCTGTTAGAGTCTTTCAATTCTGTGTCAAATTCCAAAGTCAATAAAGATAGTGAGATTATAATGTTACACTATCGCCTTGGTCATCCTAGTTTTGTTTACCTTGCAAAATTGTTTCCCAAATTATTTATCAATAAAAGTCCAGCTTCTTATCACTGTGAAATTTGTCAGTTTGCAAAGCATACTCGAACAGTATATCCTCAAATCCCTTACAAACCTTCGACTGCTTTCTTCTTAGTACATAGTGATGTGTGGGGTCCCTCACGGATAAAGAATATTTCTGGCACTCGATGGTTTGTGACATTCGTTGATGATCATACACGGGTAACATGGGTTTTCCTTATGAAAGAGAAGTCAGAGGTCGGGCATATTTTTCAAACATTCCACCTTATGGTTCAAAATCAATTCAATTCCAAAATTCAGGTCCTCAAGTCAGATAATGCAAAAGAATACTTTACTAGTAGTCTCAGCACCTACCTTCAAAATCACGGCATTATCCACATAAGCTCTTGCGTTGACACCCCACAACAAAATGGGGTGGTTGAACGCAAGAATAGACATCTCTTGAAAGTTGCCCGGTGCCTTATGTTTTCTTCTAATATTCCAAACTATTTCTGGGGGGAAGCCATCCTCACAGCTACCTATTTGATCAACCGTATGCCATCTAGAGTGCTTAACTTTCAATCCCCGCGTCAACTTCTCTTAAAACAATTCCCTCACACCCGTGCAGCCTCTTCTGATTTACCACTCAAAGTATTTGGTTGCACAGCATTCGTTCATGTGTATCCTCAAAATCGAAGCAAATTCGCTCCTCGAGCCAATAAGTGCATTTTTCTAGGGTATTCTCCAAACCAAAAAGGGTACAAATGCTATTCTCCAACCAACAAAAGATTTTACACCACCATGGACGCCTCTTTCTTTGAACATGTCTTCTTCTATCCCAAATCTCATGTTCAGGGGGAGAACATGAATGAACATCAAGTTTGGGAGTCTCTTCTTGAGGCTGTACCTTTTTCTCACTCTGAGTCGTCAAATCCTTCCCAATCCGCGCCCATTGAGTTGTCCAACCCCATGCCGTCATCAGTCCAGCCAGCCTCGTCATCAGTCCAGCCAGTCCTGCCCACAAATGTCCCTTCTTCCGTGACCATCCAGTCTCCCACGACTACTCAACCTATAGCCCCACAACTTGCTAATGAGAACTTACAAGTATATGTCAGGAGGAGGAAAAGACAGGAATTAGAGCACGGATCACAGCCAACATGTGGCCAATATATCGACTCCATTTCAAGTCTACCTGAAGAGAACATAGGTGAGGATAGGACTGGAGAAGTGTCAATTCCCAGTATTGATGATTCTACTTTGCCGATTGCATTGAGGAAGGGAGTTAGGAGTTGTACAGAACATCCAATTGGGAATTATGTTACGTATGAAGGGCTATCACCATCTTACAAAGCATTTGTGACTTCTCTTGATGATACTCAGGTTCCCAACACAATACAAGAGGCATTAAAAATTTTAGGATGGAAGAAGGCAGTACAAGATGAGATTGATGCACTTGAGAAGAATGGGACATGGACTATCACAGATTTGCCGGTTGGGAAGAGGCTCGTGGGGTGCAAGTGGATCTTCACCATAAAATACAAAGCTGATGGATTAGTCGAGAGATTCAAGGCTCGTTTGGTAGCTAGAGGGTTCACTCAATCCTATGGGATAGACTATCAGGAGACTTTTGCTCCCGTTGCAAAACTAAACACTATCAGGATTCTCCTCTCATTGGCGGTCAATCAAGATTGGTGCTTGCAACAACTGGATATAAAAAATGCGTTTCTAAATGGTGACCTAGAAGAAGAAGTCTACATGGAAATACCACCTGGTTTCGAAGGAAGTATGGCAAAGAATCAGGTGTGCAAACTCCAAAAATCCTTGTACGGCCTTAAACAATCTCCCCTAGCCTGGTTTGATAGATTTACAAAGGCAGTTTTGAAGCTAGGCTACAAACAAGGTCAGGCTGATCATACTCTATTTATCAAGAAGTCTCATACCGGGAAAATGGCCTTATATCTGGGAATGATATGGAGGAATTACAAAAGTTAAAGAAGTATTTGTCAGAAGAATTTGAAGTTAAAGACCTTGGAAATTTGAAATATTTCCTTGGTATGGAAGTGGCTAGATCAAGGAAGGGGATTGTAGTCTCTCAAAGAAAATACATACTCGACCTTCTTAAGGAGACCGGTATGCTTGGATGCAAACCAATTGATACTCCCATGGATAGTTAGAAGAAACTTGGTACCGAGAAAGAGAGTACACCGGTAGACAGGGGGAGATATCAGCGACTCGTCGGGCGCCTGATTTATCTCTCACACACTCGGCCAGATATTGGCTTTGCAGTGAGTGCTGTAAGTCAATTCATGCACAGCCCCACTGAGGAACACATGGAAGTAGTCTACAGGATTAGATATTTAAAAATGACACCAGGGAAAGGTCTTTTCTTCAGAAAGACAAGAGAATCGTGACACTGAAGTATACTCAGATGCGGATTGGGCAGGAAACATCACTGACAGGCGGTCCACTTCTGGGTACTGTTCTTTTGTCTGGGGAAATCTTGTTACCTGGAGGAGTAAGAAGCAATCAGTTGTAGCCAGAAGTAGTGCAGAAGCTGAGTACAGAGCTCTAGCACAGGGAATTTGTGAAGGGATTTGGATAAAAAGGGTTCTTAGTGAACTGGGACAAACAAGCTCATCTCCAATTCTGATGATGTGTGATAATCAGGCGGCTATCAGCATAGCAAAGAATCTTGTGCATCATGACAGGACCAAGCACGTTGAGATTGACAGACACTTCATCACAGAGAAGGTGACCAGTGAGACGGTTAAACTGAACTACGTTCCTACCAAGCACCAAATCGCAGACATCCTCACCAAAGCGTTACCTAGGCCTAACTTCGAAGACTTAACTTGCAAGCTGGGATTATATGATATATATTCTCCAGCTTGAGGGGGAGTGTTGAAATCCGGCCTTCTAAGTTAGGGTTAATTTAGGAAAGTATTTTAGAGAGAGATCATTTAGGATATTTCCTTAGGATTCAGTTTCCTAATTTTTAGGAGAGAATCAAGCTAGAGAGATATTTTATTATTCAGCCTTTGTGTATATATATGTGTATAGTGTATACCGAATTAATTCAATAAAGGAATTCAGAATTTCTTCACTTTACAAGCTTTACATTTTGGCCTTGTGAGGGGTCTGGTTTGTTCTCTTAATTGGGGCACTTTGGATAATGTTATGTGTGATCACGTGAAGCTGCATATTTCATTTTTTTTTTTTTTTTTTGTCTTTAAAAACTAAAGGAACACGTTCTCTTGTGCCAAGAATATCCAAAGAGAATGATCGACCATTGACTGTCTATATGAACTTCTACAGAATACCATCCTGAGTACAGAGTACCAAAGTACTAATGGCTATGAACTTATATTGCTTTAGCTCTTTTCACTTGAATGAAAAAAAAGAGGCCTATTTGACAATTTCTGAAAGAATCCGCAATTTTACTTCTGTATACTAAATGGAAGCTTGATATGCCTTTCACTAATTAGAGAATTAAAGCCAACAACAAACGAACATTCCACATTATTTGTACATAAGTTGCTTATCTCTTGATACGTGAATGGTCAAAATGCAAGAAATACGCTTTTAAATTAAGTATCAGAGATGATTTATTTTTGGCTGAACCTAAATGCAGATTCCACTGGGTGTTGTTTTAGCTATCCCACCCTTTAACTATCCTGTCAATCTTGCTGTCTCAAAGATTGCTCCTGCCCTTATTGCGGGAAACTCCATTGTGCTCAAACCCCCGACTCAGGTTCGCTTTTCACCTGCTTTATGCAATGTCAAAACTAGCACGTTTAAAGCTGTTTTATAAATCCCATTGTTTGATCCTCACAGGGTGCTGTTGCTGCACTTCACATGGTGCATTGCTTTCATTTGGCCGGTTTTCCAAAAGGCCTTGTGAGTTGTGTCACTGGGAAAGGTTCTGAGATCGGCGACTTCCTCACTATGCATCCAGGGGTCAACTGTATAAGGTAAATCTCGAATCATCTTATACTCTACTATTTACCCTTCTACAAACTTATAGTCTAATAACAAGCTTGTGGTATGATTGTCATTAATTAATAGGCGTGATTTTTCTCAGCTTCACAGGTGGGGACACCGGAATAGCTATCTCAAGAAAGGCTAGCATGATTCCTCTTCAGATGGAGCTAGGTGGAAAGGATGCGTGCATTATTCTTGAGGATGCTGATTTGGATTTAGCAGCGGTTAGCATCGTAAAAGGAGGCTTTTCTTATAGGTGAAGACAACCACATTGATTGTAACTTAGATGGTTATTAACTTTCTTGCTGATAATTGTGTGTTTGTCGTAATCAGTGGTCAAAGGTGCACAGCCGTAAAGGTTGTGTTGGTCATGGCATCGGTAGCTGATACTCTTGTCGAGAAAGTCAATTCTAAGTTGGCAAAATTAACCATTGGGCCACCGGAGGATGACTGTGATATTACTCCAGTTGTCACGGAGTCCTCCGCTAACTTCATCGAAGGGTTGGTCATGGATGCCAAACAGAAAGGAGCCACATTCTGTCAAGAATACAAGAGGGAAGGCAACCTCATATGGCCATTGTTGTTGGACAATGTTAGACCAGATATGCGAATAGCATGGGAAGAGCCATTTGGTCCGGTTTTGCCGCTTATTCGTATTAACTCTGTTGATGAAGGAATCCATCACTGTAATGCTAGCAATTTCGGCCTTCAGGTAATAATAATCTTCAACATCATTCTCCAGCCCGTGTTCAAGTTGATATTGGAAAAAGGCGAAAAAACTTTTGCCACTACCTAGCAATAAAAGAAAGAGACGCTTTGCCTTTTTCTTTCTCCCTCCGGTGAAGTGGCGCTTTATGAATACAAGATTCTGGTTAATCAAATTATCACAAAGCATTGATGCTTTGACAATCTAAATGGCATCAGTACCAACTTTTCTCAAGATTCCACCATGGGAGCTCCATCTAGCGGGGCATATTAGAGCAAGTTAATATTTTATGTATTGTCCCCTTTATTAATAATTTGAATTATTTGTATCAGTTATGAAATTAGGAAAATCTATTCTATTGATTTGATAGTCTTGGTAAGTTACCTGATAGGCCGTTTTTGTGTTTGTAATTTGTATTTATATCGATCCCCGTTCATAGTGCTCATTACGAGTGAATTCTTCTTCTTTTCCTAGCCTGTGGATATAGGCAGAAGCCAAAACACGTTAAATGTGTTATTTTTTCCTTTTATTTTATTCTTTAATGTTTAATGGTAACCGAATTATTTCCGATTCTAAAAATAAGTTCTCAATTTATAATCACAGGGCTGTGTGTTCACTAAAGACATAAACAAGGCAATCTTAATCAGCGACGCGATGGAGACCGGTACTGTGCAGATCAACTCGGCGCCAGCTCGCGGACCGGATCATTTCCCTTTCCAGGTGCATTTCTATTACTTTCCTAGATGTAGAGGAAAAAAAAGAGTGTTTGATTCAACTTTTGTGAATGAGTAAATTTTGTTGTGCGGCAGGGTTTGAAGGACAGTGGCATTGGTTCTCAAGGGATTACTAACAGCATTAACATGATGACAAAGATAAAGAGTACTGTAATCAACTTGCCGTCTCCTTCATACACAATGGGATGATGCGCTTTGGAATGAGAAGGCAATACAATATATATAGATTGTACTATGGTCTATACATGTTATGTCTTGCCATATATGTGATGATAATTTTACTTTTCTAAGGTTATGGAACAATCTGAATTTTTGTTATGCTGCACTTGAACAATCTGAAAATTTTTAACTATTCATAATATATATTTCTTCTCCATGTGAATTTTGAATACATTTGTTAAATTCCAGCAAAAAGATAAAAAGTTTAAATGTTAAGTAGATTTTTTTCTTTGAGAATAAATTGTGATGTGTGAAGTTCATTTATGGAGCTTTAAGCTATATATATATATATATATATATATATATATATATATATATATATATATATAGATAGGTATCAGTTAAAAAAGAAGTTTATTGTTGGTGGTCAGAAAAAGATCCCTTTAGTAAAAGATTACCTCACCCGTGAAAAGAAAAACGTCCGCGCATGTAAAAATTTATGGAGTTGCTTAAAAATGTAAAATCACGAGTATAGAAAAGTTAGGGCGTGTTAAAATAATTTTATTTTTTATATAAAAATAAAAAAATAAAAATAAAAATATTTTTAATCTCATATATAAATTATTTTTAAGATTATATTTGGTGGTTTTATTAAAAGATTATTTTTAGTATAAAAAACTATTAATGTCTCTCTCTCTGCTCGAGAGAGGAGATAATAAAAATAAAAAATAAAAAAGACTAAAAGTCGTGTTTTATTTCTCTCTTATTTTATACTAAACCAAAAAATCGTTTTCATTTTTGTTTTTATTTTTATTGCGCCAAACACCGTTTGAAAACGATTTCATTTTTTCTTTCTCAAAGAATGTGAAAAATAAAAATAGAATCAATTCTAAACATGACCTTAATATATTTATTTTTTTCTCTTGGAGGAAATTATATGGCGTTTGGAACTCGTTCTAAAATTATTTTATTTTTTGTATGAAAATGAAAATGAAAATATTTTTAATCTCAGACAAAAAATATTTTTAAAAATTCATTTAGTAGTTTTATTAATAGATTATTTTTAATATAAAAAAACATATTAATGTCTCTCTCTTTGCTCAAGAGAGGAGAAAATAAAAATAAAAAAAATAATTAAAAATTATTTTTTATTTTTCTTTCATTTTACACTAAATTAAAAAATTATTATTTTTTTATTTTTTTTTTTTTATCGCGTCAAACACCGTTTTAATAATATTTTTATTTTTTATTTTTAAAAAAATATAAAAAATAAAAAATAAAAAGGGATCAATCAGTCGTTTTTTTTTTTTTTTTTCTCCTGAAAGGAGATGAAATTATAGTCTTGGTTAGCAAGCAATTGTAAATGTAAAAAAGGGGGAAAGTTTATAAGAAACGGGATAAATATGATCTTACCAAAATATCCTCCAAACAAAAGGAAAGCGGCAATTAAATCTAACGGTCCCAACAACCCCACGTGGGCCCCACGCCCTGCAAATCCAGAGGCGGATTCGAAACTCTTTGAACTACAATTCACATAGCCCGCGGAATCCGAGTTAATCTTCTTCGCTCGATTATCATTTATTGAAGAGCACAAAATTAAAATCAAATAAGTTTTCACACATTACAAAAGTAAAGAGAGAAAAAAGGGGCAAAGTATTTATTTATTTACTCAACGCATTTGTCATTTTTATATCCTTTTTCTGGGAAAATATTTCGAAAAAAACTCTCGCTCTTCTATCTATTCAACTCTCTCTCTCTCTCTCTCTCTCTCTCTCTAAAAAGAAACCCTAACTGTCTCCATCGTAAAAGAAATTCCATGCTTTCTCTGTAAATCCTCTTTCCGTCCACGATTCGTGGGTTTCTAGGGTTTCAATGGTCTGAATTTGGTCTCTGAGGCGTGAGATTTGGGAAGGATCTGTAATTGGAAGAAACGAAGCAGAGGAAGAATGGCGTCGTCGGATATAGAGCTCGAAGCACAGCTTACGGAATCTGGAAATAAGCTTGTGGAACCTTCGTCGTCCGTCGATGAACTTCTCCCTCTTCTCGACGTAAGCCTTCAAATTTTCTCGCGTTTTCTTCTCTTGTTCACGAACCGACGTGAAGTTTGCGTCCTAGGGTTTTGGTTTTTGTGGTTGCTTTTTCGGTATTGTCTCTTGCTAAGAATACATTTTCGGTTTGATTATCTGTTTATTTAGAGAAATGGGTTTGATTTACTTTGATATATAATAATTTGTGCAATCTTTTCCTAGTATTTGCACACTGTTAGCTTAACCTCGCTTTATTCTGTTCTTAGTTTTATAAATTTTTCGTCGGCTCAAGATCACTCATGGTTTATAGTTTGCACATATCATAGTTCGTCGATTAAAAGTCTTAAAAAGTTCTTTTAACGTGGTTATCTTTTTCACCTTTCTTTAATGCTTCTTTAGCTTCGGTAATTATGGGCGCTATTGGTAATGTTTTCAAAATAATTTTATTTTCAGTACAAAAGTGAAAGTAAAAATGGGATTATGAGATTATTTTGAGAATCATTCTGGACTGATTCTGCATTTGGTTAAGTTTTTAAGAGCTTGTTTTGAGTATAATAAAAAAAGTAAAATAAAAGAGTAAAATTGTGTTTATTATAATTATTAATTAATATATTATAACATTGTTGATAAGTAATAGAAAAGAAAAATAACTTTCAACCGTTTTTTAACTCTTTCGCAAAAACCATTATCATTGCCTTTTGTTTTTGTGTTCATTTTCAAAACATTTGCTAAACAAATACGGTTTGCTTGTGTCTCAAAAGACGTGCAAAAATGTTTTCAAAAACAATATAAAGCTAATTCTAAACGCACCCTATATTTTCTTTCGTTTTCCCACTCTTAGGCCTTGTTCACCCTTATTTTGACATTTTCTGAGAGCTTTTTACGTTTTTGATGTGACCTTTTTACTGTAGAAACCTAAAACTAAAAACTCGAATCGGTGAAGTGAACAAGGCCTTATTGTGTCTAGCAATGTGAGTTTTTAGTCCTAAATTTCAGCAAGTTATGCGTGTGCATGCGTGTTCTTCTGCATTTATTTTGTTTTTCAAGAATAACACGGATTATGAGCCATCTGACGTTTCTGAATCAGCTTATGTGACTAATTTTAGGTTTTGCTTTCAAACACACAAGGACGTATGAATAATTGAAGCATGCGTATGTGCATATTTACTGTTGGCATGACTAGTGAATAAATTCTGAAATCACTGCTTTTTTGCAATTTTGTTTAATTGCATTAGTTTTATTTCATATGGGTTTTGTAAAGGGAAGCCGTTTTGCACAGAATTCGGTGTTCTTAATGGGTTTGAACAGAGATGTGGAATAACTGAAACGAATATAGTGGAAGAATGGAGTTTATTTTATTTGGCGTTACAGTTTTCAAAGAAGGGATATGTCAATGCGCATGATAGGACAGTTTAAGTTCTTTTTATTCTTTGCAATTCTCTCCATTTTATAGGATTAAGGTCTCAAAAAGCGAGTGTAATTTCTTGCTGCCATTTCTTGCTGAAGAAGGAAGCTACTCTCCCCCTTTCTCATTTACTTTGAAGTGCATATTGCTCACCTCACCTCCGAACACCCTATAAAATTTCTGTCATTGTTGTGGTTTCTTTTTGTTTCCTATGGTTGATGGTTCATGCATTGCGAGGAAAGCGAATTATGAAGTTTCTCCTTAGAAAATGCAAAAGTAGACCTGTCAAAGATACATACTAAAGTTTCTCAAGTGTTCACTAGTCACATTTTGAGTTACCATTAAGGTGTCTATAGACTATATATGCGCATGAAGTGTGTTTTTGGTTTTCTTGGTTTTCAATGCCTTTTTATAATGTTATGCTTCTTTCGTTCTTGGTGATGTATAGAGAGTTGAGAGTTGTCTATCAAAGGTTGAACAGTCACCATCTAAATCAATGCAAGCTGCACTTTCTCCATCATTGAAAGCATTGGTTGCTGAGCAACTCTTAAGACATTCAGATGTTGATGTCAAGGTTGCAGTTGCATCTTGTATCAGTGAGATAACAAGAATAACTGCACCTGATGCTCCTTATGATGATGATCAGATGAAGGTACCAAGAATTTATTCAAATATATATTTTTTTCTTTGGAGATTCAAGTTATGGGCTGTTGGTTCCATCCCTGCAATTTAGATTCATTTCAATTATTGTTCATGCAGGAGGTCTTTCAGCTTATTGTATCATCTTTTGAAAATCTTTCTGACAAGTCAAGTCGATCATACATAAAGAGGACCTCAATTCTTGAAACTGTTGCAAAAGTCAGGTCTTGTGTGGTGATGCTAGATCTTGAATGCGATGCATTGATTCTGGAGATGTTCCAGCATTTTCTTAAGGCTATTAGGTACAGATCACACCATTCAATATTTATATATAAATATATGCAAATATATATTTTCCTGCTTTTCTTCCATGCTTTGTATACTTGTAATTGTAATTTTTCCTTGTCGAGTTAGTACGATGGGTAAATGGAACTTTTACCAAGTTAGCCTGTTTGTTTGCATTATCTTCAGTTGATTACCCATGACTTTGAGTTTGTCAATAATTCTTGTGAAGTAATACTATATTGTGGATAGAGGGAAGACCAAATATTTATCCATGCTGTGTTCTGCGACTTTTGATGCGTTTTAGACCCCTTCTTTGTTGCTTTCGTTATATTTGTTTATTCATATGTTTTCCTCCTAATTTATGTATTTGCTTTTAGTATTTTCATTTCCAGTCGAGGATCTAGAGCATAAAAATAAAATTCCAGATAAGAATTGTTTCTGCCTTCTTTTGCATATTTTTACTGATTTTTCCTGAAAACTCTTCAGGGATTATCACCCCGAGAACGTATTCACATCCATGGAGACAATAATGACCCTTGTTTTAGAAGAAAGTGAAGAAATTTCTGTGGAGTTACTCTCTCCCATACTGGCCAGTGTGAAAAATGACAATGAGGTCATTTATTGTTTGAGTTGCAGTTTTTACGTTCTTCCAATTTTTTAGTTATTAACCTGCCAATTTAACATATTTTCCCAGGAAGTTCTGCCTATTGCTCGGAGATTGGGGGAGAGAGTACTGGAGAGCTGTGCTACCAAGATTAAGCCTTACTTGGTACAGGCTGTAAAAACCTTGGACATTACGTTAGATGATTACAGTAAAGTCGTAGCTACTATCTGCCAAGATGCCGATGATAATGTTGAACAGAATGAAGTCCTTGTTTCCACTGAAAATGCGGTACTTTTCCCAATCGTTTCAAGATTAAGAAACAAAAATGAATTTTTTGTGTGTGAAGGAATGCATTACTTGAATGCTTTCCTACTCACAATCTCGTTCCTCACAATCTTTGGTGATAGTGACTTGTTCCTCACAATCTTGTTCAAGTTAGCATTCTCCAATGTGGTGCTAATTTTCTTTTTTCACAGCCATTTTGTTCTCATCATTTATCTTTCCTCCATGTTTTTGGCATTAGATGTTATTGTTGCATGTGGTTACATGATGCATGCTCTTATTTAGTTATGCTCTTACATTTTGGGCGCTTTTGGAACTCGTTCCAAAATGATTTTGTTTTTTGTATGAAAATGAAAATGAAAACGTTTTCAATCTCAAATATAAATTATTTTTGAAAATGCGTTTGGTAGTTTTATCAAGAGATTATTTTTAGTATAAAAAAATTAATTAATGTCTCTTATCTCTTTTATTTTCATTTCCGTTTTTTGTCTTTATTGCGCCAAACGCTGTTTTAGAAACTTTTTATTTTTTCTTTCTCGAAAAATGTGAAAAATAAAAACGGGATCAATTCCAAACACGGCCTTTGTGTTTCTGTCCGTGTTTTTTTCCTTCTCGTTCTATCCTCTTTTTTTTTTTTTTTTTTTAAAGCCAGGTTTCTGTCCGTGTTATGCTCACTCTGAATGCTAATGTTGGATGCATAATTTGTTTGTTTGTGATTTGATTATTGTGAGTTGCAACTCAATTGAACTTGCTTTTGTCAGGCTGGTGAGAGGAAGTCAGTAAAGCCATCCAATGACGAGGAAGCTCAGGCATGTCATCTTTCTACCTTTATTTATTTATTTATCTAACCCGGAATAGTTATCTATTCATTCAAGTACTTTATTTATTCATTTTCGACGCTATGTGTTATTTTAGATCTTCTAGAGTTTAAAATTGGTCAACTTCTGATATACACGGATACAAATATTTTTAATTCAGGAAGATAAAGAGATCGCCACGGAAGACACCTTGTTAGAAAAAGTTGATCCTTCAGTTAGATCTCCTCAGTCTGCTCTGAGTAATGGTATTGCACAGACAGGGGGAGATGACTCTTTGGCTGATTCGAGCTCCCTAAAGAATCAAGATGATGACCATCCTATTGAGAATTCGAAAGATTTGGATGCATCAAGCAAAGCTGAGCCGGAAACTACGAATACCGAGAAGGTAGTTGATTCGGATCAAAAGGCAGAGCAGACCACCAAGAACAGAGGAAAAAAATCTAGTTCATCATTGCAATCTACACCACCTTTGGAAAGTCCTCACGCTGATAATGAGAACGAAAAAGAGAAACTCTCTCACCAGGAAGGTCAAGGTGATGATTTGCCTGGTTCACCTCCCGAAGATCCATCTGCTGAGGTAGCTGAACCTTTAAAAGACGATAAAGGGTCTGATGATAAGGTTTCCTCACCTAAGGCATTGGAGAACGAATCTGCTGATGTTGCTTCCATGTCACCAAGTGAGAACCTTCCTGATGAAAGTCATTCAAAAAAATCTGTACAAAAGAAGAAAGATACTTCAGATAAAGAGGCTGCACCATCTGCAGATGACCTTTCGAAAAAGGTTGCTGATGTTACAAGTGATTCGGAGGTAAAACCGAATAGGCGTGCTGGGAAAAAAGTGCCAGCTGCTACTTCCAATGTGAATAAAGTTTCAACAGAGATTGATGCATCCGTAAAGGATAGTGAAACCACAAGTGATTCAGAGACAAAGCCGTTGAAGCAGTCAGTTAAGAAAATGGATAAAAGCAGTAAAAATGAACATGGATCCTCTGCAAAGAAGGTGGAGGATAAGAAAAAGCAGGGTCGGGGGAAAGCTGTCTCTGAGAAGAGTGTAACAAAAGCTTCTGCAAAAGATGATAGCAAGGTACATTATTTTTGCCCTTTAACGCTTAGTTTCTGTTGCCAAGATGTGTGTTGATATTAATTTATTTATTTACAATTGTAACAGTGATATTTTTTTGTTGTCATAAACTGTTTAGGACATAATTGCTTCACCAAAGTTGTCAGTGAAATCAACCAAAATTGAACATAGCTCTGAGGAGACCCCAAAGACTAATTCAAAGAGAAAACGTACTCCAAGTAAAGTAAAGGTATGTATTTTAACCTTTATGTTCAGGTTTGTCTTATAATCTGTACATCAGCATCGTGTATCGTACTTACATGCCTTTGGGAAAAGTAGTGCATTTGTAGCAGGTTGTTGTTGTTTTTGTTTTGTTTTTTTTTTTTAAGCAAAGATTTTGAATAGGCACGCTCGTATCTGGACTTTTGTGAATCAAAGTATTCGTTGGTTATATCTTATATCTCTTCCTACTTCTGCCTATTGTTTTCTTGTCGTGATTGGCTTGCCAGTGGTATGGTCAATTCATTTTATCTTGCGAATGCAAAACACGTAGTTGATTATGGAAATCTTCATCCGAATGTGTGTATATATATAGGGACGTATGTATACATTTAACTTTTCTATATTTGTTTTGTTTAAGGACACTTTTGTAATTTCCAAATCAATTTTCTACTTTTTAATTCTATTAGGAGTCTGGTGATAAAGACTTTGGTGAGAACATTGTTGGTTCAAAGGTTAAAGTTTGGTGGCCGAAGGATCACATGTAAGTACCGTCATTATTTCTGTGTTACTAATTTTGATAGAATTAATAAGGGTTTATTTTCTTAATTATTCTTTTCACTGTGATTGTACGTATTTTTAACTTTGATAGCATTAATTGACATGTTTCTTATATCTTTAGTTATTTTCTACTATGAGATTTTACATATTTCTACTTTTGATACCATCAATAAATATGATCATGTCATTGACTTTTTGTTTTATTTATTTTATTTTATTTTTATTTTTTAACTGTTTGAGTTTTTAGGAGTGAACAAAAGCATTCCTGCTATATATTTCTTACTTTTGAGTTGTTACTTCTTGTTCACGACTGTTCCTCTCCTCTCTCTTTTATCTGTGGAGGAAGATCATAAACTTCCTTTTACCAGTTCCCTAATAAAGTGGAATGGGGAAGGAGTGGTTGGACTAAAGGTCCTTCCTTTTATTTAAATGGGACTATTAGGCTGCTTCAGTTAGAAACGCAGCTCCTGTGCAGGAGAAAGCCTTGCTTCTATGTTTTCTCATGTTCTTTCTATAAATGTACAGGTTTTACGAAGGTGTCATCGAGTCTTTTGATCCAGTCAAGAAGAAGCATGACGTGAGAGATGTGGCTCTCTATATTTTAGTATTATCCTAGTTCGTATTGCATTGGATTAATTTTTTTTTTTCTACTTGACCATATAGGTTTGGTACAATGATGGTGATAAAGAAACACTGAATCTTAAAAGAGAAAAGTGGGAGTTTATTGGAGATGACTCTGGGTCAGATGAGGTAAGTGGCTGTTTGATTTGTATCTGCTAGTTGCAAACTTCACCATGGTGTTAGATTCATGCTGCCACACTTGTTTACAGGAAGAAGAAACTGGCCGATCAAGTCCAGATGCTTCTACTGAAACGTAAGTAACTTGCTATAATTATCAGCATTTCATTAGATTATTGTTATTGTTATTTTCTTCTTGTATATCCTTCCCAACAGACAGCCTATTATATATTGGTTAGCCTTTTGAATGCTTTGTTAGTTTCTTCTTCTAGACCTAATGGCCTGTTTGGTCATGGTTCAAGTCACTGATTTTGATTTTGAATTCAAATTTTGTGAGAGGACCCATTGGTGGGAACTTTTTGATTTAAATTTTTTGTGAGAGAGCAGAATCAGAATTAGAATCATGGGTTCAAGTCTTAGAACCAAACGAGCCCTAGGATACTACTAAATGTCACGGACAACATGTTCCCCCTTTTTTATTGGCAATGAAAATTCTCTAAAAGATTGTAATATTGTCATTTGTCATTGAGTACATGCTCTATAAATTCTGTAATCTAAAACATGCTTATGCTACAGCTCAAACATAATGTTAGAATCCCTTGATTCGGAAGGCAAAACTCTTGCTTTGGAACAGTTAGTTGAATTGTACTCTCTCATCCAATTTAGTCAAACTTGGAACGTGGAATTATGGTTTACGTATATTAACTTTTATACAGAGAGAGATGCACGGTCTAGGGTATTTTGTTTAATCCCTATACTTTTATGTTTTAATGTTCTAAGAGCTCTACCCCTTTATACTGGAAGCAAGGATCATTTATCTATGGATTTGAAAACTGGTCCAAGTTACTGTCTTTGAGGCTGACAATGTCTAGAGTAATATACAAAGTACAACCCGTTTTCCCCATTGCTCATCTCTGATCATAAGTTCTAAGGGCACGGCTGGCTTCCCCAGAGTTTGCCTCTTTTACGTAATTTTTATTTAGGCCTTGTTCGTTTCGCGGATTTGAGTTTTCAATTTGAGCGGAGATGTGACGTTTTTTGAGAGTTTTTAACTGTAGCAGAAAAAATTAGATGTGATATTTTCTGAGAATATTTAATTCTAGAAATCTAGAATTGAAAATTCGAATCGGTGAAATGAACAAGACCTTAATTAATTTTGAGCTTTAAATTCCTTTTTTTTTTTTTTTTTTTTGGAATAAAAGGAAATAACAGTTGTCCAGTATTTGAGGGGTAGGCTTACTAAAAGCTAAGAAAAAAAATATACGAACACGTGAAATTGCTATTGTTTTTTCTCAAGAGATGCAGCATGGTAATTGACATTCAATTTCTAATGTTGGTTTCTTTCATCAATATAACCAGGCCTCTGAAGAAGAAAGCAAAGACAAAATCTGATGAGCCGCCAACTAAACAAAAAAAGGTTGAAGCATCACCCAAAAAGTAAGTATATTTGTTACCCAAATTGAGTAGTATATCTCACCCTATTACCAAAATTTTATTTTATCCTATTTCTTTTATTATTGTTTTTTCTGAGAAAGTTCTAATGGTTCCAAGTATGATGTGTAGGACTGGAGGAGCTTCAGCCAGCAAATCGAAGGGCACAGCACAAAAATCTGGACAGGGTGGTAAATCCGATGGCAAATCCAAAGATGATTCGAAGTCTGTTGGCAAATCGAAGGATGTAAGTGGTGGCAAATCTAAAGACCAGACGCCAAGAAGTGGTAGTAGCAAATCAGCTACCATTACTTCAAAATCGTCCAGCAAGTCGAAGAATAATGATGCTCAGAAGTCTAAGACCACCAAATCCAAGGATGAAAGCAGCATGCCATCTACCAAGTCCAAGCAAGACACCCAGAAGGCTGGGTCCAAGCAAGACACCCCGAAGGCGGGGTCCAAGCAAGACACGTCGAAGGCTGGTTCTAAGCAAGACACCCCAAAGGCTGGGAAGTCGAAGTCAAGCACGCCAAAGGCTGCCTCGGTTTCCAAGGATAAACCCAACCAGACCAGTGGGAAGTCCAGTGCTAATGGTACTGGCAAGGTAAAGTCTGGTTCTTCAAAAGTTAAAGGGAATGAGGATGTAAAGGATGACTCTTCCGATTCAGAGAAAGTGGTCGAAACTACAAAAGGAAAGTCGCCAAATCCATCCAAGGGACAGGAAAGCGAGGTGAAGACAGGTAAGAAGCGACGGAGAGGTACAACAGGTTGAATTCAGCCTTCTGCCCATTTCCCCCAAGGGTTGTGTAGCGCTGCAATTCATAGTAGAAACACACATCGGTTACTTGTCATCATCAGCTTTGACATGGTTTCCAGGTTGTGGCTAGCGGTTGTTAATTTGACAGGTAGTCGTAAGTTTATATAGCGGTTTGTAGGGTTCAGGTGTTTTTTTTTTTTTTTTTTCCTTTTGCATTCATGTTTTTTTAGATGGAATTATTGTTGTTCAGGAGGAAAGAGTAGAATCCATTTGGGTTAGTTTTGTTGAACAGAATGGTTTTATAGATAATGTCATAGATCCGCAAACTTGGGGTCAGAATCAGACGGATCCGCTCAGATGAGATGATTACCGCCCTGCCCATGATGCATTTTCGAACAAGAATCACTAACCTTATTGAGGTGTTAACATTGAATGCCAACAACATTGGAGGTGTTTTAATGATTAGTATTTAATTGTTTAATAAATGGAGGTGTTCAGTGTTCAATGATTAGTGTTTGATTGTTTAATTGTTCAATAAATATGGAGGTATTCAAAGGCAACGACATCGGTTGCCATTGGAGAAGTCTTGCAGTTGCTCACGTTGGTAGTTAACAAATATGAATTAATTGCAGTTCTGTGAATGCTACTTGGGTTAATTTTACGCAAAAAAATGCGGAGCAGGTTGTAAGTTAACAGAAATGTTGCAAAAAAATTATGCTAAATTGTAAAATATTAGGCGGGGTGATTCTCATAGGATTCAAAAAGAAATCTACAACTAGAAAAGAGCTGTAAAAAATGCGCACATTATTGTTCAACTAGAATTAACTGCTGGATGGAGAAAATCGAATACAAGTTTCGGCTTTCATACTGAAATTCAGCATCTTTGGCGTGAGTTTTGAATTAATAACAATTTTACTGTTGGTTTTTGAATATGCCACCTTTGTGGAATGGAAAGTTTTAAAAGTTACTATATGAACATGAAAAATAGTATGGCTTCAGAACCTGATTTACAGTACGTAATTTCTTTTGGGAAAAAACAAGAAATACCTTCTCCTGTCATTCAAAGTCCAATTAGTGGGCGTGCAAAAGGCCTTCAACATATAAAGCCCATTTTCTTAATTATTCATTCTCTTTTTTCTAAAAGCTGACAGCAGCAGCAACAACAACTAGAAGGACAACAATATTGTGCTACGAACTCCTCTTTAATGTGACTAACAAATGAAAAAAATTGCATAACCTTTGTACGGCCATTCAGGACTCTTTCTCTCTCTGTCTGTTTTTTTTTTTTTTTTTTTTTTTTTTTTTTTTAATAGTGAGCTCCTCATTCTGAACTTCGTGTCCCTAATAACCCACCCAACCATTTGATTGAGCTATATATTAATGACAAGGTAAGGTTTGAACAATGTATTTTTGGATTTCATACTAACCTCCCAGCGAATCCATGATTAAAATTTAACAGTACTTCGCAGGTGGAGGAAACAAAACATCTAACGACCAAAATCTAACAGTTAGTTCCCTTCCCTCTAATTAATTTGTGCATCACACTTCTCCATATATCTTTATTTATTATTATTATTATTTTTTTTTTTATAGTCTATAGTTATACACTTGAATATTTTCAAATTTCAAAGCAATAAGCAGGGATAATGGAAACCCAAGACATTCTTTGCACTCTTTTTTTTCTCCCAACCACACCATCTCTCCATTAAAAAAAGAGCGTAGAAATTCACTAGTTGGACAAATATTTTGGCTTGAATATCTTCTTCTTCTTCTGAATCATGATATTATTGATGGCCGTTTTTATATTAGGCCTGGGTTCAGCCCAATGATTTCGTCCCGTGACGAGATTAGGCTCGATTTGTGGATCCAAATCACGCTCGGAAAACTCGTGTGACTAGGGTTTGGTGGGCCATGAGTAATCGAAAGTGCCCATTTATTTTTTAATATGATATGATTTTAAGTCTTGTTCAATCTAACCTGAAAATCCTTTGTTTGCCTTTTAGGAGTTTTAGAAACCCTTTTCTCAGCCTTTAAAGACTCAAAAGTCCAGAATTTAAGTTGTGGAACATTCCCCTCCGACGCCAAATGAGAAGTTTTTCTGCTCCGGAGCAACTTCCTCTAGAGTTGGCAATGATTCGTCTCCGTGACAATTGTTGCTTTGAAGGTGTCACTATGGACACCGCCACAAAGGCATCATCGCATATGCCACCATGGAGATACTTCTCATGCTCCAAAAAAACTCCTTTGTGATTGAAGATACCTCCTATGCTCCGAGAGACTCCCCTGTATCTGAAGGTTCTTTCCATGCTCTATGGAGATTGAATGTATTAGGTGCTCTAGCGACGACTGTTTATCCAAAATCGGAAGGCGGCGCTCTAAAGCTGGTTTGACGTGTGTTCAGGCCTTCGAGAATAGAAGTGTCTATAGAGTATTAGATTTAGTCAAACACTCCATGTTCTCCAAACCTGGGAAAGGTCTAATGTCAGTAAGAATTCCGAATTTTGTCTCCAAATACAACCATTTTTGGTCAATTTGTTTGTCAAAGAGGAAGTCACCTGATGCAAGTGCACCGGAGGGAAATGGTTCGTACAGACCTCTGGCAATGTGTGACTGTATGACTCCGGAGCAAGCACCCAAGACTCCCAAACCTTCTCCTATAAATATCCCTTAGCTTCTTCATTTTAGGAGACACATACATTATACTTGTAAGACCCTTTTTGACATACATTCTTTCTGAGAGATTACAACTTGAGTTCATCCCTCTAAGAGTTGTTCTTCAAACTTGTGCTCTTTGGGTTTGAAGTCCTTCATAGAAATTTCACTCAAAAGGTCTCAAAACACTTCGTTTGATCTATCCAAACTTGCCTTCAAGCTACATTTGAAGTTTATGTGGTTTCTCCGGAAGTCCGTAAATCCACCTCTGTGGCTGGACTCCGCCGTCCCGGAGCACATTTCCTGTAAACCATAAACATCATCTGCTAATGCATATTCTCGAAGGCTACTTGTGTTTGTTCTCCAAGCACTCCTTTGAAGCAGCCTCATATGCACTTTACAAGTCAGACAACCGCCCTGGAGGCACCCCGTAGTGGTCCTCAGAGCATCCTCCTTTGAAACAGTCTTATCCACTCTCCGAGTCAAATCTCCATCAACTGTTCAGTTACTCCTCCCACAGTACTTTGTCCGCGCGATCTTTATGACTGAGTTCAAGATCTTCCCATACGCATAGTCGAGAGTGCCTCAGCAACTTGGCAACAAAGTGGGTCCTAGAATTTGATTTCTTTGGCTTACTTTGGGCCTAACCGATCCATTTTTCTTCGTTGGAGGTCCTATCGTACAAAGCTCCTATATGAACACCGCCTATTTTGTCCGCGTCAGCATTGACATCACCAAATCCGGTACTTGCACGTATATACCTTGTACACGTCATACCCACCGAATCTACCAGACTCCAATGGATATTAATAGTTTTTGTCGATACATTTATTATTGACCCAAAAAAGAAAAACACATATATGTATAATTGATGCGTGTATATATATATATATATATATATATATATATGTTCCTTTTTAATAGGAACTGGGGAGTAGAACTTGATCACATCAAATATTAAAAATTTTGTGTGATTAGCAACTAAATTTAGCCTGCGTGCAATCTTCACTAATTGTGCAATTTCAGCGCGAGTTAGTAACTAAAAACTAGTTAGTCTTTACACTAATGTAAGTGAAATATATATATATATATATATATATATATATATAATATTAATGGGGAACTTTAAACTTAAAAACTCATAGTAGAAGTATTGGATTTAACTTGCAACAAAAATAAATGTGAACCTAAATCTACAAATAGGATACGTGTATTAAACTCAATTTGCACTGCATATAAATAATGTCTGTTTTTTTGTCATATTGCTTTGCTCTTTGACGAGTATGTATGGTCCATTATGTTTTCTGTTTTTCTATAAATTATAAGATTACACGTAATCTCATACAATGACCTCACACACACAAAAAGAAATAAACAAATAAGTAAATAACAAAAACTAATGATGTAGTTGTCCCTTTAAGAAAAATAATTGCTTGGAAGCTCAAACTTTTGTGATAATTGCTACAATCCCCACATGCAACATAGTCTTGTCCCCCACTTGGGTAGTTTAACGAATTCAGTGGCTTGCCCTATATATTTGTTGTTTTGTGGTGGTTGAATTAGAAAAACTCCAAGTCCCGTTGATTGATAAACACTTTCTCTCTTTTAATATTTTATTTATATTATACTATAATTAGGATACATTCTTAGATCATCATATCAGACTTACAACAATATGACAGTTAAAAAGGCAGTAAAAATGTTTTAACAGTTTAGAAGTGTGTCATATTAATCAAGTATTTTTCATACACTACAGAATCTCTCTTTTATTTTTTATTTTTTTTATTTTTTCTCTTCTTCCTTTTACTGATACTCTCTACCATATCTACTTGGCATTTATACTTTATACTCTCTCTTTCAATTGTGGGTCTTTTCGCCCAATATTTTACATTTGGTCAAATGTTACTGCAAAGTGCAATTTCATGTCATATAAGCATATCTTTAAAGGAGGGGCCCGAAAGAGTTGAAGATATGGTTCACCAAGCAAAAGTGACTTTCCTTTTGTCCTTTAGCCAAACCCATCGTGGCTAAGTATATCATTGTGGAATTCCTATCACTAGACTAATTTTCTCCACATTTAACCTGCAAAAATTATGCATCCAAGTCCTTGTTCTAAAACGAATTCCTGGCCTGTAATGATTATGTTGTTGTCAATTCTCGTTTTTGGAACATATATAGTTGACTTTAATGCTTGTTTTCAAAGTAACTTTTGTTGTAGCAACTGTTATTTTATTTTTTGTTAGATTAATTTTTTAATAATATGATCTGTAATTATAAATAATTTTATATCGTGTGTGTGTTGTATATTTTTAATGTGAGCACTTACTGACAAACTATTAGAAATCTAAATCAAGCTAATCTATGATCTCTTGTTTTCCATTTTATTTTCTCCTATTATTGTCATTTTTGGCTAGTGCCCATCCAATATCCACGAGCATGTATTAAGACAATATTTTCTTTATTGGCTACAATTATACTCTCTATGAGTGGGAGCTGAAAAAATAATCCTATAGATTGATTTTCGTTGATCTATTTCTTTCTCAACTATTTATGTTATTTGCCCACGATCTAAAGAATAAAATAATAATCTACGATACAATGAATGAGCTACATCGTTATGTGAATTCTACTGTACATGTCACCATATAAAGTAAACTACCAGATATATATCCGAAATGATTTCATTTCAGTTTTGAATATAATCGCTCACTTTTTTCTTATTCCCTTTAAATAAAACAAATTTACCTGAGCCATTCATATAAAAAAAGGTACAATCCTTTTCTTCATATTTATATGTTTTGAGAAAGGTCTAAAGACCAAAACTAAAGATAAGAATGATGTATGGGATCCAAAATATAATGCAGTTTTTCTTAGTATTAAAAGGAAAAAAAAAAAAAAAAAACTAAAAAACTATTGGAATGTAGCAAAAGTGGCAAGAAAAGGTAAAGTCTACCCACCAAGCACTAAATTTTGAGAAGATGCCCAGGTGCAAGGTACATAGCTCATGGCTCATTATTCATAAACAAAAGCATAATGTCAAAACCAATTTGATCTCTTTGACTTCAATGATTTTGTGATGGCATGGCATGTGTGGGCAACTGTTTTAGGAAAAAGCTAGCACCTGATGCATTGTCATCCATTAGGGAAAAGAGGGTTAATAAATTCCTCTTACTTTATTTCTCTTTATTTTATTAAAGTGATGTCAGCTACATAGACTGTAATATGAATTCAAATCGTCTGTTTAATTTTAATATTTTATATGAAAGATTTGAAAAATTATTCGATTGATTTTAATTAATTAAATAGTATGGCAAAATATAATTAATTAGACACCATTTAAAATATTAAAAATTGAACAGTTAATCTAAATATATACAATATAAATAATTGGCTAGATTGGTCTCTTGTTTCATGTACTACTATATCCATAAGAACGAAACGCTATAATTAAACAGGAAAGATTTCTTTTGGCAGAGAGATAGAGCAATTCATAATGGTAGGAGAGTCTCTCTTTCTCTTCATTTCAAACTTCTGGGAAAAAAGGTGGAAGATAGCTAATAGATCTTGAAGAATTCATTTTTTGCATCTATTTCATAATTTCAATCTTTTTTTATTATGAATAAAAATATATCTCATTTCTATTAAGGGATGAATTTCATAAACTTAGATCTCAATTCGATTTTAGTTCTCTATTTAATACTATTGCTATATATTTTTGTGTGTTTAATTCCTATTAGATTTGTAGCACCTAAGGACCAAATCTTGAAGTTTTTAATTTGAGTTAAGATGTGATTTTATGTAAGAGTTTTTCATTGTAATAGAAAAATTAGATATGATTTTTTGTGAGAGTTTTTAACTGTAGCAAAATTAAAATTAAAAATTGAAATTGATGAAATAAACGAGATCTTAGTTTAGGTGATCAAATTATCAACATCGACAATAATTCTTTATCAAATCAATAAAAAAAAAAACTATACTGGAGCAGGGTTTTTTTTATTTTTTATTTTTTATTTTTTGGTGGGTGTGGATCTTGATTTTCTCTCTTAAAGTTACATACCTGCCAATGAGAAAAAGTAGATAAAAAATTTTCTCCCGATAATTTAACTGTTTTGTTTAGTGTGATCGGTTTCTCACTTTCTTGTGATATTGGTGTTCTCGGTACGTCGGTATTTTTACGAGATCTACAATTATATACATATATATATATATATGTATATGTACACTTCGAATGCTTATAAGTGATTGCGAAACAAGTCTTTAGAAACACACGTCCCATTGGGATGCCTTATGCCTTGCCTCTGGTTTTGATTACAAATTTACAAACATATAAGCATAAAGCAAAGAATACATCTCTAGAATATATATATATATATATATATATATAAATATTCTTAAACTTAACCACCTTTTCCAACACTTAAGCTAGCCTAGACTATATAATTATATATCATCAAGAGTAGTAAGGATTGTTTTTCTTTCCTCCAATTCTTTGTGATGTTAATTAACTAGTCTTGAATGCTCATAATGTGATGCTAGTTTTGCTTCTGTAATTAATGTAAAAAATATAAATAATAATAATAATCAAAATTTGCTTTTATGCTTTCTAAAAAAATCAAGGACCGTTATTAAATAATATTGAATAAAGAAATAAGGGTTGATCTCATAAATAGTCCCTGAGGTTTAGTCTCAATTATCGCACAGTTTGTTCTTTAGGTTTTATTCTGTTTCAGTTCGGTCTTTTTGTTTGTTTGACATTAAATATTTAACGAAATCTATAGAAATTACGGAATAAAATTAGAAAGATATAAAGTTTAGAGACTAAAACAATACAAAAATAAAAATTTGATTTTCGATAAATAGACCTAAAATTTTAACTGTTTCTAATTTTAGTCTCTAATCTATATAAATTCTATCAAATTTTAATGCCTAGTTGATAGAATGACCGAAACTGAAATAAAATAAAACTTAAGAGATTATCTATGCGATGTTTACAAAGTCAGAGACTAAAATAGAATTGAGTATAAACGTCAAAAACTATTTATGGAATTAACTAGAAAAAAAAAAACCCGTTGGATAATTCACCGCAGAAAGCAGTGCGCCACGCTTGATAGGGACTTGATACCGACCAAGCAATGAACCTGTTTAGCTCATGATATTGCCACTTGATCATGAATTCTCAAATTAAATGGGAATAATTACTGTGTAATTATATAATACAAAATTAACATCACTATAATTATTATGTCATTTTTGTTATTTTTAAAATATTATTCGAAAATTTTGCAAAATTTTAACTCCACCATAATAATTTACCTCGTAGTGTAATTATTCTTCCTAGTATATATTTTACTCCTATAAAGCTATGTTACTGTATTTATATAAATCTTGGTGCATGCAAATGATGGAAAAGCAGACATATTGCTGTCTCGTTCATTAGGATATATATTATCGGGAAAAAAAAACTTTTTCTTGTAGCCGTATGCATATGGAACCTAGTCAAAGACAACTTCAAGTGTGTAAAAACTAAAGAAGCGATAAAAAGTTTTAAAGATAAGTTTTACATTATGCTCGTTGGTCTTCTTTCTTTTTTAAAGAAAGGTTTTATGCTCAAAACACACTGGCCCTTAAACTGAAATTTTTCAATGTACTGACAATTGTCACATGGGGCGGCCATTTCCCATCAGTCAAGATTCCTAGACAAAGTATCCCACACTTATATATGGAAAGAGCAATTCTATTTGTTTCCGTGGAGTTAAATTTCCACCCTCTCACAAGAGTGAGCCCAGGATCTATACAACAATATTTTTCTTATGGAAATAGAATACGGGGATAGAAGAGTAAGGGTGGCTGTTAGTGGGTCGTATTCCTGGCTGTTAGTGGGTCGTATTCGTGTCAACTCATTTATTAATCGTGTCAGAAAATATTAATTTTAAACACGGCGTGTTTATTAAACGTGTTAAAAATGTCAATCTAAATACGACTCATTTAGTAATCATGTTAATCGTGTCAACCCGTATAACCCGTTTAAATCAATATATTGAATAAATAACTAATATAATAATGACTTATTTAACACGGTCAAAATATGTTTAACATGTTTATTGGTCAATTTATTTTTTCCTTTAAGAAAAATAAATGAATTTTAGCTACAAATATTAAAATTCACATTATTTGTATTTAATATGTCATATAAACTTTCATGTTATATCACATATCATTAGATTGAAAATGACACATATAGTTAATCGTGTCAATTCGTATTAGAAGGTCAAATTTAACCCAACTCATTTATTAATCGTGTCAACCCTATTATGACCCAAACCCATTTATAGTAAACTCAAAGCTGCTAACTTCGTGCGGGTTTTGAGTTGTGTCATCGTGTTATTACCCAAATTGACAGTCCTATCGAAGAGAAGTGATAAAACAATGCTCGAGTACCAGTGACGTTCGATACCACACGCTCAAATATCATCATAGATATCACAAGCATTTTCCAAAACAATAAGAAGCCTTGCCTCTACGGCTGATGCATGTTATATAAGGGATTGCAAGTTTAGTGATTAATTAGTTTTAATTATCATTCAACCTTTACTAATCTTGAGCGTCACAGTGAAGGCTCTGGTGGCGGGTTTTTTCGCGTGGCTGGGGTTTTGGATTTTGGTGAGGCCGTTGTTTGGGGCCACCAGTTCTTCATTTATTTCCCTTGGGACCATTTGTTCGTCAATGACTCTTCGACTCTTGGGATGTGTGTGTGTGTGTGTGTAGATGGTTGTGTCAAATAAGGGTGATGTGCTTTCCACCTTTTAGGATTTGTGTTTTGATGTGTTATTTTTGTTTTAAGTTTGTAATAACGATGGTGGTCTCTCCACCTTCCGATTTTATTTGTGTCTCCCACCCGCTTGAGTTTGTTCTTGCTGGTGTTATGGATGATCTTTGGTTTATAGGTTTCTTAGTCTCAATTGATTGGAGGATTCCATCAATTGTAGAGGAGTTATTTAAATAGCCGTTTGTGTGCTCAATTAATGTTAGCGTACCTTTTTGATTTTCCGTCGTTGGAGCTTGGTGCACGCTTCATCACCTTAACTCCTTAAGTGTTTCATTAGCACTTATGGGTGGTACTGATCAGTGGTCGGGGTTAAGTTTTCCTGTATTGTAAGGTCATTCAAGTTAGCATTAGTATTTGTGTCTTTTTGATTTGGAATACATTTTACCTTAAAAAAAAAAAACAAAATCACCAACCCTAAATATGCGGTAATAAACGTAAGAATTTCTCATAATACTTCTAATTATATTAGGGTTATATGCGGCTTATAAAAAATCACATCCTTTTGTAAGATGCAAGAAATTGAAACAAATACTGTTTAGGTACAACAAATGCATGTACTGGTTTTCGTTTTAGGTAGAAATTGAACGTAAGAGAGAGAATTATACATAATATGGAATGTAAAAATGCTAATAGTATACCTTGCGGCGTAAGGTGATTTTCTTTCAGGGACGATTCCGTGGTATTGAATAATTATAAAATTTTACTTGTACAAGCTATAGAAGAATAGTTTTTTATTATTGAATAAACGAATACATAAATTAAGTTAATTTACCCGCATAGGAATATAATCGGTCACAGTCCTTTTTTTTTTTTTTTTTTTTTTTTTTTTTTTTTCCAGTAAAACTTAGGAGCAGAGATTCAAACTTGAGACCCCCAATATTACAGAGGTTAGTATGATTACAGTCGAAGCTATTTTTGACTAATAAAAAATTATTTGTTATTTATAGCACATTCATTAATAACTGATCGTGAAATATGTTCCTTATTTTCTTTAAAAAAAAAAAATCGTTAAAGCATATTCTTTATAGAACCATATGAGAGGTTCTAAAATTTCATGTCAAATTCCGCCACACATTTTCTTGTTGGAGAGTTTTGCAATGCAATAAATTTTTTCTTGAATTATTAGATACCTTTCTGATAGTCTCTATAAAAATGAATTGTTAATAGTCTTTTATTTTACCCTCGTTAAAAAACAAACACTAATTCATACACAATCTCTACTTTAAAAAATGCGGTATCAACAGATAATTAGTTTTATTAATAAATTCGTATTAAGCTCAAGAAAAAATAATATGTATGAGATTTCACAAACGAAAATCACTCGAAAATGTTCATTAAAATTCGAATCGCACACCTTCTAATGTTGATATATTAGGTAATGGTGTTGGATAATGTGTTGGGAAAAAAGAAAGACAATGTTAAGACAACCTAATTAATGACTAAAGAATTAGTTGTCCAGATAATAGGAAAACTGAACCCTAGGAAAAGGGATGGTCCACTTGTCAGCTTGTGGTGCCAAAAAATGTAAAGAGGAAATCCATTAATAGGATTTAGGGTTGAGTCACCTTGGAATTATGAGTGGTCCATGACCTTCCTAATGACATCTCACACCCTAATAAAGGTAAAAGTCATGACTCAAATTTTTAATGCTGCAAAAGAGAGGCAGAAATGTGGGACATTAGGGGCCTTTTACTCTTTAAGCGCGTGGTCTCTGCTTCCCATAAATCTCCTTCTTTTTCCAGACTATTGTTATTACTTTATCGATGATCTCCACAGAATTGTGACTTCCCTAGCTATATCATTTTCCGTTTTATTTTATTTATTCTTTATAGCTATATATACTTTATATTTATATATCAGCCTTAAAGGAGATGCCCTTTAAGCGTTATTTCCTGTGCCGGTTAGGTTTCCAATGAAAAATATTCTAAGTCTCATACTATATATATATATATATATATATATATATATATATATTTTTTTTTTTTTTTTTTTACCTACCGAACATTTAGAATTATTCTTTATTTGCTCCTTAAATTTTAAAAATTTACAATTTATACTTGAATTTTAAATTATTTTCACTTAACCCATTTTGTTATTATTTTTATTAAAATCATACGAAAAAAAAGAATTAAGTATGCTCATTTAGTTTTTATCTCTTTCTTTTTAACATAATTTTAAATAAAAAGATCACGTGACTGCGTTATTTTCTTTTTTTCTATATATTTTTAACAAAAATTGTAACATAAAGAGTTAAGTGGTAACAATTCAAAATCATGAACAAAATGAGAGTTTATAAAGTTTATAGACAAACTAAGAATGACTCTAAAATTCAGAAAGCATCTGTGATAATAATCTTACTTATTTTCTCATCATTTTGTGCCTGCGATTTTTTGATTGTTGAATTTTCTGATTTATATATATATATATATATATATATATATGAGGATGCGATTTTAATGATTACATAACTATAGAAATTGATAACATAACTTTCTTGTCGATTAGATATAGAAATTGTTCACATACTTGTTTTTAATATATATAAAAGAACACGACTTTCTTGTCCATGTTGCTATAGTATAGCCTGATTGAGAATGAGTGGGGTCATAACATACCTAAGTGCCTAAATCATAACAGATAAAGTTAGTGTAATATTTTAATACATATAGTAATAACAAAATAGAGGTTCTCACTCGTGTTCCTTCTTTGCAAATTTGAACATATGCCATACTTTAATGGTAGATTTGACAAATGTTATATACTTGATGCTAATTATCATCATAACATTATAAATTTAATCATCATAACATTATAAATTATTTTCAAATTAAAAGTTAAATTTTTACGAATCAAAAAGTTTACTTTTTAAGTTTCAAAGCTTTAATAAATATGGTTCAAAAAATAGATAAAACATTTAAAATAGTATTATGAATTGGAGTACAAATTAAAAATAGCACATTAAAAATGTTATTTTTACACTTTTTAATGTCAAATATAGCATTCACATTGAAGATGGTTAAATTATGTGATGAATAAACTATATATGTACGTTTTAATGACAACCGATGTATATATATGTATATATATATATAACAATATTAATATTTATCAGAAAAGCTATGCCAATTTTCAAGAGATTCCTCATTGTTTCCATTTTAGTTAATTGTATGTTAGCAGGAAAAAAAAAAAAGTTTGGTTATATATTCATATATATATATATATATATATATATATATATATAATCATGTGGGTCACAAGTAATAATCGCTTATTCTCAAAAAAAAAAAAAAAAAAAATAATCGCTTAAGCTTCCCTTTAATATATTGCCGATATATTTGCACGTGTTACACATTCCGAATTACATGCATGTTTGTTAATTAACAGATGATTTTAGCTGATTACCAGAAAAAAAAAAGATAATTTTAGCTATACAATCTTTGACTAATGGGGGATGACACTGGCGTTTATTTTGTAATCAATTGGTAACTAAACTTAGTCACATGTATATATGGTAGTTACGCAGATATATAGGGTTATTTACTGTGTTTATGTATTTAAGCTTATAAAAATATTTATCATGTATATATATATATATATATATTATCTTCTCAACATTGTAGGTACTTCAAATTTACGCTTTATCTTGGTCAACTATTAGTTGGACAAATGACTTTTCCCTTTAAATATTACATATGAATATATGATCAACTTTTAACTCTAATTCGCAATTAGTAAAGTCGTCGAAAATTAACAATTCACCGATGAAAAGTATAAATTTAACATGAAACTGAAATCAAATAATATATTGTTCAGGACATTGAGATTACGTTGTATATATATTTTTGATAAAGCTAAATGCAGGTATAAAATACTACATAACCCTACATTTCTATGTGCAACATTCAAGGCATTTTGTAAGAGGTGTATGTAGTTCAAAAGTAGATAAATTTCTCAGGGAGTTTTAGCATAATTGTCTCTAGAACTTGTTGTGATTTAATAAATTACCTCCTAAATTTTTAATTTTGACAATTAATCTCTCGAAGTTATAAATTTGTTGTAATGTGCCCCATTTTACTAAATTTGTTTTAATTTTTTATTAGATTTAAGGGATTAAAATTTGATAAATTGAAATATTTATATTATATTTGTATTGGGATGTTAATATTTTTCATTGAAGTGCTTTTCTGACACCACTTTAATATAATCTTCATCAAAATGGGGTTTATTGTAATAATTTTATAAGTTAAGAGGACAACTTGTCAAAATTAAAAGTTTGGGGGGGGGGGTGGTGATTTATAAGGAGTAAATGGACTAAAAACCCAATTTCTTATTATTCACTCATTATTTTGCGAGATCTTTTACAGGTCAACAGAAAAATAATTATAACTTATTGTTTGCATCATGAGAACTATATAGTTCTAGCAATTGCTTCCTAGCTATTATAAATAATATTAATGGTTTTTTTGTTTGTGGTCTTGTTTTTTCCCCTCTATCAAAATGTTTTAAGAAACATCTCATAATACACAAAGCCGACATAACACATCAATAATCAATTAACTATGATGGCTACATGTGGACAGTTCCAGTGCTTATGATCAATACTTAGACTTCCACCTATCTTCCGATCCAAACTTAATGGTTCAAACTTTCAAGTAGTCCTTATAAAGGGAAAAGAAAAAAAGAAAAAGAAAGAAGGAAGAAAGAAAGAAAGACATAATTTGAATTGAAAATAAATATGTGACTAAAACTCATGCCATGATTCCTAAAGCTAAGGTTGCCATATACTATGGGCCTATTTATCCGATTGTAAATGAAGATAATGAGAAAGTTAATGAGATTGAAAAGAAAAATAAAAAATAAAATGAATGACAATTATTTATTCTCTTTTTAGTTTTTACTTATGTGTTTGATGGTGTAATGAAAAATAATTTCTTTCTCTTTTTAAAGTTTTACTAAATTTAAGAATGATAATTAATTTTATATCCATGAAATTATGAATACATTCTTTTACATAATTACTTATCATTAAACTATAACATTTGAATTTATACATTTGAGTAAATTTGATTTTGCTTTTCTTTCATAGCAATCAATTATTACTAATTTTATAAGTAAACAAATTAATAAAAGAGAACAAGAATCACTTTTTATTTTCCTTTTTTCTTTGATGCGAAGTAAACACGCCTAAAGAAGTTAAATAAACATCAAATCTAACAAACTAATTGTAAGGTTAGATTGATTACCTTTGTCCTAAGAAGTGGATTTCAATTTGGTTTGTGATTTGTACATCTACCAAATTTCCATAAACTAAATCAAACGGAACCTAATTATACACAATTGTAAACATATATGCCACATATATAACTTTGATTGAGTATAGAGGTTATTTTTCACCTTCTCACACCATACTAATCAAAGTTGTAAATGAAGACTTCACCAATTAGAGAACTTTTTAGGTTTTTTGTTTTTAATTATCGAATCCGCTGGGTTGTAATAATATTAAATATACATATTACAACTATGGTTGATTATGAAGTCTCAACTAGACAGCCACAAGTCTTTACAAACCCGTAATGTGTGCCACCCTAAGCCAAGGCCAGTCTGTGGCCTGCCCGTGCCTGGGCTCGTGTCAAGCGTGCCTGTGTGCGCTAGGCATAACCAAAGTCATGTATATAAAACTCGAACCCTAACTAGGATGTTAATTCCTCAAAAAAAAAAAAAAAAAAAAAAAAAGGGGGGGGGGTTTGGGGAAGATGTCCAACTCTGAAAGAAAATCATACAAACTACAAATTTTCAATAGCCTAAGAAAAATTTCAAAAAAAAAAAAGAAAAAAGAATCCTATTATATGCATTTAAATATTTAATATTATAAGACATTTGTTTTTATTTGGTAAGTACGCTTCATTGGAAAACCGAAAAAAAGAAAAGCAAGAGAACACTCCTATCTAAGATGATAGTAGACAAAGATTAGACGAAAAAAGAAAAAAGAAAAAAGAAAAAAAAAAAAAAAAGAGAACACTCCTATCTAAGATGATAGTAGACAAAGATAAGATAGAAAAAAAAAAACCTGATTATAATTTATAAAGAAGAGTGCGTACTAAATATATTGGTTGCATCGCACTCGGTAATGCCCATCTTATTTCAATAATACTCCTTTTTTTTTTTTTTTTTTTTTTTTTTTTGAAAAGATCTGTTTCAAGAATATATAACACTTAAAAATATACGATTCTAAACTTATACCATTTATTCTTGATTAATACCTGTTTCTATCATAATTATTTCAAAGTGGTTGAGCTTATTATCAATCCTAGAATTTGGAACCACTCTCTTCTTCAACAACTCTTTTCTTACTGCCAGAGAACGAATTTTCAGTCATTCATTTGAGTGTTCGTCCGGTTTCTAATAGTCTTTGTTTGACACTACACAAAAGATGGAACCTATCAAGTTAATTCAACGCTTGTGAACAAACTTGATGGTGTTTTATCTGTCTATGAAGCTAAAGCTAAAGCTATCTCCATGCTTTTATGAGCTTTAGATGTTGGTATGAATCTTCAGTTTGTGGAATCTGATGCATTGACAATCATCTAAATTATGAAGCATTTTTCTTCTTTTTGTAATGAGTTTGGTTTGTTGTCGTAAGATGTATCTAGCTTATTATTTTTTTTTTTCCCGAGAGCTAATTTATGTTATGTGTCCAAGAAAGCTAATAGGGTTGCCCACACTTTGGCTACCTATGGTCTTAATATATATAGATGAGAGATAATTTGTTAGGAGAAAAATCCAACACTCATAGAAATTGTTATTGTAAGGATGAAAATATCGGTATTGGTGAAAATATCAATACTCTAAATTTAAAGAAATTTCAGAGATAATATAAATATCCGTAAAAATATGAAAAAAATATTATGAAAACTAGGAATGTTTATTTTAACACTTAATGTTTCTTTTTGATGTCTTAAAATATCATAAATATAAAAGATGCATAAATAATTATGTTTCTACAAAAACAATATACTAGGACTTCTACAATGTTAATTTTCTCACTGATATATTCCGATATTTACCGAAAATTTCTGGAAGTTTTGTGAAAATTTTCTGATATTTTCAAAATTCTCACTGAAATTTTAGAATTTTTAAGGTCCCAAAATGTCTTTTGGGTGTAAAAAGATTTCTCCCAAAATTTTTGATAAATTTTGGTAAGTAGCAGAGAAATTCTTTTGCACTCAAAAATATTTTGGGACCTTAGATTTACCAAAATTTTGATGGAAATTTTAGTAATATCAGAGAAATTTTCGTTTGATGCTTATTTTCATTAATTATAACAGTTTTTATTCTAAAAAACCCCTTTTAAATATTAATAAAAAATAAGAGTTAAAATTTCAAATTCATGTATTTTTAGGTGTATTTTTTTACTTTCCCGTCAATGAATGGTGAATATATTGATAGTGGTGCATTTGGTCCCCACCCACTGAGCCCTTGGTATCAATAAAAAATAAAATAAAATAACCTAAAAAAAAATTAAAAGGTGACTTTCTTTTTCTTGGGCAACATCATCTCCATTCCATGCTTCTTATAATGCAGCCCCTAAACAAATAGCCATTTAACATAACTAGGTTTCTTTCTATTGCATATTATAAACAGATCATATATTACTATTATTAGTATACTATTATTGTTATTTATCGAAATGTGGCTATTGGAGTCAACCTAGGATAATTGTTGTTGCACCTCTAAATAAAAATTGAGTTGTAAATTTTTTAAAGTAACTTCTAAGGTTAGTCATTTTCATGAACCGTCCTTGTCAATTGTGTAGGACAATAATTTTAATTTAAACGATCAATATTATTTTTTTTAATTTTATTTTCCAAAGTTCCTATGAGATATATTGACGTTGGGTATAGAAATTTAAAAGATTAATCTTTTAAAAGGCAATTTCATTCCTTATCGATAAACTATTCATGAACTGTAATTCCACCAATGAAAAATAAAAAAAATAAAAAAAGTAAAGAGAGCATCCAGTTGGACATTGAGAATGAATATGTTTCAAGTAGAGATCATTACTAATTAGCAATAATATTACTTTCGAATAATATTACATGTGAATATCTCTCTATATATATATATACGTTTTATTATGTTATTTCCCTCCGTTCCTTCCATGTTTCAAAATTGTATGGTTTTAGCTTTCCAAGGTGTAACATCACAGCGGCCCCCTCCAAAGTGAGATGTCCTATAAATATAAACACACTCACATATACTTTCTATATAAAAAGATAAATAATAAATAAGGTTAAGTAATAAGATATTAGAATCCTTTCGAACATAAAAAACAGAAATTAGAAATTTTCTAATAATAAAAAATAAGAAATATGTTTGAGGCCTATTTAATCGCCTAAAATACTATCTTGTGTCTTATTAATATGGCACGATTTTTTAAGTGTATATATATATATATATTTTTATAGGTATTTATCAAGCGTAAAAAATAAAAATTCAAATTCATACTTTTAAGAGTAAATTCTTTATTTTTATTTATTTATATAATATATATACAAGCACCAATTTCAACCGAACCAGAAAAAGAAAAAAAAAAACCCGGTAACTAATAGGTTCAATTCAAATAAACTTGAATAAAACATTCAAATAGAAGCGTGTGTCGAGTTCCGATCCTAGACGCCCAAATAGGAGCAATGACAAATATTGAGCACGCATTGATATAAAATATTTACAATCAATGAAAATGTTTAATTGACCGAAATTGAGAATCCTATAACACCAAACACTGCATATATATATATCTTACTGAAAAGTACAACCTAACACTAAAAAAATGAAAAAAAAAAAAAAAACCACCAGAAATATTTAGGTGTAAAAACAATCATCACAAACTAAAGCACAAAGAAAAACCTCACAAGTGGATAGCGTCATAAAGAAAATCATCACAATTAGGCGAAATAACAGTAGATCACAAGTGGCACGTGGTGATGCTAAAGCACAATATAGCGGCATGTGAACCTTACGTGCCATCAAAACCCGACACTACCACCAACATCACCCTATTTCCCTGACGATCAACACCTTAAAAGATTTCATCCTCCAGACGTGCTGAGAATGACATTGATTCAACATTACCCTATTTCCTTTTGGTAAATGGATCCAAAATTATGATTCTAGATCTTGATTCAGAATCAGTGTATGTTTATAGTGATTCTGAATCATGATTCAAAATCAGTATTTGGTTTGGATGATTTTAAATCATGATTCAGAATCTGATGTGATGCTTTAAACCAGAATCACTCATGATTCTAAAACCATCATCCTCTTGGTTCAAGGTGATTCAAACCCCTGATTTTGAATCATGGTTTCAGAATCATGATTTGAACCCAAAATCATGAATCATGGTTATGGTTCAAGAATCATGATTAGAATCACCATGATTTGAATCCTCGTACCAAACGAACCTTTTACCTTCTAAGCTTGGAGATCAAAATTTTAGGATTGAAAGCATGACGACTAGAAGTAGCACTGGATCTCCAACCATCCCTTTCTTTGGAAAACTCTTTCTTTCTTTCACATCTCTTTGGTTCTTGAAAGCATTAATGCTATTTAACTTGTTAAAATATGTAATTTCACATAATTTGAATAAACATTCAACGCTTTAAAATTGTGTCGTGGACAATATATCATTAAATCATGAACAATAATGATTGGGAAAGCATATATGTTTATAGAGATGTTGCGAAAAAATACACCTCAACACTCATGCAACATAAACATAAACTGAAACAAAAATAATAGAAAAATAGATAAGACAAAGATTTAACTATTTTGAAAAAATTTCTATGTCCACGGATGATGGAGAAAAATTCACTAACAGTTTTACAAATTACACACTCAATAAACTTTTTCACTTTCTTTCTCTACCCAAAACCCCTTACACCCTTTGTCTATCTCTCTCCTCACTTTTTCTCGCTCTTAAAAGTAGGCACTCTTTCTCTGAGCACACTTTTCTTTTAGCACACATAAAGCCTTATACAAAACACTTATTTATAGACTCTTAATAAGCCATAAAATAACTCTTGCTCAAAAAAAATAACTTACCTAAAAATACAAAATTGTTACTTTCTCAAAACTAATTTGAGTCACTTACCTAACAATCTTCACCTTGACTCAAATTCCCTCAACTCACACATTTGAGTATCCAATCTCAACACTTGTTATTGCATCTCTCATGGATGGGATGACAACGATGCTACTTCAACAAGAATAAATATGTGTCAAGTTCAAACTCTCATCAAACTTGACACGACAAACTGACTTCTTCTTCTTCAAAGCATCTTCATTGTTATAATAAATGCTACCTTTATCATCTTTAACTGTTATTATCTTGTTGCACTTTTTTACTCATGTGACTTCTTTAACAATAGAAGAATACTTTTTGTGACTTGGCTCCATCTTCATAGCTCCATTTACAACTATAGTCCCAATTAGTTTATACAAGTTTTTTACTTGTTCACCCTTCATGGCTACTAAATCACCTCTCTTTACTTGCATAAAACCACCATTCTCATAATACTCACAATCCAAAGTGTCTACAACTCCTAAAGAAATCAAACTTCTCCTTAGTTAAGGAATATGCCTAACATTTGTTAATGTTCTCACAATTCTATCAAACATCTTCACTTTCACAGTACATATTCCAATAACTTTAGCATTAGAATCATTAGTCATCAACAAAGTACCGGCATCACATGGCTTATAGGAATCAAACCACTCTTTATATGGGCACATATGAAACGAGTATTCAGAATCTACAATCCAAGAGTCAGAAATATTATCATCAGCAATAACAGAATACACATCATCTTCACTTTCATACCTGCCGCCAACAACATTTGTAGAATCTGAAGTCTTTTGGGTTTCTTGCTTTCTTCTTTCTTCTAGATGATTCGTCAGTTCTTCACAGTTTCTCCTAATATGTCACTTCTTATGACAATAGTAGCACTCAATATCCATTCTTTGACGAGATTAGGAACGCTCATCTCTTTTATCATAATATCTTCCTCATGACTTGCTCCTACCCCTATCTGAATCTGGCTTCACCATTCAAACTTGTTCAATATGAGACGTACTAGTAGTTTTTTGCATATTTACAGTCTCTAATAGAGTAGTTGACACCTTATCCACAGTCAACATCGGTTTTCTAACTAAAAGTGTTGTCACCAAATTCTCATATGATTTGGGAAGGGAGGCCAACAAAATTACCGCTTTATCTTCTTCATCAATTTTGACCCTACACTTAATAACTAAGTTATGTACTTATTAAAATTATGTATATGATCCTTAACATCACTTTCCTCATCTATCTTTAACTCGTACAATTGCTTCTTCAAATATAATATATTTGTTAGGGATTTCAACATATGAACTCTTTCTAATTTTTTCCATAATTCAAAAGGAGATGTCTCTTTCATAACACTATATTTCAGTTTAGAAGCCAAACTTAAACAAATAGTGTTTACCGCTCTCGCTTGCAATTCTTTCTAATCTTCATATTTTATCTTATTAGGCTTCTCTCCTTGTAGCGCTTTGTTTGATCCCTACTAAATCAAAACATCCTTCACCACACTCTGCCAGATGCTGAAATTACTCTTTCCATCAAAACGCTCAATCTGTTCAAACTTACTCGGACATCATCTTGGCTTTTTTTTTTTAATAATCTTCACCACAGCTCTGATACCAGTTGTTGGGGAAGAACACACCCCTACACCCACGCAACAGAAAAATAAACTGAAATAAAAAAAAAAAAAAAAAAATAGATAAGACAAAGATTTAAGTGGTTACGAAAAATTTTCTACGTCCACGGAAGAGAGAGAAAAATTAACTAACAGTTTTAAGAATTACACACTCAATAAATTTTCTCACTTTCTCTCTCTAGCCAAAACCCCTTACACCCTTTATCTATCTCTCTCATCACTTTTTCTCGCTCTTAAAAGGAGGCACTCTTTTTCTGCACTTTTCTCTGAGCACACTTTTCTTTTAGCACACATAAAGCCTTATACAAAACACTTATTTATAGACTCTTAATAAGCCATAAAATAACTCTTGCTCAAAAAAATAACTTACCTAAAAATACAAAATTGTTACTTTCTCAAAACTAATTTGAGTCACTTACCTAACAATCTTACCTTGACTCAAATTCTCTCAACTCACACATTTGAGTATTCAATCTTGACACTCGTTATTGCGTCTCTCATGGATGGGATGACGACGATGCTACTTCAACAAGAATAAATATGTGTCAACTTCAAACTCTTATCAAACTTGACATGACAAACTAACTTCTTCTTCTTCAGAGTATCTTCATTGTTATAATAAGTGTTGCCTTTATCATCTTTAACTGTTATTATCTTGTTGCACTTTTTTACTCCCGTAACTTCTTTAACAACAGAAGAATACTTTTCGTGACTTGGCTCCATCTTTATAGCTCCATTTACAATTGTAGTCCCAATCAGTTTATACAACTTTTTCACTTTTTCACCCTTCATGGCTACTAAATCACCTCTCTTTACTTGTATAAAATCACCATTCTCATAATACTCACAATCCGTGTCTAAAGCCCCTAAAGAAATCTAACTTCTCCTTAGTTGAGGAACATGCCTGTTGGGAATAGTGTCCTGAAAGCATGAGATGTAAAAGGATATTTATTATTTATTTAATAAAATAGTTTATTCATCATTTTATGTGCATATATTTATGAATATTTTATGAATATCAAATAAAATTCCTTGATTATTTATGTAACCTTAAACATGGTATATAAGTGTTATATACGAGAGGATAATGTTTAAGGATAATAATCAAAAGTAATTGTTCATAATGAATTTAATTAAAGTTCGAAATCTTTAATTAAAACATTATTAATACATGTCATTCCCATTTAGAATGGAACGGTGTTATCCGTGACCGTTTAATATGGCGAGATATTGAATGAGTCTATTTCGCATAATGAGATTATGTGGAACATGGACGCATACACAATATGAATTTCTAATAATTTCCGTTAAGCATAGAAATTCTAATTGAGTCTACCGATGGTCATATATAGAATGATCTTAATCCTGAGTTATTAACAAACTCCTATTTATGGATTTATGTCTTTTGATTTACTCGGTACGGATTCCGAAACCCTGAATCCTATTCCTTGTATTTTGGAGACATAATGAAGTAGGTAGCTGGGAATGTTATTATACGAGATGGAATCCATTCCTTCTTGAGAGAGAAGCAGATAAATAATTCTCTTGAGTGTTGATTCGGTATTTGGATTAGTAAGAGCACTCTGGTTCATGAATGTGTTTTATGAATCACTATCCATTAGAGAATCAATGGTACTCAAGGATAAAGCTGTAATTAGAGAGGTTAACGGATTCTACCTGACTCTAATTATGAATTATTTATGGAGGATCGATCTATATGCAATGACTATATCAAATGGACACTTCACAGTTTAGAAGTAATTAATGTCTATAATTCCGAGAGTGCAATTCCAAGTTTATAGTGGAGTAACTATTGAATTAATAGAATTAATTAATTAATTAAAGTGTTTAATTAATTATTAATTTTATTGGAGCTCAAAATTATAGGTCCATTAGTCCCCGCGTCGTCCTTGTAATTCTACCAGACACAAAGGGCAAAATGGGAATTTCAGAATTATGGAATTTTAAAATTAAATACTCGAAGAATAATTAATTGAGAATTAATTATTATTTAAATAATGAGATTATTTAAATTTGAATTTGAACATATTTAGATTTATCCATTTAAACTTATTTGATAAGTTGTTCAATTTAGAATTCAAATTAATTTAAGTTTGACTTAAATTCGAATTTGAATCTGAATTAAAATTGGACTATTGGATAATGGATAAAATATCTTCCTTCCCTATCTTATTTAGGCGCCACACACAGGGATAAAACCCTAGTGTGTGGCCGGCCACCTAAAGGATAAGGGGAAGGGATTTTTTGTTCCAAATTCAAAATTGGAGATAAGGATATGATCTTATTTTGAAGTTTGACTTCTACTCTTTAAATATGAGATAGATAGAAAATTGTGGGAACAATTTTTGAAACTCTTTTCAGCCCTAGTTTTCTAGTGTGGCCGAAATTCTCATATTAGGAAAAGAGTGAAAAATATTTTTCTCCAAAAATTCCACATCGTGCATGCGTTGGTGTTTGTGAAAATTTGAGTGTTTAAGAAACCGTTTTGTCTCACGTGTGCCCACACACACGTCTACGTGGAATCAAGGAATTGACGTGGAAGACTTTGGTGTTCTAAACACAAAGCTTGGAGCTAGGACTGTTCGTGGTCAAAGAAATTCAAGTTATCATCCGAGTCGGCTACAAGGTATTTTTCGGTTGAACCTTGAATGTATAAATTAATGAGATTGATTTATTCGTGCATAAATTAATATAATCTATAGAGTATCTCAAAAGTTTTATGAAAATTTTTGTTATACACGATCCGTCTTTCCGCTGCGTTTCCGCCGCCGAATTCGATTCGGCAACCAACAATGCCTAACTTTTGTCAATGTTCTCACAATTCCATCAAATATCTTCACTTTCACAGTACCTATTCCAACAGCTTTAGCATTATAATCATTAGTCATCAACAAAGTACCGGCATCACATGGCTTATAGGAATCAAACCACTCTTTATATGGGCACATATGAAATGAATATTCAGAATCTAAGATCTAAGAGTCAGAAATATTATCATCAGCAATAACAGAATGCACATCATCTTCACTTTCATACCTGTCGCCAACAACATTTGCAGAATCTGAAGTCTCTTTGGTTTCTTGCTTTCTTCTTTCTTCTAGATGATTCGTCAGTTCTTCACAATTTCTCCTAATAGGTCCCTTCTTATGACAGTAGTAGCACTCAATATCCTTTCTTGAACGGGATTGAGAACGATCATCTCTTTTATCATAATATCTTCCTCATGACTTGCTCTTACCCCTATATGAATCTGGCTTCACCATTCAAACTTGTTCAATATGAGACGTACTAGTAGTTTTTTGCATATTTACAGTCTCTAATAGAGTAGTTGACACCTTATCCACAGTCAACATCGGTTTTCTAACTAAAAGTGTTGTCACCAAAGTCTCATATGATTTGGGTAGGAAGGCCAACAAAATTACCACTTATCTTCTTCATCAATTTTGACCTCTACACTTAATAACTGAGTTATGTACTTATTAAAATTATTTATATGGTCCCTAACATCACTTTCCTCATCCATCTTTAACTCGTACAATTACTTCTTCAAATATAATCTATTTGTTAGGGATTTCAATATATAAACTCTTTCTAATTTTTTCTATAATTCAGAATGAGATGTCTCTTTCATAACACTATATTTCAATTTAGATGCCAAACTTAAACAAATAGTGTTTACCACTCTCACTTCCAATTCTTCCTAATCTTCATATTTTATCTTATTAGGTTTTTCTCCTTGTAGCGCTTTTATTGATCCTTATTGAATCAAAACATCTTTCACCGCACTCTGCTAGATGTTGAAATTACTCTTTCTATCAAAACGCTCAATCTGTTCAAACTTTATCCCGGACATCATCTTGGCTTTTTTTTAATAATCTTCACCACAGCTCTGATACAAGTTGTTGGGGAAGAACACATCCATGCACCCACGCAACAGAAAAATATATTGAAACAAAAATAACAGAAAAATAGATAAGGCAAAGATTTAAGTGGTTCGGAAAAATTTTCTACGTCCACGGAAGAGGAGGAAAAATTCACTAACAGTTTTAAGAATTATACACGCAATAAACTTTCTCACTTTCTTTCTCTACCCAAAACCCCCTATGCCCTTTGTCTATCTATCTCCTCACTTTCTCTCGCTCCTAAACGAAAGAACTATTTCTCTGAGCACACATAAAATCTTACACAAAATACTTATTTATAAACTTTTAATGAGCTATAAAATAACCCTCACTTATATAAATAACTTACGCAAAAATATAAAATTTTCACGTTCTGAAAATTAATTTAAGTCATTTACTTAACAAAAAATACAACAATGATGAATGTTGGGGTGATTTTACAATTATGCCCCGACATGTCATTGTGATTGGAGCCAGCATGGCGGTTGCAGGGATGTGGGAGATGTGATTGCATGTAGAAGGAAGTGAAGGGACAAACTCAAGGTGCATAACAAAAATAAAAAGGCAATTTATAAAGGTGAAGGGACAATCTCAAGGTGCACAACAAAAATAAAAGGGCAACTTATTTATTTTATTTAAGAGCTTTTCATAGGATCAGAAAAATAAATTGTTATAATTTTCTTATTTTCAATCATATTTAATGTATGATGAAGTATTTATTTTGTATACATATTTAATTTAAACTGATTATGCTAATAAGGAGACCTAACAATAAGAAAACTCTACGGGAGAAATTCCGATTTTATTTTTGCCACACAAAAAAAGAGTCTGTCTCCCTAAATGACGCAGTTCCATCAGCCCAATTTCCAAGACGACACCCACCACTAGAGACAACAACCACAAGCATACCATCTTTCCCCCCATCATTGCCATCGAACGGCAGGGGATGCCCCTTTGTCCATCAAGTCTAATCCCACGGCAATAAATCGATCACCACTAATCCAAAACATTTATCCACAACACGTACCCTCATCACAATCTCAGCCAACCAATCACATCACTCCAAAATTCTTTTCCTTTTTTATTTTTATTTCTTTTTTTTTAATTAATTAATGAAAAGCTTTGGTAATTTTTGTTTTTATTTTTTCCTCCCAAATGATCCTCCGAGAGAGAGAGAGTGATAACTCATGTAGATGATAAGAACGCCAAAGACAAAGCAAAGCCAAACCCCAAAAACCCAAAAACGAAAGCAACGCAAAACAAAAGAAAAAGGGCTGAAATTGAATTGAACTAGTCTCCTCTTTCTCTCTCTCCTTTGTTTCTCTCTCTTATTTAAGCTGATTTCTGACTATTTAACGCTGATTGATTGATCCCAATTCCAAGTTTCTTTATTTGGCCGTTCAGGCGGTGCATTTTTCCCGTGGTGGTCGTCGGTACTGTGGATTTTGCTCAGAAGGGTCTTTGCCACGTGTCACCGACAGCTAGACGTGTTTGTTTCGCTGCATGATATATATAATACTCTCAGAGGAACCAACAACCTGTGAACCCAAATAAGGGGGGGAGAGAGAGAGAGAGAGAGAGAGATTAAAGCTAGAGAGAGAGAGAGAGAGAGAGTTTTTTGTTTTTCCATATCTGGGTTTTCTTTTTCTTATCATGATATATGTACTGGTCTTTTGTCTTGTTTTGTTTTGTTTTGACCCAGCAAAGCAAACCCTAAATCGTCAGCTTCGACTTGGTTGATTGTTCTTTACTCAAAAAGAGTGTGGATCGTAGATTTTCACATACTTATGGCATATGGGTATTTCTCTCCTTTGTTTCAGATCTGATTTTTATCGTTAATTTTTGTTATTATTATTTTTTCCTCTTTTTTCTAGCCTTATCTTTACTCATTCTTTCTTGTTCTTCTTCTCTCTCGTTTCGTCTTCTTCTTGTTCTTCTTCTTCTTCTTCTTCTTCTTCTTCTTCTTTATCGATCGTTTATTTTGTGGGACATAGAAATTGACAGAAGAGAGTGAGCACACAGAGGACTTTAGCATAAGAGTATGCTATTGCTTTTGCGTGCTCGCTACTCTTTCTGTCAGTTTCCACTGCCGGAAATTTACTCCCTTTTTCATCGTCTTTGGTTCCGGCCTGCAATCTTTGTTCCATTAATCTTAAATATCTCTCTCTCTCTCTCTCTCTATATATATATATATATATATATATGTTTCTCTCTCTAAAATGTTATGAAATCGACCTATTTTGGCCTCTTGGAGCTTGAAGAAACGCTTGAAGATCAGAAGCTATTAGTCTAGTAAAATCGGTACTCTTACTTTTCTTCCATATCTCTTTTAGCTAGTCCTTTGGAATTTGGTAAGTGGGTTTTCTTTGTTTCCTTCTATTTTCGTGTTAGGTATAATTAACATTAATACGTATTATTGTAATTATTATCAATAAAACTACTGTCTAGCTAGCTTTAAAGCGTGACTTTTCATGGAGAGAAGAACGGTTACGTCTGATTACTGTGCGGAATTAGCGGCAAAAAACCGTAATATTATATATATATATATATATATATATATATATATATATACACACACAATATTAGCATGGGACCATTCACGTTATAATCGAGCTAGTACTAGTATAGCATGGTCCTCACTCTTCACTCGCTCGCCAAGAAATGTTATTACAATTTTTATTAATTTGTTTATTTTATATTCTTTTTCGTTGGTTCTTCTTTTGCAGTTTTCTTGTTATCATCGTCATGATCTTAATCATTCCTTAACGCATGCGATATATATGTTCAGGCAAGGATTTGTTGTCATTGGGCTTTGTTATCACCTGAATCTTGCCACGATCTGGTTGTTTCTTGTAGACTTGTGTTTGTCCTTGTGATGGTAAACGAGGTGGTATATTTTAATGTGATCCAAACCCTATATATACATACATATATATATATATATATGTGTGTGTGTGTGTGTGTGTGTGTTTTTTTATGTATCTATGTATATATTAATTATAATTCAAGTACAACAATTAAGGATATATTGTAGGGTTGCTTGTGAGGTGAATCCAAATGGTTTTTACTTCCACATCCCTAATATCGTTATCTTTAAATAGAAGTCTGATATTTGTACTTTTGTTATAAGTGAAGTACAAAAATTTTTCTTGAATTTGTTGTTATTTGATGTGATGTTTTAATTGGTGATGATGACTTGAGTAGTACCCTCTTGTTACTTGTTAGTACCTAGTGTACTAATATTTGGGCGATTCAGAAAATTGGTACTTTTGTTTGAGCTTCTTTTTTGTAGGAACATGTATGTTTGACTTTTTAGGAACTTAGCGAGGGAGAGTTTATTGGCAAACAGCTTTTTGGATGTCAGCAGCCACATGCACATCTTGACAAGTGATCTATATATATGACGTAGGTATTCTATTTATTTTATGGAATTAATTTAAGAGATATTATCATATGCCACCAAGCTCGCTATTTGTTTTTCCTTAATTATAAGACATCCATGATCTTAACAATTACTTCATTTGCAATCTAATCTAGTTTACATATTATTTAACCACCTATGATCATGTAAATATATTGTTTTGGCTTGTTAAGTTGAAGGGGTTTCTTCTATATGGGAGGGAAAGTTATCACCAACAATTTAGTTTGGCACTAGTTTGTTGTTTAAAATTTAAAACTCTTTGTTTTACTTCGCAGATGGTAACAATCTATGGATTGTTCAGATTTTTTTAACATATAATTTCATGTTAGAGTTTTAAAGATACACCGTAAACTCTTTTTTTTTTTCTTTTTTTTGGAACTTAAGGATCTGGGACTCGAACTCGACCACTTGTGATGGAGAGTTAGGTGCATAATTACCTTTTAGACTATGCCCGAAACCACATATGGCATTAAATTAATACTCTGGTGATCAATTATTTTGTGTGGAACTTAATTAGATGTTGGTAAAGATTACAAAGGATTGTGTGGTTTGAGTTATGTTTATTTAGTTTCAAATTCAATATAGTTAGTAAGGTGTATGTTGGTGAGCATAAGTGTTTTTATTGAATGAATATAGAATATATTAAATCTTAGATAAATTGCTTAGCAATAAATTCCTACATGATGGATCCAAGAAGTCTTTTTATTTTTATTTTGGTGTGTTTTTAAGTTAAGATGACGCCTAATTTCAATATCTATCTACAGGATGTACTCGATTACAATTTCTTCTGTTACATAATGGAACGGGCGTTCTTCCTTTTCTTTCTTCTCTTTATTTAGTTGTGTGTGCGTATATCTACATTTTGCTAATCACAGAAGTTAGGTGTTGTGCACTTAGATTCATGAATGCCGCATGCAATGAGTATTAGCTGTTGTCTTCAATTTTTCCCATCCAAGGAATTAGTTTTATGAATTCTTAAAGTAATATATTTTTGAAATTGGTTAGATGAACTGCTGGTTGTGAAATTAATTTAAGGAAAAGAGTTGCATATGATGTTAACTATTCCACATCCTATGACAATTTAATGTGAATATACAGACAATTGAAGACACAAAATATCATGCTTGCCCAACATGGTAATGTTTTTTATTATGCTTATCTTTCTTTGAAGAGAACATAAAAATGATGCTGAAGATTAATTTTCTGGTTAACTTTTCCTTTTATGGAAATTCTATCCTTATGATTGCCCGATTGGTAGTACATGAGTTGAAGGCTTCATTCAGCTCGTATGAAACTAATTTGGACTAGCAAAAGTTTTCAAAAAATGACTTATAAAATTCTTGATTTAGTTGCAGTCCAAGTAATTAGATTTTAGAATTTTATTTGAATGTGGTAGCACGAGGCTTTCTATTGTGGGATGAAACTGGAGGAAGAGCTCAGTTGTAATGGCGGGAATGCTATTTGATTTTGTGATTAATTATTCCAGAACAAAAGCTTTAGGTAAATAATTAAACTAGATATGTAATTTAAGTATGATTTTGTTAGAACTATTGCTGGCTCCAGTTAGTGATTGTGTTATGATGGCAGCTTATTTTAAAGGAAACATGGATCGTCGTCTTGTACCTGAAATTTAAGCTTCTACGAGAAATTTTAGATGACATATTGCTTTTGCTTACATTAAGTGCTTGCGAACAAAGATAGCAGTGACCAAATGATTACTGAAACTGTCTTACTATAGCTAGCTTTTGTACTAAATGAGATTGGATACTACATCAACCAAGCAGATAATAGCATTTTGATTTTCATACAACAAAATTGATGACATGCACAGAGGATTATAAGATAATTAATCGGAAGTTTACCTTAAAATGTGTCTTAAGATTTTGGTTCCAGTTGATCAATTTATCATTGGAGTCGGGAAATAAATGGAGATCTACTTTAGAATTCTTTGGAGTTCATAGTACTTGGCGTTCATATAAATGTTGAGAGAGGAATATAATAATGTTTTCTGGGAAATTTTTCTTTTCAATTTGTGTTGAGTTGAAAATGGACAGGACATGATTTTACAAGGGTGTTCTAGTACCTAGTATGAGTCTTGGGGAATGTAATTTTATCACGAAATTTCCTTTTTGTACTTGTTTTTAAGTTAGACTTGTGTGAAAATGTAATGTAGATTGCTCTATTTTGTAAATCATTGTATGGGGTTGATGGACTTCTAACTACTCTGCCGGTCCTGTAAATCTTAACATGCTATTGTCTTCTTAACCTTCAATTATGCTTTTGTTTATGGACTTTCACGTACTAGAGTTTGATATCGAAATACTGGATTGTTTCACACCAGTGTTTCCAGGAGTACTATGGCTTCATGTCGACAAAGATGAGGAATTTGACTTTAACGTACCTGTTTTCCTAGGTTTTCCGTAACGTGTATACATACAAATATATATACATTTGTGTATTATCTACTTATGTTCTCATGGTGTTATATAAGGACCAAATGCTTTTATTCATTTATTTATTTATCTATTTGTTTATTTATTTGTTGAGTGAATTGTTTAGACCTCTACAACAGTTTGATATTTGCATTGGCTTATTAGTATTTCAGGACCATGGCTTCAAGTTTGTGCATCTTAGAGAAGACCTTACTATTTTGCATAGTGGATGTGGTATATGAACTCATTCTGCAAGCGAGGGCACAGTTTCCTGACTCTTTCTAGTCTTCCTTCTACTTGGGGATTGATCTATGCTAGGTTTAAAATGAGCTAATTAAGTGAAGTAATCCTACTTTCATTTGAAACTAAGTTAATAACTTTCGATGTCTCCAAGTGAAAAAGGGTTCATGAGAATTAGGGAATCGTCCTTGGTGGCTTAGAATTATTTAAACAGAATATATGGAATTTAAAATCTCTTGATTTCTGGTACATTTGTAGTAGGAAAATGATATATATCTATGTACTGAGTAATGAATTACTAAACGTTGGACATAAATAGCTCTTTCACTTCATTGTCTGCAGTATATGGGGGTAGTGATTTCATTTCTTGGAGTGAATTTATCTTTTTCTTCTCTGTTCATGAATCAGATTATAGACATTTGTGTGGAGAAATATTCTAGGGCGCATAAATGACAATATCACGTTGGTTATTATTTATAAAAATCTTATTAGTTGATCTGATGAAAAATTTAAGGGTTTAATAAAGAACAAAAATATTGAGAAGTAGACATTCTAGTTAGCTCCAGGTTACTAATATTTACATGAAGAACAATGTAGTGTAGAAAAGATGTTGCTTTCTGTGGTCTATGGTTTTTGCTGTAAGTTTTGTTTCTGATCCCATTTTGTGAATAGGGGCTTGTTTAAGAACCATGGAAGTGTTGCTGCTACCTAAAGAAGATCTCAGCGGCAAAAAAGTTTATTCCTCAATCTATTTTTGGCAGAAAATAGCTGTATCCTCTGTTGTCATCTCATCCTACATGTCTCAGGTTCTCACCATGGAATTGTTAAAAATCATTCCTAGCAAAATAATAATAATAATAATAATAATAATAATAATAATAATAATAATAATAATAATAATAATAATAATAATAATAATAATAATAAATAAATAAATAAATAAATAAATAAATAAAAGATGGTTGTTTTTTCTCCACATTATTAATGTGTACTCCTTGCTACTAGCTTATGAAATTTAAGTATTTAGGAATTGGGATTTATAATATCTTTTAAGAACTATAAATTGCAGAATTGATTTGTGACGCGTAATTCTTGGAGCTAGCCTAACGACTCTATTTGTTATGCTTATGAAGTTTAAGTATTTAGGAATTGGAATTTAAGTATCAAGTATTTAGGAAATGGAATTGATAATATCAGAATTGATAGTATCTAACTTTTCTCCATATAATTAATCTGATCTGTCCTTGTTGCTACTAGCTTATGAAATTTAAGTATTTAGGAATTGGAATTGATATAATATCATTTAAGAACTATAAATCGTAGGATTGATTTGTGACATGTTATTCTTGGGGTTAGCCTCATGACTCTATTTGTGATGCTCCTGCAAATTATTTCTCTTATTTGATTTCCTGATTTTTTTTTTTTTTTTTTTTTTTTTTTTTTTTTTTTTTTGTAGTTAGGGTTTATCATGACCAAAATCTCAAAGAAAACAATGCTGCTGATGAATACAGGTCCTAGCCTAACGAGGCTACACAACTCTTCCTCTCATTTCACTGGGCGATCCTTCTTTTTATGTAATGAAGACAATATATAATAGTTAGTACTCCTCAAAGTCCACTTGAAGTATTGAGACTGGATTTTTTTTTATTTTTTTTTTTTTTTTTGCTTTTGCTAATCTAAAAGGGAGTTCATAATTGGTGACATCCCACCGCCCGTGGCAGTAGTCTATAGAAGGAATTCCAGGGGTCCACAAATGGAAAAGAATGGACCTGGGAGAAGTTTCATTCACACCACCATGAGGTTGCCACTGCACAACGCATTGAACCTGGGCGCATCTTGATTGGAGAAAAAAGGAAATACATTTATTTTTATTTGCTTGGTGGTAAGACTAAGTAGTTTATTGATATAGCTTTAGCTATCAGCTTGTTACCAACGGAAAATGCAGTTTTAAGAGTAGAAACTATTAGGGAAACTTTTTCGACTTCAAGTTTTTTGGTGTCAAGTGTATATGCTGATGAGAACAACTCATTATGGGGCTTACTTTGAAGAGTATGTCTCTATTTATATTTCGACAGTTAAAGTAGAATGACCAATATAGTTGATCTTTCTGAACTGAATTTTGAATTGAATTCTGGAGACAAAAGGAAAAATAGGTTGATGTCCCCTTATATTTGCTGCAGGCAAAAGTACACACACTCGTTTCGCTGGTTGCAGTAGACTTGGTACTATAATTTTTCAAAGTATCAAAGCGTCTTTACTCGATGGAACAAGACGCAAAGAAGAATCAACATGCGTGAAGTGCTCTATGTAATTGCGCAACTGTTTTTAACTTTGTTGCTATGGTTTAGTATTTAGTACCGCTAGATGTTTATTTTCTATATTTCCCACCTAGAAAATAAGTTTAGAATGACCAACGAAAATTAGGTGAAAGTGCCAACTTGGTTTTGTTTTTGCTTTTTCTGTTTTTTTTTTTTTTTTTTTGGCTCTCTAATTTGGTAATGGCAAGTACACCGGAAGACGTCAATGGAACTCGGTCATCCGTACTGGCAAATGTACTCGGAATCTATCCGTGTTGCATGATTTGGAATGAATTTATGAAGGCTTTATTATCAATTTGTGCTGTCAAATGTACTCGTGTACTTGCCATTAAATGATGAGATGTGCACGGCTTAACAGATCAAGAGCCAGGGGGGAATATCGAGGGCACGCTCGCCGATGTAATGCACCCTCGAAACTATAACAGTGAAACCAAAATCAATTAAGCAACTTTTTATGTCAATTCTTAAAGTGCTTTTCTTAAATTAAAAATAAAATAAAATAAAAATCAACTGGCGTCTCTCTCGCACAAGTTATTATTTAAGCCGTCTCGTTCATTAATTTAAATGGTTAATAAAAAAATTAAATATGATTATTTTTTTAAAATTTTTTATTATAATAAATTTTAAATTTTAAATTTGAATTCGTAAAATTAATAGTGTTGGTGTTTTAGTTGTTGTGTTTGTATTTACTTTTTCACGCTATAATTACAATATTTTCACTTTTAATTTATTTAATAATTAAAACTTTTTATTAGGGTAGTAATATGAGTCACGATACGACAATACGTCTTAAAATAATACGAATTTCACAAATTAGATTGAGAAAAAAGAAATTCGGGTCAGAATAATCAATTTGAAATTGACACAAAAAACTACGAAGTCAATTTCGGGTTGGACCCGCCTAATCCGAACACGACACAAAACTCGTATAAAATTAAATAAATACATATATTTTTTAATACATATTTTTTTTTTTTTTATTATGAACTTGTGATTTCATGATAGTTATACTCAAAATCTTATACTATTATTTGCTTAATTTCAATAGATGTTATTGTATTTTAGTGTGTTATGAATTTTAAGTTATTTCTAATATATAAAAATTTAAATAAAAGTATACAATTTGTGTAAATTTCGAGTTCACGGGTCATTTTTATATCGTGTTGTGTCAAACCGTAAAGTGATCGTGTCGTATTCGTGTTACGGTTTTTAAAAAATTTCGTGTCACGAATCATGTTCGGGTTAACTAAATTAAAAAAAAAAAAACAATCAAAATAGAATATAAACACAAACAAATTACTACCCCTACTTTTCATTTTTTTTCAACTGAACAAGTCATTTTTGTACTTTTAATTTTGTCAAATACAATATTGACATTTGCATTTATATATGCAATAATTGTCGTAGGAAAAAGTCGATCGTTAGTCGTCACATTACTTATCTGTTAAAAAAATATCTTGTGATAACATATTTCTGTTGATAAATAAATAAATACATCAAACAAGAGTCCAAAATTGATATCCTACGAATTTCTTGTGACATAGCCCTAGATGCCGTGAGGATAGAGGAAATTGGGGCATAGTTTGATTTATAATTATCTATTTTCATTATCATAAAAAAAAAAATTCCTACACCGCCAAAAGGCATCTATGCTTCCAGCTAAAAATATTGTTAAGATTGATGCAATTAACAATAAAAAGCGTATAAAAATGACAATTTTACACAGCGCTCTGCAGCCAGCCTTCTCTCTCTCTCTCTCTCTCTCTCTCTCTCTCTCTCTCTCTTCAAGTATTTTGGTGATTGGTGATGTCAGAAAAAACTACTTCGATAGAACCCCAGCTGCAAATAAAAGATTCCTCCGAGAAAACTGCAGCATAAAATTCAAATTTTAAATTTTGTGAGAAAAAAATATTAGTAAAATATTTTAAATTTAAATTTAAATTTTTTAAGAGAAAAAATACTGTTTGAACTGATACCAGGGTCATTTGAACACTCAAACCAAACATGTACTAAGCTCTTTTGAAGGTACTTACTCGCAAACTATAGACGGGAGTGGACTTCGTCGGTAGAGTTTTTAATGACCTGAGTCTACTTGTATTTCCGCTTTTGCTGATCAAGGTATACATCCTCAGTAAGTCTTTATTAAGCAGAAAATTTTCCAGAAAATAAACTTTATGAAATAACTTACTTGTCTTCGGTCCTTGACACTTTCGTACTTGAAGTTACATCCCATAATTTTACGGTGCAATCAGCAGACCCAGAAGCAAGAAGCGAGCCTTCACAACTGCCATTTAAATAAATAAATAAAAATCATGCAAACAACTTGATGTATTATTTATTATTCTATATTACATTGCAAGATATGGTTATTGAGGGTACGGAAACATCATCAACCTGAAAGCAAGCGTCCAGACCGATGAGGTGTGTCCCATCAAAGGTGTAACACATCGGCCGCTCGAAAGATCCCACATCATGATTGCACCATCTTCATCACCAGAAGCCATGTAGCGACCGTCTGGCGACATCGCCAAAGACAGAATCATACTCCTGTGACCAATGAATATTCTGACACACTCCCCACTCTGGACATCCCACAATCGAACTGTTTTGTCGCTGGAACCAGTGGCAATGTAGTTGCAGTTGGCATGCCATTGGACACACTGTTACGATGAAAGCAGAATTGAAACATAGATAACATAGATACTAATTGAGATGCTGTATTTTGAGATGCCGCATACAGCACATGAAGAAAATAATAATAAAGACTTCAATTTGCAATCCTATTTAACATATGGAACTCTAAAGAGGTATACTTTTCAAGACAAATATAATAAAGAAAGACTAACATCAACATCGGATAAATGCCCTGCTAATATTCGTAGAGGCTGGATTCTGTCCATAGACCAAATTCGTGCTGTACGGTCATGTGATGCACTGGCAAAATAGTGTCCTACAGGACTATACTGCACCAAGAAATCATAACAATGAATGTGAAAATGTTAGAAGACATGGAAACCATAATTAATCAAGCCTGAAAGACGCCTAAGTAACATATGTGAAAGGGATAGAGCAGAAAGCTATAGTAACGAGCATCTCAAATCCCCTGAACTCGGACATTAAGAATTGAAGTTCCAAAGATGCTTTAACACCAACAAAATGAAGAATCAACAATAGAGATATAATACAAACTACTCATGAACAAAGCGCCTCATGAGACGAAATGAACATATTTGGACAACGAGATAACTACAACCCTTAAAGTTGTCAAGAGCAAGTATCTAATGCAAAAAGAGGATCAAATCGACAACATCGACTGTAAGACTAGGCAGATATAAACAACCTTCAGTTCAGATGACTTAAAGAGGCATACCTGAACATCCCATACAGGGTAATTATGACCCTTATAGCAAACAAGATTTGCATTTAATTTAGTGCTCCATAACCGAACTGCAAGCAAGCAATTTAATTCTTTCATAAAGCAGTTAATGAAAATTATAGAATGAACAGGACGTAGGGTTGGGCAGAGAGAGAGTGTTGAAAAAAATAGATAAAACATACTTGTTGAATCCGCTGAAGAGGAAAGAATAAAATCGCCTAAAGGACTAAAAGTAGCTGAAAAAACCGGTCCTGAATGACCCTGAAACAGCGTATAGGATTTTTTTCCTCCAGATGTACCAAATTCATTTGGGGTTGTCTCACTGTCACCCTGCAGAACAGCTGAGGCCACAACTATTTTACATTAAATCAGGCTTTGACAAGAATATCTACCACAAGGAAACCCACACACTACAAAGGGATATTATCATGCGTAACTAGCTTTGGTCCCCATGACACTCAACTATTCAATATCACACTAATAGTTTGCAATTATGTTCAGAGAAATGGAAGAAACTGCTTTTCCATGTTTTTGAAGCATAAATGTATGCCTACATATCCCTAGACTAAATTCCAAAATAAAGATACTTTTTTTCCCTACCTGTTATAGCAGACATACAACCAATAAAAAATTAAACAACACATTTCCCAGAAGCACACAGGAAGAAAATGTAGGACTTACAGTCAACAGATTGTTGCCCCAGCTTTGCCATATCCCAAACCTATGCAGAAAATTGTTCCAGGATTAGAAAATATTAAGAATAATAAGACACGTGGAAAAGGGAAAATCGTGAAAGTATTTAAAAACCTTCAATGATGAATCAGAAAATCCAGCAGCAACCAACGATCCGTCACTGGATATAGATGAACAGTTTAATCTAGAAAAAGAAAAAGATGGCAATAAGCAATAGAGGGGGGAAAACATAAAACCTCGATTCAAAAGAATAGTATTGGAAAGAAATTTGAAAACGTTACCCATTGTGTGTGTTGATAAATGTATACAGACTAACGGATGGAAGGGCAACACTGCTCAGCTGTACCCGATTTCTCAAGTCTTCGAGTATAGACTGTTCAACCTCTGTTGAACTGAAGCAAAATAAACAAATAAAAGAATAATTTATCTTGTCTAAGACCTCTTAGTCTAGTGGCACTGGGGGTTTGGGTGAGGGTTGCGGGTTCAATCCCATATTGTATAAAAAAAAAAAAAAAAAAGGATTAATTTATCTTTTACATAGAAACTTAATCTGAATCCCTCCACAAGGCCTTACAAGATTGATTTTTTTTTTTTTTTTTTTAAAACAATATAGTTCTACTTATCTTGGCTTGTTTACATTTTTACTTTCTTGGCACCATCAGACCGAAGTTAAAATATCCAAAGAGCCATTTAATATGCAACACAAGTCAAGAGAGATTTCAGAAAATACACTGTAGGCAAAGCAAGCTCTGGTTTGACTCTCGGTGCCATAACTACAGTGGTTGTCTCAGAACGTGTGGGTTTCCCAGCTGCACCAGCAGCCTTATCTTTTTTTAACTTTTTAATTGAAGAACCCTGCTTTCCTCCTTCCACTGGTTTTTTCTGGAACACAACACTTAATGATAAGCATCCAGATGACTAAAGAATACGAGTGGATGTCAGATCGATTTGGGACAAGAACTAAATTACTCATGTGTGACTAGTTAGAGCAGTTGAAGAACATATGCACCTTATTATCATCCCAGTCCGGCTCTTTATTTTCACCTTCTGCCTTTTCAGAATCTGAAGTCAAACCTCCAGTCTTTTCCAGGCGTTCTTCCAAGGAATCCTCGAGCAACTATGGAAATGTTGGCAACAACCAGAAATTTTCTCACCGCTAACAAACATGTACCAAAAAATAGAAAAACAAAAGCACAAGATAGATGCTGAAATTAAAGGGATTTAAAGGGAGGAAAGGTAAAGCAAGTCACACAAAAAAAATTTACTAATTATAGACAGAGAAACTGGAGAAATTTTCCATTTTCCAAATACCAGTATGCATCGCTGTATGCATTGCAATAACATGGTCTAAAAAACAATGTGTCTGATAAGCCACCGGTGTATTTCACTTACGTGAGGAGGAATAAAAGGCAAGGGCAAAAAGGATATTCTGTAGAGGGGCCGCCTAATATAGAGGAATAGCATGTAGGAATAACGGTTTTGGGGGGAAATAAGGGGGTTATAAAAGAGTAGAAGTAGATGAGGACATTAGAGAATTATTTTGAGAAGAAATTGGAGAGTCGAGGTCTCTCGAAAACCTCTGTGTGTGTGTAGAGTGTTCAGAAAGATTCTCATTGAATCCTTCCGATAGTTGTTCAATTCAATAATACTTGCGTAGTTGAATCTTTACCTGTGATTTACCTGTGATCTCGTATCAAATTGGTATCAGAGCACCGATCTTGCGTGAATCGGGATGGCTGCCAGGAAAATGGAGGAGAGACTCGGTACCGTGAAAGAGCAGCTGAATGCTGTTTGTGAGGGAATTTCGAAGGAAATGGAAGGAGTTACGGTTTGCAGAAGATTCCTGCACTGGAGAAGAACGTGGCGTTAATTTTAGGGAAATTGGACTCATTGATGCAGAATCATGGAGGAGAAAGCTCGAAGAACAGGAAGACTAGGGCGGAGAACGGAAATGGAGGCAGATCGGCGTATGAGCATCGAGAAGGTGAATTCCGGTTGGGAGGAATGACAAGGCGGATTGAAATGCCGATTTTTGAAGGCACAAATCCAGACAGCTGAATTTTTCGTGCCAAGCGATTCTTTACCCTAAATCGCATGGGAGAACGGGAGAAATTGGAAGCAGCGGAAATCAGTTTGGACGGCGAGGCCCTAGCCTAGTTCCAGTGGACGAATGGGCACCGACCAATTCACAATTGGCTGGAGTTCAAGAAATTGTTGCTCGACCGTTTCCGACCATCGCGGGAGGGGTCAAACTGCGAGAAGGTCATTGCTCTCCGGCAAGACGGAATAGTGCGCGTGTATATTCGAGATTTCGAGATGCTGGCCGCACCCTTGACGGAGATCCCGACAGCGATCCTTGAGGGTAACTTCATCAACGGTCTCAAACCAGAGATTAGGGCGGAAATTCGCCTACTTCAACCGAACGGGCTGAATTGAATTATCGAATTGGCTCAGAGGGTGGAGGATAGGAATTTGGCTTTGAAAGGAGCTAAGGGAACAACAACCCGCCCTTGGATGCGACAATAGCAATACACCCAGCCTTTTCGAAGTCAATCAACAACTGTCCTCAAGTCGGCCATGCCTAACGACAAGTCGTTTGGTCCTTCCCAAAACGACAAGTCGTTTCAGCCAACAGGTATGCATTCTGTTAGGCATTTTTCTGAGGCTGAAATCCAGAAAAGACGAGAAAAAGGCCCCTGTTTTAAATGTTATGACAAATATTTCTTTGGCCATGTCTGTAAGAATAAAGAATTGCAGATTTTGATTTTAGAAGAGGAAGAGGAAGTTAATCAAGATGAATAGGAGGAAATTACGGTAGGGAATGAGGAAGAGTTAGTAGAACTATCTTTGAACTCTGTGGTGGGAATCACCACCCCGAGAACCATGAAGATAAGGGGAAAAATTGGAAGTCAAGAGGTGGTGGTACTCATTAATTCGGGGGCCACTCACAATTTTATTTCCATGGAATTGGTAAGGAAATTAGACTTGCCGTTGACTACAACCCAAGCGTATGGGGTGGTCATGGGTACTGGGAAGGCTGTGAAGGGAAGTGGGGTTTGCAGGGGTTTAGTGTTGGGGCTGCAAGGGGTAGAGGTGGTTGAGGATTTTCTGCCTCTTGAGCTGGGTAGTTCGGATGTCATATTGGGAATGCAATGGCTAGGGTCCCTCGGCAATATGATTGTCAATTGGCAAACTCTAACAATGAAATTCAAGGTGGGGGATATGCCGATTACTTTACAGGGGGATTCGAGTTTAAGTAGGACGTTGGTTTCCTTGAAATCCATGCTAAAAACGCTTAGGAAAGAAGGAGAGGGGATTTTGGCGGAGTTTGGGTGTGTACAAGTATTGGAGGAAGGAACACAAATGCAAATGGCAGAGGAGATTTCACAAGTACTGCAGCGGTTCACGACTGTTTTTGAGAAACCGCATGGGCTACCGTCAACTCAGGCTCGTGATCATGCGATTGTGCTTCAAGAGGGTACGTCACCGATTAAAGTACGCCCTTATCGTTACCCGCAAGTGCAGAAGGACGACATTGAGCACTTGGTTAACAAAATGTTACAGGCAGGCATCATTCAACCCAGTGCCAGCCCTTATTCCAGTCCGGTGCTTTTGGTCAAGAAAAAAGACAGGAGTTGGCGTTTCTGTGTGGACTACCGAGCTTTGAATCACGCTACCGTTCCTGACCGATTTCCTATTCCGGTGATAGATGAGTTATTGGATGAGTTGCATGGGGCGAAGATTTTTTCAAAGCTGGATCTTCGTTCTGGATATCACCAAATTAGGGTGCGCGCCGAGGATGTGCCCAAAAACGGCATTATGAATTCTTGGTCATGCTGTTTGGTTTGACAAATGCCCCTGCCACCTTTCAAGCTCTAATAAATGAGGTGTTAAGTGTTTTTTGCGGAAGTTTGTGTTGGTGTTTTTTGACGACATTTTGATTTATAGTGCGTCATTAGGAGAACATGTGGAGCATTTGCTTCGGGTTTTTGAGTTGTCGCAGCAGCATAGTTTGAAGGTTAATGACAAAAAATGTTGTTTTGGACAATCTTCTTTGGAGTATTTGGGGCATATCATTTCTGTGGATGGAGTGGCGGCTGATGAGTGCAAGATTGAAGCAATGCTGAAATGGCCAGTACCCAAAACGTTGCGGGAGTTGAGGGGTTTCTTGGGGCTCACGGGTTATTACCGCAAGTTTGTCAAGAACTATGGGATGTTGACAAGTCCATTGACTGATCAACTCAAAAAAAAATCAATTTGGGTGGAATCAAGTGGCGAAGGAGTCGTTCATGGCCTTGAAGAAGGCTATGACTTCGGTTCCGGTGTTAGCCTTACCGGATTTTTCTCAGCCTTTTGTGGTTGAGACGGATGCTTCGGACATGGGTTAGGAGCTGTGTTAATGCAGAATGGTCGACCAATTGCATTTTACAGCCATGTCTTGTCGTCTCGAGGCAGGGCGCGTTCCATTTATGAGCGTGAGTTGATGGCAATCGTCCTAGCGGTGCAAAGTGGCAAACATATTTGTTGGGCAGGCGTTTCCTTGTACGAACCGACCAACAAAGTTTGAAATTTTTGTTGGAGCAGCGGTTGGTAAGTATGGAGCATCAAAAATGGATTACTAAGTTGTTGGGGTATGACTTTAACATCCATTATCGGCCAAGATTAGAGAACAAGGCCGCTGATGCGCTTTCTCGCATGGGCAGCGCGTCCTCTCTTTGCACGATATCATGTGTCTAGGGCTGGGATTATGAAGAGCTACAACAACAAGTGCTATTGGATCCTCAATTGTTTGGGATTTGTCAGGCCTTGCTACACGATATCACTAGCTACCTTGGTTTTTCTTTGGAGCAGGGTCGGCTTTTGTACAAAGGGTGACTAATAATTGCCAAGTCTTCTCCGTTTGTTGCCACCTTATTAAAAGAGGCGCATTATGGCCTGGTTGGCGGGCATTCGGGGGTTTTCAAAACCTATCGCCGCCTAGCCTCAACTTGGTATTGGGTGGGCATGTTTAAGGGTATTAAGGAGTATGTGGGTCGTTGTTCGGTTTGTCAGCAAAACAAGCATTCCAATCTATTGCCTGCGGGGCTTTTGCAACCTCTTCTAGTTCCGGATCAAATTTGGAAAGATTTGTCCATGGATTTTACTGAAGGCCTTCCTAAATTTGAGGGCTATGATATTATCATGGTCATGGTGGATAGATTGAGTAAGTATGCTCATACTTGACACTTCGCCACCTTTTTACAGCCCCGGTTGTAGCCAATCTGTTTATGTGAGAGGTGGTTCGCTTGCATGGGATCCCTTGCTCCATTGTGTCTAACCGCGACAAGGTTTTTTTTAAGCGGTTTCTGGACTAAGTTGTTTCGTTTACAGGGGACTTCGCTCAAGCGGAGTATCGCATATCACCCTCAAACGGACGGATAGTCGGAGGTGATCAACCGGTGTGTGGAGACGTATTTGCGTTGTTTTGCGTTTGACAAGCCTTGCCAATGGATGCGTTGGTTGGCTTAGGCTGAGTACTGGTATAACACATCGTACCATTATGCGGCTCATACTACACCCTTTTGTGTGGTGTATGGCCGAGATCCTCCACCATTGTTTCGGTTTGGTTCCGGTAAGACAACTGTGGCTTCGATCGAACGTCAGTTGGAGGACCGAAATGCTGCTTTGGATGCCTTGAAGTTGCATTTGATGCCTTGAAGTTGCATTTGTTACGGGCACAAGACAAAATGAAAAGTGTGGCCAATGGGAAGAGGCGGGATGTTGAATTCACGGAGGGTGACTTGGTGTATTTGAAGCTGCGCCCTTATCGGCAACAGTCATTGTCTCGCCGGCGGAATGAGAAGTTGGCTCCCCGTTTCTTTGGCCCTTATGAGGTGGAACAACGGATTGATAAGGTGGCTTACCGATTGCGGCTACCTGCTTCAGCCCAAATCCACCCGATTTTTCCATGTTTCCCAACTCAAGCGTTGTTTGGGGTCTACTGAGGCCTCTCAGGAGCTCCCTGCTCAGCTTACTGCGGACATGGAGATGTTGATGGAGCCGGCGGAGGTTTTAGACGTTCGCCAACCTCGGGCGGGCAGCTTGGGGGATGTGGAAGTGTTGATTCATTGGTAAGGAATGCCTGCCTTTGATGCTACCTAGGAGTCCATTTCGACTATCCAACATCATTTTCCCTTTTTTCACCTTGAGGACAAGGTGCAAGTTTGGGCGGCGGTAATGATAAGCCACCGTGTATTTCACTTACGTGAGGAGGAATAAAAGGTAAGGGCAAAAAGGGAATTCTGTAGAGGGGCCGCCTAATGTAGAGGAATAGCATGTAGGAATAACGGTTTTGGGGGAATAAGGGGGTTATAAAAGAGTAGAAGTAGATGAGGACATTAGAGAATTATTTTGAGAAGAAATTGGAGAGTCGAGGTCTCTCGAAAACCTCTGTGTGTGTGTAGAGTGTTCAGAAAGATTCTCATTGAATCCTTCCGATAGTTGTTCAATTCAATAATACTTGCGTAATTAAATCTTTACCTGTGATTTACCTGTGATCTCATATCAAATGTAATGATAAGCCACCGGTGTATTTCACTTACATGAGGAGGAATAAAGGCAAGGGCAAAAGGGGAATTCTATAGAGGGGCCGCCTAATGTAGAGGAATAGCATGTAGGAATAACGGTTTTGGGGGGAAATAAGGGGGTTATAAAAGAGTAGAAGTAGATGAGGACAATAGAGAATTATTTTGAGAAGAAATTGGAGAGTCGAGGTCTCTCGAAAACCTCTATGTGTGTGTAGAGTGTTCAGAAAGATTCTCATTGAATCCTTCCGATAGTTGTTCAATTCAATAATACTTGCGTAATTGAATCTTTACCTGTGATTTACCTGTGATCTCGTATCAGTGTCCAATTTCCAGAACAATGAGATTCAGTATACAGCAAAGGATTCAAATTTCAAACCAAGAAATGGAGGGAAAAAAAAAAACTCACACAAACACATTATTTAGACACATGATAATAGCTTTGTTAACTCACCCCCCAATGTATTTCCTTCTCATTGACCTGATTGATTGCGTCCTGGCTGCTTCCAGTCAGTGTCACAACCTCGGTATCATCTGAAATTGAGCTGGGCTGTCCGGGATAAACTGCAAAAAAGTATTCATGCGTAGATATCACATAAGTGGCGAGAAAAAGTATATAAGGATAATTATATAATCAGTAAGCAAGAGTCAGAAAAATATACCTTGAAAGTTGATATGTTCATTGATAATCCCAAGTATAGTAGTGGATTGGGTCTTATGTAGAAACTGTAGCAGAAGCTCATACGAGTACTGACAAGACGAAAAATAATAAGTTTTTTGGTAGTTTGCATTCTCATGCATCTATCTAATCCAACTGTTATAACAACCATGAGACAATCAACATTCTACTCCATGATACGTGTAAAATACTTGCACCATACACAAAAAAGAACCAAAATTTGTACCTGACACATCTTTATGCTGACTTTGCTCTGTCTAAGAGAATGAGCAAATTCCATCTCCTGTAAAAAGAACAGCAAAGGTCTTATCCTCCAGGCTTCACAATTTTTAAGAATGGAAACGAGAATGCAATAATTAAGTATTTGAACAGTAATTGACCTCCAAATGAGATGGAGAGAGAACTCCTTCCAGTTTCTGGAGGTCTCGTAAGTGCATCATTTCATGGTCTTCACGAAAGCTATTGAAGAAGGATCGAGCTGGATATGCCAATTCATAAACATGAAACTGCGAAATCAGTCAACAACAAAAAATGCAACAATAGAAAACTATAATAACAAGTTTTTCTTACCCAAAAATTAAAAAAAAAAATAAAACCTATCCCTCAACAAGGGCGTGAAGATCAAACCATACCTTCTTGAAGGTGACCATTTGCAACTAGATCCATGAAATAATGGATAAAAACTGGATACAGCACACGAAGCAACTCATTCTGCAACCAACAAAATATATATATATATATATATATTAAGGCTACATAAAACTGTTAAACGTAAATTCTGTTGGAAAAAAAAAATTTGAAATAGGACACAAAAAATTAGTTACCCTATACAAATCCAGAGAACTATAAGTCCATGACCTCAACTTGCTATAACCATCCTGATATCGTGTAGGACCGTTCTCCGAACTGGGGGAAAAAAAAAAAGGACATTGTTTTAAATTGATGAATCAAAGACATAATAATAATGTATACGTATTTGTAGTGACCTTATTTTGTTCTAAATTATGAGATTTCACAATATTAAACTGAAATTCAATATTTTAGTGCTAATTGAGACTATTAAACCTACTTCTAAGCACTGGTAAGAAAAAACCCTATTTCCGACCTAAACTCAACAAAATTCCCAAAAATCATTCCGTTTTCAAGCCAATTTCAGTGAAATCAACTTATATACACTCCAATGCTTCCCAAAATCAATAAAAACACTGTTTAAATTCAAAGTTACACAAATACATGCAGAATCATAGTGAAGAAAAAAACAGAAGGAGTAGACAAAGAAGCAACAAGATGAAGATGAAAAAGTTACTCGGCGAAGGAGAGAATCTGTTTGGCGATATCGGGGTCGAATTGGGAATTGGAGGAGATTGGGGACGATGAGGAGTTGGTGGTCTTGCTATGTTGAAGCTCCTCTTGGAATGCGTGCTCGGTTTGCTTGAATCCTTTCTTCTTCAGGTAAGCCGATACGAATTTCAGTATATTCTCTTCGTCCATTGCTCAAATCCAGTCTCTCTCTTCCTGTAATCTCAAAATCTGTAGAGTGTAGAGAGAGAAACCCCCTTCTTCTTCTTCTTCTTCTTCGCCTCGCGCTCTTCTCTACTCTTCGAACATGGAGAATTTCACGTAATTGGGCTCCCACATAACAGAGAAAGCCCAAATCCTTATCTTGGGTTTTCCCCTCTCCTCGGCAAATTGGGCTCAAGCCCAGAAAAATCCACGGGACTTTAGGGCTGAGGCGCAAGGTTTTGAGTTTGGAATTCGTACATTTTTTCTACATTTTTTAAGGGCTTTTTTTTTTTTTTTTTTTTTTTGGTTGTTAGAAGTACACTCTCTTGGAGGGTCGAAGGAGAGGAGTTTTTGGGGAATTGGTGTTCGAATAAGTCACTTAATTTAAATATAAAATGAATAATTAGACTTTGTGACATCTAATCTAATTTGTGTCGTATTCTTTTTACAACTTAAATTATAATTTAAATTTTTTAATGTAAAAAAAAAATATTATAGTAAAAAAATATTTAAATTGTGAAAAAATAAGATTTTCTATATTCACATGTGTTTTTTATTTGTAAAATATGTCTAAATTTTTTTATGAATGTAATATGTCTAAATTCACATGTGGTAGATTCCACAAGTATGATGTGTTGGCATAGAGGACGTGGTATCGGTTGATTAGTAATGTGACTTAGAGAAGATGTCGACACGTGGAAAACAATTATAGCAAGACCTCCAACAAATTTGCAGGGTTGATTAGGCTCAAGGAAAATCGAACGGAGAACAAAAAATGATCCGCAAAATTCAAGAGAAATTTGAAGAGGAACAAGCTGAAATCAAACAAGGGTGGAAGGAGTAATTAAATAGTTAATAGAAAAAAAAAAAAAAAAAAACGATTGGTCACTTTGTCTGTTCGTTTTGCTCATTCAAATTGAAAATTTACGTTAAAAAGTGAATTTGTGCGAAAGAAAACACTGTAACAAAAATAAATAAATAATAAAATAAATAAATAAATTTAAATTTTTATGAGAGAAAACATTATAACAAAAATTTAAGTTGTGATTCGAACTAAGAAAACAAACGGGGCCAAATGAAAGAGGAAGGTAGACTTAGTTTAACAGTGAACTATAGTAAAAAAACAGTTTAAGATCACACGTAAGACAAACACATGCCAACTCCAAATATGAACTTAAATCCTACTGGGGCTCTTTTGGCGGGAGCCTATCGACGTGGAGGCTACATCCTTTGTGGCTTCTTTTGATTGGTAGGAGTTGTGTGAGCATCGGTCTTGACCCGCGGTATGTTGGGCGATAGTGGCCTGACAAGTTGCAAAATGTGTTTTTGATGTCAAAAGCGACCAGACCAGAGTGACAATGTTGGCCAAGGCTGGATAAGGCTAAACCGGATGATGAGGACAGTGATATCCGAGGGCGATACTAGTTGTGATTCTGGCTCCGTGGCGATAAAGAGTTTTCAATAAAGACCTCTAGGTGAGCAGTTGATGTATGAGAGGATCGTAATCGGTTTATAGAGGAAGCTCTTAGATATGTAATAAAACTATATTCATGTATTTGTAGGGATTAGCCATGGAATTGCGTCAAACATAGTACGTCAGGTAAAAAGAGTGGACTTTTAGGTGTTTAAGCCATAGTTGGGTATTCTCATAGGTTTTTCTTAAAGCTTAGCTATTTTCAACGCGGAGAGCGCCTAGAAACTTGATCTAGAGGAACTTTGTTAGAAGTTGTGAAGATTGAAACTCTTTGGTGAGTAATCTGATAAACTAAAGATACTGAGAGATATGTGACCAGTTAAAGGAAGAGTTTTTGAGCTTGTTGTGGTGTGATGATGTTGGGTTTTGACGTGTGTTTAGAGTGGGGAACAAGTCCCGGACTTATTTGTCCTGGAGGAGCTTAGCTGGAAGCCATAGATTGTTGAAGAGGGTATCCTCTTCTAGCCTCTTTTTTTTTTCCAGGTTTTTGCATGTGTTATTGGCTGGATTGGAGATGGTTTTGAGGTAGAAATGAGGCGGTATTTATAGGCAAAAGTTGGGGTCCAAGAGGAGAGAAATCTTCCCTCCAAAAGTTTGAACTTTGGCTGAAGTGGCTGTCCAAACCTACGTCCAGCGGACGTTTTTGGTGGTCTAATTTAACGGAGTTTTTCTTAGTTGCAGAGGTATAGCCTTGCCTAGAGGGTGATTGTTTGTGTTTAGAGCAACCAATCAAAGGTTTTTGTTGATTTGCAATGTGGTTCTTCTTTAAGTTGGTTGGAAGAAAGTACCATGCCTTAGAAGAGGGTTTCTCCCCTTTAGTGTAATATGTTCCGTGCCTTGAGAGTTGCATACGCTAACCATCAGAACGTGGGAGAGAAAAGAGAAAAGAAAGAAAAAGCATAGAGGAGAAAATGCCACTTTGTCATTTAGCCCATGTGTGTAGTGACTTTTGGTAATTAAAATTAGACCTTGGGTAATTTGTATTAGATTTTATCTAATTTTCTCTATAACTCATGTTTTTTAATTTTTATAGACACGAGGCATCTCAAATAAGCCAATGGCCTAATTGAACCGGATAAAATAAGTCCATTTACGTTTTTTGGTTACCAAACTACGACCAATATAGAGATCTTTGAAGCATAATTTGGGTCCATGATTATACCTTACGTTGTGTGGTAGGATTTAGACAGAATCTGTACCGTGCGAAATTTTAGGTATCAAGAAACCCATAAGTACAAGACATCTAATTACATCAATTACGTTAAAACCATTATTATTTTCATTTGTCAAAGAGTAAATTGGTGTGTATATTAATTTACATTACAACATAAAGAGTCATCATAAGAGTCGCAACAACTAGTGATTAGTTAATATCAAATAAAATGTAATTTTTATTTTTTTTTTTTTTGCAAATAAAAATTTTTGATTTTTTGACTAGTTTTTTTTAAAAGGCTATTTTACAAAGGCCTAACTAGTTTTTACACATGCAATAATATAATATAATCGCTAAAATAATTGTTAAAAAAAGGTTCAACCAACCGTTAGTTTGTTTTAATGAGATTTCACTTCAGTGAATTCAACGTAAAGTTGGGTGAAACATAACTAACTATGTCACGTGAAGTGAAGAACCTCTGCTTCTTTTTTAGACACCTTTTCTTTTTATTTTATTCCATTGATATTATCACCACTTCTTTGTAAATTATGTATATATCCCACGTATATTTTGATCATAATAATATTCAAACTCTTACCTAAAAATATAATAAAAATGATAATATTCCAACATAGGACGTGTGCATTTTGGGCTTTTTATACATAAATCAACATTTTACGAGTTGAAATATAACAAAAAATTTAGAATATTTTAGTAAAGATGAATATCATTAAAATACTTACTATGTCATTTTGCAGTATAAACATGTATATTATTAAAATAATTGTTATATAATTTTAATTTTTTTATTCCTAAAATTTTTTTTTTTTTAAAAAACCAAGTATTTCAATTCCACTCTCTTAAATTTGCCGCGTATGTTTAATACTTTTTATCTTTTTTTAAGTGAAGCGCAACATATAACTTGAACATTCAAAATATAGTGAAAGCAGTATGCATAAATATCGTTTCTATGTAATAGAAGTATATCCTGAAAAAATGATGTATTTGTAAGCTCCTGGAGTTTCTCTGGTAGTCCAAACCTATCAGTAGTATCAGTTTATAATCATTAAATCATGTCAAAATCACAACAAATTGAAAAAATATATATAACAGATAAATTATAATATAAATTTAATGGTTGAAAATAAAGAATTATCGATAATTCATTTTTCTAATTTTACTAAAAAAATTCCCTTTAATTAATATATTAGTGCTCGAATTCTAAGACCGTTTATGAATTTTCTAATAATTAGTTGCATTTATAATATTTAAACTCATCTAAATATAAACACACCTATAATTTTCCTTTCATATTTGTTTTTTTTTTTTTCCTTCGTTTTAAAACAACTTAACTAGCAACAAGTAGGGCCATATATATATATAACCAATTTTTCAAGTCCCGATGCAAAAGAAATTAAAGTTACAAATCTAATTTGTGTGTGTATATATATAAACAGTGTATGTATTATAGTATCTCGCAAATAAATATATATTAATGTAATTGATTCTCTAGTTTAACCATTGTTCTTTTCATCCTGAAATTTCTGAGAAAAACCTTTTCTAAGTTCGTCCACGAGAAAGTTCACAGGACATTTACAAGTCAACTAGTAGCTACCATACAACATATTGATTTGTGTGTGTGTAGCAAATTGAGAGATGTTGGTCAATTTATGACATTAGTTCTTCATTCTGATTGCCAAATAATAATAATAATAATAATAATTTTGTGATGTTGATCGAAACATTTCACGAGTTCTGAAATTCAATTAATTATGTTGCTTGAAAAAGAAATGTTTGGTGCTCATAATTATTCAAAATGACATGTTTCTAATTATGGCCCGCGTCTGCCATGATATATGGGACCAGAAAATGATTAATTGCATGATTTCAAAAGTTCCAAAACTGAATAATTAAAATATTTAATCTGAAGACCCTCCAAATTGTAGAGTTCTTTGAAATATATTGGACACAGTTTTGTTTAATAATTTTAGAAAAAAAAAAAAAAAGAGCTTGTAGATATCTTGATGAATAAGTAAAAAAATGACCCATACTAATAAAAGTTAGGGACTGAAATGAAGAAGGGAAATAGTAGAAAATAGGCCAATATGAAAAGCTTAAGAAAGAAAATAGGCTAATTTTTAGTTATAGAAATTAATAGGCCATAACTTGTCAAGTTATGGTTCATAACCAGATAAGTTATGGACAAACTTGTCAAGTTATGATTCATAACCGGACAAGTTATGGATAATTATGAATAATAACTTGTCAAGTTATGGTTCATAACCAGACAAGTTATGGACGAAAATAATAATTTGGCCTATTTATTAACTTATGTAAACTATTGGCCTATTAATTTTAATTCATCTCAAATTTTGACCTATTTTCCTCTTTCTCCCAATGAAGAACTGCTTGCAAGTGAAGAAACATATGTGTTGTTTGTTGGCCTCTTTACAACGCATATATTTCTTCACTGGAAAGTTTTTCATTTGGGTCTCCTAACTTTTATAGTTTAATATGCTTTGTCTTCTGGGCCTGGCAGGTGGCGAAAGTTTCATACCCTTTTTTTTCAAACTTTTTCTTGCTTTTGTACTTTCTGCCCTCAGTTATTTTTTTATTCACATATTTGTCCACTATTGATATTTCTTTTCATTTTCCATATTTTTCAGTTTTCACATATATTTTTCGAATCTACTTTGTTGGATTATTTTTCTCTTCTCTAATTTTTCAGTCAAAGTGTATTTTACAAATATGTCCTTACTCAAATAGTCTCACAATTCTCTATATATATTTTAGGTTACATGCGTTTAGTTTTTTTTTTTTTTTTTTTTTTTTTTTACTCCACTAAAATATGTTTTTTTTTTCCGAATACACTCTTAAGCAAACATTTGTCTCCTCCTCATATGTATAACTAAATTGGTTTGCTATTTTATTTTTTTAAAAAATATATATATGTGTTATACTTATTAGACTATTATTGTAATAATTATACTAAAATATGCACTTATATAAACATCTTTTTCTTTTCCATGCACGACACTACACCCTAATTAGTTCTTATTTGATTTGTCCTGCTCAAAACATTTCTTTTTGCATCTTCATTTTTTTATGAATATATAACGTTCGACAAAAACATATTAATTGAAACACACATGTTGATACATCTATTTTTTTTTTTTTTTTTAAAAATCTAATTTTTTATATGCACTTTATCGAAAATTATACATCTATTAAATTGTTTTTTAATCTCTTCTACTATTGAATGTTTGAAAATCAAAGCAAATTTATTTAATAGACTATTAAACTAGCTCACACAAGACAATACGTGCAGAGCACAACTCCAAAACTGGTTAAAATAAAAAATGTTAAATTTACGACTGTTGGGGCTCGGTAGATTTGGATGGTACGACATGTACAAGATATATACGTGCAAGAATCGAATTCGGTGGTGTCAATGCTGACACGAACAAAACACATTGTGTTCATGGAGGAACGTTGTATGGTAGGACCACCAATGAAAAAGAGTGGATCAGTTAGGCCCAAAGTAAGCCGAAGAAATCAGATTCTAGGACCCACTTTGCTGTCAAGTTGCTGAGGCACTCTTGACTATGCGCATAGGAAGATGTTGAACTCAGTCATAGATATTGCATGGACGAAGTATGGTGGGAGGAGTAACCAAACAGTTGATGAAGATTTTACTCAGAGAGTGTGGATAAGGCTGTTTCAGAGGAAGGATGCTTCGAGAACAAGCACGAGTTGCCTCCGGAGCAGCTGTTTAACTTGTAACGTGCGGATAAGGACGTTTCAGAGGAGGAATACTCTGAGGACAAGCACTAGTTGCCTCCCGAGCGGCTGTCTGACTCACAAAGTGCGGATAAGGCTATTTCATATAAGTGCTTGGAGAACAAACACAGGTTACCTCCGGAATGTGTATCAGCAGATGAAGTTTATAGTTTTTTGGAAGTGTGCTCCAGGACGAAGGAGTCCAGCCACAGAGGCGGATTTTTGCACCTCCAAAGAAACTTCAAAAACTTCAAATGTAGCCTGTAAACGAGTTTGGAAGGATCAAACGAAATGTTTTGAGACTTTTTGAGTGAAATTTCTATGAAGAACTTCAAACCCGAAGAGCACAAGTTTGAATATCACTAGAAATTTGATGAACTTTCAAGAGTGTGTGTAAAGGTCTCTCATAGGTGTAATGTCTGTGTCTCCTGAAATGAAGAAGCTAAGGGATATTTATAGGAAAAGGTTTGGGAGTCTTAGGTGGTTGCTCCGCAACCATATAGTCACACTTTGCCAGAGGCCTGTACGAACCATTTCCCTCCAGAGCACCTGCATCAGGTAACTTTCCACTTTGACAAACAAATTGGACAAAAATGGTTGTATTTGGAGGCCAAATCCAGAATTCTTGCTGACATTAGACCTTCCCTAGGTCTGAAAATTATGGAGTGTTTGTCTAAATCTAGTGCTCCGTGGCTGCTTCTATTCTCGAAGGTTTGAACACACGTCAAACTAGCTTCAGAGCATCGCCTTCCGATTTTAGCTAAATAGTTAACCAACTTCAAAGCCCTGTCTTCCGATTTTAGCTAAACAGCCGTTGCTGAAGCACCTGACACATTCAATCTCCATGGAGCACAGGAAGAACCTTCAGACACGCAAGAATCTCTTTGAGCATAAGAGGCATCTTCAGTCGTAGAGGAGTCTCTTGAAGCATGGGAAGTATCTCTGTCGGGACATCTGCAGCGATGCCTCCGTGGCAGCGTCCACACTCCACAGTGATGCCTTCAGAGCAACAACTATCATGGAGACGGATCCTTGCCAGCTTCGGAAGAAGCTGCTCCAAAGCAGGAAAACTTCTCATCTAGCATCGGAGGGAAGGTTTCACAACTTAAACTCTTGACTTTCAAGTCTCCAAAGGGCGAGTCAAGGGTTTTTAAGACTCCTAAAAGGCAAACAAAGGATTTTAGGGTTGGATTCTTCATCACACATTCATTTCTTAGCCCAATTATTTAAAAACCCCCTAAGCAGAAACTTAAAATCGGATTGGACCAAGAAACAAATTGGCCCGTTCAAGCACCGATGGCCTACTAAACCACGGCCCACGTGAGTTCTCCGAGCATGGTTTGAGTCCATGAATCGAGCCTAATCTCGTCAATTGACGGAATCATTGAGCCTAAACCCTTATATGGGTCTAATACAAAAATGGCCATCAACAACTACATTTGCTACAAATTTGATGATTGTAACAAAGTCCTACATGGTATCTACAATAACATTTTAATCTTAATTTTATCGATTCTATTTGTCTCTCATTTCTGAAGATTTTTTTTATTTTATTTTATTAGTCTCTTAGTTCTTAAGTTTTTTAATTTTATTTTAGTTTCATAGTAGTTTTCTTAAGGTATTTCAACCTCATAATTGGAGGCATTTTTTTCCGTTAAAAAAATTCGGAGGCATCTATTTCTGGTAAAGGGCAAAAAATATATATTTAATTAAGATATATTTGCAGACTCTTTATAAATTATAACCCATTTTATCAGTTACCACCTTAACAACTTAAAAAGAAATTTATCAAAACGAAAAAAAAAAAAAAAAAAAAATATATAATAAGTGAATTCAAGATAAGATTAAACACAAAAATATGGCAGAACCTTACACCAATAAAAATATGGCAGAACATGTTGCCCAATAAAAAAAAAAAAAAAATAAATACGCCTAACAGTACGCGTATGTATGAATATTCAAATACTACTTAGCTACTAGCTTAGCTAGCTACCTACCTTTGCTTAGGCATAAAATTCGTCGATATTCCTTGTGAATAAATAAATATATATTTTAGTTTATCAAGAAAAAAAAAAAAAGCTTCCATGTTTTGTCGGATTTCAAAACGATTGTGACCTTTTTTTTTTCCCCCGGCTATTAAAACGATTCTGGCAAACATACATTTTGACTTTAATTTCGTTAATCGTAGAAGTCAACTTTTTCTTGGTTTATAATTGAGCTTTGAATCTTCTGTTACGTCTTTTATGCTTTATTTCCTATGGATGTTTTGCTAAGATTTAAAAGAAAAATATTAGCATTATTTTTTATTATTTTTTGTGTTAATTGTTTAACAGGTTAATTTTATTTTTTTATTTTATGTTTAAATAATAATATATTATATGTTAGAATAACAAAAAAAGTTATACTAATATTTTTTAAAATTAAAAGGTTGTTTTCATCGAGCGGTTAGGATTGGTGAAGTTACGTACGTATTTATTTAGCAATTTAGTACAGTTTTATGTATATTATCTTACTGTGATTTCTTTATGCTGCATCGATATTAATTATAATATTGTCCGGAAAAATAACAGTTAACAATTTGCAAGAGCCTCTCTTTAATTTACTCTTGGTTTAGTCGGCAACTAAATTGAATTTATTGATAAACTAAGAAAATATCTTCACCAGAATCAAGCACTAAAAGCCAAATTATAAACCTTTTAAAAGTTGGTGAGTCTTCGTGAATAATAAAAATAAAAGATACGTGTACGTTTATTTTACAGAGGCTCAACTAGGATTTTTTTTTTTTTTTTTATCAGGAATACAAACTTTTGAAGACCTTAAAAATGTCAAATAATTAATCCACAATCTCTTTGAATTTCATTAAGAGAAAAAACCACAAATACCACTCAAAATAGTAAAAAATATTATTTATATTCAGAGACGGAACCAGCATTTCACTTCAGTGGAAAGTATACACTAAATTTTTTTAACAAATTATCTTAGTGGAGACATATAAGAAAATATATTTATTTTAATAGAGACATTATATTAATTCAATGAGAGCTTAAGTGTAAAATTTTAAAGTTTTTAAAGGTAATATTTTTTTCAAAAAATTTGAGTGGGGGGCGGTAGCCTCCACTGAACTGTACTTAAATCTGCCACTATTTATATCATTTCACTCAAAGTTGTCATTCAATTAATAAAAGAAATTAAAAGACCACGATGACATCTAATTATTTATAATGACATAAATAATAGATATGTATAAAATCATGACAAATCATTTTACTTTTCTCTTTCATATTCATCAAACATTAAACAACCAAAATACAAAAAGATTACAGCCTAAAAATTGTGATGAATACATAACACTTACATTCTCCCCTAAGAAAAGGAATTGCATCCCCAACATTCTCTCTTTAATCCACACCCTATAATTGATTGCTATAATGATTAAAATGTGAAAGACGGTGGAAAATAGGTTTTGAAGATCCGCGACTTTGATGATAAAGGTGAGGAGCGCGTATCTACAGCCTTTTTATCTTTTTTTTTTTTTTTTTTTTTTCGTGAAAATATTCAAGTGATCCTTGACCTTCATTGGTTTGATTTTTTTTTTTAGGAAAACAACCGAACATATACCAAAACCTCAAATTATTCATCCACACCATTATTATATTTCATTTAAACATTTTTTTAAGTATATTTTTTTTGCCATTTCATTAAACAATTTAAAAGATAGACTATAACCTATACTACTACGATGTGAACTCTTCATATAATTGTATTCTTTTAGATCTATTTATTTGTAATTGTCAACAATTGTTAAAATCATGGGATATTTAAGATGTTAGGTATTATCCTTCTATTGAACAAGATACTATTTCCTTGAGTTTTTATGTATTCTAATTTCTATCTAAAAGTATGTCTAATGAAACTATCAATGGTCTGATGGAAGTTGTCTTCTTATTTTTATTAGTTAGCGATCTGCCACGATTCCATAATTCCATTAACAACACTCAACCAAAACATTAGAGAAATACAACTAAATCCACATCCTAACTCCTAAGAGATGATTGACTCAATCACGGCACAAAAATAACAATCCTCAGAGAAAACAAAAGGATACAAAATAACAATAGTTAAATCACACTAACCCTAAACCAAATACTAAACGTAAATATCCTAAAAAAAATTTAAATTTTAAACCGTAGTTGTAACGACCCGATCTAGCAAGGCATTACTATTTGATTTTCATAGCATAAACATGAAATACATATATGTACTTAAAAGAATGTATTAAGAGAAATTTTATGATAAATTTTTCTTTTATTAAAAGCATTAAAATTAAACTAAATAGTTAAAAGTTTGAACATTAAAATAAAAATTGAAAATACTTTTCAAAATGAAACATCTTGCGTTGTGATAATCTCTTGTTGTTAGACCATTTAATTGATAGTTCCTATTTTGAAACTTAACTCTTTTGATGAAGGATTCATCTCCTTTTTTTGTTAACTTGATCGGTTCTAACAAATGAGAGATTCTCATTGAGCTTGAAAAAAAAACTTGTTTCAAAATTTGAAGGAAACATAAAATTATATAAGCATTTTAAATAGACCATTTTTTTTTTATAAAGTCTCTTAAACATTTACTATGGATATATCTTGTCTAAAATGTCATTTTCAAGAAAAACTCTTTAAAATAGAAATTAAGGAAATTAAAACTTGTAATTTCATAATTGGGCTTTTTAGACCAATTTCCCAACTTACTTAATTCCTTAGATAATTACCGGATACTTAATTAGATAGGTTCATGTAGGTTTCATTGTATCTTTAGTTGCTTAGTAAATCCACTTAAATATTACAATCCCAAAATAATTAAACATAATCTCAAAATAAATTTTTAGAAGTAATTTGTGCGGAAACATTCAACAGCTTGACCCATTACCCTTGTACCACATGTGCCATCATGCCGGACCGTCCATCCATGTCCTACTCTTGGATTAACGGTCGTTTACCTCAATCTATAGCACAAGCCAATATAGTGAGCTAACGCTCAACAAGTACAAGCTAATAACTCACATAAAATAACATAAGTAGTTTCATACATAGATGTTTTATAAAACATGTAAATCTTGTCTTGAAAACCATCAATTTGGGTCATGCGTACATACCTTGCGTGCAACCAACAGGCGACTGGGGGGAGTGACCCTAACCAAGTTAGCCCATGACATCATAACGTGTCGGTACATAACATGAACATGGAGAGACTTTGGTCTCGGTACAACGCTTAAAAACATCTTTTTTTTATGCCTTGTATTAAAATCATGATTAAAAAAAAATATGTCACATCAAATGAACTTGAAAGTTAAGTGACATAATTGAATCACATAGATAGGCATAAACAAGTACATAACATCATAAAAATTTTCATAGTATATTTATACACATCATTATGTAAATACTTTATGCTTGTGTTGTAGGTGAATTTTGAGCCTTTTCTTCTGAGGCAATTACTTGTCTAAAATCATGTGTGTGAAGTCTATGGACCGATTACAACTTATGGAATAATTTCGTTCTCGCAAGTTTAGATAAATGGTGAAAGTTAACTGTTGGACTTCCACCATCTAGATTAGAATTTTTAAAGAGTAAGTGTTGGGTTCAACTTCTTAAAGGGACTATTTAATAAATAATCTCTAAGCTCAACTTATAACAAGAAGTTTAAGAAATTGATAGATTCACGTAACTAGTTCAATTAGGAACTATTTATTAATAATTACTGGCTTTAATCCCATCACAAAACATCTTAAATTTATGCTGGTTATACATCTAAATCATACCAACATAGTAAAACTAAAATATAACATTCAATGTTCAAGATCATAATGTACATATCGTTTTTAGTCATCTCCCATTATAGATCTACCTAACAATTAACTTTTCTAAAGACCATCATTGCATAAGCATCTTGACTATAGCAAGCTGTAAAATCTCACAAAACTTGCCCCAAGTCTCAAGTATAACAAAATTACAAAAGTTGGCTTTTTAGCACCAACTCTGTCATTTGGGCAGATTCGACTTATGTTACGAGAAAATTTATAATAAATTGTAAGAAATTCAAAAAATTACAAAACTACTGTCAAATTAAATTAGACTTATGGGGATTTCTTTGGAACTATTATATGCTAGGTTTCAAATTCAATAGACTCATCAAAATCAGCCTGCAATCCAAACAAAAATTTATGTTAGGAATTTGACAGCTTTTTGCATGAACTTGTAAAAATCATAACTAATTCTAGAAATTTTTTTTTTTTTTTTTTTTTTTTTTGATTCTTGAACGCACTTAAAGTTGATGCCATCTTTCATCTCTTTCTTTTTTTTTTTTTTTTTTTTGGTTAAGCTAAAATCTTATTAGTTATTGTGAGCAGTGAACTCTTGACAATTAATTAAGAACTTTTAAAAATTCATTATCTTTTTTATTTTTGACCTCAAACATTTTAAAAATCATACTTTAGATCCCATGTTTTCAAAAAGAATTACGTCTTGAGTTCCATATTTGTCAAAATTATAAATTTGACCCCGAAATTAGATTTTTATAAAAGTTTCCTCCTTAATTAATTTTAATATTTTGATTAAGAATTCAATACTAGAAATTCTATCCAAAATTTTATTTCGTTAGTCTACACCATCTCTCACATAAAAATAATTTACACTACTATTTTCACATTGATCTCATATCATAATAATATTTTATGATCTTTACTAAATATTTAAAATTTAAGTAACTCATAATTTCTTAAATCTAAACTAAAATAAACGACATATAAAAATATTTAAAAAAACCACTACTTATCCCTAAATGTATTGAAAGGAGAAAAACAAATTGGCCGTTCACCAACCCAACCAAATAAACATGTAAACGAAAAACGTTATAACTTTTTCATTTTAATTCCAATTGAGATGATTCTTTTTTATGCATTCACAACGAAAAGACGAATAAAACTCTACCCATATACCCTATTAAAATTTTTCATCATCATTGAGTTTTTATTAAAATACTATTTAAATACAAACTCAGACTCACTTAAATATAAACTCAAAAAGATTCTAATATCAAATCATAACTCAAATATACATAACTAAATACAAACTCAAATTATAACTTCAACTCGAGTTATAACTCAAATTTAACTTAAATTTAACAAGCACGAATCTTTTCTTGTCCATTTACCTTTTTTTCTTTATTTATATAATCTACTTTTGTGGGGATATGATCTTAAAGGACATTTTGACTCCTTGGGGTATATTGATAAGCTTCCATGTGTAGTGTGTTTTTTTTTTTTTCCCTCGAAAATAAGCTTTTAGATATGTACAACAAAACTAGCATTATTAATCTGTTTTATTCCCTATAATATATGACATAATTAGGACTCGTAAAAAATTATTTCTGCTTTGCATAAAAGATTCGTTACAAGTAGTACCTCACACCACGCGTCTACGCATCCTCTGTCCAATCAAAAATTTCCACTCTATACTCAAAAAATACCAACTCTCTCTCTCTCTCTCTCTCTCTCTCTCTCTCTCTCTCTCTCTCTCTCTGTCTAACTGTCTAATTAAACAAAACATTATTCTGTGTGCTTTCCAAATCCATCAAGATAATAATACCAGGTGCTCCAATGGCCCCAAGCCACCCTTTCTCTAAATCCCCGTCTTTATCTCCTCCAATCAACGCTTTCATCTGACCCAAATCAATCTCTTCTTATTTCCCAACTCCCCCTTTGTTTATGGATTGCATTGAAATCAGTTTCTCCGCCGTCTTATCCTGGATTCCCTTTAATATTATGAGTAATACATCTACGTTTGAAGTTTGAATTGAGAGACGAAAATGGAGGAGAGTCAGAGTTATCAGGGTGCAGAGAGGCATGTGGTGTTTGGGAAGTATGAAATCGGGAAGTTACTGGGGAAAGGGACCTTCGCGAAGGTCTACTACGGGAAAGAAATGGCGTCCGGAGAGAGCGTGGCGATAAAGGTGATAAACAAGGACCAGGTGAAGAAAGAAGGAATGATGGATCAGATTCAGAGAGAGATTTCGGTGATGAGAATGGTTCGTCACCCGAATGTGGTGGAGCTCAAGGAGGTTATGGCGACGAAGACGAAGATCTTCTTCGTGATGGAGTACGTCCGCGGCGGAGAGCTCTTCGCCAAGGTCGCGAGTGGGAAACTGAAGGAAGATCAGGCCCGGAGGTACTTTCAGCAGCTGATCTCCGCCGTCGATTTCTGTCACAGCAGAGGCGTCTCCCACCGAGATTTGAAGCCGGAGAATCTCCTTCTCGACGAGAACGAGGATCTCAAGATCTCCGACTTCGGCCTCTCCGCCCTCCCCGAGCAGCTCCGCCACGACGGACTCCTCCACACCCAGTGTGGGACCCCTGCTTACGTCGCACCAGAGGTCCTCCGCAAAAAGGGCTACGACGGCTCCAAGGCCGATATCTGGTCGTGCGGCGTGATATTGTTCGTGCTTCTCTCCGGATTTCTCCCCTTTCGCGACGAGAATCTGATGAAGATGTATCGCAAAATCTTCAAGGCCGAGTTCGAGTGCCCTAAGTGGTTCACCGCCGAAGCGAAGCGGCTAACCTGCAAATTGCTAGTCCCCGATCCCGACCGGAGGATCACAATCCAGGCGATCATGCGCGTGCCCTGGTTCTGCAAGGGATTCTCGAGGCCTCCATCGTTTTCCATCCCCGAGTTAGCTCCTGCCTCCGAAGACGTCGCCGGCGATAAAACGGCGTCGTCTCCAAAATTCTTCAACGCGTTCGAGCTGATCTCGTCGATGTCGTCCGGGTTCGACCTGTCGAGCCTGTTCGAGAGCAAGAAGAAGGCCGCGTCGATGTTCACGTCGAGGTGCTCGGCGAGCGCGGTCATGACGAAGCTGGAGAGCATGGCTAAGGGGCTGAGGTTTAGGGTGGTGAGGATGAAGGATTTTCAGGTGAGGCTGCAGGGGAGGTCGGAGGGGAGAAAGGGAAGGTTGTCGGTGACGGCGGAGGTTTTCGAGGTGGCACCAGAGATCTCCGTCGTGGAGTTCTCGAAGTCGGCCGGCGACACCTTGGAGTACGCCAAGTTCTGCGACGAGGACGTGAGGCCGGCGTTGAAGGACATCGTTTGGACGTGGCAAGGTGACCTTGTTGACTGCAATAAGTCAAAAGTAGTACTGGGCGGCGAAGAATGTTAAAGAAAGGCAACGAACGTCGCCGTTTTTACGGGGAAAGGACCGAAAGATCGAAACTAATCGTAGTTTGGGTTCTCAATCGGTTTTTACTTTGATATAATTTTTGTTTTGGTATTGGGGGGTAAATATTTGGTTAAGTGCGATTTTGCATATAATATGATAGTCTAGACTCTGGGATTGGGATGTTTTAAAAATAGGATGGAACAGTTTTGAGCTGTTTAGGATGTTTTTATTAACGCATGAGTTTAAAAGTTAAGACTGTTGCTTTGTTGGACATTTGGTTTAGAGATTCGAATCATGTAATTAGAATTATTTTTAATTTACGTGTATTTTTTGTGAAAAAAGTACTGTAGCGAACCACAAATCGTGATTCGAATCGGGGGACGAATCCCCCAACCAAACATTATGGGGCTCGGTGATTAGACTGATGAGCCAAATTATTATTAAAACGTTTATTTTATGAGTTTAAAATTATAATTTATGATATGTTAATTTGATTTTACATGTGAAGAGTGAATAGTATGAGAGAAATCCAATGATATCATAAATAAAATAATAATTTTATTTATTATTATTGTTAAATTTATTTTTTGTTAATAATATTCTCAAGCGATTTTTTATAATTTATAAGTTATTTTTCGTAATTTACACTCCGTATCTTATAGATTATTTTTTATAATGGTATTAAAATTTTTTATGGTGATATAAAAATAAAATTAAAAAAATAATGGTTGAAGTTGAAATTTTTTTAAATAAATAAAATATATATAATATATATTCATCAACAAGATTAAGTGTAAGCACTGCTTCGTGGTCTAGCTGCCTTCCCTCTCAAAAAAAAAAAAGCTTCCCATCCCTAGCGCCGCCTCTTTCCAACAATTTGGTGGGGCCGAGTCCAGTACCTCATGCGGGTGGTTCACCGGACTCCTAGTCATAGATGTTGTTTCTCAATCGTGCGGTGGATTTACCGTTGCTGATGGTGGTGGGTGGGATGGCTTACGCAGAGCTCTGGGTCTCGTTTGGGATGTGTTTCATATTTGCTATAGTCGTCTTCTTTAGGATCATCAGTATTCCGACAGGTCTTTAGCTATGAGATTTTCATCCCTAGACGTTGCGGTTCTTCTGGATGGGCACATAGCTTGGGCGGTGGGCGGCATTGCTTGTGCTTTTCGGCCAAATTCGTTCATCATTCATGTGATTAGGGACTTGATTTTGCTAATTTTGATTTTTATGTTTGTGTCATGATGGCGTGGTCGATTTTGTTGTTGGAGAGTCTTCATCATGTGTTTGGTTACGTTTATGGTTTTGTTGTGTGTTAACAATGGTGGTTTCCCAATCCTTCCATGTACGATGTTTGTATAGTGTTGTACGTGGCATTAATACTTAAGCCTCTTGATCTCAATTATTGAGCCTTTTTATGGATCATAGTGGTTTGTTGAAAAATCATTTTATGTGTTCGATAATTACGTGCATATTTTGTTTTCTAATTTCAAAACTTCACATGTGATTCGACCCTTTAAACGTTTCATTTGAATTTCTTTGAATTATCAGTTAGTACCCAAGATCATGGTTTTTGTATTTTAATGTCATTTGAGTGAGTATTATTGTTCGTATTTCTTTGATTTTTAGCATAATTTTTTCTCATAAAATAAAATTTAATTTATCTGGTGGAGCGTTTTTACTGATAGGGTCTATTTTTTATCGTTAAATTTTATTAAAATCATATCATATTAAAAAAATATAAAATAAATAATTTTTAATACAAATTCAATTGTCGACAATAAAAAAATTACTGATACTTTTTTTTTTAATCTCATCAGAAAAATTCCTACCTACGTTTATATATATATATATATATATATATATATATATATCCCATTTCCATCACGTACATGCAAATGAATAAGGTTGCACATTTAATGGGATTTAATATGATATGAAGACAGGACCATGATAACCTTCCACATACTTCTTTCGTCTCTGTCCACTAAAAAATGTGGAGTCGAGTGATGTATGGAAAAATGTCATTGCCCATACCGGTGGATTTTGGTCTTAAAGTTCGGGAGGAAATCAGGAAACTGAGTGAATGGATGCGTTTAGTAGTGCTTGTTAGAGCTTAAAAAAACTTCTTTAACAATCAGAAGTTAATAATTAGATGTTTGCTAACAACTATAAAAATTAATTTTTAAAGAGTTTTTAAAAAATTTACAATTAAAATCAGTAACAGTTCAAATACAACTTTAGTTTTTATATTATGCGGGAATCAACATAATACAATTAATGATTATCAACAAAGTTATATTAAATAATTAATTATTAATTACTAATTATATTATAGATTAATTAATAATTAATAAAGAGATATACTTAATAACTAATAAATAGATAGTTATTACTTAATTATTAATTAAATATTAATTTATTACTATTAAGTTTTTAATTTTGTTAATAAAATAATAAATGATATAGTAATTATTTATTTAGTTAAAGATTAATTGTCAAAAATTAATTATATAAATAACAATAAAACAATTAATAATAGGTTATTAAATAAATAATTAATATATCAATCATATATTATGTTAATTATAATATATTAATTAGTAGATAGTTAGTAAATAAAAAATAAATAGTAATTACTCAATTAATAATTAAAATTAAATTATAATTCTCAATATGTAATATATTAATCAATAATAATTAATAATTGATAATTAGTAATTAATCATTATAAAAAGAATAATTACCAATATTAATAAATTATGTACATACAATTATTTTTTTAATACACTAATTAATTACACATAATCTAATAAATATGAGTGCATTACTAACATAGTAATTACTTATAATTAATTACTATTTTTAATTATTTAGTATATTAATTTATTATATATAGTTTAATTAATGCTAATTTATCCATTATTATTATATTATTATTAATATATTAATTTTTATTTGCTAAATAATTATCAATTATTAATTACTTTATATATTAATTTAATATTATTAATTATGGTAATCTTAACTACCTACAACAATTCAACTTCACAATTTACCAAGCGTCATTACATTGCTTTTAGAACAAGCAACACTTGTATGATTACAGTTTACCAAACACTCAGTTACTTTTTGTAACAGTTATTTTTTTTACACAATTAAAAATAATTTTTTCATAATTTACAGTACTACCAAACTATCCCAATATCTATTTAATTCCTTGACGAATGAAAATTGGCCACAAAACATTTGAAAGCGTGACGAATTGAGACAAGGTGACCTAGCAGAAAATAAGCATCTGATAGTCTTGCCTCCCTAATGCCTTCAGTGCCTCACAAAAAGAAAATAATGAAGTAAAATAAAGTAAAAAAAGGGGAAGAAAAGGACCCAAGTCGATAAACTGGTAGTGGGAAAAAGCATATAGCAACTTGCCAAAACTTCAGTAGTTCGCTTTATTTTTCAATGTTATCCATCCGCATTTTTTTCAGAAAAGAATGGGCGAGAAGCCTCCAGGTAGTATTATTGGTATTGTGTTAGACTAGAGCTACTTAGGTTTTGATTCAACTTTGTGATAAGAAAATGTCAAATAATCAAGTAATGATCATTGCTATTATGACAAATTAGAACACAAAAACTTGAATTCTTTGATCCTAAATTTTTAAAAAAATCGCAGTTTGATCGTTTAGATAGGATAGAATTTGTGGGACATTGCGGGGGTTCATTGGATGATGATATGTAACAGAAAAAAATTGCTTTGCTTGATATTATTCAAGGTTTCTAGTTTGGTTGCGTAAGCCTTCAACTCTTCAAGAACATGCCTTGTCATGTATTCAGACGTTGACATTTCATGAAGCTCACAATCATAAATCACTAACAAAAAGAAAACAAACAAAAAAACAAAACTAGATTTTAGCTTCTTCTGAAAGAAACTTCATACCACACACTTGGAACTTGGATGGATACTAAACGAAATTCTATCCCCTATTTTTTTTTCTTTCCTTTTTTCTTTGTTTCTTTGAAGAAAATATATATATATATATATATGGTGCCACTAGGCCTCACATTTTCATCATTTAAAAATCTCAAAATATATAGGATCTGTTTAGTTCATTAATTCGAGTTTTTAATTTGAGTTGAGATATGATTTTATGTGAGAGCTTTTTATTGTAGTAAAAAAAGTAAATGTAACTATTTGTGAAAATTTTTTACTGTAATAAAATTTAAATTTTAAATTTAAATTGTTAAAATAAACAGGAACATAGTGTCATTAGGCCTCACATTTTCATTATTTTAAATATCTCAAAATCTACTAATAAAACGAAAATAACCTAACTCAATTTACTCGAAAGATAAACTCAAGTATCACTTGTGTTACTAAACACCTAAAACCGCACAATTACATTCATCGTGTAGAGATTCAAAAATAAACTGTGAAGTATTGAACCTCGAACGATCATTACCGTATATATTTTAACGGTGAATTAGCGGCACCTGTCAATGCCGACTTGAAATTTGATTCTAGAAAAGTAACCCAACTGGCTTCATCGAGAATTTTGTCATGTGATAAAAACTTTATGCATTGCAGTTAGCACTTTCGCTGTCGATAATAATCACGAATGAATGAATGAATCGAATCGTGTCGTGTTTCCTTTCTTTTCTTTCTTTTGTGTGTGTGTGTGTGTGTGTGTGTGTGTGTGTGTGTGTGTGTACATATTTGGTGATATCCACTTTTGACGATGACTCCGTATTAAAATTCAGCAGTGTGTTACGTGTAGTCTAATGATCATGGATTTTGAAAATTAGATTTATCTACTCTGAATATTATTTACCAACTCATATAACAACTTTTCCACTACAAGTTAAGTATTAGTGCATTTACTCCAATTCGAAACAATATGGCGTCACAAAGACCTTTAAAAAAAAAAAGAAGCTAATTTCTTGTCCATTTTCAATTAAAAATCCCTCAATTTCAAGGAGGGCTTTAAGGACCAATAAAACAACGTGAACACCCTCACTAAAAGCTGGAAACTATCAACGTCTTTACTTAGAAGACACATAAATTAAAACAAACTAGTAAAACTCGAATGACGCTAATCGAAATTCTAATGATATGCTGAACACCATCAAAGATGAGCAAACGGTGCTGCAATGCGACAAGTAAGCCAAAAGAATCATTGACAAGGAGCCGAACCTCTGCCGAATCCAACCACCGCAGACAAGAGAGAACACGCCCCCTCCACATCCCCCTTGCTTTAATTGAGGTTTGGAGAATCTAGTGCCTTTTTCAAACACTACAATATTTTTGCTCCCATTCTCTTTCACTATATATTAATTTTTCGGAAAGTAGAATTATGTGAGAGTGGTAGAAAACGAAGAGGTGAATCAACAGGTTTCCTAATTTTCTTAAGGGAAATAGTAGAAAATAGGCCAATATGAAAAGCTTAAGAAAGGAAATAGGTCAATTTTTAGTTATAGAAATTAATAGGCCATAACTTGTCAAGTTATGGTTCATAACCAGATAAGTTATGGACAAACTTGTCAAGTTATAGTTCATAACCGAACAAGTTATGGACAATTATGAATAATAACTTGTCAAGTTATGGTTCATAACCAGACAAGTTATTGACGAAAATAATAATTTGGCCTATTTATTAACTTATGTAAACTATTGACCTATTAATTTTAATTCATCTCAAATTTTAGCATATTTTCCTCTTTCTCCCTTTTCTTTTCCAGAAAAGAAACGAGCTATACAATTGGGTCTCTTAAGGGGCCATAGCACAATGAAGGAAGCCCAAACTCTCTGAAAAGTGGTACTCCGCCTTCCTCCCATTACAGGGCCTACTCCAATGATAGGAGCCCATCAAGCCAGACTAAGTACGGGCAATTTTTAAAAATACCCATCTCATTTTTATTCATACCCCTTAATATTAGTCAAAATATTTCTATTTTTTAAATTAAAATTAATTAAGAGATAGAGTCTTTTAAAAATGATACTTTTAATAAGTCAGATACTTTTAATAAGTCAGATACTTAAAGAGCTTGTTCATTTACACCAAAACTCAAAAAATTAAATTAAGTTATAACTTTATTTAAATTTATGCACTTTTATAAAATTTGAGTTTAAACTTGAGTTTTAAATTGAATTTTTAACTTGAGTTTGGGGTTAAAATTTGAGTTCAAATTTCCTCTTCACTTCAAGTTCTTAAACTTAAACTCAAGTTAATGAATAATTTTTTTTTTCTATTCTTAAAAACGTTATAACTTTTTCATTTTAATTCTAATTGAGATGATTCTTTTTTTTATGCATTCACAATGAAAAGATGAATAAAATTCTACCCATATACCCTATTAAAATTTTTCAATATTATTGAATTTTTTTTAAAATACTATCTAAATATAAACTCAGACTCGTCTAAATACAAACTCAAAATATTCTAATATCAAATCATAACTCAAATATACATAACCAAATACAAACTCAAATTATAACTTTCACTCAAATTATAATTCAAATTTAACAAGGCCCAAATCTTTTCTTGTCCACTTACCTTTTTTTCTTTATTCAAATAATCTACTTTTGAGGGGATATGATCTTAAAGGACATTTTGACTCACAATTGGGATATATTGATAAGCTTCCATGTGTAGTGTACCGCGCCCCGCCCCCACACCCCCCACCCCCCGGTACACCAAAACTAGCATTATTAATCTGTTTTATTCCCTATAATATATGACACAATTAGGACTCATACAAAATTATTTCTGCTTTGCATAAAAGATTCGTTACGAGTAGTACCTCACACCACGCGTCCACGCATCCTCTGTCCAATCAAAAATTTCCACTCTATACTCAATAAATACCAACTCTCTCTCTCTCTCTGTAACTCTCCAATTAAACAAAACATTATTCCGTGTAATTTCCAAATCCATCATTCTAATAATAACAGGTGCTCCAATGGCCCCAAGCCACCCTTTCTCTAAATCCGCGTCTTTATCTCCTCCAATCAACGCTTTCATCTGACCCAAATCAATCTCTTCTTATTTCCCAACTCCCCCTTGTTTATGGATTCCATTGAAATCAGTTTCTCCGCCGTCTCATCCTGGATTCCCTTTAATATTATGAGTAACACATCTATGTTTGAAGTTTGAATTGAGAGACGAAAATGGAGGAGAGTCAGAGTTATCAGGGTGCAGAGAGGCATGTGGTGTTTGGGAAGTATGAAATCGGGAAGTTATTGGGGAGAGGGACCTTCGCGAAGGTCTACTACGGGAAAGAAATGGCATCCGGAGAGAGCGTGGCGATAAAGGTGATAAACAAGGACCGGGTGAAGAAAGAAGGAATGATGGATCAGATCCAGAGAGAGATTTCGGTGATGAGAATGGTTCGTCGCCCGAATGTGGTGGGGCTCAAGGAGGTTATGGCCACGAAGACGAAGATCTTCTTCGTGATGGAGTACGTCCGCGGCGGAGAGCTCTTCGCCAAGGTCGCGAGTGGGAAACTGAAGGAAGATCAGGCCCGGAGGTACTTTCAGCAGCTGATCTCCGCCGTCGATTTCTGTCACAGCAGAGGCGTCTCCCACCGAGATTTGAAGCCGGAGAATCTCCTTCTCGACGAGAACGACGATCTCAAGATCTCCGACTTCGGTCTCTCCGCCCTCCCCGAGCAGCTCCGCCACGACGGACTCCTCCACACCCAGTGTGGGACCCCTGCTTACGTCGCACCAGAGGTCCTCCGCAAAAAGGGCTACGACGGCTCCAAGGCCGATATCTGGTCGTGCGGCGTGATATTGTTCGTGCTTCTCTCCGGATTTCTCCCCTTTCGCGACGAGAATCTGATGAAGATGTATCGCAAAATCTTCAAGGCAGAGTTCGAGTGCCCTAAGTGGTTCACCGCCGAAGCGAAGCGGCTAACCTGCAAATTGCTCGTCCCCGATCCCGACCGGAGGATCACAATCCAGGCGATCATGCGCGTGCCCTGGTTCTGCAAGGGATTCTCGAGGCCTCCATCGTTTTCGATCCCCGAGTTACCTCCGGCCTCCGAAGACGTCGCCGGCGATAAAACGGCGTCGTCTCCAAAATTCTTCAACGCGTTCGAGCTGATCTCATCGATGTCGTCCGGGTTCGACCTGTCGAGCCTGTTCGAGAGCAAGAAGAAGGCCGCGTCGATGTTCATTTCGAGGTGCTCGGCGAGCGCGGTCATGGCGAAGCTGGAGAGCATGGCTAAGGGGCTGAGGTTTAGGGTGGTGAGGATGAAGGATTTTCAGGTGAGGCTGCAGGGGAGGTCGGAGGGGAGAAAGGGGAGGTTGTCGGTGACGGCGGAGGTTTCCGAGCTGGCACCGGAGATCTCCGTCGTGGAGTTCTCGAAGTCGGCCGGCGACACCTTGGAGTACGCCAAGTTCTGCGACGAGGACGTGAGGCCGGCGTTGAAGGACATCGTTTGGACGTGGCAAGGTGACCTTGTTGACTGCAATAAGTCAAAAGTAGTACTGGGCGGCGAAGAATGTTAAAGAAAGGCAACGAACGTCGCCGTTTTTACGGGGAAAGGAACGAAAGATCGAAACTAATCGTAGTTTGGGTTCTCAATCGGTTTTTACTTTGATATAATTTTTGTTTTGGTATTGGGGGGTAAATATTTGGTTAAGTGCGATTTTGTATATAATATGATAGTCTGGACTCTGGGATTAGGATGTTTTAAAAATAGGATGGAACAGTTTTGAGCTGTTTAGGATGGTTCGTTACAGTAGTTTTTCTCACAAAAAATACACGTAAATTGAAAATTATTCAAATCACATGATTCGAATTTCTGAATCAAACGGACCCTAAGACTGCTACTTTGTTGTTTTAGTTTTAGTTTTAAGAGATTTTCGTTTATAGATTAGAATTATTTTTAATTTATGTATATTTTTTGACAGTGAAAATATTATAACGAATCCGAACTATTATTCAAATCAGGAGATAAATCTCTCAACTAAATAATCTCAATAATTAGACTGATGAGTCAAATTATTAGTTTAAAATAATAATTTATAATGTGCTAATCTGATTTTACAAGTGAAGAGTGAATAGTATGAGAGAAATCCAATGACACTGAAAATATCATCAATAAGATAACAATTTTATTTATTATTATATTTAAATTTATTTTTTGTTACTAATATTTTCTAACTATTTTTCATAATTTATAAGTTATTTTTGGTATATCTTATAGATTATTTTTTATAATGGTATTAAAATTTTTTATGGTGATATAAATAATAAAATGAAAAAAATAATAAAGATTGAAATTAAAATTTTTTCAAATAAATAATATAATATATAATATATATTCATCAACAAGACTATGTAAGCACTGCTTCGTGGTCTAGTTGCCCTCTCTCTCAAAAAATGCTTCCCTTCTCTAGCGCCGCCTCTTTCCAACAATTTGGTGGGGCCGAGTCCAGTACCTCATGCGGGTGGTTCACCGGACTCCTAGTCATAGATGTTGTTTCTCAATCGTGCGGTGGATTTACCGTTGCTGATGGTGGTGGGTGGGATGGCTTGCGCAGAGCTCTGGGTCTCGTTTGGGATGTGTTTCATTGCTGCTAAAGTCTTCTTCTTTAGGATCATCAGTATTCCGTCAGGTCTTTAGCTTTGAGATTTTCATCCCTAGACGTTGCAGTTCTTCTGGATGGGCATTGCTTGGGCGGTGGGTGGCATTGCTTGTGCTTTTCGGCCAAGTTCGTTCGTCATTCATGTGATTAGGGACTTGATTTTGCTAATTTTGATTTTTATGTTTGTCTCATGATGGCGTGGTCGATTTTGTTGTTGGAGTGTCTTCATCATGTGTTTGGTTACGTCTATGGTTTTGTTGTGTGTTAAGTTAACAACGGTGGTTTCCCAATCCTTCCATGTACGATGTTTGTATAGTGTTAAGCCTCTTGATCTCAATTATTGAGCCTTTTTATGGATCATAGTGGTTCGTTGAAAAAGTCATTTTATGTGTTCGATACTTACGTGCATATTTTGTTTTCTGATTTCAAAACCTCACATGTGATTCGAACCTTTAAACGTTTCATTCGAATTTTTTTGAATTATCAGTTAGTACCCAAGATCAAGGTTTTTTGTATTTTAATGTCATTTGAATCAGTATTATTGTTCATATTTCTTTGATTTTTAACGTAATTTTTTATCATAAAACAAAATTGAATTTATCTGATAGGGCCTTTTTATTGATATGGTATGTTTTTTACTGTTAGATTTTATTAAAATCATATCATATTAAAAAAATATATCTAAAATAAATAATTTTTAATACAAATTCAACAGTCGACAATAGAAATTACTGATAATTTATTTTTTCTAATCTCATCAGAAAAATTCCTACCTATGTATATATATATATATATATATATATATATTTCCCATTTCCATCAAGTACATGCAAATGAATAAGGTTGCACATTTAATGGGATTTAATATGATATGAAGACAGGAACATGGTAACCTTCCACATACTTCTTTCGTCTCTGTCCACTAAAAAATGTGGAGTCGAGTGATGTATGGAAAAAAGTCATTGCCCATACCGGTGGATTTTGGTCTTAAAGTTCGGGAGGAAATCAGGAAACTTAGTGAATGGGTGCGTTTAGTAATGCTTGTTAGAGCTTAAAAAAACTTCTTTAGCAATCAGAAATTAATAATGATGTTTGGTAAAAATTATAAAAATTAATTTTTAAAAATTTTTTAAAGAATTTACAATCAAAATCAGTAACAGTCTAAATACAATTTTAGTTTTTAAATTATGTGAGAATCAACATAATACAATTAATGATTATCAATAAAGTTATATTAAATAATTAATTATTAATTACTAATTATATTATATATTAAGTAATAATTAATAAATAGATATACTTAATAACTAATAAATAGATAGTTATTACTTAATTATTAATTAAATATTAATTTATTACTATTAAGTTTTTAATTTTGTTAATAAAATAATAAATGATATAGTAATTATTTATTTAGTTAAAGATTAATTGTCAAAAATTAATTATATAACATATTAACAATAAAACAAGTAATAATAGGTTATTAAATAAATAATTAATATATCAATCATATATTATGTTAATTATAATCTATTAATTGGTAGATAGTTAGTAAATAAAAAATAAATAGTAATTACTCAATTAATAATTAATATTAAATTATAATTATCAATATGTAATATATTAATCAATAATAATTGATAATTAGTAATTAATTATTATAAAAAGAATAATTACCAATATTAATAAATTATGTACATACAATTATTTTTTTAATACACTAATTAATTACGCATAATCTAATAAATATGAGTGCATTACTAACATAGTAATTACTTATAATTAATTACTATTTTTAATTATTTAGTATATTAATTTATTATATATAGTTTAATTAATGCTAATTTATCCATTATTATATTATTATTAATACATTAATTTTTATTTGCTAAATAATTATCAATTATTAATTACTTTATATATTAATTTAATATTATTAATTATCGTCATCTTAACTACCTACAACAATTCAACTTCACAATTTACCAAACGTCATTACATTGCTTTTAGAACAAGCAACACTTGTATGATTACAATTTACCAAACACTCAGTTACTTTTTGTAACAGTTATTTTTTTTAACACAATTAAAAATAATTTTTTCATAATTTACAGTACTACCAAACTATCCCAATATCTATTTAATTCCTTGACGAATGAAAATTGGCCACAAAACATTTGAAAGCGTGACGAATTGAGACAAGGTGACCTAGCAGAAAATAAGCATCTGATAGTCTTGCTCTTGCCTCCCTAATGCCTTCAGTGCCTCACAAAAAGAAAATAATGAAGTAAAATAAAGTAAAAAAAGGGGAAGAAAATGACCCAAGTCGATAAACTGGTAGTTGGAAAAAGCATATAGCAACTTGCCAGAACTTCAGTAGTTCGCTTTATTTTTCAATGTTATCCATCCGCATTTTTTCAGAAAAGAATGGGCGAGAAGCCTCCAGGTAGTATTATTGGTATTGTGTTAGACTAGAGCTACTTAGGTTTTGATTCAACTTTGTGATAAGAAAATGTCAAATAATCAAGTAATGATCATTGTTATTATGACAAAATAGAACACAAATATTCGTTTGGTTCGTGTATTCAGAATCATGATTCATAATCATTCTCGTTTTACGTGTATTTTTTGTGAGAGAAAATACTGTAGCGAGTCGTAAATCATGATTCAAACTCAAAAATGAATACAAGAAACAAACAGGACATTACGGGGGTTCATTGGATGATGATATGTAACAGAAAAAAATTGCTTTGCTTGATATTATTCAAGGTTTCTAGTTTGGTTGCGTAAGCCTTCAACTCTTCAAGGACATGCCTTGTCATGAATTCAGACGTTGACATTTCATGAAGCTCACAATCATAAATCACTAACAAAAAGAAAACAAACAAAAAAACAAAACTAGATTTTAGCTTCTTCTGAAGGAAACTTCATACCACACACTTGGAACTTGGATGGATACTAAACGAAATTCTATCCCCTATTTTTTTTTCTTTCCTTTTTTCTTTTTTTCTTTGAAGAAAAAAAAATATATATATATATATATATATATGGTGCCACTAGGCCTCACATTTTCATCATTTTAAAAATCTCAAAATATATAGGATCTATTTAGTTTATTAATTTGAGTTTTTAATTTGAATTGAGATATGATTTTATGTGAGAGCTTTTTTATTGTAGTAAAAAAATTAAATGTAACTATTTATCAAAATTTTTTACTATAATAAAATTTAAATTGTTAAAATAAACAGGAACATAGTGTCATTAGGCCTCACATTTTCGTCATTTTAAATATCTCAAAATCTACTAATAAAATGAAAATAACCTAACTCAATTTACTCAAAAGATAAACTCAAGTATCACTTGTGTTACTAAACACCTAAAACCGCACAATTACATTCATCGTGTAGAGATTCAAAAATAGACTGTGGAGTATTGAACCTCGGACGATCATTACCTTATATATAGGGCGGTAAGAAATCACCTCGAACCCGACGAACCCGGCCGAGCCGAGCCGACCCTACCCAAAAATCATGGGTTTCTAATTTTTTATTTAATTTTTAGTTTTAATTATGCCTAACCCGCACTGCGCGGGTAGAGGCGCGGGGTGGGGTTACATGAACCCGAGGTAACCCTACCCGGCCGAACATGTTCAAAGTAGGTAAAATAATATCCAATACTTCAAATTCTTACTTTCATAAGTTTATGAACTTTATGCATTTAAACTATTAACTTATTTATGTTTTGAATTCACGATTTGTGTAAAAAATACTTGTATATCATAGTTGTTGAATTAGGACATTCTTTATTTATATTGGAAGTGTTTGATTTCAAAGTGAGTGTTTTAATTGTTCACCTTGCATTTAGACCCCCTCTTGAAGGAAATACATGTTCTGTTTGATAATGATTTCTTCTATAACAAGCACAGATTAATTGATTAAAAAGTGATCATGTGGTTTTTGAGATCACCAACCCGAGTAACCCGAGCCTATCTGAGGTCACCCGAAAGGTTGCGGGTTTGTAGATTTAAGAGAGTGTCGCGGCTTAAAATTTTCTCAACCCGCACTGATCAGATAGACTCAATTTTTCGGCTCAACCCTACCCTACCCGGCCGATTTACACCCCTACTTATATATTTTAACGGTGAATTAGCGGCACCTGTCAATGCCAACTTGAAATTTGATTCTAGAAAAGTAACCCAACGGGCTTCATCGAGAATTTTGCCACGTGATAAAAAAACTTTATGCATTGCAGTTAGCACTTTCGCTGTCGATAATAATCATGAATGAATGAATGAATCGAATCGTGTCGTATTTCCTTTCTTTTCTTTCTTTTGTGTGTGTGTGTGTGCGCGCAATATTTGGTGATATCCACTTTTGACGATGACTCCGTATTAAAATCCGGCAGTGTGTTACGTGTAGTTTAATGATCATGGATTTTGGGAATCAGATTTATCTACTCTGAATATTATTTACCAACTCATATAACAACTTTTCCACTACAATTTAAGTATTAGTGCATTTACTCCAATTCGAAACAATATGGCGTCACAAAGACCTTTAAAAAAAAAAAAAAAAAAAAGAAGAAGCTAATTTCTTGTCCATTTTCAATTAAAAATCCCTCAATTTCAAGGAGGGCTTTAAGGACCAGTACAACAACGTGAACACCCTCACTAAAAGGTGAAAACTATCAACGTCTTTATTTAGAAGAAACATAAATTAAAACTAACTGGTAAAACTCGAATGACGCTAATCGAAATTCTAATGATATGTTGAACACCATCAAAGATGAGCAAACGGTGCTGCAATGCGACAAGTAAGCCAAAAGAATCATCGACAAGGAGCCGAGCCTCTGCCGCATCCAACCACCGCAGACAAGAGAGAACACGCCCCCCCACCCCCACGAGGAAAAACGCAACTACCACGCCCCCTCCACATCCCCCTTGCTTTAATTGAGGTTTGGAGAATCTAGTGCCTTTTTCAAACACTACAATATTTTTGCTCCCATTCTCTTTCACTATATATTAATTTTTAGTGCAGTAGAATTACATGAGAGTGGTAGGAAACGAAGAGGTGAATTAAACAGGTTTCCTAATTTTCTTTTCCAGAAAAGAAACGAGCTATACAATCAATTGGGTCTCTTAAGGGCCATAGCACAATGAAGGAAGCCCAAACTCTCTGAAAAGTTGTACTCCACCTTCCTCCCATTACTGGGCCTACTCCAATGATAGGAGCCCATCAAGCCAGACTAAGTGCGGGCAATTTTTAAAAATACCATTGAAATACCTCATTTTTATTCGTACCCCTTAATATCAGTCTATATATTTTTACTTTTTAGATTAAAACTAATTAAAAGGTAGAGTTTTTTTTTAAATAATACTTTTAATAAGACAAGTACTTAAAGAGTTAAAATTTATAATTTCTTTTCAAATGATCCATCTATTTTTAAAGTGGGCTTGGCTGAACTTTAGACCTTCAGAGAAAGAGTAATTTTTAAAAATATTTTTTAAATAAAATCTCTTTTATTTTTATCCCTTGACATTAATTCATATATATATATATATATATATATATATAATAGAATTAGTTAAGTGATAGAGTTTTTTAAAAAAAGTATTTTAGTAAGTCAAATACTTAAAAGATAATTCTCTCTTAATGGAAAAAATTCTCTGGATCATCAGAAGCAATGATTAAAACAAGCAGATTTCAGATCATCATAAGATCTTAAATCTGAAGCTAAACAGATCATTTGGATCACAATACCAAAGCATGCCAAAAATAACGCACCAACCTCCTAAACTATTCTTAATTTTCTTTCTATCTAAGTATATTCCGAAGGGATGGTTAATTGGTTATTAAAGACCTGTTTAGCGTAACTTTTACTTGTGCAGAAAAAAACATAACCTTTCGAGCAGAGTTTAGAATAAAAAGATATTAACATTTAATAGAGAGTTCATATATATACTAACAAAGAAAAATATTTAAATTTACTAATGAACAATTAAAATTTTGAAATAAAATTTGTGAAATCTTATGGAAAATCCAGTAAAAGTTTCGAAGTCTTTTTAGTAGAGTTCTTTTTTTTTTTTTTTTTTAATAATTCCTACGCTTTTTTTATGGAATATATGTGTAACTTTTGTTTTTGACAGTAAGTTTTTCTGTAAATTCAAAGCTCGTCAAGACGGTCATTTTAAAAGGACGTTTGGTTGATTGATTCAGAATTATGATTCAAAATCACTTTTGATTTATGTGTGTTTTTTGTAAAAAAAAAATACTGTAACGAACTATGAACTATAATTCGAATCATAACAAAAATTCTTGAACCAAACGCAATCTAAATATTTCCAAAAACAGCGTCTAAAACGCTAACAATTTCTAGGAAGTAATGCCAAACACACGTTAAATTGGTAAGTGTGTACAAATTTTTAAATAAGATCTTCACTAAAGAGTACTATTAGGATCATGATTGACGGACATTATTTTCTATTGGCTGGCTGGGTGTGTACGCTCATTTAGAAAAATAAAATTAATGACCCTTTTAATATATATTCAATGAACAAGTAAACTGAGATCACACCCTATTTAACTTCCACACGACAAATATATATGACGATGATCCACCAGAATCTCCAAAGACTTTTACAAGGGCAAGAAATTTCTAGGTCTTGGTCGGTCTTATTTAAAAACAAATTACTTCGTCCCTAGACATTCTAGCAAGTCTCTTGATAATTGGGCTTTTGGGGATCTCCAACCAAAGAGAGCATTACAAGAATATTAATTATATATACCAATGAAACAGCGTAAACAGATCCAATCACCTGTGACGGAAAAGAGCAAAAGATCAAAAGCAAACAACCGTGATATACAATCCAATTAGGGCTGCACTAAATATATATATATATATATATATTTACATCACCAAACCCACGTAAGGTGTGTTATCTCATATATCATGCGTAAATAAACAAATTATCTATATATAACGGGGTTGGTAAGATATTGACCGATTTAGCTTGCATAAAGATAGTAATTGGGTGGGAAAGAGTTTTGGCTTATATAAACGTCATGTTTAGAATTTATCTTATTTTTATTTTTTACGTTTTTTAAGAAAAAAAAATGAAACGTTTTTAAAATGATATTTGGTGTAATAAAAATATAAATAATTTTTTAATTTAATATAAAATGAGAGAGAAATAAAAATTAACTTTTAATTTTTTTTATTTTTTATTTTTATTTTCTTTTCTTTCAAGTAAAAAGAGAAAAATAAAGACATTAATAAATTTTTTTACAATAAAAATAATATCTTAATAAAATTACTAAATACATTTTTAAAAATAATTTTATTTAAAATTAAAAATATTTTTATTTTTCTTATTATATAAAAAATAAAATTATTTTAAAATCAGTACCTACCGCGCCTAAAGTTTTAAGTTTTCCACGTACGCTATTTTTTATACGATGTGAACATGTTGGGGCGCACAGGACTTGCACGACTTCTTTATGCTTGTTTACTTCTTTTTGATTCTTCACCACTCTTTAAACGAAACCTGGCTCGCACCTATGACTAAGAAACAAGAATTTGTACTGAAATGTCGCATCATTTTGCTTTTGAGAGTGACGCGACTTTTTGGATTGTGGGGAAGAGCTAGTTGAAGTTTAATGGTGATGTTTGTCCGTAGTCCTTGACTAACCGTGACTTTTATATTGCGTTCACACGCACGGATAAAATGATCCTGTGTTCGTTCAAACTGTTATTTTTTTAATATTTAGAAGTACATATTCATTTTATTTTATATTATTATAATATTTTTTATAAAAATTTAAATTTAATTTTTTTATTATATTTTTTTTCTTTTATATATAACTCAAATCATAATTTAAATTATACAAAAGAATGAACTTTTAATATATTTTTTATGCATAGTGTTTGTTAATTGGCCACTCCATCTCAAAAGTGTGTATTCTGTTTTTTACAACTAACTCACAATTTTAAATTTTTTATGTGAAAAAAATATTATAGTAGAAAAGTTAAATTTAATTTTTTTAAAAATATACTATAAAAAAATAACTTAATTTGTGATTTAAATTGTGAAAAGTTTTATATTTTAATACTCTTCCTCACGTGTAAGTTAAAAATGAGTAAACATGCGGGTAAACATCAAGCCCAACACAAGAAATTACTTTAAACATATTAAGAGCCCTAACACGTGGTCACAAATTTAATAGGGATTAAGAATGCAATTTTTAGAGTTTGAATTCAAGACTTTCTACTATAATATTATATTAATTTACTAATTCATTTTAAAAGTTAAACTGTTAACAAGTAGACCGGCCATAATTCTATATTCTAACATTGTTTTACGGTTTGGGGGTGGCTAATTTCAACTGCATCTATTGGCAAACAGTAAAATTAAGGCCGTGGCCGAGGCACTACAGGAGAGTGACAAACTGGCTATTTAGGTTTTTGAAATCATAGAAATATTCTCCAAGACTCTGTTGTTCAAATTCAAACTGAAAAGAAAGAAAACTTTGAAGATATGTTGAATCAAAGGTAATCAAAGGTAACTACTACGTTAGGGTTATATCAAGGAAAAGAATACATAGGCTAATTTCACCACCTAGAAATCCTTATCGTTTTATGGCTATTATACTTTAGTAATTTAAATATAGTTTAATTTATTGGGTGTGAAGCATTTTAAATTTTTCGTATGTTATAGTTTAATTTATTGTTCATACGTGAGAGATTAATTTTGATAAGAACACGATTGAATTTATCTTGTTTGATTATTTTAAACCGTCAACACATAATATGTATTTCCAGTCATCTGTGATGGAAATCATAAGTTGCACTTTTACGTGGCAAAGTCATGGTAAGCTTAATAATATATATAAATTTGTATTTCCAACTTCATCATGAAAGAAATTAACTGTATGAATGATGAGGAAAGATAATACTTTTTTTCCCGTAACATATGAAAGAGAGTACGACGCAATGATAAGACGTCATGGTGAAATGTCACATTTATGTCATATATATATATATATATATATATATTGGACATGCAGGTAGACGGACAGATTCCACACGTTTCTTGTAAATCAATGGAAGTTGATGATCATGTATATGCACGACTTTCTGGGTAAAGTACTCTACAGAATTCATTCTAACTATTATAGAAGCCAAAAATATGAGTGAGACACGGTTTGGACAATTTGTCTGATCTGAGAAAGGACTTGATCTGACCATAGACAAGACTAATATAATTTATAGTTGTGTACAGCGTATGTATGACACGATGACTTGGTCTTATTATATACATGGAAACGTTTTCTACACCACTTTTCACCAGTTTCGGGTTAGAAAAATTACATTCCGTTTACACACGCCAGAGACGGAAAATCGCACATCAAACTCTAGAAACTCGTTTTTGACGCACAAAACGAATTCGTTTCTGCAGAATGTTGTCCATGCGCTGCCTGTACGTACTCTGGACTCTTCACTATCACATACATATATTATACGGCCAGTTTAATAATATTATAATTTTGAAAAAAAATTATTTTAATTATCATGAAAGAAAAAATAATTGTTATAAAAAATATTGAGTATTTGATAAACAGTAATTATATAAGTATTATTAGTTTTAAAAATAATATAATAGTGTTTAATAAATTATGAGTTTGAATTTTTATAGACAGTTAAGGTGACTGTAATTAATAATCTTAAATTAATATATAAAGTAATTAATAATTGATAATTATTTAGTAAATAAAAATTAATATATTAATAATATAATAATAATGAATAAATTATAATTTATGAGTACATTCATAATTAAACTATATATATATAATAAATTAATATACTAAATAATTAAAAATAATAATTAGTAATTAATTATACATAATTACTATGTTAGTAATGTACTCATATCTATTAGATTATAAGTAATTAATTAGTGTATTAAGCAAAATAATTAGTATATATTTAATTTATTAATATTCCTTTTACTACTTAAATTATTAACTTTTAGTTACATAATTAAATAATTAGTTAATTAATCACTAATGTTTATTTAATAATATATTTCTTGATATATCACATGATCAATTTTTAGTAATTATTCTTTTATAATGATTAAATACTAATTATTATTGTTTAATATATTACATATTGATAATTATAATTTAATATTAATTATTAATTGAGTAATTACTATTTTTTATTTAACAACTATTTACTAATTAATAGATTATAATAAGCTTAACATATGACTGATATATTAATTATTAATTATTTATTTAATAATCTATTATTACTTGTTTTATTGTTAATATGCTATATAAATAAGTTTTGGTAATTAATCTTTAACTAAATAATAAATTATATATTATTTATTATTTTATTAATAAAATTAAAAACTTAATAGTAATGAATTAATATTTAATTAATAATTAAGTAATTACTAGCTATTTATTAGTTATTAAGTATATCTATTTATGAATTATTAATTAATATATAATATAATTAGTAATTAATAATTAATTATTTAATATAACTTTTTTGATAATTATTAATTGTACTATGTTGATTCCCGCACAATCTAAAAATCAGAATTGCCTTTGGACTGCTTCTGATTTTGACTTTAAATTCTTCAAAAATGTTTTGAAAATCACTTTTTATAGTTTTTACCAAACACCATTATCAGCTTCTAATAGCTAGAAAAATAATTTTAGCCTCAAAGAAACACTATCAAACGCACCCATACTAGGACTACAATACAATCAATATCACTTAACGGTTCTAAAAAAATAACAAAATTAAGTACTTGGTGATGATCAGTCGGACTTTTCCATCGATTTCCAAACTTGTGTTGAAGATAGACAAATGATCATTCATCTACCAACTTTCTTTTTCTAATATGAATTGATCTACCTACGTGGTAGGTTTGAAAATTAAATGTTTGCCTTACATTTACTTTCTTTTGAGTGTTTCAATATCCAAATTTACAGATAGAATCGATTTATCTATTGCGGTCGTATTTTTTTTTATATAGAGACCGTTACTATATATATATATATATATATATATATATATATATTGGTCGATAAAGGTACAATTAGAAGTGTCTTACTTGAAAATATTTTTCCTTTTGAAAACAAAACTTTATCTCTATGTAGCAAATTAACTGCACTATTAATGTTCCCCCAGTGAAGAAGCCACGAGATAGTGTGTGAGTATCAATAGCATCAAAGTTGGCATGTGTGTGTATATTTATATATATATATATATATATATATAAAATAAGGACGAGAAGTCGAGAACATTGCCACGCAAATCATATGCTTTGTAAAGACAATCATTTTCACGAAACATTAAAACTGAAATTAGATATCAATGAGTGTGAATATCGATGTGAACGAAAAATAACATAAAACATATGCTTATAATGCCGATCACTTTTACGGGACACCAACATTGATAAACAAATAGGAATGATTGTGACATTTTTTGTAAATCTCAACCATTACGTCTCTGGTTGTATACGGGTAAATATTCAACCAGAAAAAGTTTCAATCTATTGCAAACAAATTTCCAACGACCATTTTGTGTGCCCTACAATTAATGTATCAAGGGGTCTTATTTCAAAAAAAAATTCAAAAAAAAAAAAAAACATTATCATTCTTTTTGTGCATACACATTTTAATATTGAATATTTCTTCAACATCTCCATTGAATACATATTTTCTAGAAAAACCATGTGAAAATTGTTTCTCCCATCGCCAATTTCTTTTCATTGTTTCCATCATGCATCTTTTTCTATATTAGCACATGATCATATTCTCAAACGGAATTTTAGGTTGTTTTCACATTCTTTCCTAGCTATTTCACATGGTGCCGACAAACGTTCTGGTTTGATTTTTACTTTTTTCTTTATTTCCATTAATTGTTTAATAAATATTTAACTTATCCTTAAAAAATCATTTTCTTCACATCATTTAGTCCAATATGGATTTTATTTACACTGGCTACAGCCTTGGCTTTTTCATTTTATTTTTCTTTTCCTTTTTAAAATTAAAAAGATTTCGATAACCATTTTCATCTTCTACTGGGTCACAAGCATAGTCCTTTTTTAGTATTGTTTTGCTTTTAAGAAGACAGATTACTGCAGTAATTTTAATTAGTTGTATAAGGTTTTTACTCTTCTTTTTTCCTTTTCTATATAGTTTTTATATAAAAAGACTTGATATACATCTGAATCGATAATAGGCAACTTGGAAGAGAAATTATTTTGATGGCAAAAGACAACTGCAACCAACATTTCTAGAAAGTCAATCATTCATTCAATGATTTAGTATACTCATCTACAATTTTTTGAGGGGTAGTCCTACTCACACACACCCTTTTTTACTCTTCACACCTCTTTTCTAAATACACAATACCCCACAATCCCACATAATTTTAAAAATGGTTAAAATTACTTTCTACACACCCGTAATATTTCAAAATTACTCTAAACTATTTTCATGGGATTATTAATTCTTGATAATTTTCTTTTTTTTTAATGCAAAAAAATATTTCATTAATCAATAAACCATAAAGCTTACATAGAACTCAATACAGAAAACTTGATATAACAAACTAAAATCAATGATCCGTTGGCGTCCTAGTATAGGGATCCAAGGTTCGATTATGGACACAACTTAAAGCACTTCTCTTAACCCGTTTTATTCCTCCACGGTTGGCTCTCCCAAAAGAGTTGTAATAAACTCTCTGCAAAGACAGATCTCTAAAAGCTAGTATTCTTCCGAATCAAGTTCACCGAAGTGAAAAATCTAGCTAAAGACATATAGAAGATAAAAAAAACAACACAAAACCCACACAACGTTATAGCTTGGTAGGGGAAAACAACTAAAAACAACCAAAGCCCACACAGATCTAACGATTTGTGGGGGAAAACAAATACTAACGCAGGCAGAATGACTGCCTTTATTCCATGAACAACTAAAAAAAGAGAAGAAAACATCAACACAGACTCTATCATCGTGTAGATCGGTTGACATAGAGCGTGTGGTTGTATTTTGGGGGGGCCGGCTGACCAGAGATGCGCTTTCAGTAGCCAGCTAGACTATTCTTCTTCTTCCTCGCTCTCTGTGTGTGGAATTCTCTCTCAATAGAAACCTTGTTTTTATAATGTGTTTCTTTTACTTGCAACCATAATTTTTCTTTTCACATTCACTATTTATTTTAATATTATCATTTCTATATTTCTCTATTTTTTAGTTGAAATTTTAGGCATGAAGTTTTTATTTTTATTTTTTTTGTACAAAAATAAATTTTATTAAAATATTTTTTAGAAAACATAAAAGACACTCAAAAATATAAAATAAAAAGAAATATAATTGAAGCAATAAAAAATAAATAAAAAATACGCAACAAAATTATTATATTATTGAGCACCTTCAGAAAAATATTTAAATTTTCAACTCTGGTTTCTATACGTCGTCTTAGCAATATTAGTTAGTTTGTTATTGTGATTATATTCGTATCTACTCTCAAGCTAGTTCGAACATTTTTTTTCTTTGCCGAATCATCACATGGTTAATATCGTAAGTAAGCCAATATATATATATATATATATATATATATATATGTACAATTATTTTCTGAGTAAATTTTAAGAATTCCTTCCTAAAATATGTCAATGGTGCTGACAATCCACATGCCTCGGATCCTCTCAGAATTTTAAAATGTACCAATTGTACTTTCAATTTGTATAATATATCTTTAAATTCACCTCTTAAATTTTAAAATGTGTTATTTTTTAAAATACAATAGCATTTGCGACATATGGGATGGTCAAATTTGTCAACTTCTTTAAATCTTAACTAAACCAATTAAATTCGAGTCCGTTTCGCTGCCATTTTCTTGCTCTTGAGCAACTACGTACTTCAAGGAGAAAATACATATAAGATCTAGCACCTAACTAATTTAATTTGGAGTGAAAAGCATTCATTAATTCCTAAATATTGCACCTAAAGTTAACTAAGTGACAAGTTTCCATCCAGAAAAATAGCATATAATTTCAAAGTTAGGGGAGTAAATTTAAAGAAGTATTAAGGATGCAACATGTTTTAAAGTTTGAGAAGTGTGTTTGACACAAGTGACAATATAATTCAGGGCAAGTCATATTTTATCTTTTTTTTTTTTTTTAGAAAATAAAAGAAATGAAAAAAATGGATTGGTGCAACGGTAATAATATTTCTTTTTCTTCTTCTCTTAATATGTCTCCAAACTTGAATCTTGGCGATAATTCCAATATTGATGGTTTGCATAAAAATCGGCCAATAGTTTGAGAATAATCAGATTAGATCATTTCCAATATAAATAATAATGGCAATTATATATTTGATATTAAAAATAAAATAGGATATGATATTTTTATTTGTATTCTAATATATAATATTATTTAAAATATTAGATTTAATTTTTTTGTAATCATTAATATTTAAAAGTTATAAAAGTAAAATTTTAATTTTAAAATAATTTAAAAATGCAAATTAAAGTCTCAATAATTAAATCGGCCAATAGTTTGAGAATAAAGATCATTTCCGATATAAATAATAATGACAATTATATATTTGATATTAAAAATAAAATAGGATATGATATTTTATTTATACTCTAATATATAATGTTATTTAAAATATTAGATTTAATTTTTTCTGTAATCATTAAGATTTAAAAATTGTAAAAGTAAACTTTTAATTTTAAATTAAAAAGAAAACACATAAACCAATAACAATCAAATTTATCATTGTTATATTTGATGATAAATTTATTACAAAATATAATATATGATAGATTTAATATATGACGAATTTGTCAAAATAAATTATATTATATTAGAAACTATTTTATACTTTAATACTAAATTTATTATTAACATAATAATTATAATATTACATTAAAAATGTTACTTAGTTCGTTCTAATCTATTAGGTGGTCCTGAGATCTTTTTTTACAGAGAATATAGATGAAAGAGGGGTCACATCAATGTTTTTTTTTTTTTTTTTGTTTTTACTGGACATATATAAACAAGAAATGAGATGGATAAGGATGGATTCCGGATTTCTTGTAGTCCATAATATCTGCGCTAAAAGTATACGTGTATGTAGCTTCGAGGAAATTTACCAGATCGATAGTGTTCAAAGTTTTCGATCCTATTCATTTAAGAAACGGAAACGTGACGATTAAAAAGGACAAAAAAGACAGCTGTTAACGATTCATTGGGTAGAATTTTTTTGTTATTAGATTCCAATCAACTTGAGGTCAGGAAGTCTTGGTCTTGGGCAGAGTCAAGGCAACCCCCAACAGACTTGTGTCTTTTTTATTACTTTTAAATTATGATCAATGAATTTCTCAAATTCCATTGTCCTCTCGATTATGACACCTTACAGAAACCTGGTCAAATAAGTTTTTAGGCATAGAATTAAACAGGGTTTGTATTTTAACCCTTCAATTTATTAAATCACAAAATTATTGACGTTATTGACGAAACCATATGTGATAAAAAAGACACTGTAATCAGATAATAAAGCTTTGAATTTCTTTTTACGAAAAAATAATTCATTTAATTTATAAATTTAAATTATATGATTTAAATTATTTTTTATTTATATATATTTTTTATAAAAAAAAATATTATAATTTAAATTAAGAAATAAATTTAAGAACCAAACGAAATGTTCTTATATACTTCTTATGTCGATCGGTCATCGACCAAAAACGTTGATTTGTCTTTTTTTTTTTTTTTTTTTTTAGAGAATGAAATAAAATATATGAAAAATACTTCATAAACGGGTTTAACACGTAGATTCCACACTAATTTTAAGACTTACAAGCTAATTACCTGTTCGAATGCTTGTCAGTTTCAATGCATTAGTCATGATGTTTCCAGTCCAATAAAGCTGATCTAAGATTTTTTAACGACTTTTTGGATAAAGTAATCCAAGCTAGCTTCTAGTGGTAGTAGAAATAGCTATAGCAAGTTGGGTGTCTTGATGTGACCATTATCGTACAACAAATTTTCTTCTCAAAAGTTAACCATGCACGAAAGAGAGCTTCCTCACGTTTTCCTTTTCATTTTCTTTCTTTGTTCTTTTTCCCTTTCTGGTCATCTTCTGCCGCTGCCCCTTGATGAAATATCTTAAATTACACAAAGTTGAATTTTTACGTCCCTTAGATTCAAAAGAAATTCTTATATGCTATTTGCACCCATAAAATACTTTTGATTTTATATCATTTGGCGTTTAAAAATGTGCATATGAATATGAACGAGCAGTACGCTTATGTTTTCAGGCGTTAAATTTATATTATAAATTATTTATTTTGTACATATTTTTTTTATATGTTTTTTTTTAAATATATTTAGAAATGATTAAATTTAATATTCAAAAATGTGATAGTAGAGCCTAAATACCTTTAAAATTGTGAATTGCTTATATACGTATATTAAAACAAATGTAAAAACCAACCAAAATTGAACAATTTATGTTTTTTTTTTTTTTAAAAGATAACACAAGTTTGAACAATACTCCAAAAACAAAAAAACAAAAAACAAAAAAAGTGAGTGGGGCAAGGCTTCATTTTTGTCCAATAGAAGGAGAGGGCGGCTCAAGCGGGTGGCCTGTTAACTTACGGTACAAAAAGTCTAAGGTTAGTTGAAATTTGAAGCCACATGCTTTTTTTCAAAAGCGCGTCATTTGGTACTACATTGCCACTATAACAACTGCGTTTCGATCGGTCAATATTTGACAAAGAATTTTGTCTGAAAAGAAGGTGTTGGATGAGTTACTAGCATACAAATCCTACCCCTAATATTGCTAATTATCCTATAGTCAAAGCCCAAAAACTATTATATATACTAATTTCTTTATCTTTCAATATGTGTGTGTTGGATTTATAATAATCAAAAAATTTGAGTGAGGACGTTTTCTTTATCATCTTAAATATAAAGGTTTATTCTTGTTAATTCGGTACTCAATTTATATCTCGTTAATTTTGCTAATTCGAGTTTAGAATTCGAGTTTTACTACAGTAAAAATTCTCATAAACATTCACATCTAACTTTTTTATTACAGTAAAAAATTCTCATATAAAATCACATCTTAATTCAAATTAAAAATTTAAATTAACAAACTAAACTTGTCTCGTGTTTAGAGACCACTCCCCACGTGAAGAGGGTACCTTCTAATCCTCTCTGCAAAAATATATATATATAATTTTTTTCTTTTAACCTTTATTTAATTATATAATCTCCAACAAAATCAAGTACACGCTTCATTATGCCGACATGCTCTAAAATAATAATAATAATAATAATAATAATAATAATAATAATAATAATAATAATAGTAATAGTATATAGCCTTTGGTAAAATTAATGGGAAGTGACGATTTCAATATGACGTGGGTGTGTGTTTGAACGACTTTTCGACCTCTATTTCCTGAAGCTTTCCCACAGAAATCAGCTTTCATCTCTCTAGGTCTCTCTCTCTCTCTCTCTCTCTCTCTCTCTCTCTCTCTCTCTCTCTCTCTCTCTCTCTCTCTCGTATGACCTTTTTATAAATAGCACACTCGTTTCTTGGTTTCCTTTCAGTAGCAGAAGAAAGATAAATGTTTAAACTCTCCATTGGTGTACAATAGGTTTTTCTGGGGTTAATTTCTGTGAGTGGTGTACAACTTCATGAACAATGGAATCAAAATGGGTTAAAACATCTCTTGATCTAAACCTCAATATTCCTTTTGATCACCATACGGGCGAAGTTCCTGTGAGTAGAAACTTATAATCGAATCTGTGCTCTGTTTATTGCTTAATTAATTTCTCTTTTCTTTTGTTTCCCTTTTTGCACTACGTTCTTATCGCGCACACATGCACAATAATCACACTGATCATTATTCCGGTTTAAAGATTTTTTTGGAACTCATATAACTTTTCATTTATAGCTTTCTGAGTTACAGAAGAAATTAGAGTTCAAAGGAGATTCCGATAATTTCGAGGAGAAATTGCTTGTGAAAGAAGAGGTGAATCCTTACAAGATCATCGGTGCATTTTTTTTTTTCTTTTTTGGTGAATTACAAGATCAGTGCTTTAATACATATGATCACGAGTGTTTTAATATTAGACTCGAACTATATCTATGAGGTTATAGCTTACGAGTTTTGTTTGAACCAAAGATCTTATATATAATATACGGGTTCCTTCTGCTTCTTTCTTCTATTCTTATAAATTCTCCATTTTTTCATCACCCTAGAAATATATAAACTGTTTCCTGATTCAGACTTCGTTGTAATCAATTTGTAATTTTGTATACTATTTTAAGCGCGGTCTACCACTATATAGCTACAAATTAATTAGAAAAACCTGTACATAATTCTCTCTGACTCTTTCTCTCTGGGGAATAGAGTACTGGTACAAAGGTCAAAACTTTGATTTGGTAATCATATGGTTTTCTCAAGTAACTGCTCAATTAACAAAATTTGAAGCAGCATTATTTAGGTTCGATCAATTATCTTATATGTAGTACTGCAAATATAATTTAGTTTAAAAACTAGAGTTGTAAGACGAATAAATTAATTTAATTCGTTCAATAATCATCAGCTTACTCCTGTCCTTGTTGTAATTAAGCAGGCTGGCTTAAGACTGGCCGAAGAGCTAAACAGGATAAGCTCCGAGAACAGGAAGCTCACTGAAATGCTAACTGTTATGTGTGAGAATTACAACGCTTTGAAAGGCCAATTGAGGAAGCTAATGATGAACAAGAACTCCGAAAACGGACTACCAGTACTCTCGCCAATGTCGTCGCGAAAGCGAAAGGCCGGCAGCGAAGACTTGATCAAACATGCAAGCATAGAGTGTAGCTCCAGCGATGAAGAGTCTTGTAAATTATTGCCTAGGGAAATCAAGTCAAACTTTTCCACAGTTTACATGCGCATCGATTCTTCCGATAAAACCCTAGTAAGTTTTTTTTTTTTTTTTTTTTTTTTTTTTTTTTTTTTTTTTAATAATAAACGTGGAAGAATGTTATGTTATTATACATATATTTTTTGAACTGTTCTCATCAAGCCTATAGCTAGTCAAGACCTTATTTTTTCTTTTTTCTTTTTTTTGTGGGTAATGTAGAATGTGAAGGATGGATATCAATGGAGAAAATATGGTCAAAAGGTCACCAGAGATAACCCATCCCCTAGAGCTTATTTCAAGTGCTCCTTTGCACCATGTTGCCCAGTGAAAAAGAAGGTAAAAAGCCAAATTAAACTTTTCTCTCTCTCTGTTTTTTTTTTTTTGGTTTGTAAATTCCTATTTGATGATCAAGTATAAGAAAAATTCATGTGTAGTCCTAATAATATATGCTAATATTGATGTCCATACATATTTTTAGGTGCAAAGAAGTGCTGAAGACCCAACTCTCTTGGTGGTTACTTATGAAGGAGAGCACAGCCACAAGAACCCATCTAGACCGGCGCAATACTTATCACTCAGCCCGATCCAACCGGCGGATTCGCTTCTTCCTGTGAGATCCTCCGATCCTATGGCAACCCTTGATTTGGTCCGACCGGCCGGTTCGCCTAATAACTTCAAAACAATGCCGGTCCAGGGAGGTGAATTGCCTGTTTTGCAACAACTTTTGGTTCGACAAATGGCTTCTTCCTTGACAAGGAACCCCAATTTTGCAGAAGCACTAGCCACTGCTATTTCTGGAAGAATCTTCGACGGCCATACCAACCTGGAAAATAGCCAGTGATTATGCGGTTTAGTGATCTTTTTTTTTTTTTTTTTTGTGTAATTTGAGGGAGGTTATAGATCAGTGTTTAGCCGTGCTAGCTGTAGAGATGTAAATATGAGATTGTTGATGCAAACGATTTAACTCGTTTTGAATACGAGGTTATGCATTTCTACAATCAAAACCCTTGCCTTTTATTAGCGTTATATTGTAATCTTTATAATTTTCGTATCAAATTGTCAATTGGGCGCTCTCGAACTCAAGCCAGTGCTCTAGTCTACTAAACCTCATGCTGTTTACTCAATGGTCACTGCTTTGTTAATTATGTTTAATATGTATATGTTAAGCTGTGAAGTCCAATTAATTGATCTAATGATTTATTATCTTATGTAGAGGATTACGCGGGCTGCCGTTTTTTTTTTTCTTGTAACTTCTCTTTATCATAGTAGAAAAATTACAACGGCTAAAATATAATGTAGTCTCAATTTAGACAAACCTCTATAATTTTTTTGTGTCTATTTCCGCGTGATTTCTTTTATTGCTATTTTCATTGCTATCAGTAATTAGAATTAGTGTGTCTATATACATTAATTTTGTAAATATTGGAAACAAAAAGGGTCTCCATAGTCAATTATTTTAGAGATGTGAGAAAAACAAGACCAATTAGACAGTGGTACAATAGCAAAAGCAGTGCTCACTAATCAATAATTATTCCTTGAATAAAAGATTTTAGAATTCAGTCAGATTCTAGCTAGTTGATCATGCATTATTAGTCCATCTTTTGAAAAATGATAAATTCCGAGAAATTCTGATTTATCTTTAACTAGCTATAAGAGTGATGATACTTCTCAAGGGTATATATAAAGCAAAGCTGGCGATTTGCATAGCTTCATCTTTTCCCTATAAGAAAAAAAAAAAAAAAAAAAAAAAAAAAACAGAGACAAACATTTTTAAAGCGCATGAATCTGAATTTTTATCGCTTACTCTTAATTAGTATTTTTTAATTAAAAATTTATATTAGTTAAAATGATATTAATTATAAGCACTATCATACTTTCTTCACAACACACCTAAAACATGAATACAAACTCTAGTATATTCAGTTAAATTACAGGTTTTAAGCCGGTAACCTAACGGGTCACCGCGGGGTAACTCAGCGTAATTTTGTTGACGAAATTCTACCGTTAACAAAAAGTAAAGGGAAAAAGATATTTTAATCGGGTAAATGAAAGAGAAAAAAGTTAAAAAGAAGGGTAAGAATGTAAAATGCAAAACTTTTGGAGAAAAAATGAAATGAAAAAAAAAAGAGGATGAAAAGCAAAAATGAAAAAAAGAAAGAAAAAAAAACCTTAAACCAAAATGCTCGAGTCAATCAAAACGACCGTTTTGATTGAATGTACTGTAGTCAGAACACATATATTGTATAGATTAATGCAGTTTAAGAAAAAAAAAAAAAAAAAAACGGAAAAGAGTTATGGTACTGCCATACATTCGATCAAAGCTTTTCTTATAAGTTTTGTATGCCCTGTGTCACCTGTGTCATATATGCCTTATGTTTGGAATTTAGAAAACTCTAGGCAGACTTTTATTATCACTTTCAACCTATTTTATTTTAAGTGCTTTTTTTTTTTTTTGAAACGGCCTTTTTTTTTTGGATACAGTGGGCCTGTTTGTTTGTGTTTTCATTTTCATTTTTCACGGTTTTCAAAGCAAAAAAATAAAAACAGGTGTTAAAAACGTGTTTTGTGCAAATTTTTTTAAAAAACAAAACCAAAAACATTTGTCTTTTTGTGGAAATCAGAAAATGAAAAAAAGGTGTTTTCATTTTCTCGTTTTCATTTTCTGTTTTCTGAAAACGGATTTCACTTTTTTTTTCATTTTCTTCCCTCTTTTCTGAAACCGTTTTTGTATTATATATGTTTATTTAATATATTATTATTTAATATATTTAATAATATTATTTATTTAATATATTATTTATTTAATATATTTAATAATGTTATTTATTTAATATATTATTATTTAATATATTTAGTAATGTTATTTATTTAATATATTATTATTTAATATATTTAATAATGTTATTTATTTAATATATTATTATTTAATATATTTAATAATAATATTTATTTAATATATTATTTATTTAATATATTTAATAATATTATTATTTAATATATTTAATAATGTTTTTTATTTAATATATTATTATTTAATATATTTAACAATGTTATTTATTTAATATATTTAATAATATTATTTATTTAATATATTATTACATGTTTTCAAAAATTAAACCTCCAAACGCTGTTTCAGTTTTTTTTAAAACTGAAATCAATCTCTAAATAAAACTACCAAACGCATTTTCAGAAATAATTCAAAAATGAAACTAAAAACGTTTTCATTTTCATTTTTGTACAGAAAACAAAAACGTTCTGGAATCAATTCCAAATGCACCCAGTAGATTGAGGGATTGAATTTAGTTAATTAAGTAAGTTCTTGTTTTATTAATCCTACTTGCTTCTATAAACTGTAGTACCTAACAAAAGCATATAATATAAGACACAAGTACTAAATTATATGAAGTTTGACGCATTTATATCTTAAATTAATAGGATACATCTTTTTTTTCATTTTTTTGCTTGAAACAGTAGTTTTCACTTAGATCTTGTTCAGTTCGTTAATTTAAAATTTTAATTTAAATTGAGATGTAATTTTATATAAAAAAATTTTATGATAACAGAAAAAGTCAGATATGACTTTTTGTAAGAATTTTTAACTGTAATAAAATTAACGAGCCTTTGATCACTCGGTAGATATTTCAAACTACAATACAAAACTCAAATCCATGTTACTGTTACATTTGACGTTTAATTCATAAATTTAAAATTATTTTTAATTTATATGCATTTTTTAAAAATATATATATAATAATAATAAATTACAGACTATAATTTAAATTATAACATAAATTTTTATACCAAACACCCATTATAAATTTCCAGAAGCTAACAGTGGATTAAATTTGTGGACCTCGTTCATACGTATATAAAGGATAAATTCGACAGAAGTAGTACGTGGTAGGACCAGTTACCAGTACTAGAAATAATTGTCATATGTGTTGTCATATGACTCGCATATTAATTAAACCCCTATATGAAAAAATAAATAAATAAATACGCATATTTAGCCGAGTAAGTTGACTTTAAAAGCTTTCGGGGTCGTCCTTTAACTCTAAAAAAATTAATAAAATAATGACGTGACTGTTTATAATTTTATAAATGACTTTTGAATTTTAAGTCAACTTGATCTTGAGTTATTTGTGTTAAATCTGTCTTATTAAGAGGTAAGTTGGCACAAAAATTAATATTTGAAGAGACATTTAAAAAATAACATTATTTTAAGAAGTGTTTAAAATTAATTTTCATATTTTGAAAGGCGAAATGACCTCTATCAAAATTCCAGAAGCATTTATAAAATTAATTAAAAAGCCTCTGTGCGATGTCCCTTTGTTAATATTCTTCCTTAACATGTGGATGACACAACCAACAATGCCCAAAGGGAGTAACAAATTAAGAGGAAAAGAAAAACACCTACCCCATTTGTTATCTATGGATCTAAGATTATTTGTCAAAACTTTTTATTGTCAAAAATGTTCTCTAACTAATTATAACATGATGAATTAATTAATATATTCAAACATAAAAGTATAAAAAATCAATTAAAAAAACACGTGAAATATGATCACGATTGATTAGATAACATTTTAAATATTAATATTAGACATGCCATCTAAATTTGTCGTCTACTTACTGTTGTGGATGAATTGTGATGAAAACGGTTAGACTTAATTAGGACCTGTTCAGTTCGTTGATTTAAATTTTTAATTTGGATTGAGATGTAATTTTATGTGAGAATTTTTTACTGTAACAAAAAATTTAAATATAATTATTTTTAAAAATTTTTTATTATAATAAAACTCAAATTCTAAACTTAAATCGGTGAAATGAACGAGCCTTAACCACATTAAATCAAATCAAGGCCTTGGCCTGTTTTGGTATTTTTAGGTCCCTTTTAATATTGGGTCAATGACAAACGGGATAAGGCATTTCACGTGAAGACAATCATTGTTGGAACTTTCAACATTCAACAACGGGTAATACTCGATGCCTCCTCCAACTTGGCCATTTGTTTGTGGATAAGAATAAACCCAACTCCATTTTATGAGCATTTTTTTGGGATGGATTTTAATTTTAAGCATGTATGTAATTATATACAGCTTCCTCACTTCTAGAACACACTACAGTATTATTGAAAAGAAATTAAATGGAGATAAATAAGGCATAGTTGAAGGAATAATCAAGACCTCTCAAAGCCTCTATATATATATATATATATATATATATATATATATATAAAAAAACCTGAAAAAATAATTAGCCGGATGAAGTAATAAAGTAATTAGAGCTTTGCATACTGATTATAATTCCATACTCGCATTCAATATGGTGATAAATTCAAATTTTAGACGCCGAAAGAAACTGAAAAAAAAAAACAAGAAAAGAAGAATTTTCGGTAATTTTTTATTTTTAGCCGTTAAATTTGTATTAAAAATTATTTGTTATGCATATTTTTTAATTTAATTTGATTTTGATCATATCTAACGATCAAAAAATTATCCTTACTAATAAGACGATTTACTAGAGAAATTTCAAAAAAAAAAATTGATAAATTTTGAAGAATTCGACCCAAAAAAATACCTTCAAGTTGATATTACATATGTTCGAATTTTAGCTTTCTGTTACACAAATTGAACTAATCAAATATTAACAAAACATGGCATAATTTTTTATTTCTTTTATTCATTTTTGTTGCTGTAGAGGGTTTTTTAAAGACCAAAACACAACTGAAAACAAGAGGACAACCCAACAAAGAGAATCCCAAAAAAAAAAAAAAAAAAAAAAAGAGTTACCAACCAAACGTGATGCACTTTTTGTTTTCAAATATGTTTATGCTGCATATTTGTATATATTTTTTTAATATAATATAATTCTAGGCAAGGTTTTTAACCCGGCACTTACTATTTACCGGATTAAAATGGTAATTGTATAATTTAGCATAAATCGTGTATATTTACATGTAATGATATATATGTTAAGTTATAAGAAATGACAATGTATATTAATTCTCAAAACATGTATTTTTTATAGTAATTAAGTGAATACATAACTTAAAAATATGTATATTAACTAATTTGTTATATTTCATGTTAATAAACGTAAGCAATAAGCAACAATGTATATTAATTATGAAAATATGTATTTTTTATAGCAATTAAGTATAATAATAGGGGTGCATTCTGATGCCTCAAAGGTTTAATGCATGCAAAATGAAAAATCACACATGATTTGAAAACAAGTGCATATTACAACATCAGTTAAGTATATATATAGATCACAAAAACCCCTAGAGACATACTGTTGAACAAGAGTTTTCATAGCCTTCAGAGTAAGGCTGGCAATTCGGGTAGTGATACGACGACACGACTCGAAACCCGCACGAAATTAGCCGGTTTGGGTTTATCATAAATATGTCCAGGTCAAAATAAGGTCGAACCCATGAAATACGATTAAATAATGTGTTATTTTCAGGTTGACTCGCCAACCCACAATTGACCCACCATAACCCGTTTATTAAACGTGTCATATTTAGGTAACACGAATACACAACCCGTTTATTACCCATTTTATAAACAGGTTCAAAAATAGGTTCAGAAATAGGTTAACATGATCCATTTATCACCTATTTAATAAACAAATTCAAAATATATTCAGAAATAGGTTAGCACGAATCATTTATCACCCATTTAATAAATGGTTAACAGGTAATCAACGAGTTAACACGAAACGTTTATTATCTATTTAATAAACATGTTATTCCTGTCATGTCGTGTCAACCCGTCAATATATAGGTCGTGTTCGGGTTTTATATTTCGACACAATTAATAAACGGGTCGTGTTCGTGTCAGGCCTATCCGTGTCAACTAAGTGGGTTAACATGACACGAACACGACCCGCCAACCTGAATTACCACCCCTACTTCAGAGCAAGGAAGAGCCAACGACGGGTAAGTTCTACGTCGTTCTTCTTTGCCTTTTGTTTGAAATAGAATCCATATTTTTAATTTCTAATTAATGTCTGAAACCTATTCAACTAACATATTTAGTAATGATAGCTATAGCTCTAAGCCCTTTTTAACTTCCATAGCCTACCCCTCGTCACTTTTTGACTCTTGATAAAAAATTAGACACCTTAATGCATTCTGTCAGATCAGTCAGGGAATTAGTGTCTGCCAGACGAAAGACATTTCTTATGATTCTATATCAAAATTAACGATAATGATTGATTGTACTGATTAGGTGATTTAGATCTCATTCATTTTATTTATTCGAGTTTAGAATTTAAGTTTTATTACAGTAAAAAGCTCTTAGAAACAATCACATCTAATTTGTTTACAATAGTAAAAAACTTTCACATAAAGACACATTTCAACTTGAATTAAAAATTCAAATCAGCAAATTAACTAAACGGGCCCATAATGTTTGTTTTACCATGGGTAACACACGTGGTGAATAAATAGTAAAGAGGGTGACAGACATACGTAAACAGCAAGTGAGAAAAGGATGCATCGTGAAGCAAAGTGAACAAGTCGGAGAAATCGTACATGAACTTAGGCTTAGTTTGATATTACTGTAGATTTTAAAAAATTTCTTTTTAGTTGCGTTAAAAAAAATATTTATTACAAAAAGTAGTTGAATATTTAATAAATTATAATTATAATAACTTGTGTTGATTTTAAAATCAGTATAACAAGATTTTATAAATTATAAAATTAAATTATTATGCATAGTTAAAAATTATGATTATATTATATTATACTATAATATAATATATATATATATAATTACAATATAATATATATTTATAATTATATTTAATATAATAAAAAACTATTATTATATAATTATGATATAGAATATAATAATATTATTAAAATAATAACTAAAATAATTAAAAATTATGATTATATTATATTATAATATATAATCATTATTATATTATATTAAATAAATATATTATCATTAATATATTATATAACCATATTATAATAGATAATAATATTAAAATTATAAAATTATATTAATATTTAATTATATTAATTATATATTATTATTAATATAATAAATATAATTATATCAATACAATATAATATATAATATTATTATAATATTATTATAAAATAATAATTATAATATCATATTATAATAATAATTATAATATTATATTATTAAAATAATTATAATTTTATTATAATATCATATTATATGATAAAATAATAATATTAGAGTTATTAATATAATTATGATATTATTTATTACAATATTATTATTACATTATATTAATATTATTGTATTAGTATATTATATTATATTATATTTATTATGAGTTTGAATTTTAGATTGTGAATATTGTAAATTTTAAATTTTATTAGGAGTATTATAGGTATTATAAAAGTTTTATTAATTATATTATGATGATTTTTGCATAATTTAAAAGTTAAAATTACATTTTAATTGCTTTTAATTTTATTGTGAATTCTTAAAAAAAAATTTTAAAAGTATTTTAATGAGATTTATTAAATCCTAAAATTAACTTTTACTATAAATAAAAACTGATTTTAAGAGCCAAAAATAATATAAAACGCAGCCTTAGCTTCTTAGATGCTGACGTTGTCTTTAAGTTATTTGACGCTCAACGACCATTGACTTTGATTCTTAAACAAAGACTTTCGGACTTTTTTCTCCCTTTTATTCTTTTCCGCCCACCAACCTCACTTCTTTACTTTTGTTATTATTTTGCGCTTTTCTTTCAATATTCGTTTTTTTTTTTTTAATCTTCCCTTTATACTCTATAGCTCTATCCTCTTAACGATAAAAAAAAAAACTTTGATGAGTACTACGGGAGATTTATAACGGTCGATTTTCTTATAATTGTGGTTCTTTTTTTTTTTTTTTTGGTCATTCTTAGTCTCCTTCTTAGGCTATTAATTTTTCTCTAATTTTCTTGTTTGCGCTCATTAATTTATTTTTTATTCCAAATTTGTTTTCTTATTGGAATTTCAAATGTTTTATTTTTGCCAGAAAGATTAAATAAATGGTTTTTAAAGTTTCCCATTGTAATAAAACTATTTTGCAAGGGCAACACTTCCATGCCCATTTTCTTTACCGTCTTTCTTTTTCCAAAGAGATTTGTTTATATAGTCCAAAAGATGCATATAAATAGATTAGATAATCTAGATTAGGATGTCGTTCAGTTTACAGATTTAAATTTTTAATTTGAGTTTAGATGTAATTTTATATGAGAATTTTTCACTGTAACAAAAAAATTTGATGTGACTTTTTATAAAAACTTTCAACTATAGTAAAAATTAAAATTAAAAACTCAAATTGATAAAATTAACAAAATTTAAATATATCTATTAAGAGTATTTTCTAAACCCAACCAAAAGTAAGTGGAAGAATGACTTATGAATACTAATAAGCCATCAAACTAATAATTAGACTGGCGAGTTTTATTTGGATCCTTGAAGGATAACATGTTGGACCCATTACAAGGAAAAAAAAAAAAAAAAAAAAAAAAAAAAAAAAAAAAAAAACAATACGTGTAAAGCAACAAGGCGCTCACGTCATCACTGATGATGTAATTGTGTACGTGTGATCTTCCAATTAAGTATTCCACTATTATTATTCAATTCAAAGGCTCATCATTTTGATATTCGTAGACATCAATCAAGCTTATAATTTCCAACACGGATTTGATTATTTCAACATTTTCTACTGCGAAGTAAGACTAATAAACACACATCCCTTTTAGAATAAGAAAATAATGAGAACATAATTTAGAGAGACACGGACTTATCAGCAGCCACACCATACTAGTCTATTATACTTTTATTGGGAATTTTGTCGCTTGTGAAACTTCCTTGAACACACATATTAATTGGCTGCAAATGTCTCATATTCTACGATCTATTATAAACAAATTATCTATATATACCGGCCTCATTTACCTCTCTTGTTTTCGTTCTAGCTAATATAGTCTCTAGTCTACTCATCCTTTCTCAAAATCAAGTCATGGATGCTCATACTTCTTTCCAAAACAAGGTATGTAATCATTTTCTATATACATATATATATATATATATATATATATATATACACATAGACACATGTTAAGAGTGCGGTTTTCATAGTTATCTAATAATTTATTCATCAATTAATATTATTATTTTAATCGTGTGATATTGATCTGACGGTTGTAATAAATTGAGTCGTTGACAAAAAAAAAATGTATTGTGACTAATGAGATTGGATTCCTATTGGAGCATATCATTAAATTTTTATGTTTAATAGGTAACCATTTATGAAAATGTAATCATGAATGTAATATTATATTCATAACTGGAAAATATAAGGCTACGCTCTAGGGTTGAATTAAGCCATCAAACTATACTCCCAAAAAAATCTTTTCAATATATCTAGAATAGATCAGAAATCGTTGGATATATATAAGTATATGTATAATTGGGGTTGATTGATCAGGTGGAGTCAGTCGGAGAAGAAGTGGAAAGCTTGAAAAAAGAGAATGAAGCATTGAGATTCATGCTAAAACTAACAAGCAGCAAATGCAAAATGCTTGAAGCTTGTCTCAGAGAAAGAAACTTAATAGAAAGACATGATCATATGGGTACCGCAAGCAAAAGAGCCAGGAGTAGTAGTGATCAGTTTTCCATAGTCAATAAGACGTCGCAGTTTTTTGTGAAAACTGACTCTAAGGACAATAACCTAGTAAGTACTACTTGTTTACCATATAACCTTGCTCTAATGTTTTTTATCAATTTAATTTGTGTTAAATATGTATTATATTCTGAATTTAATTAGATCGTGAAAGATGGATATCAATGGAGGAAATATGGGCAGAAGGTTACCAAAGATAATCCTTTTCCTCGAGCTTACTTTAGGTGTTCAATGGCTCCTGGATGCCCGGTCAAGAAGAAGGTACACAAGTCAACCTTATAATATTCTAATTACTTTGATTTTTTATTTTATTTTTTTAGATTAATGATCCTTCCTCGAAATTTTCTGGAGCCCTACTTAAGTGAGTAACTTCATATAATTACGTAATCATTATTAATTTTATACCGATCACAGATTTACCTATTATTCCGAGATTGATCGGCGACATATTGATAATTTATACTATTTGGTTGAAAAGTGATCTGAGATTTTTTTGAACTGAACTTATCATATACGAGAATTTGCCGTTTTATAATAATAATTCCTTCTCTTCTTTAATAATGAATGTTTTTCTTTTTTTGGTGGTTACTCGGATTAATTAGGTTCAAAGAAGCATGGAGGATAAATCAATCCTTGTGGCAACTTACGAAGGACAACACAACCACGATGCTCGTTGTTCAAGTGCACAATATTTCTCTTCTTCACCAGATCATGATCATCAAAAGGTAGACAAGGAAGGTCCAACGGCTAACTTTCCACGAAATGATCATCATCATGGTCATCAGACCTGCAGATCAACGGCCAGTACTAGTCCATCGTCACCTCCTAATCCTACCCTTTATCTCTCTCTTTCGACCGGATCCATTGATAATCAAGAGATGATCATTAACAGAGAGGTTGAAGACCGCCGATCCAATAATAGTATTAATGATCTCAACAAACCCAACAAGGAAATTGAAGAATATGTTGCTTCTTTAACTAAAGATCGCAGTTTCACTGTTGCCTTAGCCAAGGCTGTTGCACGTTCCATTGGTAATGCAGATCGTCGTACGGGATCACCCTAATTATACCTAAACATTAGCTAGCTAGCAACATCCACTTCAACATTAGTGCTTATCTCATGTTTAATTAGTACTGCTATAAATGCATGCAGATTCCTCGTATGTAAATTAAGGAACAAGAATATGTGTGTGTGTGTATGTGTATGTTAATTAGGCTATGTTGTTCAAACAGTTAGTTCCATGTTTCTTCATGTATTCTGAACTGAAATATATATGTATGGAGCTCCAGACATGTCGTAGCGTTAGATTTGGCGAAAGGATAGAAATAATGATATTTTTGGTAATGATCTTTAGCCTCAAGAGTTGTTCTTTTAGAACAAATGTTTTGTTTTTGGGTTCTCTCTACCCTTCTAGTGGAGCATACTTAGAGTCCGTTTGGTAAGAAGGATGGATAGGATATGAGTAGAGAGAAGTGAGAAGGAAGAGACGGATTGTAATTTTTCTCAAAGTTGTTTAGTATAATAAAAATGAATGATTGTTGTTATCGTTTCTCCTTGTTTGATATTCAAAGGAAAGGAGGGGAGAATTAGTTTGACTCTTAAAATTACTATATTGTCCGTCGAATATAAATTGATGTTCTTTCATAAGATGTCTATTAATTAATAATTAATAATGTTATACTCAATTTTCTACGAACAAAATATTTAATACTCAAGTTGTTTTAAACTTCTAACAAAATTTTTACCTTAGGAACAATTTTTTATAGAAAAATAAAACTAATACATACTATGAATTGAATTAACTTCTTTGTTTAATTTTAATTAATTAATTGAAATGCAAATTATTCATTTTTTTTAAATATATTTTAGTTTGGTTGTAAGCTCTAAAGCCTCTAATACACTTTATATTCATATTTCTTTTAACTTCTCTTCATTAATTGGTATTAAAATAATATCTTATTTCAAAAATGCAAACAAAAAAACTAAAGAAAAAAAAAACACATAAACACTCTCTATATGCCCTTGTTTGTAATAATTTTAAACAAATTATGTTCCTATTTGTTTCAACCGTCCGAATTGTTGGATTCAAACCGTAGTTTAGAATTCAAATTGATGTTTGGTATATGACAATTTTTAGACAATTCAAACTATTAATAATAGTTTAAATTCATTCCCCCTTTAAATTCTAACAATAATTGTTTTCTACATTGAAAATAATTTTAATTCTACTTTTTCTTTTTATTCAATTTTAAGCTTAAAATGTCATGACTTCTTCATTTTAATTTCGATTGAGATGATTGTTTTTAATTTGTTAATAATGAAGAGATGACAAATCCCCATCCAAATTGCATATTTTTTAGATGTCATTTATAACAAAATTTTATAAGATTTGTAACAAAACTCTAATGATAGTTTTTAACACTTTATCCAAACATAGTTTAGATTTTATTCTCAATTTAAATTATAATTTATTTATATATCTAAAAATCGGTTTGAATCACAATTCAATGGACCACAATTCAAATCACCACAACTCAAACTAAATTAACAATTTGAATCGTTGAAACAAAGCAAGGCCTATAAAATCCATGTTAGTAAATTATAGATGGTTCAAAAGCATTGAAAAAACATATAATGACACAACTTTTAATAATATTTTAAAACAGAGGGACTAACCTATTGCCATTAATTGAACCCCGATCTGTCCCGTTGAGTTGAACACGAATTAGAAATGTCATTCTTAACATCCAAATTCCTCTTTTCTTGTTTTCTAAAAATGAGAATAAATAAAGGACTGATTTAGTTCGTTGATTTAAATTTTCAATTCAAATTGAGATGTAATTTTATGTGAGAATTTTTTACTGTAATAAAAAAGTTAGATGTGACTGTTTTTTAGAGATTTTTACTGTAATAAAACTTAAATTCTAAACTTGAATCGATGAAATAAACGGTGTCAAAGACTTTTTCGGCTGAAAAGAAATCTGTAACGTTCAAGTGGACAAACCTTCTCTCCTTGTTCTGGGAAAAAGAAAGAGGAATTCGGACGTTCCCAACTAGAAATGTTCCCCTTCGCTGGCATAGTTTCATCGTAACTTTGTCTGCTGATTGTCTATTAATTTATTAGAAAAAAGAGAGAAACTTTATAGTGAAAATGCCTATTTTGCTCCACGTCATTTTTAAGTGAGAGATTAATTTTTTAGTGGTTATATTAGTACATATCAGTATTAAAAATTTAAAATAATATAGAACTGTTCTCACTTTAAATTAAACCATTAAATAATTAATTCAACAGTTAGACACAACTCGTATCGGTAAACTAAAATTGCATTCCCCACCATAAATGCACCTTTAGAAAAAGAAAAATAAATAGTCCGCTCATAGTCAAAATAAAATGGAAGCCCATGTCATCATGATACGTAATGCTGAACACGTTTTACAATTTGGTAGGTATAGGAGGTTAATGGGGGGTTACAGAGAGAGAGAGAGAGAGAGAGAGAGAGGGAGAGAGAACGGCCATTTCCTTAGTGGACAGTTTGACAGCTAACAGAGTCTTAAGCCAGAATTAATTCTGTTTTTATTTTTTTAAGTTTTTTTTTTTTAATTATTTTTAAAATAATATTTAACGTAATAAAAATAAAAACGATTTTGAGTACAACTTTTAATTACTTTTCACTTTTTATTTTTATTTTTTCTTCTTTCAAATAAAAAAATATTAATATATATTTTTTAAATTAAAAATATTTTTATAATAAAATTATTAAACGTATTTTTAAAAATAATTTCTGTATAAAATTAAAAATATTTTATCTTTATTTTTATATAAAAATTTAAATCATTTTAAAATGAATTTTAAACAGGCCGGAATCTCATTCGTAGAAAACTGCTGTTCGTGTCGTTTCTGCATACAGGGGCATCCACAGTTGGTCAATTTAGCAACCTTTGTCCTGCCATGTGCTAGACATGTTTGCCAACTTTGCCTTCTCTTTGGACCAAGTGGTAAAGTGCCCAACCAAATTCAAAAGAAAGAGTAAAGAAGTACATTTCTGACTATTTATTGGTTTTGGACAGTGGGGTCATTTCAATTGTGGAGAGCAAATTTCTATTTGGTGGTATCATAATGAATTGCACAAAGTTAATCATAACCATTTACATGACGAAAGCACGTAGGATATACAGATTACAGAAGAAATGGTGTAATTAATAATAAAAAATTATAATATGAAAAGATAACTATTACAGATGGTTATGCAACTAGAAGTATCTTACAAGTGGGTTAGCATTATCCAACATATCTTCAAGAACTCCTGCACTACCTGCTTCAGAAACAGTAAAGTTAGAATCAACAAGTGAATAAAAATATGTGTGTGTGAATCTCCATATGTACATATATATATATATATATATATATATATATAGAGAGAGAGAGAGAGAGAGAGAGAGAGACACACACACACACATATGAATACATAACAATCTAAAGATTGAAAACTGCACAGGACAAGAGCTTGAGGGAGACATTACAGCCTTACCGGTTAGTTCCTTCATCTGTTTGTGACCACTGACCAGCGTAGCATCAAAGGCCAGTTTAACGTTATCATGAGAACAAACATTTTTTATTATCCATGTCGTCATCAACTCCGTTAGTGACAGGAAATAATTTAATGGATAGAAGAACAATTTCAGTCACTCGAACGAATATACTTTTTTTTATTGCCCGTCATTTGATGTTCTCGCTCTTAAGGGGATTTCGTATCAAGTGTTGGTATTCCTTCTTGGGAGTACCCAACTTCATCTTCTCGTTTTCAGCCTCCTTCTGCGCTTTTTTCCTTTCGAATTCAAGCTGCTTGCAGTTTTCCTCGTGTGCTCGGACGAACATCCTCACGAAGTTAAGCAGGGTAGATACGACTGCAAAACGATGACGAGAACACCGAAAATGGTAATGTGATTTCGTTCGTAGCAGGATCAGTTGTTCTCACTTTGTTAACTCTTTTACATTTTGTTGTGTGTTTACAGAGTAAATAAATAAATCCAAAGTTCTCATCAATACTACCTTGCTCAAATGGGCAACGAGCTGGATCTTCCCCAAAATAAAGAGCCAATGCATCTGCATTTCTTCCCTGAACCCAAAAAATTATTATTATTATTATTATTATTATTATTATTATTATTTCTAAGCCTCTTAGTAATGTTTGAAATTTTCATGATGAAAGGACAGCAATATGGCAATATTCCATGCATACCACATTAGAATAAAGTGAAGCCAAAGACCTCACTTCAGCTTCAGCATCAGTAAGAAACTCCTTTAATGTCTGAAAATTTATCAAAGAAAACAAGTAAGAAACCAAAACGATAGCGGGGAAGAACGTCAATATATGTAATAAACTCGGCCACTGTAAGTAGCATATCGTGCCACATGCACACTCATACACATTACTCGCCGCTGAACATAGAGTACCTTGCAAAAAATTCCTGAAACACGACCGTCATTTTCTGAAGCAGTTAGCTCCTGAACAACCTTCTCTAATCCTTTACTAATGGCTTGCATTTCCTCAGCCAAATATTTTAGTTGTACCTGCATCACAATTCACGAGTGTACCCAGAAATACCAAACGTGTAAGCAGTCAGTTGTTTCCAGGGAAAAAAGAAATATAAAGAAAATAACAGGATACCTTTGTTGAAGCCTCCAAACTCGCAAGTTCTTTTGGAAAATCAAGGAGATCCGGCAACTTTTCGGCAAGAACCTACAGCTTGTAAGAGGAAAATAATCACCAGAAGTACAGATGAATTCTGGAGAATAGATACTTGGAACAGTTTTTCTTGTACCTCTCAACAATAAATAATATATGTATATATGTTAGAATAAATTAATAGGAGGTGTTAGGTGATCCCAATATAAGCTCAAAAGAAGAACTCTACCTTACAAAGATAATGCATGAGAGTCATCTTGTTGTTCCGAGCTCGTGTGTCTGTGAGCTTCGGTAGACTATCAAGTCGAAACCCAATTGCAGAACCTACAGGAATACTCTTATAAGCCAACAGTGAAGAAAGGGAGGGGAAAGGTAATACAAGAAATGGGAGTTGAAGTGTCGACTTTGACCAGCAATATATAGCCTGTAAGGCCCTGTCTAATGCAAATTACGACCCGTGAAATATGGCAAATTATTACGACTCTGCTAAGCCATCTAATGATGACTTTATTTAGTTTTAACTTCATCTTAAACTCCTGCACAAAAGTAGACCTTGGCTATATTGACTTCATTTTAACACTAAATCAACCCACAGTACAGCACGCAGTCCTTTGCTTGAGTTGTTGAAGTTGCGCAAACATAAATGGAAACCGATATTCAACTACCTCTTGCGGTTCCGTGGTTCAGGGCATTCCCAAGAGACAGTATGGTTTGCATGATCCTTTTCAACTTAACCGAGCTTCTGATCTGATAAGCACATCAAGAAAAGTGGTGTGGCATATAAATCTATTAAAAAAATGCAAAACAAAAGGCGAGAAAAAAAGCAAAACAAAGAAAGGAATAAGATTCTTGCCTCTTCAGATACGGAATTGACAAGATTTAAACTGTTTCTAAGGTCAGAAACCTGAAAGAGAAGAGACAAGACGATGACTAAACAGGTAATGATAAGAATTATGATAATTGAAAGTACCAGACAAGAAATTAATTAAAAAATTGTCCTCTAACCTGGGAATGAAATTGTATCTTAAATGAGAAAACTCTTAGCTTGGACTCTACTCGTGGCACTTTCATCAATTCTAAAAAGAACTGTCATAGAATTTCACAAGGAAACTAATTAAAATGCAAGGTACAGAGAAACAGTGGTCCAGAAAAAAAAAAATGAAACTAACGCAGGAAAAAAGGATAAATTCACTCACCTGTTCACATTTTCCCAAGTTTTCCTTATCCCCGCTATAACCCTGATCACAAAACAATAAGGGTAAAATGTAGATAATACCGATTTTATTATGAAGCTCTCGTGAACATGAAATAAAATATCATTATAATATGGAAGCGAACTAAAGACAAATTGAAGAAAAGAGTGGTACCTTAAGCAAGTCCATCTCTTCTTTTGTTGGGCAGAACTTTATAAGATTCTCTACTTGATCAACATCTAATGCTGACTCATCCAAAGTAAGTACAGAACTCTAAGAGAGGCAAATCATGGTAGGATAAGCAATCATGAAAACCGTTAAAGGGCCCGAACAGTTCAACTCAAACTGAAAAGATGCATCTTGCCGGAAATGCAATAGATTTAGCTTACCATCAAATCAGGAAGAGGGACTTTAACTTTTGTAAGCATGATTTCACAATTATATGCCCGCCTTAGCTCAATCTGGAGGGAGGAAAAAAATACAAGGTCGTAAGCAAGACGGTATTCATTTAAAGAGGGGAGCACTATGGCAGGATGTAAATTTACCGATATTTTTTTCTTACTTTTTAAGGACATTGAAACAAAACTACCAGTAAAATTAGGCCTATCACACAGAAGTCACAGGATCAAAAAAATTCTTTACAAACAACAAACGCTAAGTAAAAGCAAGGATCTAAAATACCAGCTGAACTTTTTCAGCTTTTGGTCCTGATGCCCGGCGATTTGACTTTCCACCTGGGCTTCCATGATTTGAACTTGGCACAGCCGCAGAGAAAAGACTCTCAAGTTCTGACATGTCAAACTCTGGAGCACTGATATAAACAAAACATAGTAAGAACAATAAAGATGCCTCGAATTATATGAACTAAAAATATTTCTTCTTCAAAGAAGGCTTACTTGGAAGCTTCATCGTTTTTCTGTGCTTCGGCCCATAGGCTTCCTTGCATGGCCCTCGTTAGTTTTAACCAATGATATGGCTTCAAATTAGATTTTTTAGGTTGAGCTTGATTTCTTGGAGTCATGCGTGATAATCCTCGTCCTTTACTACTTAATAGGACACCAGAAGGTGGTCCAGGAATTGTAGGCACATTACCATTGCTAACTGCAGAGCAGGATTGTTGAGAAGTAAGACTAGCTTTCGACGCTCCATGGATGGGCGGAGCTGGAGGAGGTGGCACAGGTGGAGCATTTGCAGGCTTTTTGCTTGATATGCAAGTTAAAGGAGGAGGAGGTGGTGGTGCTGGAGATGTTGTCGTGGAGCTCAAGGCAGGACCTAGAGGTTTAGGAGGAGGAGGTGGAGGTGGGGGAGACGGGCCACGTGTGATTGTTGAGCTCTTCATAGGCTGCAAAGAAGAATCAGGACAAGAAACTGAAGCCAGGGGCGGAGGAGGGGGAAGGGGAGTTGAAAGAGAAGTCTTAGTAGTGACTGATGAAGGTGTTCTTGAAAGAGGAGGCGGTGGAGGCGGAGGGGGAGCTGAAAATGACTTTTCGGCAATATATGCCGGAGATGTTTCTGCTAAAGTAGGGGGTGGAGGAGGAGGAGGGGGAGGAGTCAAAGTGGTCGTGGAGTTCTCAACAAAAGATCGGGATTCTTTAGAAGATGCGAGCAGAGGTGGAACTGGGGGTGGAGGAGAAGTTGAAATTATGTTCTTGACTATGGAAAGAGGTTTAAGAGGAGGAGGTGGTGATATTATAAACGAGGTCTTGATAGCAGGAAGATGTGAGGGACGAGGAATTGATTCTGACTGACGTTTATCCTGTGATGTGGTTTCAGGATGACTTGTAGCTTTTGTGGTTGGTAGTGATGGTGATGATAGTTGGCTAGGACTTTCATTGGTCTTTTCAGAAGAAGGTAATTGTGACCATGGTGAAGGTGTTGGTACAAATGAGTTATCAGGCTTTACAAGGTTCGGTAGAGTCAAATTAGTTGCTAAAGTCACTGGCTGTGTAAGTTCTTCTCCCCTATTAGACGCCGCGTGATCATGTAATAGAGCTGTAATGCCGAGAGCAGAGGGCGCGCTATGAAATCTCGATACAGGAGACCCTTGCAAGGAATTAGAATATGAAACTGGAGCTGATAAAGGAGTTTTAGGTACTCTTTGAGAGATGATCTTAGATTGGGCAGGACGTTGCAGAGAGATCTGCAATTCTTGGGGTTCTGTCTTATTTTTAGTTGTTAATTTATTGTCCTGCACTACCAGGGTTTCATTCTTCTTCACAACTGAATTTGTATCTTGTAGCTCCTGGCTTTGCATCTTCTTACTGACGTTTCTTTCGGATGCCTTGGGTTCTACTTTAAATTGTTCTGGAGATGATTCTCGAAACAAGCGGCGCATTTCAGCGATTCGAGCAGATGGGCTATCCGATTTTCCCTGCTGTAGCAGATTTAGTGCTGCATCTGCCTTTGGATCTAGCCAATCCACATCACTAAACATCTCCTGAACTTTAGCAAATGCTTCCATAGGAAGACCTTCTTTCTCCTGAATGCCAGGCAAGTCTATTGAAATTGGAGAAGTACTGGCATCCATCTCCGAGAAAAGAACCTTCATACATGCAGAAAACATTAATACAATTTGTCTCCAAACGTTGAATGTGTCATTGTTCTAAACAAAAATAAGGACATGGCAAGATTAGATGAAAACCTCTGCTCTGAAATCCTTCGGAAATTGGTCACTAGCATTCCATAAGATGTCAATTTCATCACGGTTGAGAATCAAAATGTTTGATCGTATGAAGGCTGTGTTGAACATGACCCGAAACATCATCTCTTCGCGTTCCAGATCACTGTCCAAAGTGATACACTCGAGAACAACATCACCTTGGATATGGCAATGAATATCAATTTTCAGTAGTTCACAATCTGCCTGCAATCAATAAAAAATAAAAATAAATAAAAAAAAGGAAGAAGAAAGAAAAGACAAAACAAAACAAAACAAAATCAACATCCAAGCAAGGATCTTTTCCACACAGATAAGAGCAAAACGTTTTTAACTACCTGCTTGTAGTGCCTAACAAGTTTACTCCTCTTTGGAGTTGAAAATAAAACTTTTGGAGTCTGATCAGCAGCCATAAAAGGATCTTGTCCATATATCCTAAATATAGGTCGACAACCTCCTTCTCCATCCATATTAGGAATGAATCTCACAATGATACAGACCAATGTAAGAGCCCTATCGAGGGGAGGCCACTCTGAGCCAACATTTCTTCTCGAGACATACTGAAGATACCTCAACTGAGAAGGCACTGGGTTCAACGGCGACATCAACTGCAAAAGTTCTCGAGGCGCTTGCTTATAGATCATGTCCAACGTCTTTTGCTCCCCAGTAAACTGCTTCCTATAAATCAAAAGGGCAGCCAGCATGAAGGCCAAAACCGGCCACCCACCTCGCTCGCAATGCATCAGGAGCACATTTTGTTGGCCAAGTGAGAGCCAACTTTCGCTAGATCTCAAGAAATGGTGAAGCATCTCCATTGTGAGCAAGGGACAACCTTCGTAGTGCCGAGGATAGTCCATTACCGTCATGTCGTACTCGGACAAAATACTACAAATTTGGCTTTGCTTCTCTCCCTCTCGGAAGTTGAAGACCATGAATGAAGCATCAGGAGAGTGATCACGAAGTTGACTCACCATCCCTCCTATATGCACTTTATATTCATCCTCTTCCCAAACATCCGTAGTAAAGCAGCAATCAAAAACTGAATGTACCCAAAAGACAAGTTAAACCGTGTCATAATATAAGATTTCAATACATGAAGCAAGCTATATCGATAGTCCAAATTAAAACGCAAGTTCTGGACATATTTAGACTCAAATAGTAAATATGCACAAAATAATAAAGCAAAATCTTAAATAACATTGGAATGCAATTGGCACCAAAAGCGTCAAATTCCAAACATGGAAATCAAAGTGGTTGAGATAAAATTGGATAAAAAAAAGAAACCCGTTTATTCTTTGAGCCTAGACAAACAAAAATGCATAGAATTTAGACCAAATAAAACATGTACCGTAAACCCTTTCAGAGATCTCAAGAAGCCCATCTGGCGGCTTCCGATAAAAGAACTTCCTGAACAACGCCATTGCCTATTCAAGATCCGATAAAAACTACCATCACAAGACGAGAAATTCCCAGACTAAATAAACGGGAAAAAGGGTCATCAAATGATGATGGTACGAAAACAGTGTGCGATTTCAGGAACCAGAGGAATGGATTTTGCTGGGTCTTTAAGGAAAGTTCTCTCTTTTTTTTGTTTTTCCTTTTTTTGGCTTAATCTCTTTCTGGGTATTGTTTGCTGTTGCCTTCACGTTCACACTCTAAGCGTATCAGATAGAAAGAGAAACTTAGCTTCCAATCAAGAGGACGTTGAGCTCCAGTGGGTGTGTAACCCTGCGTGCGTGCGTGTGTTTGGGTTTTAAAGAGAGAAAGTGATGAGAGAGAAATCGAATATTCCTATTTAGATAAGTAAAATCAGATATGGAGGTTGTTGAGGGATGAAAATATGGGAGAATCCGAGGTTCTTAAGGTTTGTCCCTGTCTCTGTCTCTGTCTGTGTCTTTGTTCTGAGTTTATGATATGAGAACATAGATTTGGGTGGCGATGATGACGATAACGATGTTATTCTGATTTGATACTTTCATTTTATTAATTTATTTTATTTGGTTTCTGAATCTTTACTCTTTGCTACTGCAATATTTTATCACATCTGTACTAAACAAGGTTGTGGCACGTGTTGCTGATTTTTTTGTCCTTTGACCGTCGCTTTATACATTTTAATTTAATGACAATATATTTCTGGGTTATTTGCATATTTATCCCTAACTTGTAGTGGTTTGGCAGTTTGTCTCTAAAGTTTTTAATTTTATCAATATGTATACTCGGACTTGAATTTGATGATGATTTTCTTAAATTGGCAATGAAAAAATATGTTGGACTAAAACTTTTAACATTCAAATTTAATCTGTAACACAAATCTATTACTTATTGAACACTTAATCTTGTAAATTTGACCCAAAAAAAGAGAGTAAAAATTGATCATAAAATTAAATGGTAATTTTCATAAATAGTCCCTAATCTTTTTAAAATGTGACAGTTTAGTTCCTTATTTTTTTTGACAAAACACCCCCTAACCTATTTAAAAAGGTACAATCTCATCTTTTCATCAATTGTCATCCAAAAGATAACGGTACAGTGCACGTGAGAACCCAAGTGGCTTGTGTTGTTGGGGTGTATGTGTAAGAACATGTCTTGGGAGAATAGGGGCTGATTTATACATAAGAAGTTAGGGTTTGTGAAATATTTTCTTTGATTTAGGGTTGCTGGTGTTTGAGAAAATGCCTAATAGAAACAAAGGGTGATTTAGTGAGATGGAGACTTTTGAAATTTGACATTGTGGAACTAAATTTGGAAATTCAACGTTGAACCCATTTTTCAAAAGAGGAATTGGGGGAAGAAGATGAAAATCAAAAACCCTAGAAAAACAAGGAACTTTTTACTTTTTGAATGATGAATACGCGATGATGAATGAAAAGAATCATGACTAGTTTAGAACATGGCTCTTTTGCTTTAACAAGAAACTTCTCACAGAATCTCCATAACAAGATGTTTTAGTAGAAACACCCTTACTGTGCACTTTGGTAAGCGAACTCTATATGTATCTACTAGCTCCATCATCAAGTCGACCAAATCAGAAAGGGGATTGTCAAGAACCATTCTGACAATAGAAGGATCCTCGACTCCATACATAAGGCTGTGAATAATAATAAAAGTTGTTAGTGCCAGATACACAAGAAAAGGCCCAAAACTAGCAAGAGGCCTACACTTAAGAGAGAAGAGGGGGAAAAGTAAATGGGATGTGTTACAAAGTTCTTTCCAAATTAGATTTGTGTATGTAAGTCTGTTTATAGAGTCTGAAAATGGTGGCGAAGATGGGGTTTTCTTTTTCTCTTTATTCAAATGAATGGTTTTAGAGAGAAAAAGAGATAGACAGAGAGGAAAAAGATTCAATATTGTGTTTTCTTTTTGGACATTTCATTCATTTTAGTGAAAAAGATTGTCACGTGAGCTGTCATGTGCCTTTTCTTGTTATCTTTTGGACGGCAATTGACAGAAATAATGATATTGCACATTTTTAAATAGGTTGGGGGTCGTTTTGTTAAACAAATATTAGAGACAAAACTGTTACTTTTTAAAAATGATGGGGAACCATTTATGTAAATTATCTAAATTAAATAGGACACATTGTAACTGTTTTACAAGTTGAAGGGACAACTTTTTAAAATTTAAAATTTATGAGATAAATTGTTAAATCCCTATAAGTTCAGGGGGCAATGGACAAAATACCCTTTTTTCCCCTCTGCCAAAGAGAATTATTTTAGATTCACTGATAAAGGCCTTAAAATGGACGTTAATCTTTATGCAAATATGGTAAAGGAATATTACTGTAAATTCAAAAGAAATTAGATCAACGATTATTTTGCTTACCTTTTTCCCATTTTACGGGATTATTCAGGGAGTTAGTTTTTAAGTAAAAAATTTTAAAAAATACAACTTAAATTATAATTTTATTTGAGTTTATATTCTTTTAAGTTTAAATTTAAATTTAAATTCGAGTTTAAACTCGAGTTTAAAATTAAAACTCGAGTTCAAGTTTCTCTTTTAACTCGAGTTCAAGTTTCTCTTTTAACTCGAGTTTAAAAACTCGACAGTTAATAAACACTATTTTTTCTATTCTTAAAAATGTTATAACTTTTTCATTTTAATTCTGATTGAGATGATTTTTTTTTTATACGTTGACAACGAAAAGATGGATAAAACTAAATTCATATACCTTATTAAAATTTTTCATCAGCATTGAGTTTTTATTAAAATATTATCTAAAAATAAATTCAAGTTTTGACTTACTTAAACACAAACTCAAAAAAAATTATTATCTCAAACTATAACTCAAATGTATACAACTAAACACAAACTTAAATTACAATTTTAACTTAAATGATAACTCAAATTTAACTCAAAATTTACACTCAAATTAACAAGTCCTGTATGTCTTGGTTTTTGGTGGATTTCCCTCTTTGTTCTGTTTTTTACTTTTGGATAAGTGGTTTTGGTAATAATGAAACCATTGAATGTAGAGAAATTTTTAGAAGTTTCTCGTACGTTATTACACACATATAAAAAATAAAAAATAAATAAAAACACTAAATTATTATGTTCTTTTAATTCACTAGCTTGAGTGGGTGTAGATTAGTTATATCATATTTTGTCTCTAACATTGCGGTTTAGAGTCCGTGATTTAACAAAAGATAAATAAAAGTTAAAAAAATAAAAATAAATAAATCACCGGCACAAAAGAAAGAGTAAAAAGACTTGGGAATTTAAAGGTATGTTTTTTTACCCAACTCAAATTATAATTTAAATTTTTTATTTTAATATTTTTTTATAAAAATTTAAATTTAATTTTTTTATTATAGTGTTTTCTCTCACCTCTCACATTCTAAACTCAAACTCATAACTCAAATTTGAGAAAAAGAACATGTGGCTAAAATGATTTTCAATCAAAATGAGGCAAGAAAAGATTTAGTAAAAGGAAAAAAAAAATCCAAATAAAAGTCAAGAATGAGATCAAACACTTACATTTAAAAGGTGGTTTTTAATATTCATAATTCAAGGGGGGTCCAGGATTTCGTTGCTATCCCCCCACTAGATAGTGAGTAATATTAAAATAACAAAAGAAATTAGGTACATGCGTTACAAATTTGTTAATGTTATAAATATGTGGTAGGCCACTACCCTTTCATTTCAAGTCAACCAATCAAAAATTCAGAAAAAAATAAATATAAATGAAATAAATAAAATATTTTAAAAGGGTCGATTGTCATTAAGCAATCGTCAAATTTGCATGGTTGCATTGCACATAACATGGCACAAACACGGGCATTTGCCAAGAAAGATTCTAACAAAATACAAATAGAAAACAAAAACCATTTTGTTGGTCCACCAAATCTTTGTATTTATCGGCTGAGTTTTTTGAGGTGCATAAAAAATAAAATAAAAAAATAGAATAAAACTGAATATGGCTTTTTCGTGGCCTGATCTTTTTGCTTCAAACTAGCGAGATCGATGAAGGAAAAAGGTGCCTTTTCGATCGATTGCTCTTTGTAATTAGGGTATAAATATGCAGATTAATGTGTCCTAATTAAAGTGACGTGATGATGAAAACCGCTATTAGGCACTTTCATTGACATTTAAAAGGCTTGAGATTTATGCATCAACAATTGTAATAAAGTGACAATGATTGCAAACTGCCTTTTTTTTTTTTTTTTTTTTTTTACATAATTAACATGCTATGTAATTATAGTGAAGAACCGTTTAGTTTATGAATTCAAATCATGTGATTAGAATCATTTTTAATTTATATGTATTTTTTGTGAGAGAAAATACTGTAGCGAATCATGAATCATGATTCGAATCAGAGAGCGAATCTAGGAACCAAACAGATCGTTAATGATTTGATTCTTAATCGAAGTAATTTTGTAAATTTTTAATGTAGATATGTACAATTTTAAACATTAAAAAATAATCAGACAGTTAGAAAGGACTTTATCGTCTCGTTCATTTTACCGATTTGAGTTTTCAGTTTTATATTTTTACAGTAAAAAATTCTAAGAAAATGTGACATCTAACTTTTTCTATTACAGTAAAAAATTTTCAAAAAAATGTCATATCTCAGCTTGAATTAAAAACTTAAATCTGCGAAATGAACGAGACCAAAATAATTGATGTAACAAAATAACACTTTCAACTGCAAAGATTCCCAATTAACAAAGCATTTGTCACTCTCATTTTCTATTTTCAATCCAAAAAATTATTCTTCTTTTTTTTTCTTTTTTCTTTTTTCTTTTTTTTGCCCTTAATTTGGTGTTCAATATCAAGAAAGACTTTAAAACTTTGTTTATTTCATCAATTAAAATTTTTAATTTTAATTTTATTTTAATTAAAAATTCTTATAAAATGTCACATTTAATTTTTTTTTATTACTGTTAAAAATTTTCATATAAGATTATATTTTAAATTAAAAATTTTAATCGACCAAAATCAGGTATTTAGCTGAACCATATACTTGTGTATTCATGTCAGATCCAAGCAGTTTGGTGAAAGGAAGACTTTATTGAAAAGTTAGGATACTGGGAATCTGTTGGCGCCCAGCTAATGATTATGGTACTTGTGGTTATGTGCAAATGAAGAATTTGTTTGTTGGGACTTTTTTTTTCTTTTTCTTTTTTTTTTTTTTTTTTTTTTTTTTTTTTTTTGAAATGAAACGTTTTGAAGAATTGACATATGGAGGAAAATTTGGATAACAACAGTGTATATTGGATAACAACAGTGTATTTCTTGTAAGTAAAAAATTTTACATTTTTATTTAGTTCATTTTTTACGTTTTTCTAAGTTTTTATCGGTCATTGTAAGTTGCAACAATATTTTTCTTTTTTTTTTTTTTTTTTTTTTTTCGTTTATTAAATACTATAAATTAAATTAGAACCCGGAATTTTTCAATTATATTAATAGTTCATTATTAATGCATTTTTCTCTCACACTCATTTTTCCACGTTTTTCATATTTATTATCTTTATCTTTCTTCTCAATCATTCAAACCCTCTGTACCATATATCTAAATATCTAAAGGTACCAATTTCCTACTTCTTCAAGTAAAATTAAACTTAGAAATGCTCAGAGCTTTTTTTTTAGTTTTTGTTCTTTCTTGAAATCTTAAGGACGTTGTTAAAACTCATTAATGTTGTTTTTTTTTTTTCTTTAAGAGAGAGAAAAAAGGCAAAAACAAAAAATAAGAAATGATTAAAATGTCTTGCTTTTTAATTTCCTTCTCTATGTTCATTTTTGTTATATGGTCGGGTAAACTAAAAAATCATTTTTGTTTTTATTACACTAAACGTCATTTTAAAAATATTTTTTTTTTTTTTCATTTTTAAGTAAAAAACTAAAATATGATCAATTCTAAAAATTATTACAGTTTTCATTAGTCGGTTAGGACGTGTTTAAAACTCAATATTTCATTTTTATTTTTTATTACACTAAACGTCATTTTAAAAATATTTTTAATTTTTTAAGTATAATTATTTGCTAAACGTTATGTGTTTCTACAATTTGTATAATTATTTTTTACAACTCAACAACTCATAATTACCTATCAGAAACACTCACGGTTATGCTAACCACAGGATTATGAAATAAACTGTGAAAATATCGGAAAAGAGACAACAATTTTATAGTGGTTCGACAATAATATTGTGCCTAATCCACTTGCGCATGCACTATATTTTTCAGATGAATACAAGTTTTCTCTCTGTAATAGAAATGGTGTTTAACCCTTTTACTGGGTTTCTTCGGTTCTATTTATAGGCTCTCTTGTGTGATTACACATTCCTGGTTCCCAAGGAGGAAGCCATCTTCCGTTCTTGATCCTCGCGAGGGTAGGTAAGTTTTCATGATGACTTTTCCTGGAAATTCGGCTAATCCTCTCAGCCTGCCACCTGATCTCTTGACTTCTGCAGTAGCCGTCGGATAAGTACTTCCCTCCTTGGGTTGACATGACCTCTGGCAACAAGGACCGACTATGTTGCCTCGGCGTCGCGGTCTCGGCACGTAGAGCCCTTGCCCGGCGCCTTTCCTCTTGCGCGATCTCTTGACGTATAGGGAACATTTGCTACACCTCTCCCTCAATGCCAACAGTTGGATCTCCGCACGGGAGTTCTCGACGTCGGTCACGTGAAGGAATGGTCAAGGTCTCGACCATGGTGTAACATTATGTAATATAATTTATTTATTGTTGTCATTTATTAATGCAAGAAGGCTGTGTTTTATACCCTAATAAAATAGTTATCACGCTTTTTACCCCCAACAAAGAAAGAGAAGATGTTGGTTTCGACTTTCGACGTGTAGCAAGCAACGCCAGTGGCAGAAACAGGGAGAGGAATGGGTGGAGTAGGGGCGGGTATGCTCCCCACTCTCATTTACTTTTCGAGTTTGTTTTTTTAGAGTTTAATTAGAGTATAATTCTTAAATTAAATTTAAGTTATAACTTAAGTTAAACTTATAATTTAAATTTGTATTTGGTTGTTTACATTTGAGTAATGATTTGAGATAAGAATATTTTTAAATTTGTGTTTAAGTTAGTTAAAACTTAAATTTGTATTTAGATAGTATTTTAATAAAAACTCAATGCTGATACAAATTTTAATAGGGTATATGGGTTGGGTTTTATTCGTATTTTCATTGTCAATGCATAGAAAAAAATCATCTCAATCAGAATTAAAATGAAAAAGTTATAGCATTTTTAAGAATAGAAAAAATAATGTTCATTAATTTGAGTTTGAGTTTCTAAACTTGAGTTGAAGGAGAAATTTGAACTCGAGTTTTAGTCCTAAACTCGAGTTTGAACTCGAGTTTAAACTCGAATTCAAACTTAAAAAAACATGAACTCAAATAAAGTAGTAACTCGAGTTGCATTTTTTTTTGAGTTTTTCACTCAAAAGAACAAGCCCTTAGATTTTGTTTATTTCACTTATTTGAGTTTAAAATTTTAGTTTTGTTACAGTAAAAAACTATCATAAACAGTCACGTCTAACTTTTTTATTATAATAAAAAGCTCACATAAAGTGACATATTAATTCGAATCAACAAACTAAATGAATCATTATTTAGACAGTGTCGAAGTTGAAAAATGTCTACTGAGAAAACTATCATCATACCATATCTATTTACTCATTAAAATTTTTTTAAAAATTCTCACGACATTATAAAACTCAAAGCAAATTTTATCAAATTAATTATAAAATTTAGCAACATATTCATTATCTCATGAAACTAAACCGGAAACAAAATTTAAACTTTAACAATCCATCATTTATGTATATACATATGGCCTCGTTCACTTCACTGATTCGAGTTTTTAGTTTTAGGTTTTTACAGTAAAAAATTCTCAAAAAATGTCACATTAAAATTTTTTACTACAGTAAAAAACTCTCAAAAAATGTCACATCTTAACTCGAATTAAAAACTTAAATCCGCGAAATAAATGAGATTATAAATATAAAATAGAAGTATATATAATTGGGTCGAGACAGCGGCGGAGAGGAGAGAGGTTTCCTCAGGAGTTAATTCTAACCCCTGTACCCACCCCACTCCCATATAATATTCCTCATACCCGTTCGACTTGCGGGTAAGATTCCGTGCCATGGGTGGACGTCACGAATTACATATGCTTTCTTCGACGACTAACTCTTCATTTTAGACGATGTGTCGTTTCTCGTTCAAAGTTGTTTATCATTTTTTATTTTTATTTTTTTTTTTTTTAAGGCTCAAGTTCAAAGTTTCAAATGTTTCGTTTTCCTTTGGATTAAATGTACGACTGTCCACATATTGTTTGAATTCATGTTTTTTGTTTTTTACATATTACAAAGGAGAGAGATGTCGTTTTATATTTAACAAACTGCAGGAATTATTTCGGTGGATCTCTAAAACGACAATAAGTTTTAATCAATGCCGTTAACCTTTATTGCAAACACATGTCGTTTGTTAAACAAAAATACCTTTCTTTATAAGTTCAAACTCGTACCGGTAATTTCCTAAAAAAAAAAAAAAAAAAACCTCTTACTGGTAATAAATGACGCGAAAATTGAATGACATATATGTTTTAATTGCTGTCGTTTATCTTATCCCAAACAAAACGTCCTTTAATTTTATGACAAAATATCCACGTCCATATTAAAAAATAAAAAGTGTACATGCACGATGTCGTCTGTTACCTTAAACGACAATTTTTTTACTCAATCGTTTCTTCACAACCTACAATTTTTTTTAAAAAAAATAACTATTTTTTTAGTATTTTTTATGGGTTGTTATTTAAAATATCATCACATCAACTCATAAGAAGAAACAATATTTTTCAATAAAAAGATGACAGTTTAAAATTGAAAAAAAAAAAAATAATGTTGGTGGGCTAACACTACTCTTTTTAAAAAATAATTTAGGTAAATGTGGGCTCTTTAATGCGCAAATAATGTACATATTTAAAAAAAAATAAATAGAAAATCTTATCTGAAAAAAAGGATAAAACATTTTCTTTTAACTTCTATTATTTGGTTATATTAGCGCTTCTTTTAATATTTATTTGTCAGAGACGTTTGGTTGAAATATTCAAACTATAATTTGAATTATAATTCATTATTTGTTACAGTATTTTCTCTCATAAAAAATACATATAAATTAAAAATAGTACTAATCTCATAATTATAATTCATGAACTAAACGTCAATTCTAATGTCCCACCAAACCAAACGACGACAAATATTTGGGATACATATCATAATCTAAAACCGTGTTATAATATTGCAAAGGGACCCCCTTACTTATTCGTTGATATGTACGTGCGTGTCTGTGTATATCCACGAATCGATGCTATATATTATATATGTGTTAATGATTGTGTACATATATTGTTGACAAGTCCATTCACAATATATACATTATACATATATATTTGAAATATTAGTCTTATTCACAATCCTTTGAAAACACATACGTATCATTTAATTAAATAATTTTCGCGAGCCACTTTCATTCAACCAAGACAAAAAGAATACGCTACACAATACAACAACAGAACGCAGAAAACCATCCACCGACAAAAATCCAGTTGGCTACCCTCTGAAAATTATTTATTATTATTGATCACTGATTTCTGACAAATCACACCCCACCACGTATTACTCTCATCCCAAATATTTTTTTTCCCCTTCAATTTTATTATTATAAAAAAGATTTTGAACAACTTAAACCAAAATTATTCCTATTTATCGTATTCATCCACCTCCCGCTCCCACTGTTCCGCACATAAAAAACAATAAAATAATATTGAGTTTGTACACTGTCTCACCCCGTAAATATAAAAACATGACATTTATTTAGGTTCTGTTCATTTCGCTTACTCGAATTTAAAATTTGAGTTTTGTTACAGTAAAAAGCTCTCACAAATAATCACATCTAACTTTTTTATTACGGTAAAAAGTTATCACATAAAATTACATCTCAACTCGAATTAAAAACTCGAATCAATCAACTAAACGGCTTAATGTAACATTAATATTAAAAAGTGGGATACTAAAATAATTAATTATTTTTTATGATTATTACATATTTTTTAATCTGTATTATGTTATTATAATTAAATTAAATTTAACAATAAGATAGTTAAATCAATGAATTATGAATATTTTTTTAAGTGTGTAGTTCCTTCCCTCAAAGAAAAAATGTGTGGCAATTGGCATGACGATTATAAATACAAGCAATCAATCGCTGTGCGAGAAAAAGAAAGGGCAAAAGCAGAGAATTCAATAACTCATCGGAAAGCGCACAGAGTCCACAGCTTCATTCAAACTTTCCCTCCATTTTTCTCATCCGCAATTAAACCTTTCCTCTCTTATTTCCCTGTCTCCTTTCAATCGAGACTGTCACTTTCTTTCATCGCATTTAATTTCCCAGTCCCTATGAATCGCCACAACCTCTTCTTCAAAACCCCCATTCTCGCCCCTTCTTCTTCCCCCGAGAACCGCCGTCTTCGGATCGCCGACATTCTCACCGACGACGAGGAGGACCACGCCGGTTACGGAACCCTAGGAGACGACGACGACGGCATGAGCGGCGTCGGAGAGCGCCGCCTCAGGGAACGGTCCCCGAGCCTCCACTGCTCCTCGCCGTGGCGGATCATTGCACGGTGCTTTGCGGCGCTGAGGCCAACCAGGGAGAGGAGAATTTCGGTTCTTCGGAGAGAGAAGAGGGAAGAACTCGGCGAGGTTTCGGGGCACACCACTCGTTTGATGAATGCCCTGAACAGTCGCGATTCGCCGGTTTCTGGTTCTGAGAGTGAGGATTCAGGTGAAGTTCTTGAGCTCTGTTCTCCTTATTGATATCATGGTTAAATTATGGTTTTTTTTTTTTGTTGATATTTGCATTTTTTACATTCACAATCATAAATGAATGAAAAGCGAGGATTTTGAGAAGATGTTGCGAGAGAATCCCCACAATTTCTTTTCACTTTAAACGCAAACTACCAAAAATGAAAGTGATGCCAAACAAGGTCGTTCCAGTGATTGAATATTATGATTCGAAGTTAAAGGAAGATGTGTTTGGGAAATTGGGATGTTGTTGGTTTAATTGTTGATGTTTCTAATTTGTCCAGGACGCTGTAGGAATGATGCCTCTTTTAATATGGGCGTTGCTTGTGCTTTATTGTATCTAATTGGTGCCAGTAAAACTGAAATAACTAAGATGGTGGAAGTGAGGAAGCAAATGGAGATACTTCTTCGAAACTTTAGAGAGGAATTGCAAAACAGGAATTCAGGTTTGAAGCCAATTGAAATCGATGACAGTGTTGCTTATTCCACCAACCATATCCGAGAGAGTTCCAACTCTAGTACACAGATTTCACTTCAAATGAACTCTGCACGGACCACATCATATGTAGTGCCGGAATCTGAAATCATATTGGAATGCGGCGATTCTTTCCGACGGGTTGTGCATGAACGGGAACAGCATTTAACAGGAATGGATGAGCTTGAGGCAGAACTCGAAGCTGAGTTGGAACTTTTGGAGCTCCATGTGGATACAGAACATCCTTTAGTTCTCCCACAGCAGCAAAGGTTGAAGGTAGAGAGAAGTGCATTGCATGCTTTCATGATTTTCTACATATGGGCGATTCGGAAAGGAGTCATTCTAAATCTTAACATGTTAGTTTTTGCTGAGCTGATAGTAATATACTCCGTGTTTAGGTTCCCTGAACACGTATTTGTGGATGCCAAAGTTCCCTTTAAGAACCTAACTAGCGTTTTTCTTGTGCCATTGTCATCTTGAAAATATAATGTTCTCAATAAATATTTGTTTCCTGGCTTTTAGAGCATAGACAGTTCTGACTTCAGCATGCAAATTTACAAATTTTTGAAACTTTAAGGCGCAGTTTTTATTATAGTTTCAACTGTGTTTGTGTTTTATTACCTCGTGTTCCTTGCTCCTAATTGGATCTTCTCCTAAATCTAAATGTTGAGTAGCAGGGCGTTATGGACACTGCTTCTTCGGTAAGCCACAGCTCGAGTTCTGCTTCTGGAGAGGTAATTGACCCACAAGAGGCGGCGCATATTGAATTTGAAGGGCACAGTGAAGTTCCTCCTATCGAATTGGAGAGAAGGTTGCATGAACTTCTGGAAGCAAGACAACAAGAAAGGATACACGAGCTTGAGGAGGCTTTAGAGTTTGCAAAGCAAAAACTTCGCGAGAAAGAATGGGAGGTTTCTTGGTGGAAAGACACTGCAAAGCTAATGTCGCAGCACGTGCCACAACCATCGCGGATTGTTTCCCAGCATGATCCAATAACTTTTTGACTTGTTGAGGTGAGCATCAGAATGTACTATGTAAGGCAGCTTTCTCAGAGTGAGGTGTTTGTTCAACCTAGCTTCCATGATCAACTGTAATTAGCTTTTGATGACGAGTTCCTTACTTCTTTGAATTTTTTGTTGATGGGTTGATTCGTGTGGGAATTGCGATATTGTTTGCAAATGGGAAGTGAGACCCTTTCCTTTATGCTTTTCTTGAATCGACAATAATTGTTGATTCTGGTTTTACAATATATGCGTGTGCAGTCCTTACAGGATCACTTTTTTTTTTTTTTTTATTTTTATTTCAGTTGAAATACTTTGATTCTGGTACACACAATTGTTTGATCAATTTCCTTCTCATTAGAGGATTTGAATCATGAGATCACATCAGCAGAATTCGATGCTTTTTGTGTTAAAAGAGTACTTTCTTTCGCATGCCCTTTACGAATAATGCATATGGGTCAGGTGTCCGAGTTTATTCATAGGAGTAACTATAGCAAAATTTCATAGGTTGAGTTGAAATTTAACAAAATTTTAAAATATTATAAATATAATAAAAATGACCATAGTAATTATTATAATAATATCATATTTTGTACTATATAATGTTATAGTCATTAATTTAATGACATAAAATAATATAAAATTTTACTATTCTTGTAATATTTTTAAAATTTTTGTTAAATTTAAATTTTGATATCAAACTTTTGCTATATTTGTCGGCTGTATAAAGTGGCAGACTAATGGGCCAAATCAGATTCTACTACACTTGGGTTTGCTTGTCATACAGATGTTATTTTCTCATTATTTAAAGAAGAGTGAAGTAAATAGAAGTAAATAATTTATTTAGGTCTCGTTCATTTCACTGATTCGAGTTTTCAGTTTTAGATTTTTATAGTAAAAAATTCTCAAAAAATGTCACATTTAATTTTATTTTTTTTATTATAGTGAAAAATTATTAGAAAATATCACATCTTAACTTGAATTGAAAATTTAAATTCACGAAGTGAATGATACCTTAGTATATGTATATATTAAATATTACTTCAAATATTTTAAAACATGTTATTGACTTTAAAAAAGTTTCAAAAAACGCTATTTATTATTTAATATATTATTCATTTATTTATCATTGTTTTTGGGTTACGTATGGCTTTACGAATATTCTAGCACGAAGCAAGAGCATAATGTAGGAAGATTCGATTAAAGAAATACATTTTTGACTTATACCCCATTTCTTTCTTTGGATTCGAAATATTGATGTCGTGTGGGTAAACCATTCAATAATTCAATTGATTCAATCAATCCAATAAATTCATCTAAAAAAATTAGATGTTCAAACACTATTAACTCGAATTTGGATGGCATTTTCACAAATCCAATTGGATTGCATTGGATGTTGGATTTAAAATTTGAAAATTCAATAAATCCAATTCAGTCCAATGTATTTATCATATATAATATGTAATTAACTATATATATGATATGCAATTAATGGGTAAAGGCGTGTTTGCTTTGCTAGTCGTTACAATTTGCAAATGATGTGGATGATGTTGGCTTGCTTTCTAGTATTTATATTTCTTTGTTTTTAAGGTAGAGTGAGATTGAAAATGTTTCTTTAAAAATAATTTACGTTTGAGATTGAAAACGTTTTTATTTCTATTTTTATATAAAAAAATAAAATTATTTTAGAACGAGTTCCAAACATACTTAATACGTTTCAATCTCGTGCTATGCATTTCATTTATAAGAGTTAGTCCCTAAAGGCTGAAACCTCTTCCACCAGCATTGCAATGTATCCTGATCAGATGGAAGAAACCTGGTCCTGTAATGCAGTAAGAAGCCTATACTATAACAGTGTGTGTAACTTATCTTAAGAAATCCCATTGTTTGAGTAATGCCATATTATCCCCCCAAGTCTAGGAAAAATACTGAGTGATCTAGAGAATCAATAAAGAGAGAATTTGAAACAATAGAGAATGAGTAAACCTTCAAATAATTTAAAAGGAAGAATTTAAGACAATAGATAATGAGTAAATCCTCAAATAATTTGATTAGCCCAAAAAAAAAAAAAAAAAGCCCTCTCAAATAATAGATTTATGAAAGAAAGAATGCGTGTCTCTGGTGAGATCTCCTTTTTGGAACTAACAGTAGGTCTGACGCAAATTAAAATCAAGAGCCTTAAACGTCAATGACATATTGGAACCACATTTATGGTTATGGATCTATTATCTACTCTTTTTGATTTCACTTATTTAAATTTAAATTTTAAATTTTTACAAATTTTTTTTTTAAAAAAAAATATCACATTTAATTTTTTTATTATAATAATTTTTTTTTAAATATAATATTTTAATTTAAATTAAAATTTTAAATTTGTAAAGTGACCTGTATGTGTGCCCAACCGGGACAAAATTGACCGCAAAACAAACATCATACATTTTATCTTTTTTTTCTCATCTAGATCAAGTGTAAAGTCTGGGTTCAAACCCAGACCCGCCTAAAGAACAAAGACCGACTAGTCCGCCTTTGACGATGACGGTGCGAACCCCACCCCCGTAGCGACACAATCTCTCCTGTGCGTAGACGACGGCGACCTACTCTGCCACCGTTTGGGATTTTTTTTTTTTTTGAAAGATTACAGATTATTTGTTCTTGATATTACGGGTTTTGGGTGATGAAGTTTGAACGGAAAAGTCACGCGACGGCGTCATCTGGGCTCGTCCCTCCCACGGCGACGCGATCTTCGCTGATCTTCTCGACATACTTTCTTCGTTTTTCAAATCTTGTTTGGCTGATTTTTTTTTTTTATATTTTAGATTTTCATTTTTATGAAATTGGGCCGAGCCCATCCCTTAGGGTTTCATCACCTCAGCCTCCAGTCTCTATTGCGTCTTCATCGGCTGCCTTGATGAACCTCGACACCCAACCACATCCACCGCGAACCTCCTGGCCCCAGGTGACTACTACCCAGTCGCGCTTCTCGACCAACTCACGAGCCTAGGCGACTCTGCTCCTCCATGAATGGCGACAACAGGTCGCATTTCTCTGCGATCAAATGCTACCCAAACCGCCGCCCCGCCATGAACAAACCCAATCAGCCACTTCGTCGCGAATCACAAACCCCAGCCTCTTCGCTCGGCAGTGACTCCCGAACTCAGCCTTATCTACGAACCGCGAACCTCCGCATTCATCTTCCTTCTCCGTTGAAAGCCACTTACTCATCCGCCCCTTGTTCCTTCTTCCTTATTTTCACGTAAAATTATATTTTAATTTTAAATTAAAAAATTTTATTATAATAAAAATTTTCACATTTAAAGACATTTAATTAAAAATTTTATATTATAATTTAAATCATAATTTATAATTTATTATAATATTTTTTTTTTTAAAAAAAAATACATAAATTAAAAATAATTTTAATCTCATAATTTTAATTTATAAATCATACATTTTAAATCATATTTCAATTCAAATTAAAAATTTAAATCAATAAACTAAATAAATTTTAAATTATTACAACTATAAAATAAAGTTAATTTTTTTTATTAATTCATTCTAAAATAATTTTATTTTTATATATAAAAAAAAAATAAAAATATTTTTAATTTTAGATAAAAATTAATTTTAAAAATGTATTTAATAATTTTATTAATATTTTTTTTAATATTTAAGAGAAAAAAATAAAAATAAAAAATTATTCTTCATTTTTTATATTTTATATTAAATTGAAAAATTATTTTTATTTTTATTTCTTCTTTAACTATGTTAAATAATTGAAATAAGAATCATTTTAAACAGGATAAAAAATTTTTCCTTCTCTTTTCGCATTCCTTGAATCCAAAAACATAAAAATAAAGCCAGAAAAACCTAAACTAAACTGGCATAGGCTGCTGCAGATGGACACAGGTATCAAAAAGAGGAAAGTTATGCCAGGTGTTGTTGTGATAAGTTCCATTTGGGAAAAGAGACAAATATTCTGTGTGCGCTTGTGCACGTTTACATGATACAACCGCAGAACATGGATCAATGAGTAACACAGAGACTAGCAAAATGCAAAACGCTGGTTTTAAGAGAGTAACTCCCATAACTTTTTAAGGTACGTGCTTTTACTTAATTAAAATTAAAATTAAAATTTTTTATTATAATATTTTTTTCATAAAAATTAAATTTAAATTTTTTATTTAATTATTTTTTTCACATACTAAAATTAAATTCATAATTCAAATTAAAAAAAACATTAATTTTTAAAATTTCTCAATTCTCTTTGTGCGTAAAAAGAGTTTGTCGCAAGGCACAATATAACCTTTTCATTTCTTGAATTTTCCTCCAAAAGTTTCACTCAAATAAATCTCTTTAAAGTGACTTATTAGTGGATTAATAGATCGCTTTGAAATAATATTATGGGCTTGTTCATTTATATTTTTTAAGTTATACTGATTTAAGTTTAGATTTTGATTTAAATTAAAGTATATTTGACTATGATTTAAGTTAGGACTTTAATTTGAATTTGTGTTTAGATGTGTATATTTGAGTTATGATTTAAATGGAAAATCTATTTGAATTTATATTTAATGGGTTAAAACTTGAATTTATATTTAGATAATATTTTAATAAAAACTCAATAGTGATGAAAAATTTTAATAGGATATATGGGTTAAATTTTATTCGTCTTTTCATTGTGAACGCATAAAAAAAATCATCTCAGTTGGAATTAAAACGAAAAAGTTATAATATTTTTAAGAATAGAAAAAATATTATTTATTAATTTAAGTTCGAGTTTAAGAACTTGAGTTGAATGTTTGAAAAAGGGTTTAAAACTCATATTTTAACCTCAAACTGGACTTGTAGATGGTTGAAAAAATGCTTTGAAATTAAACCTAAACTTTAATTTTTTATTAAAAAATGCCAATGGACTTGTAGATGGTTGATTATGTTTTATTTAAATAAAATTTGGTAATTTGAACTTTAGTATTTTTTATGTCATTTTTTATTTTTTTTTTTTGGCTATTATGAGATTTTAATTATATGATATTAAGTAGTCCGTTTTGAAACATCACACTATTTTTGAATCAAGTAAAACGATTTTTTTTTTTCGTCAAGCAACTGCTACATCAATTTCATTAGGAATTGATTATCAACAAATACCAGAGAACGATGGCTAGTCCATGATGCTGAACAACCGGATCACTACAAACATCAGCATCTCCGAATCTCCTCCTAACAAATGTATGACAAGTTCGTCAGAGATTTATTTCTCTAAACTTCATGATACGAAAAATAAAACTATGGTTTGAACAAATCCTTTTTGCTAATTATATAGAAAAAGAGTAAGGAGATGTTTAGTTCATAAATTAGAATCACATGATTAAAATTATTTTTGATTTACGTGTATTTTTACTATAACTTTCAAAATCTTAAAACAACTTGAGATGTCTTCAACAACATCATTTAAGATGTTATATAATCTGATTGGTTCTCAAAATTGAATTAAAAAAATTAAAATTACGTAAAATCGAGAAACAAGTTGGAAGAACAATTTGTGTATTTTCTCAAATTTTATTTCGAGTTCACAATTTGTATATTTTCACATTACCTTTTTTATAAAAAAAATTATTTTCATATTACTTATTTAGGCATTTTATAGTTTTATTGGTTCTCAAAATTGAATTATAATTATTTTGGGTGAATTTTTCAAAATTGAATAAATTGCATAATTTAGATAATCTAACAATACATAATTTTTTAAAATTTATGAGGCTGCCACGTGGCTGTCCCTTCATTTAAAAATTTTTCTTTTACTTTATTTTTTGTGATTTTTTTACATTTGAATTTTGTTTTGTGTGTGTGTGTGTTTTTTTTTTTTTTAAAAAAAAAAATGTTGTTTTTTATTTTATTTTTAAATTTTTTCGCATGGTTATTATTTTATTTTTAGTTAGTTTAAATGATTTTTTTTAAATGTGTCCATACTTAATTTTTTTCGTCAATTGTTATTTTTACACATAATTTTTTTTAAAATAAATTTAAAAATCTTAAATAATTACATAAATAAATTTTTCATTATCTAATAAATAATAAATTTTTTAAGTGTTTTAATGATAATACACGCAAAACACGTTACAAAATTAATAACAAATAAAAAAAATAATTCTTTACCCTTTCAGGGACGAAGCCATTGCATGCCGGGGCCGGGGGGCTCCCTCAACTTTTTTTTTTGGTTATTTGCCATTTTATATATTCATTTATGCCAAATATGTAGATGGCCCCCTAAAAGTTAAAAACTTTCTTTTGCTTCCCCAAAATTGAAAAGTTATTGCTATATAATTTAAATTTTGTTTAAAATTCTTATGAAATTTTGACTCATAGTCTCACTATATAATAAAAATTATAATTGTGTCCTGACTGAATAATTACAAAATATACTGTATCTCTATTCGGAAAAAAAGAAATTATTGCTATCTTTTTCATAGTAGTCTCACAAAAAAATCTTTTTTTTACTCCACTGTTGATTAGCCCATCCTGATTAAAATTCGTAGGTTCGTCACTGCAAGCTTCATTAAAAAAAAAAAAAAAAAAAAAAAAAAAAAGTTCAGCCAAGAAAATTAAAAAGGTCAAAAGGAAAAAAAAAAAAAGAAGAAAAGATCTAAGCCGTGGAAAGTAGATGGTGGGGTTAATGATGATAATCGAAGGGCTATCATTAGTCAACAGAGAGCCGGAACATGATAAGAGTAACAAATATGCAGATAATAAAAACCCTAGAAATAGGGCATGGGCATATATAAATACAGCCCTAAAATTCATTCGCTTTTCTCCTCCTGCTCTCCTTCGAAATCCATACCAAAAGCCGAAAACACGCAGATAGAGAGAAAGGAGAGAGAGAAGCTTTAGAAAGCAGGTGTAGAGAGAGAAAATGTCGGACGAAGAGCACCACTTCGAATCCAAGGCAGACGCCGGAGCCTCCAAGACCTATCCCCAGCAAGCCGGAACCATCCGCAAGAACGGTTACATCGTCATCAAAGGCCGTCCCTGCAAGGTCTTGTTCTCTATATCTATATATCCATATCTATATATATCGCAATTATGTTTTTATTTTGTTCGTGTTTGATTTAGATCTCGACGCTCTATTTATTTCTACTGTTGTTTTTGGAATGGATTTGGAGCTGGATGATTGATGCGGTTAAATTGGATTTGATTACTTTTTTTTTTCCTTTCGTGTATGCTCAAACTTTGGATTCGTTGAATTTTGGATTTTATTTTGTCGGATTTAATCGGTATAGTTTCGAACAAGTGCACAAAGTGTATAGGAGGGATTAATTAGTTTGTTTCGTTTTCACAGTGGTATAAATAGAGTTTTTTTTTTTTTTTTTTTTTTTTTTTTTTTTTTTCCTTTTTGTTTCTCTAATCTTCAAAAAGTGAAGAAATATAAGGAGATTTTAATCGTTTGTGCTGAAATTCTTGACTACATTTTATGTTGCATAATATGTGTATATAGGAATAGGATTTTCCACAAGTTAACTGAAGGGAAAAAGCAATAATTTTGTTGAATAAACACAAACTGAAAGTGGTTATGTAGTTAGCAACAATTGAAGAACTGAATTATAACGGATGGATTGTGATAATCACTTACAGTTGGTGTTATGATTGGAATGATGCATGTTTATGGACATGCTTATATTTTTTCCAAGGGTCGATTAGCTTTTTGGTGTTTTTTTCTCACTTGGGATTTATCGCTTGGTGGGAAATTTGATTCTGATGGAATTTGTTGTGGATTATTGAGACAGGTTGTTGAGGTGTCAACCTCCAAAACAGGCAAGCACGGACATGCTAAGTGTCACTTTGTTGCAATTGACATTTTTACCGCCAAGAAACTCGAAGATATTGTTCCGTCTTCCCACAACTGTGATGTAAGGATTTTTTTTTCGTACATTTGGCAAACTATAACCTTTTCTTTTTTCTATTCAATTGTTGTTTGTTACCTTAAAAGTGCTGACAATTACTCTGTCCTTGTGTTTGTTTGGTTTCTGTAGGTTCCACATGTTAACCGTACCGATTATCAGCTGATTGACATATCGGAAGATGGATTCGTGAGTGATTGTTTTCTTTTAAATTAAGAATCTGTGCTCATGTAACCATACGGTTTTGATTTTCTGCAAGCTTATTGACTTTAACATTTCTCCCCGTTATGCTTTCTTTGAAGTTTCGGCCAACATGAAATTATCAAATTTTTTACCAGCGTCACTGGTAAACCTGGTCACTTTACATGCTTTGATCGTTTTCTCGGTCTCTTGTACTTGTGAGCTAGTATCTTTTATCAGCTATGGAGTTGAGATTGTTAATTGTGTGGGATTGAAGAAAAAGGGACCAATTTTTACGAGATTTCCAAGCAGCCTGAACTTCTGTACTCATGTCAAGGCTCCGTGTTTGAAGTCCAGTATTTTTGGTCCAAAATTCTAGCACCATTTGACCATTCTATTCACCTATCAATTCTTCTATGCAGGTGAGTCTCTTGACTGACAATGGTAACACCAAGGATGATTTAAGGCTTCCTACTGATGAAGCTCTTCTCTCCCAGGTGAGACAAATGCTACGATGTTGATGCTCCCCATTTTTCTGATTTGAAGTGGCGATCTCTGGAATATTTCTACTCTTTCCATTTTTGTAAACACATGTTGGGTTTTCATTTCTGCAGATTAAAGATGGGTTTGCTGAAGGGAAAGACCTTGTTGTCTCAGTTATGTCAGCCATGGGAGAAGAGCAGATTTGTGCTCTGAAGGACATTGGCCCAAAGAATTAAGTTTCACCAGTTCCTTTGGCCTCTCTCTGCCTGCTAAACTAGTACCTCAAACCTCCTTGAATGAACTTTCAATAGTGCGTATGTCATATTGTTGAAATTCATGGACACAAACCTTCATGTTCTCTGGTATTTCGGAGATGTTCGTTGACTTTCCTATGCACATTATAGCATCTATGTTGTGTCATTTATATATATTTATATATATTTGGCTTAGGATAATATTTCTGTGATCTGGGCATGTTTTACTTCGGATTTTGAATGAAAGGTGGGTTTTCAGATTAAACTTTCTTCTGATATGATTTCATATCCGGAAGACTTAATTCTAATACATGAATATTGAAGTTGAAGGTTAAGTTGTGATTATGCATTGAAGACCATTAAGCCGGAGCTCAAGGACAGCTATTTCCTGGTCTTGAATTATTGGAAAATCGGTTAGGTCCTTTTAAAATTATCTGTTTTAGTTTTAAAACTTTAATTTCAAGAGCAGAAGTCTAAATTTTTCTGTTAACAATCTCCGTTAATTAAAAGGGAAATTTTCTGAAAAACAATAAATAGATGAAGGGTGAAAGTAAAATGGTTTGGTTCGTTCGTAGATTTGATTTGATTTATTTATTTTTATTTTTTTGTTGTCCCTTGCGTCATGGCAGAAGTCGTTGTTTTGTTATGTTTGGTAGGAAAGAAAGAAAATAGGATAGAAAGAAAATATGAAAGTAATGAAAAATAGTAATGATGGAAAGGAAATTAAATTTTTTTTATTTTTTTTTTTATGTTGTTTTGGTATGAGAAGATAGAAAGAAAATGAGTTTATTTTCACTTGTTTTGTATTGAAAGTTAAATTGGGAGAAAATAAAAAAACCTTACTCGTAAATTACTTTTATACCCTTAAACTTTTTACTTGAATGTTGATGGAGAAAATGGTAGTTTAGTAATTTTGCTCACTTTAATGAGTTGTCTCTATTTTTCATCTCATTTTCTACCCACTTGTGGAAAGAAAAAAATAGTGGGGCCCACATGTATTATTTTTCACTATATTTTCTCTTCCTTTCTCTTTTCTCTCATACTAAACAATCTACATTTTTATTTTTCTTCTCAAAATTCCTCCACCTTCTTCATTCCTTTTACTTTTCTTTCCTACCAAACATTCTCTTACACTATGTTTGGTAAGAAGGAAAGAAAATAAGATAGAAAAAAAATAGAAGTGATGAAAAATAACAATGATAGAAAGGAAATTAATTTTCTTTTATGTTGTTTGGTATAAGAAGATGGAAAAAAATGAGTTTACTTTCACTTGTTTGGTATTGAAAGTGAAATTTGGAGGAAAGAAAAAATTTTACTCGTAAATTAATTTTATATCCTTAAATTTTTTGCTTGGATGTTGATGGAAAAATGGTAGTTTAGTAACTTTGTCCACTTTAATGAGTTGTTCTCATTATTCATCTCATTTTCTGTCCACTTGTGGAAAGAAAAAAAAAAGTAGGGGGTTTATATGTATTATTTTTCACTCAATTTTTCTCTTCCTTTCTCTTTTCTCTCCTACCAAACAACTTATATTTTTATTTTTCCTCTTAAAATCTATCCACTTTCTTTCTTTTACTTTTCTTTCTTACTAAACATATTATTAGTATCCTTTTTTAAAGGAGGCTCAATGAAAAGTGCTAAGAATAGGGAACTATTTGATAAGTTTATGGACTATTTCGTTTGAATCTAAAATTAATGAATTTGTGAAATGGTTGTGGGATTCGTCCCCTGATTCGAATGTGACATTCGAGAGTTTTTATTCTGATGAATTTTTTCACACAATTTTCGTAAATTGAAAATAATTCAAATCACATGATTTGAATCTCTGAACCAAACGGACCCTTATCATTTTGGAACCATTTAAACAGTTTAGCTTTGTCTTTTTGCTTCGTGATATCATTTTCCCCTTTTTATCAACGAATATTGCTGGTGCCCTTTCATTATTAATGTCTTATCTTGGAAAAGACTCTAACGTTGCTGGATTCAGTGCTTGCTTGCGCCGTTCATGTTTCTAGATAAGCTGGAAGCATATTGGATCATTTATTTATTCTTTTTTATTTAGGACCGAATGGGAGTAATTTTATTTTTCTTAGATGGTGTGAGATTTTTAACTAAGAGAAACAATTGAATTAGCAAAAGACTTTCTAGCCTAAATTTTTTTGAGAAGTGATGTGACGAGTCTTGAAAATAATATATTTATTTTTTGACATTTTAGTCCTGATATCAGATTGACGATATGTTTTTGAAATATAACCCACGCAGTCACGAGCTTGTTACATAAAATAATAAAATTTATAAAAACATTCCAATTATATGTAAAGCATTGATATGATGATGTGTGAGTGTTCACCTTAAAAATTAAAAGTGTGCAATGCAGAATTATTTTCAGTTATAAATTAGACTGTTAAAAATAATAGTATTTAATCGTAGAAAATAAGTTTTGCTTTTATTTGTATTAAGAAAAATAGTTTTTTAGTAAATAGGTAAGTCTAATGAAATTTAATAAAAAAAATTGATAGTTAAAAAATGCGTAATATCAGTATAATTTGTTATTATACTTTTCTCCATTACTTGATTCTAGTTTCTTAATATTAATTATCTTTACATTTTCTCAAATATGCATATTTTTACAGAGAACAAACTAAAAAATATTTTATAAAATTTAACTAAAAATCTAACAAATTTAAAAGGTTATATGATAATAAAACTCTAGTAAACATTATTTTTCATAATTTATCACGTAATTTTCTTCATTTTTTTTTTTTTTTTTTTAGGAAACACGAGAATTCTCTTTGCTCTTTTTTCCATATATGTTTCATCATCAAGAATTATTATCATTATTATTATTATTATTTTTGGAGACGGAATATTATTATCGTTGAAAGTTATTTGAAAAAGGAGTGCAAAATAAGAAATAAGCGGACAATAAAAAGACGACACAGGGCAAAGACAAAAACATGGGGGCCACCTCCACAACGGCACAAATTGGGGGAAAAAAAAAAATCTAATTAAAAATATCCATATTTGATTGAGTTTTGTACTCGTCCCCACTTCGCTTTTTCAATTAAAAAAAAAAAAAAAAAAACTCTCCTATACTACAAACAACAAACTCTTATTACTCTTATCTAATTCTCCTTTTATTAAATAACTTATTAATGAAGTCTAAAAACATACAGAAAACAGTCACGTGACCGCACATAGGCTGTTTTAGGTTGATTCTCTTGTAGGATTTTCTCTTCAGGGTCTCTGGAACGTGAATTCATACGTTAGAATGCGAAACATTATGATATCACGACCATGGAGGCTTAGAAATATGAGAACCGCATCCACTGCTCCAAGAATGGCGTGCACCTATGGCACATATGCTTAATTTCTCTGTAAGGGGTTGTCTTCAATTTGTTTCGACCTACATTTCTTTAAACTTTTTATCTGTTACTGAACGAATTCGACTTGTTGCAATACTTCTTCGAAGCCAAGGTTTAGTTAAGTTCATACAACTAATTCGAAATATTAGGAAGAAAAAACTAGAGATTTTGATCTTAGATTTCACTTCAGTTAAGAAGAAGACAAGTAAGGGTATTAACTACTACGGCCAATTGAGAGTTTGGAGTACCTAAGCCCGTTCATTTCGCTAGTTCGCATTAAGAATTTAAGTTGAGTAGTGAATTTATGTGAGAGAAAATAGTTGCACAAAAAAGTTAAATTTAAAGTGTTGTATGAGAAAATATTGTAGCATAAAATTCGAGTTGTGTTTCAAATTATGAAACTAAAGGGGGCATGAAGTTAAGAAACTAAGAACAGGTGTTTGCTAATCCAAGAGAAAAGTTGCATTTCTAATAGTGAGATCCTTAAAAAAACCTCCATCGGTAGAATCACTATTTTTAACTGTTAGGTTAATTTTCAACAGTCAGATTTGTAACATGAACAGTTCTGTGTGGCACGCTGTTAATTTTTAATACGGACCTATACAGATCTGGTCGTTGAAAAATTAATCCAACAGTTAAAATGTAGGGTTCCATCCGTGGATTTTTTTTTTTTTTTTTTTTTTTTGGGATAAGGAAGAAAAAAATAATTGGTAAAGTAATTAGTAAATTATAACATATTTTTTAAACATGGTAAATTATAACATAATTTAATATTTTAAGTTTTAAACACTATTAAAAACCTAAAAATACCCTTAAACATATTTTTCCACCTCATTCCTCCTTCATAAACATTTATTTTTTTTTAAATTAGTAAATTATAGCATCTTTTTTAAAATAGATAGATTATAGTCAAGTCTACCATGGTCAAAACCAGCAGCCGGCAGCTAGCTCCTACGATCAGCTTTGGCAACCGGCGACAGTTTTTTGGCGACTGATGACCGTTTAACTCTGTATTAACTTGTAAATATCGTATTTACCATTTAATACTGTATTTACTAGTAAATGCCATATTTACCTGAAACGCCGACCACTAAATTCGGCGACCGTTTAACGTTATATATTTACAAGTAAATACCATATTTATCAATAAATATTATATTTACTAGTAAATATTATATTTACTCGAAAATCCAGCCACCGACTTCGGTGATCGTTAAACACTGTATTTATTAGTAAATACCATATTTACTAGCAAATATCATATTTATCCGCAGATTCGGCAACCAACTCCGGTGACCGTTAAAACACTGTATTTACCGGTAAACACTATATTTACCAGTAAATACAGTATTTAATCTAGTGACGATAATTGTATAAAAATCAGATCAAAATTCTCATGAAATTCACAAAATTCATTCAAACACAGATTCTTTAAAATTAAGACTAGACGAAATTCATTCACAAAATTCAAATCTATAAAAAATTCACAGGTTCATTCAGATCTAAAAAAAAATGCACCCACAACCACATCAAGGATGAATCCTACCATGCAATAAAAATTAACACACATATTCTTCATTCTGAGCAGCGGAAGTGTTCAGGAGAGAATTTGCTATGTGCATAAGCGGTGGCAATGAGAGAGAAAGGGATGATCTTGCGATTCACAATGGTGTGGAACTCCCGTCGGATCTCCGCCTTGGCGTAATGTTTCCTGGAGATCTGTTATCTTCACGAAGGGTTAGAGATTCGAGACTTACCTGAAAAGTCGACCACCGACTCCGGCGACCGTTTAACGTTGTCCATATTTATTAATAAATACTGTATTTACTAGTAAATATCATATTTACTCAAAAATCAAGCCACCTATTCTGGTGACCGTTAAACGCTATATTTATTGATAAATACTGTCTTTACTCGTAAATATCATATTTATCTAAAGATTCAGTAATTGACTCCAATGATCGTTAAAACACTGTATTCACTGATAAATACCGTATTTATCATTAAGTACAGTATTTAATCTAGTGACAACAATTGTGTAAAAATCAGATCAAAATTCTCCTGAAATTCACAAAAGTCATTCAAACACAAATTCTTTAAAATTAAGACTAGATGAAATTCATTCACAAAATTCAATTCTAAAAAAAATTCACAAGTTCCTTCAGATCTAGAAAATTATACACCCACAACCACATCAAGGATGAATCCTACCATGCAATAAAAATTAACACACATATTCTTCATTCTAAGCAGCGGAAGTGTTCGGGAGAGAATTTGCTATGTGCATAAGCAGTGGCAATGAAAGAGAAAGGGACGACCTTGCGATTTACAATGGTGCGGAACTCCCGTGACCTCTTCAGCGCAATGTTTCCTGGAGATCTGTTATCTTCACGAAGGGTCAGAGATCCGATACTTTCCTAAAAAGTCGATTACCAATTCTGACGATCATTTAATGCTATCTATATTGATCAATAAATATTATATTTATTAGTAAATATTATATTTATTTAAAAATCTGGTCACCTGCTTCAATAACCGTAAACACTATATTTATTAATAAATACGGTATTTACTAATAAAGATCGGAGACGGAGAAGACAACTTCTAACGCGATGTAAGACAGAGTTCTATGACGGCTTTGCTGTCGTTCTCGATCTCCGGCGGCAGAAGTGATATATTGATACACATAGGAGGCAGAACTGAAATCCACAGCCGCCAAGGTTTTCTCCGGTGCCGATTTGTGTCGAAAGCGAGAGAGAGATCGCAATAGCGAGGGCGGCGGTAATAGCTTAACCAGATCGAGGAGGTCTTCCCAGGCGTCGATCTTCGTCGCCGTCATGCTTAATCTGCAAACCGCAGATCTATCCTCGCCGTCCTTGGTCAGAGAAAACGATCTCCAAGGAATCCCGAGTTCGTCGGGGTTTGATTAGTAATACTGGAGTTTGGCCGGCGATGTGAAAGAGAGAAAGATCGACGCAGTGGAGAGAGAGGGGGAAAATGTTGGCTGAGAGTGAAGAAAAGTTGATAACCTGAGGGTAATTTGAAAAAATAAATTTATTTTAAAATGAAAGCTGCATATATGCTATAATTGTCAGTTTTAGAAGATTATTATACTTAGTTTAGATCAATAAAATATGTTATTTTGTGTATTTTCCTTTTTTCTTTTTTTAAGTACCACCGTAATGTTGCCAATTATAAATAAATAAATAAATAAATAAACGCGTGGGTCACTTGCGAGATCCCACTGAAATTCATGGTATAGCCACGCAAACGCCACGATGGAATCGCACGCAAACGCCTTATAAAACCCCCTGTTCTTAGCTCCTCATCCCTCTGTGGTTCCCATTATCGCCTCTCTCCTTTCTCATTTCCCGACCCAATCACTTTAAAAACTCCCCCAAACAACAGGTTGTTGCTTCTCCTCCAGTTCTTCATCATTAATTAGTAATTAATCTCTTCTTTCCGCCCATTAATACTGATTGACTTTCAATTTTTATGTGTTTCAAGAGTCAACTTTAATCCCAAAACAACAGAGTCAACGTACTTGTGCCACGCTCGTCCACACACACCCCACCCAATCATGCCTTTAAATTTTTCTCTCCTTTCTTCTCTCCCGTTTATGTTATATATCCTCTTTGTTACATTTCATCTCTCAAAGAGTCCAATCATTTGGCAGACAAATGGCTTTCGCGGTACTGATTCTGGTTTTTTTGGTGTTTTGTGATAGAGACCTTTCGGCTATGGCGGAAACGGAGGCCTCTTCCGATTCGGCTACCGGAATGACGCTCGACGCCGTCAGAGACGCCTTGATCAGACAAGAAGACACCATTATCTTCCATCTCATTGAGAGAGCCAAGTTTCCTGTTAATTCTCCTACTTACGATGAATCTCGGGCCTCCATTCTCGGATTCTGTGGTTCTCTGGTTCAATTCATTGTTAAGGAAACTGAAGCCGCTCAGGCGAAGGTAAATTTGATTTTTTTTTTTTTTCCGAATAAAAATGAATGTTTTGATTTTGATAGTGAATTTTTATATGCTTTTTCTTCTGGCATCTGTTGTTTATTCATTTCTCAAATATAAAATGTCAGATTGGAAGTTGTTTTCTGTTTTTATTTTTTATTTTTTTATACTTGTTGCGTGTATTTGTCGTCTTTTTGTCTTTAATATCTTTACACGTTTATGCACACTAAATTTGATCAACAAAATAACGTGAAAACAGAAATGTATACAAAATTAGGGAAAAATAAATTTAACGGATAGTTCTATTTGTTCATATAAATCTGAAAATATAACTCCAAAGCACTTTCGGCTTTATTTGGGCCTTTTGCTTTGTTTGGTTTATGTTTTTTCTTTGACAAACAGAGCATGTCCCACACACATACCCGCACAGGGCTCATAAGTAACATGCAGGCCATTCTTCTCGAAATCGAATTGATTCGCATTTAGTCGTTATTTTCACTGACTCTAAGAGTATGTTTGGTAGGAAAGAAAAGTAGAAGGAAGGAAGAAGGTGGAGTCGTGGAGATATTTTAGGAGAAAAAATGAAAATGTAGGTTGTTTGGTAGGGAGAAAAGAAAAAAGAAGAGAAAATGAAGTAGAAAATAATACATGTGGCCCTATTATTTTTTTTTTTTTTCTACAAGTGGGTATAAAATAAAATGAAAAATTGAAACAACTCATTAAAGTGAGTAAAGTTACTAAACTATTATTTTCTCTGTCAACATTCAAGCAAAAAATTTAAGGGTATAAAAATAATTTATGAGTAATATTTTTTCTTTCTTTTAATTTAACTTTTAATACCAAACAAGTGAAAGTAAGCTCATTTTCTTTTCATCTTCTCATACTAAACAACATAAAAGAAAATCAATTTCCTTTCCATCATTACTATTTTCTATCCCTTTCATATTTCCCTTCTATCATATTTTCTTTCTTTCCTACCAAACATAGCATAACTTTTACTGCAATAGTATTTTAATAATAAACTACACATTTTCAGTACAATTGAGAGTAAAAACCTAATCTTGCAATTTATGCTTCTTTAAATTGCTACTTGTCTTGAACATGACATGAGAATTATTTGCAGGCTGGTAGGTTTCAAAATCCTGAAGAACATCCCTTCTTCCCGGATGTTACGCCACCTTCATTAGTGCCACCATATGACTATCCACTGGTAATTATCTATAACCAGATAGTTTTCTCTCTCTCTGTCTTTTTTTTTTCATAAATTGGGAAAAAAGTCAACTTAATTTTGCTCTTAAATAATAAAAAGTAAAAACTACTTTATTGTAGGTATTGCATCGTGCGGCGGATTTCATCAATGTGAACGATCAAATATGGGATATGTATTTCAAAGAATTGCTTCCTTTGTTGACCGAACCAGGTGATGATGGAAATTATGGATCAACTGCCTCTAGTGACCTCAATTGCTTACAGGTAAAGATACCTGTTGTGTGTTGGATATTCTACAAGTGTTGAATTTCTGTCACTGATTTGAGATGGAAAAATACTCGACTATTTTCCCAATCTTACTTTGAATCTTGCTATGTTGGTCAATTATGTGACTCTGGTTACTTCATAGATGGTTCTTTACGGGTTCAAATCTACAGTTTTGATTTTCTTTCATAAAAAATTTAAATTTTAAAAATCATAATTAAAACTACTGGTTTAAATTATGTTTTGAACTCCTATACTAAACAGGCCTTAAGTTTTCTTTTCGAGACAAAATACTTTCATGACAAATTATTAAATTAACATTCTGTTGCACTTTATGGCATTTATAAACAACTTTCTTCGTAACTTTCTAGCCATCATGAGTGAAATAAACTGATACTAGTATTGATGGTGGATTACAATTACTTGCAGGCCATCTCTAGAAGGATTCACTATGGAAACTTTGTAGCTGAGGTGAAATTCAGGGATGCCCCACAAGACTACGAGCCTGCAATTCGTGCTCAGGTTAGCTTATTGTTAGATACTAGTTTGGCTTATGCCAGATGATTTGGTACTATAACCGAAGATGGGGGTTCAATAACAAGAATGATCATGGCATTTTGTATGATGTTCTGATGTAGTAGTTGGTAACATTATGAAATCTTCAGGACAGAGATGCTCTGATGAAGTTGTTGACATTTGAGGCTGTAGAAGAGACGGTGAAGAAGAGGGTCGAGAAGAAGGCGAAGATATTTTCGCAGGAAGTAACCCTTAACAGCACTGAGAGCAAGGGAAAGTACAAGATTAATCCATCCATGGTTTCGCGCCTCTACGATGAATGGATAATGCCGCTCACTAAACATGTTGAAGTTGAGTACCTCCTACGTCGGCTGGATTGAAAATTGGAATCAAAATTGAACTCTACTTTTGTTACTATTGATTTCGGATGCTAGAAGCAAATTGTTTTGCTTAGATATCTTTTGCACTCCTTTCTCCACAATCTGGAACGGAATAACATCTAGAAGCGAGGTTTTCATGTAAGGTCCACCAATTTGGGTCTTTATTTATTTAAGTTAGAAACAGGCGATGCATTCTTCTAGAGTGCATCTATTTACCATCGTGGTCAAAACAACGCAAAACATAAATGAAAAAGAACATTATTATAGTTGCAAAAAAGAAAAAAGAAAAGCTGAGACAGTTTTTCAATTGGATAGAGATTAATGGTCACTAAAATGACAAGGGAAATTATATTCACACCCCACTCTTTTATTAACTCACCTCATTTCTTAAAATATATATATATATATATATATTTCTTTATTACAATTGTACCCTTCACCCAAATGGGTTTAATGTAGTTTCATCACAGTGTACACAACAATAATTTATTTTGTGTAAAATTAAATTATTAAATCTGTTTAGTTCATTAATTCGAGTTTTTAATTTGAGATGAAATATAATTTTATATAAGAGTTTTTTATTATAATAAAAAAAATTAAATATAACTGTTTTTAAAATTTTTTTATTATAACAAAATACAAATTTTAAAATTATCTCAAAAAGTCAAAACAAAAAAGTTCCACTGACACCGTAAAACGTTGTGTTAAAAAAATCACTGTGCGTCTTCTCCTTTTCGTTGAGTTTTCTGTGTTTCTGCAAATAAATTCGTTTTTGCGGAACTAATATTATCTGCAACACAAAGATACATAACAAGAAAGAATGTGAGAAAGAGTAACAGAAATCAAAAATTAAGAAAAAAAAAGCAGGGGTGCTTCAAAATTGAGGGACAAATTTGCTTGTTTGAGGAAGTAGAGTGGGAGAAAGAGATTTGGAAGAAATTTGGGCAAAAGCCATTGGAAAATGGGGTGTACGGGATGGGCGTTGAAAACACTTCTTTGTTTTTTTGTTTTTGTTTTATTTGTTGCCTTTTCTTTTAAATTTGTCTTTTTTAGTCATCTTATTAGTTTTGCTATATATATTTGGCCTGAATATTTCTCAAATGATAATTAAGGGTCTCTTTATTTCACTAATTTGAGTTTATAATTTGAGTTGAGATGTAATTTTATGTGAAAACTTTTTATTATAATAAAAAAGTTAGATGTAATTATTTTTGAGAATTTTTTATTATAGTAAAACTCAAATTCTAAACTCGAATTAGTGAAATAAACGGGACCTAAAGTTATTTATCGTGCTCCTCGAGCCATTGGTCAACAAGGAACACATTAGCTTAATTGAATTTGTATCCCAATTATCACTTGTCCCTAAATTTATGGTGGTTTAATAAATTATCTTTTAATTTTAACAATCAACTATATGAATTTATAAAATTATTGTCATGTGTTTTATTTTATTAAATTTATTTAAATTTTTTATTAGATTTTAGGGATTAAAATTTAAGAAATTAAAAGGATTAATTTCAAAAATAGTTCATGAGGTTTATCTTCAATCTCATTTTAATTGTTGACTTTTAAAATATCTTACAATTGATCCTTTGAAGTTTACTTTATTTCAATTTTAGTTATTCAGTTAGTTATGTGTTAAATATTTAACGAAATCTGGGTGAATTACATACCAAAATTTAAAACAACTAAAGATTAGGGATTAAAACAATACGAAAAATAAAAGTTAATTTTTACAGATATAGTCCCTATTAATTTGCACAAATTCTATCAAATACTTAATACTTAGTTAATGAAAAGACCAAAACTAAAATAAAGTAAAATTTCATTGACTAACAATAGAGCATTTTAAAAGTCGAGCAAATTTGGTATGAGGGTTCTAGAACTAGAACCATGATCCTAGTGCAAACTTTTGTTTGTTTGCAGAAAGTAAAAAATAATTTTTGAAAATTAATATTTAGTTTGAATGGTTCTGGTTTATGATTTAAATCGTAATATGACATTTTAAATCAGAAATATCCTAAAATATAAAATCACCCTTTCTTAGTTTTGAATAGTTCAAATTCTTAGTTTTGATTCCGATTTCAGAACTATGATTTGAACTCTAAATTTAAACAATAAATTATAGTTCTGATTTTAAAACTAAAATCATCATGATTTCAACTCTCATACTAAATACAACTATAAGAACTAAATAGAATTGAGAGTAAAATCTCAGGATTACTTGTTGGATTAACCCAAAAATAAAATTCAAGAACCCCAAAATTTTAAGCGTCAAAATTTCAATTCTTATAGGACGTTTAAAATAGAGATTCGTGCCTTAATTTAAATCATGACTTATTATAATATTTTTTTCTCATAAAAAAATATATATAAAATAAAAATAATTTTAAATTTATGAACCAAATAAACTTTTAAATATCCGTACAATCCATTTCACTCTCTACTTTTACGATCTCACCCCCAAAGCTGTTCGTTATTCGCCTTCTAATCTACGCCGGTATTTCCGGTACTCCGAAGACGAGGAGGGCATATACGTCATTTTGGACCCAGGTAAAGGAGTCAATAGAGTTTTCGTGCGGGTACTGTGACTGTCAGAAAGAAGCGACACTCTCCCAAAAAAAAGAAAAAAGAAGAAGAAGAAGAAGAAGAAGGAGAGGAAGAAGAAACAGCTCCATTTTCCTCAAATCCAGTGAGTGAGTGAGTGAGAGAGCCAAGACCCACAAATCTTACGCACATTCTCTCTCTCTCTCTCTCTCTCTCTCTATATATATATATATATATATATATATATTTGAAAAGGGATGGCCTTTTCTCTAAGAAAATAGAATCGTTTTAACTAAAGGGGTTTTGGGTTCTAGTTCAAATTGCTAACCGAAACTCACTCACTGTAAGTGTCCGTCTCTGAATCCATTTCTTTGTTTTCTGATGCTCTCTCGATCATGGGTAAACATTATTTACAAAAACAATCGTCTCTCTCTCTCTCTTCTTCTCTCTCTCTCTGAGGAAGGTCTCTATCTTTTTTTTTTTTTTTTTTGTTTGAGGAAGGTTTCGATTGAATTTAGTTTGGCAAAAATTTCGATTGTTTTAATAATAATAATAATAATAATAATAATAATAATAATAATAATAATAATAATAATAAAATCATAAAATAAGAACGATCAAACTGTTTTTTCCTTTTTTTTTTTTTTTTGGGTTGAGGCATGATGATTTTTTTTTGCGCCAGGGTTTTGGTGTAGGGAAATGGTTTGATGCTGTTTAGAGAACATGTGTTCTTCCTTTTGACATTTTGGAAGTGTTTTTACACAATGGGAAATACTTTGATGAACTATATGGGTTTCTGCATGTAGATTCTTCTTTGCTTTCGTAGCAAAAACATTACTAATATCATTTGCCGATTGAAAAACACATTCTGGTAGGGAAGGAGGAAAATATTCTGTATTATCTAGGATCATTTGTTCGGGTTAATGATATAGGATTTTAGGGCTCATAGTTGATGGGCTGCTTTCAAACATTTTGCTCTTGTTTGTTGTTTTCTTTGTATTATTGTTGAAAAAAGAATGCTTGTGCCACTAATGGGTCAAAAAAAGTTTTTAAGGTTTGCTTCTATTTTCTTGTCAAGCCCGTTTGGTTAATTAATTCTGGTCTGTGTTACAGTTAGTAAAGTGGGTTTTTATTTATTTATATTATACACACACACACACACACACACATATATATATATTGTGAGCGAAACATTGCTAATTTCCATGCTATCAACTTTGATTTTGTTTTCAAGATTTTAGTACAATGGGGGCATCATCAGATGCTAAGGAAGATGTAGCTATGAGCAGCAAGGGAGAAAAATTTTCAGGCTCAGTCGATATGGACATAGATGATGAAGAAGAGTTTAATGAATTAACAAGCATAAAAGAACTTGGGGAAGTGTTTCTGCAGAATTTTTGCAAGGAGGCATCAACTTCTTTCTTCAGTGAGTATGGTCTCATCAGTCACCAAATCAACTCATACAATGATTTCATCAGGAATGGTGTGCAGAAAGTATTTGACTCTTTTGGTGATCTCATTGTTGAGCCTGGGTATGACCCTTCAAAGAAGGGTCAGAATGAGTGGAGATACGCATTAGTGAGGTTTGGGAAGGTCACACTTGATCTGCCTAGCTTTTGGGGCGGTGCTGACAAGGATAAGGAGTACAATTTGTTGCCTAGACATGCTAGGCTTCAAAACATGACGTATTCATCCAGGATGAAAGTGAATGTCCATATCGAGGTTAATAAAGTCAAAACTCTATATAGACGTGTGTGTGTGTGTGTGTGTAAATGTTTGTTCAAATTTTATTTGCTTTGTTTGGCTGCTGATGTCCACATTTCTCTACTAGTTTTGTTGTCATTTAATTTTGACACAAATTCTACATTATGTGTGCAATGTTGTGCTAAACTGGTGAAGGTGTCTAAATTGCTTTTTGATAAATTGTTTAAGGCGCCTTTAAATTTATTTATGTCCCCCAATAATGGGGAGCTTTTCATAAATGGAGAGGATTGTGCTTGAGTCTATATATTGTGTGACAAAATCACCTCTTTATAGGTACGTGTCTGTGTTTATGTTGCTTCTTGGATATAGTTGTTAATTGTTTCTGGAGATGGATGGTTGTCATATGGATAATTGTTTCTATACTTTGTTTTTGTGGGCTTTGTAATTAGATTATTTGGTATTATTGCTTTGAAACAATTTTTAAAATTTGAGCATTGTCTTAGTATTTGTGGTTGATAAAGATGGACTTTACCAGGTATATACTCAAAAACTCGTTAGAAGTGACAAATTCAAAACTGGAAAAGAGCAATTCCTTGACAAGGAAATTATAAGTACTGAAGACAAGGATGTCATGATTGGGAGGATCCCGGTGATGGTAAAGTCTGACCTTTGTTGGATGAAGGATGCTGAGAAAGGAGACTGTTACTTTGATCACGGAGGATATTTTATAATCAAGGGTGCAGAGAAGGTGTGGTTTTAGATTACTGCTATTCTTTCCCTTGGTAGTGAACTTTTGGGAGGATAGTGTGGAGTTTCTAGTTTTTCATTTGTTGCTAACTTCACTTTGATGGTGGCATTACGCTATGCACACACACGTGTATATATGTGTTCTGCTGAATATAATAACAGTTTTCTCATGTACAATGCAGACATTTATTGCCCAGGAGCAAATCTGTAGGAAAAGACTCTGGATTACAAGTCATCAGAATCTTACAGTTGCATACCAGTCAGAAGTTAAGAGGAATAGATTGATTCTTAGATTAGCGCAATCTGGACTTGAAGACACTACAGTAGAGAAGGATGTCCTTTGTGTTTACTTTTTGTCAACTGAGATTCCTGTGTGGATTTTGTTCTTTGCCCTTGGCGTCTCATCTGACAAGGAAGTTGTGGATCTCATTGATTTTCCCACTGATGATGCCAGCATTTTAAATATACTTTTTCCTTCAATCCAAATTTCGGATGAGGTATGTGCCGGCTTTCGTAGACAAAAGAAAGCTCTTGGTTTTGTGGAGAAACATATTAAGAAAACTCAGTTTCCGCCTAGAGAAAGTGTTGAAGAGTGCCTTGACATGTTTCTGTTTCCGAATCTGAGAGGTATGCTGCAAAAGGCCCGCTTTTTAGGTTATATGGTGAAGTGCCTTTTGCAGGCCTTTACCGGTCGTAGAAAATGTAATAACAAGGATGATTTTAGAAACAAGAGACTGGACTTGGCTGGTGAGTTGCTAGAGCGAGAGCTGAGGGCTCAAGTTTCACATGCAAGGAAGCGCACGGCTAAGGCTTTGCAGAGGGACCTTTATGGAGATAAAGGACTGCGTCAAATTGAATTTTACCTGGATGCTTCTATAGTTACCAATGGTCTTTCCAGAGCGTTTTCAACTGGAGCATGGTGTCATCCTTTCAAGAAGAATGAAAGAATTTCAGGGGTAGTTGCAAATGTCGGACGTACAAATCCATTGCAGACAGTGGTGGATATGAGGAAAACACGCCAGCAAGTTCAGTACACAGGGAAAGTTGGAGATGCTAGATACCCGTGAGTAGCTTTCAAAAAGATCACCTGTTGTCTTCCTTGTCAGCTTGTTTGTGTTTTAACTTTATTTTGTATGTTTATTGCATATTGGGGTTATAAATAGGACAATACTGCTTCTAAATTTGTTTGTGTGATGATCCTAGGATGATTGAATATTGACTAATTCTTTGGATGCAGACATCCTTCCCACTGGGGAAAGGTTTGCTTTCTCTCGACCCCTGATGGTGAAAATTGTGGGCTTGTAAAAAATTTGGCTGCTACCGGGTTAGTTAGTATAAACATTGCAGAATCTCTCATTTCCACATTGTGCGATAGCGGCATGGAGAATCTAGCGAATGATACTTATACGCCACTGCATGAGAAGCATAAAGTTTTTCTAAATGGGGATTGGATTGGAGTTTGTGCTGATTCCCTTGCGTTTGTTACAGAATTGAGGAGAAAGCGGCGCAGAAATGAGTTACCAAATCAGGTTCTCTAAATTTTCTCCATAGAGAAATTTCATCTTTAAATTTTGGTTTTGAAACCATTCTTATTTTCATGTTCTGGAGTTGAGAGACAGTTAGAAGCATCATAAATTTCATCTCACTTGCCTTAATGCAATGTCTAATATCCTTGCATCCGTTAATAAATTTTCTGAACGTACTATGTTCCCTTCCATAGATTATTTATAACGAGGCAAGAAAATGTTTATTGTTTAAACATCTAGACTGTGAATGTTTGTAGTTTGTAGTCTGTCTTGCTTGCTGTTGACATATTTTCGTTTCTATGCTATACGTTAAAACATCTAGACTGTAAATGTTTGCAGTTTGTAGTTTGTCTTGCTTGCTGTTCACATATTTTCGTTTCTCTGCTATTCGGGTCCTTGTTCTGTTAAACTTATAAAAGAGGAAAATCCTATTTCTTTTTGGAATTCTTCTTTGTTGCTTTTAAAGCCAAGTAGTACCGATTTTGTCTTGTAGGTTGAAATTAAAAGAGATGAACAGCATGGGGAAGTGCGCATATTTTCTGATTCTGGAAGAATTTTACGTCCCCTTTTAGTGGTTGAGAATTTGAATAGGATTAAACCATCTAAGGAGGGGAAGTATACCTTCCATTCCCTTCTCGATAAGGGAATAATTGAGCTTATTGGAGCTGAAGAGGAAGAAGACTGTCGAACTGCATGGGGTATCAAATATCTTTTCATGGAAGATGGGGGGAAGCCTGTCAACTATACACACTGCGAACTAGACATGTCTTTTCTGTTGAGTGTAAGCTGTGGAATCATACCATTTGCAAATCATGATCATGCAAGGAGGGTCCTCTACCAAGCTCAGAAGCACTCTCAACAAGCGATTGGTTTTCCTACGACAAATCCCGATATCAGAGTGGATACTCTTTCTCATCAATTACACTATCCGCAAAGACCACTCTTTCAAACAATGACGTCTGATTGTCTTGGGAAACGAGGTTATGCACCAAGTCAAAATGGATTTATTCCAAAGTTTGAATGCTTCAATGGCCAGAATGCCATCGTTGCCGTCAATGTTCATCTAGGTTACAATCAAGAAGATTCCATAGTGATGAATCGTGCTTCTTTGGAACGTGGTATGTTCCGATCTGAGCACATAAGAAGTTATAAGGCTGATGTTGACAATAAGGAATCAACCGACAAAAGGCGGAAGCCTGACGATTGCTTTAATTTTGCAAAGATACCAAGTAAGAATGGACGTGTTGATAGCCTCGATGATGATGGTTTTCCTTTTATTGGTGCAAACCTACAGAGTGGTGATATAGTTATAGGGAGGTGTGCTGAATCAGGGGCCGATCATAGTATTAAACTGAAGCACACTGAGAAGGGAATGGTCCAGAAGGTTGTGCTTTCCTCTAATGACGACGGGAAAAACTTCGCTGTGGTGTCTCTAAGACAGGTATTTAAGCTTTTATAACGAACGTTTATAGATAGTTTCATATTCCTATGGTAGCTAACGCTTTGCCCTTAATTAAATTTACTGAAAGACAAATTTCTTTTTCATTAATTACATTTCTGACTTCTTGGTGCAGGTTCGTCAGCCAATTCTTGGAGACAAATTCTCAAGCATGCATGGACAAAAGGGTGTTCTGGGATACTTGGAATCCCAAGAGAACTTCCCCTTTACTATCCAAGGAATCGTTCCGGACATCGTCATCAATCCTCATGCTTTTCCGTCACGGCAAACTCCCGGTCAACTCCTGGAGGCTGCATTAGGAAAGGGGATTGCTTTAGCAAAGGGCATTCCGCTGAGACATGCCACCCCTTTCTCCACTCCCTCTGTTGATGCCATCACAGAGCAGCTTCACAAGTAACTTTTCTTTTGGGCTAAGTGCATGTTATACATTTTTTCCTGAATGGTAAAATTGGATTTGATTCAAAAATTTGTGTAATGTGTCTCAGGGCTGGATTCTCAAGATGGGGAAATGAGAGAGTATACAATGGTCGGACTGGTGAAATGGTCCGTTCCCTCATTTTCATGGGGCCAACTTTCTACCAGCGTCTGGTTCACATGTCCGAAGACAAAGTAAAGTTCCGAAACACTGGTCCGGTCCACCCTCTAACTCGTCAGCCTGTAGCAGACCGCAAGCGCTTTGGTGGGGTCAAGTTTGGTGAGATGGAACGAGATTGTTTATTAGCTCACGGTGCATCAGCCAACTTGCATGAGCGCCTCTTTACTCTCAGTGACTCCTCTCAAATGCACATTTGCCACAAATGCCACAATGTTGCGAACATTATCCAGCGGTCGTTGATGGGTGGCCGGAAGGTAAGGGGTCCCTATTGCCAGATCTGCAAGTCAGCTGATGACATCGTTCGGGTTAATGTGCCTTATGGGGCCAAGCTGCTGTGCCAGGAACTTTTCACCATGGGCATCAACTTGAAGTTTGAAACCCGTATTTGCTGAGACAGTGGGTTTCCGAACTGTTGTTTTGTACATCGAATACTCTTTTTAAATCAGGTCCAAGTACTTGTTTTGTTTATGCTCTATAGTGACGTTTCTCTAAGCTTATAGTTAACATCACAAGCATATCATAGCTTAGCATTATGATTTTGCCGCAGATGCTCTTTGAAATGACTTTTTAGAGAGCTTAAAGCCTTCTAAATTGTAGAAACCGGTTTTACGTGCGAGCATCATTAGTTGAAAACTTGTATTTTTCCTTCCGTCGTGTTATTATTATTACATACGGGGGGGAAAAAAAAAGAAAGAGAAAAAGATTATAGATTGATTATACTTGTTGAAAACAAATAAAAATTGTTCATGTCATTAGTTAATAGACGACATCATTACGAAAATAAAGAGGACATGAAATGAGCGAGCTTAATCAAGTGAACCCAAAAACATCAAAGAAAATGACAATTTTACGAAACGACAAATGACGATAACCCAAAATGGAAGAAAATCAAAAACGACAAATAGAGACAAACGCAGAAAATGGCAACACTGAAAACGACAAAACACAACAATGTGAAGCCGACAATAATTTGAACGATGATGATGACTTGAAAAACCGACAACATATTAAAACGACCCAATATTATGAAAAGGATATCAACTTAAAAAGAATATTAACATAGATAGCTACAAGAACAATTAAAAACGAAATTAGAAATCAACAACTCTTATAAATAGCAGCTGTTTATCTCGGTCAGTCAAAGTTACTATATAAGTCAGTTAAAGTTATTATTCTTAATGTATAAATAGTAACGGTAAATAATAAATACTGTATAAATAATAACCGTAAATAGTGCTAAAATTTTTCTTATAAATAGAGCTTTAAGGCTCTTCATTTTGTATATCTTTACAAGATTAATAAATTTGCATTATATTTTATTTTTGTATTGGATTTGTTCTATGTATGTTCTACTTCTTTATATAAAATCTTATGTTATGTATTTTCTTAAAATTCATGACATTTTTATTATATTATTATTACTTTTGTGTTCAACTTAATATGGATGGAGCTAAGTTCAAAGTTAATATCGAGGATATTTGTATTCTAGATAGTGGTACAACGCACACTATCCTAAAATTTGAAAAGTATTTCTCTAATTTAAAACCAGTAAAGTAATAATCAATACAATATCAGGTCCTATAGATCTAGTTGAGGGGACTGGTAGAACAAGTTTTGTATTGCCAAATGGAACAAAGTTTTCCATAAATAATGTTCTATTTTCATCAAAGTCCAAAAACAATTTGTTGAGTTTCAAAGACATATATCTTAATGAATATGATACACAATATGAAACTAAAGGGAATGATAAATATATGTATTGAACTACTAACGTATCAGGAAAGAAGTACATATTAGAAAAACTTTCAAATATTAATCCTATGGCATGACCGTTTGGATCATTTTGGTTCAATAATGATGCGAAGAATCATAGAAAGTTCACATGGACATTCATTAAAAGGCCAGTAGATCTTTCAAATGAATAAAGTTCTTTGTGAAGGCTTGTTCTCTTGGTAAACTACTTACATGGCCTTCACCGGCTAAAATTGAAACAGAATCACCAACATTTCTTGAACGTATTCAAGATAATATATGTGGGCCTATATGCCTACGTCGTGCGAACCATTTAGATACTTTATAGTATTGATATATGCATCTAGTATAGGGTCTTATATTTTTCTATTATCAACTTGCAATTAGCATTTGCAAGATTTCTTGTTCAGTTAATTAGATTACGAGCACAATTTTTGATTATGTACAATCAAGAAAGTTAGACTTGATAATGTTGGTGAGCTTACATCTCAAGTCTTTAGTAATTGTTATGTCCTTTGAGATTATTGTTAAACACTTTGTTGCTCTCACAAAATGGTTTGGTTGAATCATTGATTGAGAGTCTTTCACAAATTGTTAGATCATTAATAACGAGAACAAAGTTTCCCATTTCTATATAGGGTCATGCAATTTTACATACTATTGAATTAATTCGCATCAAACCAGGTGTTTGTAATAAGTACTCCCCATTACAATTGACATTTGGTCAAAAATAAAATATTTCTCATCTAATAGTTTTTAGTTGCGCAGTAAATGTTCTAATTGCTCCACCATAGCGCACTAAGATGGATACTCAAAGAAAGTTAGAAATTTATGTTAGGTTTTGAAATCCTTTGCATAATTGAATTTCTTGAATCCCTAATGGATTGTATTTCTATAGCAAGGATTGTTAATTTGAATATAAAACATTATTCCCAGCACAAGGGGCATAAACAAAAGGGCTGGAAAAACAAAATGAAATTTTGTGGAATGCATTTTTTCCTCGCCCTAATCAATGTAAGTTAGAAGCACTTCAACGAATCAATTACTAGGTGCATTTACTGATATAAAGAAAGTGACAAAATCACATACAAATACATCAACTGCTAATGTTCTAGCTCATATTGATGTCCCTGACGTGAAAATTTTAAAAAATATAGCAGCAAATGAGTCTAAGGCATGCCTGCAGCATGGTAGACTAATCAGTTCTAAAAAGATAAAAACCGCAGAAGAGAAAAAAGGAAAAGTTACACGAACTGGCACTCCTGAAGAGATTGACGCTCCTAAAGATGTCATATTGCGAGAACCAACAACTGACATACAGACCCTTAAAGTGGTCCCTTTGGGGATGTTTGGTTGGGGGTTCGTCCCCGTATCTAAAATTAATGGTTCGCTCTGATGATGTTTTCTCTCAAAAAATATTAAGATCTTAAAATAAATTAAATATCAAACGGACCCTAAAAATTATATCAATAGAACCATGATAAGATTGTTGTCAGCAATGTACTTACATTTGAAATAGCACTTGATATAGTGAAAGAAAGTGAGGATCTTGAACCAAATTTCATCAAAAAGTATTCACGTATAAATAATTGGCCAAAATGGAAAGACGCTATACAAGCTGAATTAAATTTGCTTAATAAGCGTAAAGTATTTGGATCTATTGTCATCACATTTGAAGCTGTGAAACTTGTGGGATATAAATAGATTTTTGTGAATAGACATATCCTCTTGTGGAGGATGCAATTATCTTGCGTAGGTAATTAGCCTGATTGTCTCTAAAGGACTTGATATGCGTCTGATAATGTGGTAAACACATTTAAAAGAAGCACTAGAAAGTGACATTAATATGAAATCCATGAAGGACTTAAGACTCCTAAAGCATTTAATTTAATATCTTGGGAAATGTGCTCAACTGAACTACAAAGATTTTTGTATGGACTAAAGCAATCCGGATGTATGAGACATAATCATCTTAGCATATATCTCTCAAATGAAAGTTTCATAGACAATGTTACTTGTCCATGCATTTTTCAAAGTCCAGATTTATTAGCTATCATTGTTGTATATAATATTGATAACTTAAATATTATTATGACTCTTGAAGAGTTCAAAGAAATTGTTGCATATATAAAGAAAGATTTCGAGATTAAGGATCTCAAAAATAAAGCTTTGCCTCGATCTGCAGATTGAATGTTTGTCTTATAAAATATTTCATCCATTAAACAACTAATACAAATTAGATCCTAGACCATTTTATATGAAAAAGATGCATCATTGAGTTTCTCGATGATGGTGCAACAACTTAATGAGAAAAAGGTTCCATTTCGTCCTTGAGATGGAAATGAAGATGTCCTTGATGTTGAAGTACCATATTTGAGTTAAATTGGAGCTCTTATGTATCTTGCTAATTGTACCCATCCAAATATAGCTTTTGCTACTAATCTATTAGCAAGATTTAGGTCATCTCCTACACGGAGACATTGGAATGGAATTAAACATGTATTATGTTACCTTAAAGGAACAGTTGATTTGGGATTGCTTTATCCTAAATGATCAAAACAAGAGATAATAGGCTATGCAGATGCAAGTTACTTGTTAGATCCATATAAAGCCAGATCTCAAACTAGATATGTGTTCACATATGGAGAAATTGTTATTTATTGGCACTCAAAGAAGTAGACACTCATTGCCACTTCTTCAAATCATGCTGAAATTATTGCACTCCATGAAGCAAATTGAGAATATTTATGGTTGAGTTCCATGACACAACACATCTAAGCAACTTATGGGATACCTATCAACATAGATCCAACAGTATTGTTCAAAGACAATGTTGCATACGAGCGACATATCAAAACACATACCCTGAAGTTTTTCTCATTCTCCCAAGAGCTTGAAAAGAATAAAGATATTAACATCCAATATATTCTATTAAGTGACAATACAGCGGATCTTTTTACAAAAGCACTTCCCACTACAATGTTCAGAACGCATATCCACGTATCAAGATGCGTCATCTACGAAATTTATGAAGAATGACTATACATGTCAACTTTAAAGGGAGTTTATGTGACTGTACTTTTTCTCTTATTGTGGTTTTATCCCACTAGGTTTTCTTTATAAAGTTTTTAATGAGGCAGCATAAACACATATAGATAAATAATGTACTCTTTTTCCATTTACTATAGTTTTTACCCCATTGGGTTTTTCCTAACAAGGTTTTTAATAAGACATGAATAGTGGACATCTAACGGGAAGTGTTATAAATTGTAGTTGTTCATCTCAATCAATGTTACTATGCAAGCCGGTCAAAGTTACTATTCATGTTAAAATCTTACTTTGCAAATAGTAACCGTAAATAGTAAATACTATTACAAATAATAACCGTAAATAGTGCTAAAAATTTTCTTATAAATAAAACTCTAAAACTCTTTATTTTGTATACCTTTACAAGATTAAAACTCTCTCTCTCTAATTTCTCTCTTTCTTCCTAATTTTGCATTTTCATAATTTTCATAACAACAGCAACGTTTAATTAGAAAATAACGGACGCACATCGGCATACACAGAAAACAACGTAAAAACAAAACGACAACAATTATTCAAACAGCGATGACCTAAAAGGCTAAAACACGGGAAATGAAAATGAAACAAAAACGACAAAAGTATACAGAGGGCGACGGCACTGTAAAAACGACAGTAATGAACAAATACTCAACAAATTTATCTAAAGAAAAATATCTTTCAGGTCATTGAGCAAATGCGTTGGGGAAAAAAAAAATCAATACATGTAAACAAAATTGAATATTCAGTATTACAATTTCTGATAAAACTTGTCGCACTAAGAGTACTAATATTCCCAAATCCACAACATGGGAATAAAAACACAGTTTCTGTTATTCAAGCTGTCGATGCTCAGTCGTTTGCAAATGTGTAAAAAGAGTCCTTCGCAAGAACAGACTCAGCACGAGTTTTCCTAATAATTAGGAATTCCTCCCTCAAAAAGAATAATCAGCACCCAATCCATCAACTTTATCATCAGTTGAGACGCAGCTCCACAAGTAGATTGTTCTTGTTCTTTGGTTCTGATCAGTTTCAGTATGGCTCTCTCGATGCTGTGGGCAGTTCCAGTTCGGACTCAACTTCAGGACACGGCGAGAAATAGCAGTTCACCATGTCTTTGGACACGTCCCCTAAACTTGGTGGGTCCCACTGAATATTTGGATGAAAGAGACGTCATTCATTTCATAAGATTGTTCTTGAGCTCCGGAAAAGAATTTTAAGAGTAGAGCAAATTACATGACAAGAAATAGGGAGGTTCCATACCTTTGGAGCAAAGTCCTTGTCTACCAATCTTGCACGAACACCCTGTTGTTAACTCATGAGCACGATGCCAAAAGTTCAAAAAAAACTCGATTTGAAGATTTCCTTGCATGCAAAGTTGGAAACAAAAACTCATACCTCGCAGAAATCATTAGAGACATCTTTGGAAATCGCGGTAAGGGATACTCGGTACTCACGGACCAAACATTGATCAAGACTTTGAAATCTACCTTCGCGTATCTAAATGCAAAAGGAAAGGCCAAGGGTTAGAGGAAGATAAGTGCCAAAATGAAAAATGATAATATTTAACCGGCCAGGGAGAGAGGTAACTGACAGATTGCAGAATAACTTTCAAGGATAGAGGAGAAGCTTCTCTTAATTTCTTGAGGGTTATTTTGCACCACTCATCATAGGACTCCGATGCCTCCTTCTCCTGAACAATTAATTTGTTTTCTTAGTTTTAAAACGCATCAAAATATTCTTTACTGTTTTATTGGTTTTTATCAATAAAATTGTTTTAAAAAAAACGCATCCAAAGATAATAAAAAAATGAGTTCCTTTTTGGACTACGAGATGATATCTTTGAACAGTATTATGGTAGTGAACTCCGACTCCTTAGAAATCAAATCATCCATTATATTCATTGCCATAATCAGATATTATTCACGCCTTAAAAATGGTTATCAACAAAAACCTAAACCCATAAATATTATCCTTCTTCTTTTTGGTGTTTTTTTATGTAAACAATATTTAATTTAATGCTCACAACAGAAACAAATGCAGTATGGTGCTTACCAAAGCATCAAATATTTCCTCCACCGTGTCATGGCTAAAACATCTGTCAATGGTATCAATCCTAAGACATCATGGAGAAATATATGGAAAGCACCACTGTCAGCTTAGAGCTAAGACCAATAAAGATTGGAAATTCATGCATCGGATAAAATAGAACCAAATCTTCATCATCGTTCCCTAAGCTCAGATTTTCCATTACTATTGTGCACATAACCGCAGAACTCTGCGTGTACAGAAAGTCATTGACTACACAAATAACAACAGCAACTAGTTGTTTATTCAATTAAAACAAGTAAACAACAGAGAAAATGGACATGAAACAGGCAAGAAATGTTAAAGAGTAAGAAACAGTTATAGAAACTTACCTAGAGAGAACACTCGTCTTTTCTGGATAAACAATGTCACCATATTGTGCAAGAGATGTTTCTATCACAGAGGGATCGTCTGTGTGCAAATTACTCAAGCGTTCTTCAATCCAACTTAGTTTCTGAAAGAGTGAGTTGTCACAATCAATTCACCTCAGGATAGGAAACAAAGCAGTAGAAAAGCAGAAGATTACGCTATGGAAAAAATAAAAAAAAAAATAAAAAAAATAAAAAAAATCTTTTAATGTGAAGGCTAATGTGCAAAAGAACTAACTTCACTAAGTGTGTAGTGTGTAGCGAGGCGACAGGCAATCATTTCTACACCATCCAGCTTGTCTCCTGTAAGAGCCAAGTATTCCCCTGCAATAAAAAACACATAGATAACATGAATTGGAATCAAAATTGTGAAAGATAGAAAATTGCTCATCAGTTTTCCTACCCCATTCAAATAATACAAAACAGAAATAAAAAATACTGTCAAATAATGTCTTCACTGCGCTGAGATTCTTCTTGATATAATTAGTAATGCAATGTATGAATTTATCATGTTTCCAAATTTCAAAAGTAGCTATTGTATAAGAAAAAACACAAAAGTTTCCCATATATGAAGGAGCCTAAATGTGTTAGGGAAAAATACAGCCTAAAAGCAAACGGCACAAATGTTATGTCACCTAAGTAGCCAGGTAGACGAGAAAGATAAAAGGACGCCCCTGCATCAGGATGGAAACCCATTTGAGCCTCAGGATGGGAAAAAGCCTGCACATTTTTGCACAGATCTATGAATTGACTTGAGTAACAGTACTTAACACAAATGAAAGCAAGCAAGTTCGTGGTCTGAGCAAGATGCGCGGGTAAGAAAAAATTCCACAGATGTTTTCTAGTTTATGGGAAATTGTCTCACCAAGAGATTCAAACAGCCCAGTTTATAGATTCTCGAGGTGTTCATAAAGACTTACTATTCCAAATTAATAAATTTAAAGACTATCTCGAAAATAAATAAACAAATAGATAAAAAGAGTATCTCACCACCACATAAAAAATTGAGCTTTTCATTCACATAATTCACCATCAGGTTAAATGCCTTTGTTCCTCAAGAATATAAGAAAGACAAAACAACACAAAATCTGGTGAACTAATTTAAGTAAGAGAAAAATTAACGTACAGTTTTATCAGTCACCAAACTGAACCTTCCTGGGAGTGCAATTCCAGCCCCAGCTCCCATAGTGATGCCATCCAAGATAGCAACCTGTATAAATTTTGATAAAGTGATCATTAAAGAACAAGTTAAAATTCCTGACTGATGAAGTAAAATCCTGCTCTACAAGATAACATGCTTAATATTTATCCACATAGAACTATTGCTAACCATAACCAAATCAGATCTTATCCCATTATGCAAACATCATAACGAAATTATGGAGCTCTGATCACCAAAAACAACTCTAACGTGGCTGCCATGTTAGTAGGAAAACTAGGGGAATGTATAACTCCTTACATGTCACACTTCTAAATTATTATTTTAAAAGTACAAAAAGTTGCCACTTCCTCAATATCTTTCAACTGAATTCAAATCTATTCTAATAACGAATATAGTCAAAGCAGTGTCTATCAATTGGTCAATGATTTAATAACTATAACAAAGACATAATCTCAGGATCTAAATTATCTCACCATAATGTTTACGCACAAATGAAGGATAATATCTCGAAAAGTATAAACACTCACATGTGGCTTTAAATATGTTCCCTGGAGATAGACAAATTTATACAATGTCTCGAAGAACATTTTACATTCCTCAATGTCCCCTGCAAGTTATTATCATTTTCAAAGATATTAAAAACAGCACTGAAATGCTGAATCTAGTTAGTAAAACTAAAGATAGAATAGGAAAAAAAAAAAAAAAAACCATAGTTGAAGCAAAACCCACCTTCATTAAGTAGATGATATAGTGAAACAGCATCTCCACCGGAACAAAAAGCCCTGCCACTACCCTTTTAAAAGAATCAATACACACCGGCTCAGGCACCAAAGGCAACCAAATATTCAAAACTACAATCAATTATTTCAAATCAAGCAGGCAATTTTGTTCTTCTTTTGCTATTTTAATAAGAAGTATAACTTAGTTCCTCCACAAATACCTTCATCAAGACAAAACCAATATCTGGGTTTTCTTCCCACGATTCATACAGTCTCGTCAGCCGAGCTGCCTATAAACCAAAAGCAACTTCAATTTAACAAATCAAAAATTGCAAACAAAAAAAACTAATTTCATTGATTACATGAGAAAGAAACGAACCATTGCTGTATTGAGAGCATTCAGAGATGACGGCCTATTGAGTATGGCTGCTCTCGATTTAGCTCTTCCTTCAACCAAAACCTGAATTGCATTTTAAACAAGCAAACAATACAAGTAATGAGGAAAAGAACAACTAAAAAGAAAAAAGCGCATTACTTAGAAATGGAATAATTGCAGAGATGAAGATGAAGAGAAAGAAAGACCAGGTTTTGAAGATCATAGTTTTGGGCATAGTTTGGCTGGGCGGAAAAGCCTCGGGAAAGAGAGGTGAGACTCTGAGACCAGCATTTTCCCGCTCTTGCCAAAGCTTTTACCCTCCGCATCTCTTTGATTCTCAGCACCACAGCGCCACTTTCAGTTCCCGAACCAAAAACCTTTCAGAAACCCTGAAACATGAAAATGGTGATTCGCCTTTTGGTCTCTCACTTCTTTCAAAACCGAATCGGTGACTTGTGAAATGGGCCGTACCTTATGGGCCAAGGCGGGCCCTTGTTAGGGCAAACGCTTGAGTTGCGCCTCACGAGGTTCCTTCATGAATGGGCTAAAATAAAACAAGTTTGGCGAGTCCATCCCAAAAGAAACACTAGAAGCAAGGCCGTGGGTTTTGTTTTTTAAGGCTGAGATTCGTCGGAGTATTCATCGTTTTCGTCGCCGGAGAAAAAGAATGACACGATCTTTATATATTTTTCTAGGTATATCAGAAAAAAATAGTCTCAAAAAATGATAAAAAAAATAAAATGCTGTCAAAAAGCCCTCAGCTCGCGTAATGGGGTGCCCAGGGACCAGCTCAAGGGCTGGGATGGGTCAGAAATTTACAATTTTATTTATGTTTTACATTCTAAAATTAATATATGATTTTTAAAAATTAATGGAACAAGCGGCTCTATTTTTTGATGAATATTCTATTTTTTATAATTTTCATTATTTTTTATCTTTAAAAAATATAATAAAAAAAAAACGACGTCAAAAAATAATGAAATTTTACAGCCACGATCCTTATATTTTTCTAGGGATGCCAAAAAAAATGGTCTAATAAAAAAAATAAAAAATAAAACTTTGTCAAAAAGCTCGTGGCCCGCGTAGTGGGGCGCTAAGGGGCTAGCTTAGGGGTCGGGATAGGTCAAAAATTTACATTTTTATTTATGTTTTGCATTCTAAAATTAATATATGATTTTTAGGAATTAATGCAACAAGCGACACTATTTTTCGATGAATATTCTATTTTTTATTATTTTATTTATTTTTCATCTTTAAAAATATAATAAAATAAAAACGATGTCAAAAAATAATAAAATTTTGCAGACAAGATCCTTACAGTTTACTAGGTATGCTAGAAAAAAAAATGGCCTAAAAATTTGACAAAAAAAATAAAACATTATCAAAAAGCCCTCGGCGGGCGTAGTGGGGCGCCCAATGGCCAACTCAAGGGCCGGGATGGGTCACAAATTTACATTTTTATTTTTGTTTTGGATACTAAAATTAATATATGATTTTTAAGAATTAATGCAACAAGTAAAACCATTTTTTGATGAATATTCTATTTTTTATGATTTTCTTTATTTTTCATCTTTAAAAAATATAATAAAATAAAACAGAAGTAAAAAAAATGAAATTTTACAGAGACAATGCTTACATTTTTCTAGGAATGCCAGAAAAAAATGGCCTCAAAAATTGAGAAAAAAAGCCCCTGGTCGGAGTAGTAAGGCGCCTAGGGGCCAGCTCAAGGGCCAAGATGGGTCAAAAATTTACATTTTTATTTATGTTTTGAATTCTAAATTAATTTATGATTTTTAGGAATTAATGCAATAAGGGACACCATTTTTTTAATTAATAATCTATTTTTTATGATTTTCTTTATTTTTCGTATTTAAAAAAGATAATAAAATAAAAACGACGTCAAAAAATAATGAAATTTTACATACATGATCCTTATATTTTTCTAGGCACGCCAAAAAAAAAGAGCCTAAAAATGATGAAAAAAAAAGTAAAAACGCTCAAAAATCCCCCCATGCTTAGTGGGCTCTCAAGGGGCCAGCTCATGGGCCGAGATGGGTCAAAAATTTACATTTTTATTTATGTTTTATATTTTAAAATTAATATATAATTTTTAAGAATTAATGCAACAAATTGCATTGCACCATTTTTTTGATGAATATTCTATTTTTATGATTTTCTTTATTTTTCGTCTTTAAAAAATATAATAAAATAAAAATGACGTCAAAAAATATTAAAATTTTGTAGACACGATCTTTACATTTTTCTAGGCATTTCATAAAAAAAAAAAAGATGGCCTTAAAAAATGAGAAAAAAAAGTAAAACGCTGTCAAAAAACCTCCACCCACGTAGTGGGGCGCCTAGGGGAAAACTCAGGGGCCAGGATGAGTAAAAAATTTATATTTTTATTTACATTTTGCATTCTAAAATTAATATATGATTTTTAAGAATTAATGTTAAAAGCGTCACCAATTTTTGATACTCTATTTTTTATGATTTTCTTTATTTTTCATCTTTAAAAAATATAATAAAATAAAAACGACATTAAAAAATAATGAAATTTTACAGATACAATTCTTACATTTTTCTAGGCATGTCAGAAAAAAATGGCAACAAAAATGACAAAAAAAAGTGAAACGCTGTCAAAAAGCTCTCGACCCGCATAGTGGGGCGCTCGGGTGCGAGCTTAGGTGCTGGGATGGGTCAAAAAATTACATTTTTTATTTATGTTTTGTATTCTAAAATTAATATATGATGTTTAGGATTCAATGCAACAAGTGGCACCATTTTTTTATGAATATTCATTTTTTTATGATTTTTCTTTATTTTTTGTCTTTAAAAAATGTAGTAAAATAAAAACGACGTCAAAAAATACTAAAAGTTTATAGATATGGTCCTTACATTTTTCTAAGCACGCCAGAAAAAAATGGCCAAAAAATGACAAAAAAAAGTAAAACGTTGTCAAAAAGCCCCCAACTCGTGTAATTAGACGCCCAGAGGCCAGCTCAGAGGCCGAGATAGGTAAAAAATTTACACTTTTATTTATGTTTTGCATTCTAAAATTAATGTATGATTTTTAAGAATTAATGCAACAAGCGGCTCCATTTTTTTATGAACATTCTATTTTTTATGATTTTCTTTATTTTTCGTCTGTAAATAATATAACAAAATAAAAATGACGTCAAAAAATAATGAAATTTTACACTCACGATCCTTACATTTTTCTAGGCATGCCAAAACAAAATGTCCTAAAAAAATTACCAAAAAAAGTAAAATGTTGTCAAAAAGCCCCTGACCCACGTAGTGGGGCTGCAAGGGCCAGCTAAGGGGCCGGGATGCATAAAAAATTTACATTTTTATTTATGTTGTGCATTCTAAAATTAATATCTGATTTTTAGGAATTAAGACAACATGCAAAATTATTTTTTGATGAATATTCTATTTTTTATGATTTTCTTTATTTTCATCTTTAAAAAATATAATAAAATAAAGACGTCGTCAAAAATTAATAAAATTTTACAGACATGATCCTTACATTTTTTTAGGCATGCCAAAAAAAATGGCCTCAAAAAATGACAAAACAAAGTAAAACGATGTCAAAAAGCTCCTGGCCCGCATAGTGGGGCGCTTAGAGGCGAGATCAGGGGCCGGCCGAGATGTGTCAAAAATTTACATTTTTATTTATGTTTTGCATTCTAAAATTAATATATGATTTTTAGGAATTAATGCAACAAGCGGAACCATTTTTTGATGAATATTCTATCTTTTATTATTTTCTTTATTTTTCATCTTTAAAAAAAAATAAGAAAATAAAAACGGCGTCAACAAATAATGAAATTTTACATACATGATCCTTACATTTTTTAGGCATGCCAGAAAAAAATGGCCTCAAAAAATGACAAAACAAAGTAAAACGCTGTCAAAAATCCCCCGGCTCGCGTATTGGAGCTCTCAAGGGCCAGCTTAGGTGCCGGGATATGTCAAAAATTTATATTTTCAATTATGTTTTGCATTGTAAAATTAATAACTGATTTTTAAGAATTAATACAACAAGCAACACCATTTGTTGATGAATATTCTATTTTTATGATTTTCTTTATTTTTCGTCTTTAAAAAATATAATAAAATAAAAACGACGTCAAAAAATATTAAAATTTTGTAGACACGATCTTTACATTTTTCTAGGCATTTCAAAAAAAAAGATGGCCTTAAAAAATGAGAAAAAAAAAAGTAAAATGCTATCAAAAAACCTCCACCCACGTAGTGGGGCGCCTAGGGGCCAGGGGGCCATAATGGGTAAAAAATTTACGTTTTTATTTATATTTTGCATTCTAAAATTAATATATGGTTTTAATTTTATGCACTCACCAAAGAAGGAACACTTAGAGGCTACCTACCATATTCTAAGGTACTTGAAGAATTCTCGAGGGAAAGGCCTATTTTGCAAAAAGAACACTCAACATGGGATTGAAATCTAGGCCGATGCAGATTGGGCAGGATCCTCCATTGATCAGAGATCAACAACAGGATATTGTTCCTATGTGTGGAGTAATTTAGTCACACTTGGAGATGTAAGAAGCAAAGTGTAGTAGCAAGAAGCAGTGTTGAGCAGAATATAGAGCAATGGCCAACAGAGTTTGTGAACTATTATGGCTACAACGGATATTGACTAAGTTAAAGTTGCTTATAGAAGCCCCTCTGAAGTTATACTGTGACAACAAAGCTGCAATCAGCATAGCCAACAACCCTATGCAACACGATCGAACTAAACATGTTGAAGTTGATCGACATTTCATCAAGGAGAAGCTTGAGGGAGGAATGATCTGTATGCCATTTGTTCCAACGACATAACAAATAGCAGATATCCTCACAAAGGGACTGTTCAAGTCATCGTTTGACTTCCTTGTTAGCAAGTTAGGTTTGCATTATATCTATGCACCAACTTGAGGGAGAGTGTCAAAAAATAGAAGATTTTATTTCCTAATAGAGAATAAAATTGTTTACTTTCCTGTTTTCTAGTTTCCTTTTTCTATTTTTGAATAAAAGGATTGAATCCCTTAGTTTGGGGTAAGGTTCCTAGGAAATAAGGTAGTTTCCGGATTCTTTTAGTTAGTTTCCGAATTTAGATAGTTTCTGATTTTGTTAATTGTTTGTGAATTATTAAGGGTACAATGCATCCTATAAATAAGATGTATACTATCATGATTGGAATAAGAGAGAAAATAAATTTTTTCCTCAAAACCTACAATTATCAAGTCATGACCGTATGATACTTACGCCATAACGTGAGTAAGCTAATTATATAACACTGGATATATACATAGAAACTATAATTTTATAGCCACATGTAAACAAATATGTTCATATATATACATTCATAAACATATTTCCCATACTTCAGAGTAGGAAAAGACCAGACCAAAGTCAGTTGTCGCCAAAAAGAAACAGGAAAACTAACATAACTCGTTTTGGTGAAGGAAGGACAGACCTAAGGCTTATATTTTTGATAGGAACACAGACCTAAGGCTTATATGCATTGAATTCTTTGGAAGTTAGAGAAGGAGAAACAAGGGTCGTGATTTCAACGTTAGAAAACTTGACGTAACCCCACATCAAAGCCTCAATATTCAAAATGGGTAGAGAATTTAGTTAGACCAGCCATTTTGGGCTAGCTCTGGACAATTAAGAACATGGTGTCCTTTAAGTTGTGAATTGTCCATCTTACTGAGTAATATAAACAATGCGTCATGGTAAGCTGCACATTATGAGCGACCGTACTATGTGCATTATATAAAGGACATGATCTTAATCTCAGGATACTTGATTTTTATTTGCATGTCTCTAGTTTGAGCAAACAAACAGAGAGGTCTTAATAATTATTCTCTAGTCCGGTCATTTATTGCATTGAGCTTAAAACCTAGAATTTTGCAAAGCCACAACCACGTCTCAAATTGCTTAAACAAAATCACTAGGAACACAAACCTATACTATCCAAAAATAAACTATGTCAAAGAATAATATTAAAGTAAGAAACAAAATTGGATGGTTAATAGGACACCTATACTCTGCAAAACTAATCAATTTATTTAATAATAATAATAATAATAATAATAAAAATAAGAGTTGTATGGTTACAGATACCTTTGTGCCAAAACCCCAATTTCAGTAGAAATATTTCCAAAAGTAGGCAACCTTTTATATAGACTAAGCAACCTCAACGAACAACTCATATGATCGAATAACTCCGCTAGGATTCTATATCTGAAAACAAAGAAAAATGTCAAAATATCATATTCAACCAAGAATGTTTTTCAAGTGAAACTCTAGAAACTTAGGCATAACTTGAATAGTTTTTGTTATTCTTTTAGAATGAGTAAAGTTGAATAAAATTAAAACTCAAAATATAATTTTTCTTTTAGAGTTAAATTTGAGTTATAATTTTTTGAGTTAAAGTTGAGTTAGAACTTAAATAAAATTGAGTAAAAATTGAATAAAATTAAAACTCAAAAAAAACATAAACGTAAATAAATAAAATTTAAAAGTTATCTTTTTTTTGTCTTTTTTTTTAAACTTGAATAAAGTTTTTTTTTGAACAAAAGAATACCCACTTCTCAGGAAGTTTAACTGGCCCTTCCTTGAGCTTGTTGTGTAAAGGCTCGTTTATCTTCTCTGGCGTCTGACATGAAATCTTGGGTTCCAAAATTTTGGTCTCAACAACTCCGGACTTTTCGGTGAAATCAGTCTTCTTTTTACACTTGAAATCCAAAATGTTCTGTTTGTCTCTATCGTGTGTCTTTTGATCCATTATCACAGCACTAGTAGGGACAAACTGGAATAAAGTGGCTAATATTTCCCTAAATAGTTCAAGAAGAAATCCAATTAAAAAAAAAAAAGGAGACCAAGATAGCATATTTTCCGCTAATTTTTCCAGTAATTCCTATTTCTTTCCAAATTGCTTCCACTCTTTACTAAATAAATGAAGAGAGATACCATAAAACAAAACAAAAATTATTATTATTGTAATAATGTACTAATTTCCGAACAAAAGAATGCAAAAGAGCATGCCACGAATCGCTTACAAACAGAAACCCTCGAAGAAAAAAACAAAAATTATAGTACTCGAAGAATACTTATTGCCTATTGGCCACTTTTAGATTGGTTCGACTAGCTTTTATCTAGTAGATTGTCAAAATTTACGGAAAAACATTTTTTAGAGAAATTAAAAATTATTTTCTCTAAAAAAATAATGAAATGCTAAAAGTTTCTTTAAAATCTGTTTTAAAATAATTTTATTTTGTGTATAAAAATAAAAATAAAAAAAATTTTAATTTTAAATAAAAATTATTTTTAAAAATACTTTTTATAATTTTATTCGAAGATTGTTTTTTTACATGTAATAGTATTTTAAATACTATATAAGGCTTTCTTTTCCTTCACTTCAACTGTTCAAGGCGTCAGCCCACACTTACTATTTCCTAATTTCTAATCGCCTTCGGCTCTGAAGCGGGCGATTCTATCTATCTCTCTGTCTCTCTAATTTCTGAAATTCCTCGACAAGCAATGCTCCACAGAACCAAAATCCAAACAATATGCAGAAACTCATCTCTACTAAAACAACACAGCTCTACAAAACCAAAGCGCGAAATCCCAGACCCAATCCAAACAATATGCAAAATCATGTCCTCCACCCCAGTAGCCGCCCTCGACACCGCCCTCGACCACACCGGCGTCATGCTCACGCCGGAGATCGCCGAGCACGTCCTCGCCCGCTTCCAGAACGCCGGCCTGCTCTTCCAGTGGACCGCCAAGCAGCGCGGCTACTCCCACTCCCGTCCGGGCCCACCACGCGGCGATCGAATCCCTAGCCAACATCCGACAGTACTAGCTCATGTGGGACCTGGTGAGCGCTATGAGATCCAACGACACTGTTAATGTGGAGACCTTCTGCATCATCATGAGACAATACGCCGAAGCCCGTAAAATCGACGAGGCTCTTTACACCTTCAATGCCATGTAGAAGCACGACGTTTCGCAGAATTTTGGCCGCGTTTAACGGAGAAAAGGAAAATGGGAAAAGGAAAACTATTCATTTTCAGAATGTCTGAATTTTTGAAAGAAAGAACAAAACGTTTTTATTTTTGTTTTTCGTAAGAGCAATGCCAAACGCAATCTTCAATTTTCAGAGCATTTTCATTTTTTAGTTCTCAGAAAACGTGAAAAATGTTTTTGAAATTGTTCTAAACAGGCACTAAGTTTTATTTATTTTATAGTTTAAGTTTAAAATTAAATTTTATTATAATAAAATTGTTTTTTAAAAAATAAAATTATTTTAAAAATTTTATATTTAATAAAAATTTTATAATAAAAAAATTTTCACATAAAATCGTATCTCAATTTAAATTATAAATTTAAATCAATAAAGTGAATAAGTACTAAATTTCTCTTATCTCCGAAAAGAAATGTACATTCAAAGAGCATATTATTCAGTTAAAAAAAATATTTTTTTCAAAGTTGCTCCAATAATAGTTCTCCCATTAATTTCTCATACTAGCCGTTGCTTAACGACATAAAAGTACTGCCTTTAGTTTTGTCACAGTAATTTTGTTGAATGCAAAGCAAGATCCTCTAGAAAATGTAACACGAAATTTCTCTTATCCCCCAAAAAAAAAAAAAAAAAATGTACATTCAAAGAGCATATTATTCAGCTAAATTATTGACATATATTATTGTTTGTAAACTCAAATAATATTAAATCAGCTTGTACAGGAACGACCTTCCTCAAACTTTTCAACAGGCACGGCATATGGGGAATTCCAGTCCGCCTCAAAAACTTCTTGAAGTTGATAAACAATGGCAGGATTGTAAGTACCAAAACTCACACCTGCTGTTGTGTAGAAGTAATCCCACACAAGATTGCTCGTCCCAATGTGGGCTCGGACATCGCTAACCGCATACTTTCCATGGTTGACCCTGGTATAAGCAGGGTAAGAATTTCCAGTCTTCTTTTTGTGGCTAATGGCAGGTCCCGTCGAGTTGAAACCTGGGACAACGTAGTATCTGATCTCCACTTTTCCAGAACACTTGTTGTACTTGGAAGAAGAGCAGAGAACGTTGGAGTAGAGGAGAGACTTTAGGTACTGGTCTGTGTTGTCTATGGAATGTGCCCAGTATGCTACCAATATCTTCACTTTCGCATGCTTTCCGAACACAACCTGTTATTTATACGACTGAATTATAAGATCACGAAAGTATAGAAATGTTGTTTTCGTAAGAGTAGTGCTATGGGCTCCCAACTTTTTGATACTAATTTACATGGCAGTGAGTTTTCATCTTTTCACCGGCAATTGTTTAAGCACGTAACAATAAAAAATCGAGATTCTTAGCCTTATTCTTTTCACGATGGTCGATGAAATAGTTGATTGGAATGGAATTTGACCTCTGATACTGCAGAAGAAAGGGATGACCAGTAAACTGTTTGCTTCGGGAATTCGGACTGACCAAGCCAGTCCATGGTACTTATCCTCAAAGTCGCTTTGCTCCCAACAGATCTAATAGTGTCCAACCATCCCTGTTCATCAGTCTGGTACCTGCCAAATGATAGCTGCTAACCACAAATGGCGTCAATATATGTGCAGAAAGAGTTAAAATTCAGAAAACGCTGAATATATACATGTCAATTTTTAGTACTATAGCTGTGACACATTTTTGCCCGTATGAGTATAGTGGTCAATATTATGCGATTATCTGTCCTCTTTTGTACATAACAACATAATAGCTTCTCAACATGAAAAAACACAACAAATCAAAACTTTATACATTTTTTGCTCTGTTGTATTTACCTCTGGAGGAGCAAAAGAGAGATAGCTTGGCTGAGACTGCGAAGTTGAATAGTTGCTTCCGGGAGTCTGAATTGGTAATTTGAACATGACAGGGTCATATAATATAGGATATCCAACTACATGGGGAATTTCCACAACTGGAGGAAAAGGTGTCCTGCAGTGGAATTTCACTAAACAATTATCTAATTTACATGAACGACAAATCTATTCCGGTTTTAGTAAAACATACATATTTCACTTGGCTTCTTAGAAAACTTAAAACTAGACAACGAAAATGAAGTTTTCAAGTGCGTTATCTAAACATGGAAATTTTAAAACGCTCCTTTTACCATCCCAAGTCATGAAAAGCTGATCTAGTAAGTCGCATAAACTTCTAAACTCGGACTTGGTTTTTTTAGAGTTTTGAACGCACCTACACCTCAGGTCAGTCTCAATGAAATGTGACCAACAAGGAACTTGTCTATCAACCTGCCATTGTTGATCTGATATCGTTCGAGTGAGGGCTGAAGAGTTGAGAGATGCAAGCGTCCATAAGTGGTCAAAGTACGCCTTGACCTTTTTCGCTATTTTTGAACAACCAACAAGATAAATTCCAAGCTCTTTCACCTGTCACCATCATCCAACTATAAAGTTAATGTTTACAAGCTCTAACTAATATCCAACGTGCTGCAATAGAGTATGACTTGAGAATAGAAAGCAAACAGGATACACAGTAGAAGGAAGTTTCCTAGAGATTGAGTAACGTATATGCTTTCTCGTCTTGCTCGAGCAACAAATGGCCAAACTTAGACAACGAACAAGTAAATAATTTTATTCACACAAGGAAATAAATGGTGAATCTATCAAATGTGGTACATATTTAACATTATTTCCGTCCAAAGATACGCGTGATATGAATTCTGAATTCTGAATTCCTCTACCAATCCGCAGATTCTCAAATACTCCAGGCCCCAATCTCCAAAGTTATCGACATTTTTTTTTTCCGAACAAAATTGTTCAAACGAAAATAAGAGGTCTTGCCTCTTGTAATCCATGAAGAAATAAGAAATAAAGATTGCCTCAATGAATGTACCTGAGTAAGAGATTTCCAGTCATTGTTTGCAGATCCAATATACACATTTCGATGATCCGAAATCCATACTTTGGCGTGAACTATGCCTGATCCCCACCACTGATCAAGCAACAAAGTCACGTTCTTTACATTTGGCCTTCCTGAAGCGAGGTCGGATGGTTCTTTGCTAAAATCAGGATACACTCCTGAGTGTGACAGTAACCTACAACGAACTCACCAATGATTTTTTTTTTTTTTTTAAAGAAAAAAACATTACTTCAAATTTCTATTTAAATAGTTCAATTTTCAAGTTTCCTATTTAATTGGTTGAATCTCAAATTAAACAAAACCTGATAGTAACATTGTGATCAGCCGCTTTCTCTAGGGCTTTATAAACACGAGCGCCATCGTTAGCTCCGAATCTCTGCATATCCTTCTTGGAGTATCCGTAATCGCCAGAACGAAGATCTTTTGGCGTCGCCACTAATTGCCAGTACTGTGCGATTATGTCCAGACGATGGGAAGAATTCCCGGCCAACCATCGGAACACATCGGCTGTGCACAATAAAACAACAAAAAAGTTTAAATTGGTGAAGGAACAAGTGTTTTCTTCGGTTTCAGTTTTTTTTTTTTTTTTTTTTTTCGGGAGCCAAACAGGGGAAAAGAGAAGGGAGTGGGGTTACCGGTGGAGAGGACGCCGGGGACCTGACGGAGGTGGGGCATGTCGGTGGGGATTGATTGGACGAGCCAAGCTTTGCATTTCGGAGAAGATTCGGAGAGAGTTGAGGGAGAAAGATTGGATAAGAGAAAGATGATAATAGCAATGCTGGTTCTGTTGTCACAAGCTCTCATCTTGTGTTCTCCTCTTCTCTTCTTAGTTCGCGTGCTTATCCGGTCCTCAACTATATTCCACTGATGAGAGAGATAAAGTCAAAGGAGGGGATCAGGGAGATTCGGGAAAATGTACAGGCCGCAGATTCTTGGGGCGTTTAAACGTAAAACGTTCACAATTCCCGCTATTACATATAACAAAAATGACTCCTCAGCCCTCTTTTTCAAAATAGTAAATAGCTAATTTAAAAAATTCCGTCCGTCGGGTACTTAAATTCGCTTCCTGATTTAAATTATGATTCATAATTTAGTACAGTATTTTCTTTTACAAAAAAACACATATAAATCAAAAATTATTCTAATCACATGATTTGAATTTATAAACCAAACGAACTTAAGTAAAAAACATCTTTTACCATTGATAAAAAAATATTTATTTACATAAAAAATATTTTTTATCAGTTAAAAAAATTTTCATGAAATTTTTTTTACTAGTTATAAATGAATCAATAACACGGTAAAATTTACTTTAAATAATTTTAAAATCTGTTATTTATTTAATTTAATTTTAAAAATTAGTTATTTATTACATTATTTTAAAAATACAACTCAAAATAATACTAACATTTGTGTCACAAAGTAGCAAAAAAATAATAATAATATGCCTTTTATTATAATAAGCGGCACAAACTTATATTTTTAGTGGTATACATTCAAAAACAAAAAGAATGATTGTACTGGTAATTTATTCAGATATAATTGGTACATTTGGACCTCTAAAGACCAAAATGCACTTTTTTTTTTTTTTATTTTTAGAGTGAAATAGGTGCTGTAACCCCCCATCTGTTAATTTCACTCGTACAACTTACAAGTAGTGCAATTTATTTTTCCCCTTAAAAACACAAAACCAGTTGCTTAATTTTTACTTCCTCTTTTCTTTTTTTTTTTCTCCAACCATCTATATCTCCTTACCTCCACCAAATAAATCCATTACCAACTACAAAAAAGAGAGTGAGTGTCACTGAAATTGATTTACCCCCAGAAAACCAAAAGCGGCGGATCTTGTAGCCAAAGAGCCCAGTGTGCATATCGGTATCAGAGTCGCAGTTAGAAACAATGTACTCATCTTCAGTTCTCTGCTACAATGAACTAGCTGGTAGATAAATAATGAAATACAGAAGATAACAATATTACAATTGGACAGACTGATGAGGTAGACAAGCCACACCAAAATGAACTGATTCAAAATATTTACCATGTAAAGCCCTCCTATATAGCAGCAATTTTGTAGATAGAAAAGTGAATTCACCATTAGCTACACAACAAAATCCTACCACTTTTTTTTTTTTTTTTACACTTGGCTAATCATTTTTCCTTGGCCAGGTCTCTTCTTATTAGAACCCCAAAATACCCCCACTTTTCTACGAGATGGAATGCCTCCTCTGTCTTGAAGATGAACCAGAGGACTTTGTATCCCCTGGAGCCAAAGAGGTTGGACTCTGAGAACTCACAGAGGTCTCAGAGCTCCTATTCTCACCATGTCCCTTGCCAACAGACCATAGTTTGTCAAATATTCGCCTTGACCGAGAAGGCAATAGTTGCACACCACTCCTGCTGTTTTTGATGCTCTTCTTGGCCAGTTTTCCATTCCTGTGGACCTCCTCATTTAGCTTCATCCGGCTCATCGCGTTCTTGAGGGAGTTGCATTTTTCCGCTGCAGCTACAGGCTTCTGACATTCTTCTTCGGTGTTTGTATTCAGTGTAGCGGAACGGGAGGCATCATGGGGGTGATGATTGTTAGCAGGTCGTGCGGCGGAAGCCCTGACCTGCTCAAAGAAGAGAACTTGCACCACCACTCGAAGTGGAAGCCGGTCGTTTTGGGCAGCGTGCATTGACGCGTCCATTGTCAACTTCTTGACATCCATTAGTCCGCAGATTTTCTTCCTGTCAGCTTTTGTCAAGCTTGGGTGCTCCTGAAACAGTAAGCAATGAATAATTGATATGACTAATGCCTTAAAGTACAGTTGATGATGAAAGAAGGAAAGAAATAAAGAAATGAATACCTTCAAGTAAATGTCAATGGCTTTGTATAATCCATCGTGAATAGGCCTTGCTGATTCAGGAATCGACTTTGACAAGTCTACAAAACTGGAGAGGGTAAGATTTGGGTCCCGTGCTATTTCTGCATGATACCCATCAATCAGTCTACCAACATTCAATAAGGAACCGCTCCCTAAGATAAAATCATCACTACCCTTCTCATTCTTCTCAAGGGCATCCAAACCCCGACTACGCTTTTTTTCGTGCATTGTGAATTGGTTGACAATGGTTTGAACCAACTCAACATCATACGTGGTAATCTGGGGAGACCTTGCTGGGATCAATAAATCGTTAACGCAAGCTTCATGCAACTTTAAACCAATCCTACTAATCAAATCTTCCCTCAACATCTCGTCTGCTCCGACCAAAATAGCAACTTTCAATAGTTTCAGCAAGAAACTACATGAACAACCCATACATTTGTCGGATGGTAATAAGCAAATGATTGTTTCTACAAGAGATTTGTTCCTCCTGGAATGAGCCTCAGAAACTAATGCATCAATGGAATCTGGCAGCCATCTTACTGCATATGTTTTCAGTGCCTCCCCAATGACAGCACCATTCATTCTACCCTTAGACTTCACGCCAATCATGACTCTTTTGTAGAGATCAATATCCAGCTCACATATGTCCTCAACCCACCAATCCATTGGAACGGATTCTGTTTTTTCTCTAAACTTCATACTGTCTTCCACAATCCTGTCGGGCTCTGCTAATTTCCGGTTAAATGTGTAGGACCAGGTGATGTTAGCAGGGTCCACAGATGTTTTGGACGCTATGGAATCAATGCATCTTCCCACAATCTTCAGATCCTCTGACCACGGTAAAAGGGATTTTGTGGTTTGCAGAACAATAATGGAATCTTTCCAGCTACGTAAGATGCTTGAGTTGAGAAACACCTCGATTTTGAATATCAAGTTACCTCGATCAATGTCCTCAGTCATCTCTAGACACTCAGCTGCGCATCGAGCAGCCACGACATTATAAGCATTGAGGGTAACAGTCATGCCATAGCAAAATTTTGCACACATTTCAAATGCTTTTGGTCCACCGGGGAAATCAGCCATATGAATTTCTTCATAATTCTCTTCACTGGCTTTCAACACTAGTTTTTGCAACCGACTGCTCTTGGACAAGAGAGGGAACTGTAACAACATAATTATGACGATGCAAGTGAGATCAAAGAAAGTTAATTGCCTAAGAAACCCTGAAAGGTCCATATTATTATAATTGATTCTCGATTGTACCATCAACTTCAAACGAAATACTAATAACAGAGTCTGTTTTTAAACAAAGACCATAATAAACTTTAATAGGCATTTTTCCAATGTTCTCATATCGATTCAAAAGCTGCTAAAACTTATTCCATGCCATGCACTAATGTTCAGAGAGACGGTAATGATTTCTATAATTCAAGGAGGGAGAAAGAGAAAAGGAGCCATCGAGCTAGATATAAATCAATCATTGTATATCAAGTTTGAACTTCCAACTAAAATACAAGGTTAACTTGGCTAAGTGACAAACATAAATCACTTTCCCAAGTGAGATGGAAAATCACAATATCCTAAAAATTTCAACAAATGGGTCATGGGTGCATCAAACTAATGTTCACAGCTCATCTTTGCATATAAATGGAAAAAAAAGAATCAAACATCAGCATTAGAAAATCAATATTCTCTCACTTAAGGCATGCAAGATAACAAGACTAACGTACCTTGTGAAGGTGAAACTTGACTTCACCAACATTTATGGTGACATCTGTTGCCAAATCAGATGAAACGTACCTGCATGAATATAATGAAACATTCCTAACGTTAAATAAAGTAGGGGTCAATCAATGTAACAGAAAACAGAACTTGGCTGTATTACAACACTATATGTGAACTCATATAAAAACAAATTTCAGTGACACAAAAACTGAAGTATTAGTAACGGTTTCAAAACCTACGAGCCTAAGCAGAGGTTTCTCATTAACATTTACTTCACGTTACAAAACGCAAAAAAAAAAAAACCACATATGATTGATGGAACCAATGTCATTGTTTAACAAAGAATGTCCCCACCGTGAATGATTAAACACCGTGGGTACACCATATGACTTTACCATATTTGGACCACAAAGCTCATTAAATATTGACAATTTTAAAGGCTGGACCACATCCTGAGAGACCCTAGAAAACTCCCTTTATCCAACCCCTCGGAATAATTATTGTAATAAGTAACAATCTCTACATAAATAACAACAACGGAAAAGACCCATGTCCATGTGCTTTTCTTCTCTTTTCTTGATTTCTTTTTCCTTAATATTAATTATCAACGGTTACGTTTTTAATCTTTTACATCTCAATCTACTTCAGTACAGATCACCTTCCTAATAATTGTTTCGCTTTAACCAGCTGAAAGTTTTTCACTTATCTAAGTTTATACAAAAAGTTCAAATGCAAGGGAGAGATGACAAAGTAAATAATTTAAAATGATACCTAAGAAAAACGAATGAATCCATAGACCCGAAAGACGAAAACAGATCAAAACAGAAAGAAAGAAAGAAGAATGAACGAATGAATCGGGAGAAAAAAAGTTGCTTGTTTCACTAGAAAGTAAAGAAAAGAAGATTGAGTCGAAAGGCAAGAAACAAAATAGTTGCTTTACCTGACAGATTTTCCGTCAGCTTGGAAAGCATCAGGTTTGGACCCCAACTTCATGAACTTCATTTTTTATACCTCTGAGAAGAACACGAGAAATTACAGAAGAAGAAACCTTCAGACAGGTACTACAGAGAGCAAGCGTCTTTTTTTTTTTTTTTTTTTTTTTTTTTTTTTTTTTTTTTGCTCTGAAACCGCAGCGAGTACCGGCGTTTTCGCCCCCAAAACGGCGGGATTCAGCGGCTTCTTCGTCTCTTGCTCTGTCCCCTTAAACCTCAACCAAACAGAGAGAAACCAAAAACCGAGACCATAATGGCGGTTCTTCAATGAGGCTCTGCAAATCCCGCTCTCAAAAAACACGCAACCACCAGACCATCACAGTAGTGAACATTGATGAATTCTGGACTCCAGACAATCCCTGCCTTTGCTTGCCTGCTTGCTTTGCCCTTATATCACCGTCTCGATTTTCACGTTCTTCGCATCAATTTCGAGCCTTAATGATAACATTGATGACGCTCTTTTAGCCAGCCCAAACATCATTCACTCCCCCACCCTCGTAGCCCGGGAAAATTATAAAAAAATGAAAAAGAAAAAACTTTTTTTACAATTTTAGAGAGAAAAAATGATGAAGAGAGAAAGAAATGGACATACTGTTTGGAGAGATAGAAAATTGGCGTCAAAGAGGGAAGAAGGGAGGGAGAGTAAATGCAATTCAAGTCTTCTGTTTCTCTCTCTCGTTTTTTTCTCTCTCTAAAAAGCTCATTATAAATTCTCGCCGCCTTTGCTTTAAATCACCCTGATCCGCTGAAGATCTTCCTTTTTTCTTTTTTTTTTTCTTTTTTTAAATAAATAAATTTTCTTTCTTGTTTTCTCTCGTAGCGCAAATCTCAATGAGCGACTCTCCTTCCTTGCTCTCTCTGATCGGTGTGGCTCTGACGCAGCTGTCCCCTTCTCGTCTGAGAAATTTTCCAGCAAAAGAAAGAGAGAAAAGTGAGGGAAAGTAGGAGAGAGAAAGTGATTGTGTGTGTTTGGGTTTAAAGTGTGACTCTGTTCGTGTGTAGACGGAGTAGGGGACTGTGATACAGGGTGGCGCAGAGGACTTTTAAGGAGCCTTTTGTGCCGTTAAAGCACGCCACCTTTTTTTGACGATTTTACCCCTGATCCTTTTCTCTTTTCTCCGTTTTGCCCCCTCCGTCCTCGTGCCTGCAATTGGTAGCTAAGCTCTCCATGTTCATTTTTACCGCTTTTGACGCGTAGCATTTGTCTTTTGACTTTTTGACGCTACGAATATATAGATATCGAATATAAAATTGGAAGGGGAAACATCGAGAGGAAAATGCTTTTGCCCAATGGCTTATCACGTTGTAATTTATTATTATTTTATCGATTTTAATTTAAAATTTAAGTTTTATTATAATAAAAAAATTTAAAAAAAAATTAAATTTAATTTTTTTATTACAATAAAATTTTTTTATATAAAATCACGTCTTAATTTAAATTAATAAAGTTAATAAATCATTATTTTATTCTTTTCTCATCGTGATGCTCTTGCTAACTTGTCTATATACAAACTGTTGTAATGTATACTATTTTATCAATTTTGTTCTGATTTTTTTCTGTTAGATTTTAAGGATTAAGTATCGGAGGAACTAAGATATTTATGTTTTGTTCAAAATTTTGAGATGTTAAATTTTTTTATCTAATGTGTTTTTTTATTAAAATTTAACACGATAATCATCAAAATGAACCATATTAACAAATTTTACAAATTCAACAATTAATTTTCAAAATTATAAATTTAATAGTAAGTTGTCAAAATCCCATAAATTCAGAAGATGAATGTACAAAATACACATTTTTTTAAAAAACAATTTTCAACAAAATGTAACAATAAAAGACAAACATTGTACTTGTTTTCTTATCTAACATTCATAATCATATTTTACCAATAATAATGTTTCAATTAATAATAAAGTTTATTTATTGTAATAAATTTTATATTTCTTGAAAATTGTTAATATATTTTTTTAAAAAGAAAACGTTATAATTATGAAATAAATATCACGTTATATATTTTTATATCTTAGCAGTGCAGGACTTGTTTTTTTTTTTTTTTTCCTTTTGTGGAGGTAGGAAGACAGAACCAATCCTTTTTATTATGCTTTTTTGCTCTTTCCCCTTTCAAAAGAGACAACTTCAAAGTTCAAACTCGCATTAGCAGTCAATTTTTAAGCAAAAAACAATAAAATAAAAGTACTTGGAGTTTTGCATTCCACTATACTTTAGGCCCGTTCATTTCGCTTATTCGAATTGAGATTTAATTTTATGTGAGAATTTTTAAAGATGTGATTGTTTGTGAGAGTTTTTATGTTAAAACTTGAATTCTAAACTCATAAGCAAAATGAAATCCACATATATTGCAAATATTTTTAAATTATAATTATTTTTATCGACCTATAATTAGTAAAAGATTGCATTAAAATTTTTAAATTTAACTTAAATATTTATTATAATATTTTTTCGTATAAAATTTTAAATTTAACTTAGTCTGTCTGCTATAATATTTTTATTTATATGAATTTATTTTTAACTCAAATTTTTAACTTGAAAAATGTACAGGACTATAGTTTATTCTTAAAGAAAAATTCTATACATTATTTTTTTTTTCGCTCTGAGTACATGTTAATTTAGAAAGAAATGTACAGGGCCTATAATTTATTCCTAAAGGAAAATTCTATACATTAAATTTTTTTTTCCTCTCTGAGTATGCGTTTATTAGTTGAACTCTCATGTTAATTTCATATAAAAATATCCCTAAAAAATACAGAAAAAATGGTACATCCCTTTACCAATTTTTTCTACATGAAGAAAATTTGATTAAAAAATACTTTTGCGGGGAGAAATTAAAATTATATTATCTCAAACGTTGTACCGACCACCCCTTATCATAGGTGAAAGATTCCTTCTGAACGTGATTAGTGCAGTAAAAATCTTTGTTATGATACTATATATCAATTAATTAAGCATGTGGTTTCTAATAATCCAATCATTTTATTAGGCTATTCCAACCCCACCAAAACTACCTACAGCAGCCGGGTTAAACCAATCATTAACGACTAGCATCGTGAATCAGATCCCAAGCACTATTAAATAAATATAACAGCCCGTAGATACGAGTAAAACGACAACTTTTAAGTTTATCACTAGAGACTTACGTTGTTTAATTAAGCTAACTTGCAAAACAAAACTGATATTTATTTAATTTTTTTTTTTTTAAGAAAGTCTCAGTGCCTCACTTTACCTTACGCAACACCTAATGCATGCAGGGTCAATTTAGGTCCCGTTTATTTTATTAATTTGAATTTAAAATTTAAATTTTATTACAGTAAAAAACTCTCATAAACAGTCACATTTAATTTTTTTATTATAATAAAAAAATTCTCACATAAAATCATATTTCAACTTAAATTAAAAACTTAAATCAACACATATATATTCTTACATTTTATGCTGACTAGATCCACTCAACGAATATACTCAACTCTATCTGTGTGTTTTTTTTTTTCAAAAATTAAAAACTAAATAAAAGATGTCAGTAATCTTATTATTTGAAATAATCAGGAATATTATATAATTCCAACGTGAATTGAACAAGTTTATAAACTTCTCCACATGATTTTATTTTATTTTAATTTCCCTAGCAATTGTGGTCCTTTTGTGTCTTGTAAATAATGGTAATCGTAAAAAAGAATATGCTTGAACTTTCTGCGGCGTTTCCCGTCATAAGATTCGAGTATGAAATCATATTTGCTTTTTTAAGGTTTCATTTATTTTACCGATTCAAGTTTTGTTATAATAAAAAATTATAATAAATAATTATATACCCGTTTAGTTCATTAATTATAGTTTTTAATTTGAGTTATTTTATATAAGAGTTTTTATAATAAAAAAAGTAATTATATAAAATCCGTTTAAACTTCAAACTTGAAATTTGAACATTTTTTTTATTATTTGAGTTAAGAAATTAAAAATTCAAATCAACGATTTTATAAATAAGATTTTGTTTTTTATTTATGGGCAAAAAAAACCATAGAATGTTTGGAATTGGTTTTTTTTTAAATGTTTTTTGTTTTCATTTTGAATCAAAATGAAAATGAAAACATTTTTATTTTTCATTTTGAATCTCAAAATACGGGTGAAAAAAAACTGGATGAAAAACATTTAATTTTTTAAATATTAAATAAATAATAATAAAAATATTTAAATAAATATTATTAAAATTATTAAATAAAAAATTTATTAAATATATTAAATTAAAATTAATATAACATTATATATATATATATATATGTTAAATCAATAAATTAAGTGAGGTGGCTTTAAATACACGTGGTATTTTGCCTTTTGGACTGGGGGAAATTATTTGGGGGGGGGGGGTGGGGTGGGCGGTCGGAAGATGATGGCGGACGGACGGAGAAGACGCGGTGGCGGCAAAGAAGATGGCGGCGGGCGGGCGGTGGCCAAATTCTATAAAACCATAACAAAGCCATTTTTATTTTTATTTTCGGACGTATTTTTTACTCCTGCTTTATATTAAAAATATGAGAAACGAAATGTTTCTCAAAGGGTTCGACCGATCAAGCAGGTCGCATGAAAACAATACCGCTCGACAAGAATCACTTTTTGCAAGTTAAAGCTGGTATTTTGGATTAAAAAAAAATTCACTATCTTTTTTTTTTTTTTTTTGCTAATAAAAAAAATTCACTAGTTGGATACGTGCTAGTATATACAACTGCTGCTTGGCAGTTGACACACACAGATTTAAAAAAAAAAAAAAAAAAAACTTGCACATTGCACATGTTGGCCTTGAAAGCATTTTCTTGACATACAACAATGAGTTTAAATTCCCACCTTGTTTCTAAAAAAAAAAAAAAACTAACATTGTTTTTAGCTTTCAAAATATTTGGTACAATGAATAATTCATAATGTATATCTAGTTTCTATTTTTTAATTAATTTTTAAAAATAATCCATTTGATTTATAAATTTAAATTTTATAAAAATACTATAATAAAAACATATAAAATAAGTATCCCAAAAAGTATCCAATTACCGCACCCATTGGTTCATTAAATCATTTAAATTATTTTCGATTTACGTGTATTTTTTGTGAGAAAAAAATACTATAGTTTTTATGATTCGAATCGGAGAGTGAATTTAGGTATCAAACGGACCTTTTTTTTTTTCTCTTTTTCTCATGAAGGAAAATATAAAATACGTTTAATTTATTAATTAAAATTTTTAATTTAAATTAAAATATAATTTTATATAAAATTTTTTTATTATAATAAAAAAATTAATTATAATTATTTTTAAAAATTTTTATTATAATAAAACTCAAATTTTAAATCATAATCCCCCACACATCCACTCGATTTCACACGACACACACGAACAAAAGGAAAAAAGAAGTACCAACTTCTATCGAAGGGCTAGAGAGCTATCTTTACTTACAGAATAGGCATAATCTTTTTACTGATAATGAGCTGGGAAGATGTCATGCACGGCAGCCTTGTAACATCAGCAATTTTTTTTTTTTTTTCAAACAAAAGTTGGAATACTGTTATCATTAGAGCTAAGATTGCAACATCAGAGTTGTAATTATTTCCCCAAAATAATCAAGTTATCCTACGAGCCTATGTTTTGATTATTTACCCTTTTTTCTTTTCTCTCTTTACCCCTTTTGTTTCCTGAATTCCTGTTTTCTGTTCAGCCAAAGAAACTGGTCTTCCTTCTTTCACCGGGGCATGGTTACAGTCTCGCTTTATGAATTTAAATAAAAATGTGATATTTTTTAAAAAAATTTTAATTATAATAAAAAAATAAAATGTAATATTTTTTAAAATTTTTAACTATAAAAATTTAAAATTTAAAATTTAAATTGATAAAATAAATGAAATTATATTCCTTATCCACTTATTATATATATATGTGGTCCATCTATCATCTACTTCATGGTCCCAAAGGCTACTTATAATGTGAAGTTTGGAGTAGAAAAATGGTAGCTAGTAGGGGGACCCTAGCCTTGCACATGTGTCCCGCTTAATTACTCAGACCAAATGACCCTTTCAGATTCAGTCCCCGCCACCTTTACAGCTGCGACATGATTGCCCCGGCAGTCAACTAACTACCCACCCCTAGCTCTCCAAAAATCATTAATAGAGTGTTTAGTATGAAAATTGGTGTTATAATTAGTCGTGATTTATTATAATTTTTTTTTATAAAAAATATATTTAAATTGAGAATAGTTAAATTATAGTTTTAAATTTTTAAATTAAATGAAATATAGTGTTTGTTTAGTTTGTATATTTAGAATCATATTTTAAAATTATTTTTATTTTACATGTATTTTTTATAAAAAATATTGTTGGGAATTATGAATCATGATAGAATCAGGGATGAATATAAAAAACAAACAACTCTAACATTCCGTTTGGTTCCTAGATTCGCTCTCAGATCCGAATCATAATTCGTGGTTCACTACAATATTTTCTCTCACAAAAAATACACGTAAATAAAAAATAGTTCAAATTACATGATTTGAATTCATGAACCAAACGGACCTATGATTAGTGAAACTTAGAAAGACTTAGGGCCTGTTCTTTTGGTATTTTTGAGTTAGGTAATTTGAGTGTAGATTTTGAATTGAGTTTGAGTTATAACTTGAGTTGAAGTTGTAATTTGAGTTTCTGTTTGATTGTGTATGTATGAGTTATGATTTGAAATTATAATTTGTTTGAGTTTGTGTTTGTTTGAAATAATTCTTGAATTGTGAACAATATCTTAAAAATTTTTTTATTTTTTTTTCATTTAATTGGTTTTATACAATTTGATTATACATTAGCAGATCTAATATATGATTAATTTGTTTATGGCGATTTTACTGGATAAATTTGAGTGGCAATTTCGAAAATAAGCTATCAAAGTTGACTCAATATTTGATTAATTTCTTTCTGTTGAAAAAATCAGACTAATATATATAAAAGAGCTTAAGGAAGAGCATTTTACTGATTACTCTTCTTCTTCCTTCCACAAAAATTGAAAACGGAGCCATCAAGCTCCACCCAAACACGAGCGCCCACCACCCCCCCTCTCTCTCTCCTCTTTCATTTTCGACATTCTCTCTCTCTTCTCTCTCTCCTCTTTCATTTTTGACATTCCCTCTCTCCTCTTTCATTTTCGACATTCTCTCTCTCTCTCTCTCTCTCTTCTCTCTCCGGTGACCCAGCCTCTTCGCGATCTAGTTCCGGCGACCCAACCCCGTCAGGACCCAGCCTAGACCATTCACCCCCAATCATGTCCAAGCTCCGTCGCGACCCACCCCCTCATATATACCCAGTCTCGCCGTCACAGCCCCGTCGCGACTCGCGACCCACCCCCATCATCGTGACCCGACCAGCTCTGTCGCGATCTATAGCAACAGCACCTCCAGCTCGCCGTTACATAGTTGTGGACATTGTTTGGTATTGTTTAAGATTTTGTTTGGTTGGTATTTGATATTGTATAAATCTCATCTGGGCTTGTTGAAATAGCAGAGCGTGGAGTAGCCCGAGATGGAAAGAGCAGCAACGGGCATGAATTTTTACTGTAGAAATACAGAGAAGTTACTCAAGTTGTAGTGGAAAAGTGAACTCAAATAAGGCGGAGGAACTCGAATTAATTTTCGAGTTTGAGTTTGAGTGTGCTCGAGTTCTCACGCGTCGAACACAGACTTGAATAAAGTTTACTCTCGAGTGAACCTCTCTCGAATAAAGTAGAGCAACCGAACAGGCCCTTAGGATTTATTGGGTTTCATTTTTTAATTATGTTGATTTGAGTGTAAATCTTGAGTTAAATTTGAGTTATTATTTAAGTTAAAGTTGTAACTTAAATTTGTATTTAGATATGCACATTTAAGTTAAAATTTGAATTGAGAATCTATTTGAGTTTGTGTTTGGGTGAGTCAAAACTTAAATTTATATTTATATAGTATTTTAATAAAAACTCAACGGTGATGAAAAATTTAATAAGGTATATGAGTGAGATTTTATTCGTCTCTTCGTTGTAAATGTATAGAAAAAAATTATCTCAATCGGAATTAAAACGAAAAAGTTATGACATTTTTAAGAATATAAAAAATATTGTTCATTAATTTGAGTTTGAGTTTAAAAACTTAAGTTGAATGAAAAACTTGAACTCAGATTTTAATCTCAAACTCAAATTAAAACTCAAGCTCAAACTCAAATTTTATAAAAGAACATGAACTTGAATAAAATTGTAACTTGAGGTTTTTTTTTTTTTTTTTTTTGAGTTTTATTTAAAAAGAACAAGCCCTTATTAATCTCATACACAAAAAGAATTAATATTATCTAGGAGATCAGCTTGCGCGCATATTGACTAAGAGTATAATTTTGGCTTAAATCAATATTTGTTTATAAAAAGTAAAAAGTGGTTTTAATTTGATTCACTCAGAAAAAAATTAGTATTTAGTTTGGATAGTTATGATTTAAAGTTTGAACTTTAATGTGATGTTTTAAATCAGAATCATCTCTAATTCTAAATTGAGTGGTTCAAACCTCTGATTTTAATTATGGTTTCAGAACCATGATTTAAATTTAAAATCTTTTAAAATCGTGGATAGTGTGCTGGAAGATTCTTTATACATGTCAAGATAAGTTGCTAGTTTTTATGTTAAGAGGTATGACATCGAAAGTCGCTAGTTTAGAACATCAAGGATTTGCACTTTAAAAGGGTAGTGCACCAATTAAGCTAAGTCCCTAGGAGGTGTTTGGCATGGGGTCATCTTAAATATGGGAATAAGAATCTGAAAGATTTTTATATTTGGTATAATTATTAAACTTTTTTAAAACCTAAGAAAGTGAAGCCCATGAGATTCATATTACCACATTTTTTGGTAATCCTAAACCCACCTAATAAGGTGTTATTTACTTTCCTAGGAAAGTAATATAATGGAATCGAAATCTCTCTCACCCATTTCTTACGATTCTCACAAAATCGCCATGCCTCACGAAACTCCAGTCCTGAACCCTAAACGGCAGCGGAGGAGGTATTGGAATCAACGGCGACGATGGAGGCAGAGGCGGTGGTGGTGGAGGCAATGATGGAGACAGAGGCTGTGGCGGTGGAGGCGATAATGGAGATTGCAAACATCCTCTTAAGGTTAGGGGTTTTTTTTTTTTTTTTTTGCCTAAAAAGTTTTCTGTATGGTGTTTACTCCTGCACTCCTAAAATTAATTCTTATAAGTGTTAAGGTCGCTTCAAAAATCATATAAATTTACGCTCTTGTTATGCATTATCATGAGTACTGTATATATTAGAGATCGAATACTTTTTTTTATTATTTTTTAATTCCATTACTTATAAGTGCTTTCACTTGGAAAACACTGGACAATTTACATGACTTTTTTTTTTTTTTTTTTTTTTTTTTTTTTTTTTTTTGCCGAGTCAATTTACATGACTTGAGTATTATATAAAATATTAAAATCCTAAAATTATCGTACAATAAGCTTTTTTTACTTAAGTATGTATATCCCCTACTCATAGTGTATAGTTATGTCATATGCATCATAGGGGACCCATGCAATGAAAAAATCATTGTTCAGGGACACTAATCTATCAACGCGGTACTTTTTCATATCTATTTTAAAATAACCAGAATCTCCTTATAGCGTATTATTGGAACTAAAAACCTTAAAAAAAAAACAAGTTTTATTTGCTAAGCATATGTAGAATTCAGTCGGTCTATATAAGCGGAATAAAATTTAAAGGCGGATGGAACTTTACGGGAACAACTCCTCCAAAAAACGACACTCTTTTGGCTGTTGAGGAAAAGGCGCATCTTTAGTTAAATGATTTGGATGTGTGACTCTAAAAAGGAGGAATTATCAATTATGGTTGAATATAGGCGTGGGCATAAAACCATCATAAATAAATGATGATGGAGGCAATATATGGGCCCCAAACTCATAATGGTAAGGGCGTGGGCAAATTTATTTATTTATTTATTTTTTATTTTTTGCTCTTCTCCCTTTTTCTATTTGTCCTCTTTCTTTACTTCTCTCTTCTATCTCTTGGCAAATTGGCCGACGTGGGGGACCATTCGGCTCCCTTTATGCCCAACCTCTTCGTGTGTGTTTTGGAATAAGTTCCACGTTTTGGGTGATTGGTGCTATTTGGATCGCAAGCTATATATTAGATTCCCTCCAGGTTTTATGCTCTCAAAAGCTCAACATGATTGTTCATCTAACTAGTCAGTATTTGCCTCATCCATCAACTTCTGCCCCCCATTAATCTCTCCCTAGTTTCCTCTCAACACCATGAACACCACTTCTATTACATATATATATATATATATATATATATATATTCAAAATATATACTATACATAAAAAGGAAAAAAAATGTTTAATTTAAGAAAAAAGGCCTTATCTAATATTCTTGTGCCAATATTAATTAATGTGGAGATGTGGAAATTAAGAAGTTCAACATATATATAGAGCAGTCGCTATATAGTATTGTGAATAGAAGGAAGAGAATTTGCGATGTTAATATGTTATTGTGTGTCTGCTTCCGTTCATTTACTGTCCGAATTGACACGACAGTCAACACAAGTGGATGAGGGCTTCTCCTGATAGTACTAGCTCAGGAATGTATGGTTGCCTTGGCTCGTGCATTTATTTACTGATGACTACGTCTACGATGATGTTTGCATGCAAGATAAAGTAACGTGCAAATATATATATATATATATGTTCTATCCATGTGCGCATATATATATATATATATGTATATTTATATAAGAGTTGGACCGAGGTAATGGCAGAATATTGATTGATGAGCAAAGAGCCAAATATCATTGGGTGTTTTGATGATTACTAATATGAAATTGATCTTAGCTAGTCGGCTGATATTGTTCATATCTTCTGTACATTTGTTTATAGAAATCAAAAAGTCAAAATTCACCGAGACATAAAACTTAAACATTACCGAGCAACGTTTATTTGAGATTAAGAGGATGTTTGGTTGGGAGATTCGTCCCCCGATTCGAATCATGATTCGTGTTTATTTGAGATTAAAAAATCACAGGTCCGAAAATATTCAAATCACAGGAGGAGTTTAACCAAACGGATCTTCTCCGCGTTTATCAACACAGGAGGAGTTTATGTGGACTTCTTATGAGCCCAAAAATACACATCTTTTGACCAGAAGGTCGCGTCCAATGTTGGAGGCTAAAGTTAAACGCTAAAGATGATTTACATGAAAAACATAAGTGTTCTAATTCGAGTTTAGAATTTAAATTTTATTATAGTAAAAAATTTTAAAAAATAATTACATTTAATTTTTTTATTATAAAAAAAATTTTCATTCAAAATTATATCTTAATTCAAATTAAAAATTTAAATTAACGAATTAAATGAGGTTAAAAAACATAATATTTTTTTATCAGTCATTAAAAATCACTTTGCGGGACTCACTAGTCTAACTGAGATTGAGTAGAGATGGTACTATAGGGAAGAAAAGATGAGCGAATAAAAGTATATTTTGATTCACCCACAGAAAGACAAGTGCTAAATTCTAAAACTGTATTAGAGCACGAGCGCATCTAGTGTCAGTTTGTGCAGCACACGTTGAGAAAGCAACCAGACGCAGTCCCGGTTGAGCCCATAACACTCGATTCATGTAACGTACATGTATCTTTTTGTAAGAAAAAGAGTAAATACTAGGGGTATTGGTGGTGTTCGCATCGCAAATTAGTATTCGTGATCTCCCAATCATATATATATATATATATATATATATATATATATATAGATATAAACCTAATCAATATGGAATTGAATTGGTTCCTTTACAAAAGATGGATCTCACGTGATGAATCGGAACCTCATTCAATTCGATTGAATAGATGTACTCTGCATAGATCTGAATCATTTGACTAAATTCGACAATGATAAATAAGATTTTTCCCCGAATTTCTTTCTTTTTTTTTTTTTTTTTTTTTTTTTTCTGTTTGATTTGCACGGAGCTATCATTTCTCTTCATTTCGGATAGATTTTGTTTAAGTTCCGAAAAAATGGGATCGCATGGGCGCTATTCAACACATCCATAATGCTTTGAGGTTCTTAAAATTTATATTTTGGGATCATAAAGAAAATGCCAATAATCATACTTATGTAGATGAGAGAGGAAGGAGTATGTACATGTCGTATTTTTTATACAAAAATAGTAGAAAATAGGTCAATATAAAAAGTTTTAAAAAATATATAGGTCAATTTTTAGTTCATAATCAGATAAGTTATGAATAATCTTGTCAAGTTATGGTTCATAGCCAGACAAGTTATGGACAAAAATTATAAATTATGAATAATAACTTATCAAATTATGGTTTATAACTAGATAAATTATAGACAAAAATAATAATTTAACCTATTTATTAACTTATGTAAATTATTGATCTATTAATTTTAATTCATCTATCTCCTTCTTTCTCTCTTTTTTATATAATTATCGACTTCCAGATACTACACAATTGACAACGTTGATTAGATTGTTAATAGTGCTTACTTAGACGCGTACCGTGATAGTTTCTAATTACCTTTTATTTTGTAGGACTGATAATAAATATTTCTAAAGCGAGAAATTCAAATTAATTCCATCAAATGTGATATGAAAATTGCACTAAAAAAAAATGTGATATGAAAATCATATTTGTTACTAGGTCGATTAACATGCTCAACTTGTATTTGGATTGGGCCGCTATTTCTTTCCTCTTGTGTTGATTTTGAGAATGGGCTTCTCCCCTGAGAAGGCCTCGAAACTGAGGATTTGCCGAGCAATGGGCCAACCTAGAAAGAAAAATACGACCACTAACACTTGTTGTAGTCGGACTGGAAGCCCACGTGGCACAATCACAACAAGTACTGGAGATCACCGTACCCAATCACGCAGCAACTGGAGAGAGAGAGAGAGACAAAACACACAAAGTCCACGCAGCCCCAGTCCCCAGACAATACCTGCAGTTTCTCCCTCTCTCTTCTCCCTCTTTGATCATTTTTATTTTTCATTTTAGGAAAAAATCTTTTTAGTATTTATTGTAAGAATTCGTCTCTAATTTTAATTTATAATCGTTAATTCTTTATAATATAAATTTTTTATAAAAAATTTAAATTTTAAAAATTAAATTCATAAATTATACTTCTAAACCTATAAATCAAAGGTCATATTAATTTTTAATATTCATTAATTAAGTCACGAGAAAAAAAGGAGAAAACAAAAGACAAAAATAAAACCACAACGAGGACAAACAAACCTCCCCACCTCCAGAAATCAGATCTAAAAGAAGCTATCCCTCTCTCTCCTCTCTCTCTCTCTCTCTCTCTCTCGGTTTCTCTCACACCGACACAGAGTCGGACGCCATGGAGTCTCCAAGATCTATGGCAGTCTCTGCGCTGTCGATCTTCGCAATCTTTCTGGTTCTCATCCATGGCGCCTATTCCTTCTATCTCCCCGGTGTCGCTCCCGAGGACTTCAAACAGGTCAGCTCCCTCGATCACAACATATCATGTGCAATTGTTTATGATCTGCCCGATCTGTATTTTTTGGTTTTCGGATCTGTGTTTGATTTGATTCGGTGTAAGTTTCTTTTGTTTGGCTGTTGAGAAAATAGAGGGAAATGGATAGGCAATTTGCGAGATTGAGAATATTTCAAGCAATTAGGTTGACGGCGTATTGGATTCAGCTTAACTCTACTTGTTTGAAAATCCCTGGATTGATAATTTTGATTTATCTTCTTTTGCTCTGTCTTATCGTATGAAGACTGATTTGATTTGGCTGGACTTTAAATTTGCGATTTTACTCCGGTGGATCGTCAAATTTATAACCATTCTGAATGTAATTTGCTGATTTCTCTGTTTAATCACTGGGAAAAGTTTCTCAAGAAAAAGCGGAGCACTTGAATTGAAAGTAGATTAAATTTGCCTGAAAATTTGAAAATCTTTTATGTCCCGTTCATTTCACCGGTTCGAGTTTTGCTATAGTAAAAAATTATCCAAAACAGTCACATCTAATTTTTTTAGCTATAGTAAAAAACTCTCACATAAAATCACATCTCAACTCAAATTAAAAATTTAAATCAACAAACTAAACTGACCTGAGTCATTAGGCTTCCTTAGACTCCATCAGTTATGAAAATTGGGAAAGCAATAGCTATTGCATAAAGCATTGCATTGGGAGTTTGGCCTCGATTGACTAATGGTCCAAGAATTTGACGCTTACACAAGATGAATTATTAGTTATTGCATTCGCTTTATTTTGTTATATTGGTTTGTTATGTTGAACATTGTCACTCTAAAGAAGCAAAATCACTAGTATCAGTTCATTTCCAGCTAAAGCAATGAAATTTTGCAAACTTCTGTGTCATTTATGTTTTTCAGTACGAAGAAGATGATTAATTTGGATTTGTCATCGCTGTGAGGCTGTTATTTCCTTGCGCTTGACTTGATTTATACTAGAAGTTTTATGTTGGTATATTTTACCATGTCTATTGAATTAATTTAATAGTTGGGATTATCTTTGGGAGTCTCTGGATGCAGGGAGATGACTTGAAAGTGAAAGTTAACAAATTGACTTCTACAAAGACTCAGCTTCCGTACTCGTACTACTCTCTTCCGTTTTGTCGCCCGAAGAAAATAGTAGATAGTGCTGAGAATCTTGGGGAAGTGCTTCGCGGTGACCGTATTGAGAACTCTCCATATGTGGTAAGTTTTGAATTTGATATAGTTAAATAACTAGAATCCTGCGTGATTATTTTATTCTTGTTGATATATGTGGAACATCTGCAGTTTAAAATGCGTGAACCACGGATGTGCAATATCGCCTGTCATGTAACACTTGATGCCAAAACCGCAAAGGAGTTTAAGGAGAAGATAAATGATGAATATCGGGTCAACATGTATTATTCTTGACCACATAAACTCATTTAGTATATGGGTTTAAACTAGTCATTAAAACTTTTAAAGTTCAAATTTTTTGTGACTTTTGAAGTAAAAATTTTTTATTAATCAAAACTATGAATTTAAAATTCTGAAAACCCATATACCAAATATATATCTTCGCTGTAGTTTTTAAGTTGCATCTTTAGTTAAAATTTCCTCGCATGTATGTCAGGATCCTTGATAACCTGCCTCTAGTGGTTCCCGCACGAAGGCTGGATCAGGAATCTCCAATTTATCAGCTTGGCCATTATGTTGGACTGAAAGGACAATCTACGGTATAAGCAATAGTTATTCACATCAAAGAGCTTCGTTGTGTTGTGAATGCGAAAGTTTGCGTTTTACTGACGTTACTTGATTGTGACTAGGGTAAGGACGAAAAGTATTATATCTACAATCATTTGTCATTTACTGTCAAATATCACAAAGATACGCAAACCGACTCGGCAAGAATTGTGGGTTTTGAGGTTAAACCATTCAGGTGGGTTCTTCTGTGCCCTTATTTCACTTTAGAAGAGCAAATGGTGGTCTGTTACGTTAACAATATTAGTTGTGTACAGTGTTAAACATGAGTACGACGGAAAATGGAACGGGGAGAACACTCGTTTAAGTACCTGCGATCCCCATGCAAAACAAACGGTTGTTAGTTCTAACACTCCCCAAGAGGTTGCAGAGGGAAAAGAAATTATTTTCACATATGATGTGGATTTCAAGGTCAGCTTCTCTAGCTTGAAATATAATTACCCTTTTGTTGTTGACTGATCTTCTTCACCTGTTCATATGAGCTCCTTATCTTGTACCTACTGACCTAGATGCTCATCGAAACTGTTTAATATATTTTAAAATCCTTATTTATTGAGGTATTCTTGCTTTTTTCTTCTTTTTCTGCTCAACCTTGATCTAACAAGCTTTTAACCTGTGTTGGGATATTAAATGATTCTCACGTCTTCTCTTTGTATTTTTTTTTTTCCACGCCTGCATTTCAGGATAGTGATGTGAAGTGGGCTTCTAGATGGGACGCTTATCTCTTGATGAACGACGATCAAATTCACTGGTTTTCAATTGTCAATTCGTTGATGATTGTCCTCTTCCTCTCGGGTATGGTTGCCATGATAATGCTTCGGACACTCTACCGTGATATTTCCAAGTACAATGAACTTGAGACCCAGGAAGAAGCCCAAGAAGAAACAGGATGGAAGCTTGTTCACGGGGATGTTTTCAGGCCGCCGCAAAACTCTAATCTGCTCTGCGTTTACGTCGGAACTGGAGTCCAATTTTTTGGGATGATTCTTGTGACCATGATCTTTGCTGTTCTCGGATTCCTTTCCCCATCAAACCGAGGTGGTCTTATGACAGCCATGCTTCTGCTTTGGGTCTTCATGGGTCTTTTCGCTGGTTACTCCTCTGCCCGTTTATACAAAATGTTCAAAGGATCAGAATGGAAGAAGATTGCGCTCAGAACCGCCGTCATGTTCCCAGCTATTGTGTCTGCGATTTTCTTCGTCTTAAACGCACTCATCTGGGGCCAGAAATCATCCGGGGCTGTGCCATTTGGAACCATGTTTGCCCTCATCGTCTTGTGGTTCGGAATCTCAGTCCCACTCGTGTTCGTTGGCAGCTATGTAGGATTCAAGAAACCAGCAATTGAAGACCCTGTGAAGACCAACAAGATCCCAAGGCAGATCCCTGAACAGGCCTGGTACATGAACCCGGTTTTCTCAATTCTCATCGGAGGAATCCTCCCCTTTGGAGCCGTCTTCATCGAGCTTTTCTTCATCCTCACCTCAATCTGGCTGAACCAATTCTACTACATTTTCGGTTTCCTCTTCTTGGTCTTCATCATCCTCATCGTCACTTGCGCGGAGATAACCATTGTGCTCTGCTACTTCCAGTTGTGCAGCGAGGACTATCTCTGGTGGTGGAGGTCATATCTCACATCAGGCTCATCTGCTCTCTACCTTTTCCTCTATGCTACCTTCTACTTCTTCACAAAGCTTGAAATCACAAAGCTTGTGTCTGGCCTACTATACTTCGGATACATGTTGATTGTTTCATACGCATTCTTTGTGCTCACCGGTACCATCGGTTTCTATGCATGCTTCTGGTTCACAAGGCTCATTTACTCCTCGGTGAAGATTGATTGAAGTGTTTGTGCCGGTTATATATCTCTCCGTTTTGGCAGAATGCGAAACAGTGTCTTAGTGTAAGATTTGAAAATTAAGGTATGGTTTTGTCTTTTCCCACATGTAACATCTTGTATTCAATTTTGAACGGTGACAAGGTCATAACTCTGTTATACTACTGTATTCGCTCAAATTTTCTAGAACTATTCCATTTTAATCCCCATCAATGATGTTTGTAGTTTACAATCATATTCCAGTATCCAATCATTGGCCACTCGTGCCAATATATAGGAGAATGCTCAGAAGTTTCGATTTCTCATCTTTGAAAATAGAAATGCGCATATATGAGCATGTAACATAAAGAGATGCAGATGAAAACTATTATTGACCGAGTGATTCGGTTATATACCGTGTTTATCTTTACTTTTTCTGGTTCTAGTAGGGAAGAGATTGCTAAACCAAAACACACAATTTCGCACTCAACATCACCTTTACCAAAAAAAGAGAAACTATCTAAGCAAACAAGAAACGACAGAGAGCCAGACTACTTCCTTGGGCGAGTCTCCTCTGGATGGGCTGTTCCAGTAGTGACCTTTGCGACATCTTTGGCGCTGGCTTCAGGTTTCTTGGTGGAGTAAGCGACGAAATACGCAACGGCGCCGACAATGACGAGGCCGGCGATGGCCATGGTGGTGGGACTGTAGGGAAGCTTGCGCCTCTGATGAAGAACTTCCCCGGGGTTTCGGCCTGGGGGCCTCGTAGACTGCTCGGCTCCAGCTGCTTTCACTTCTTCTGGATTCATTTTGCGGGTGTCTGCCGTATTTCCTCCAGTCTCTATCTTTTTTCTCTTTTTTATTACAAATTGCCTCTCACATCTGAAACTTGTCACTGTCGTGTGTGTGCGAGTTTGAAGCGGAAGTAAATTGTTGCCACGTTTGGAGGTGGTAGGACTTGAATACTCGAGTTATTTGACACGTTGTTGAATGTTGCATGTAAACCGCAGCAGGACAAGTGTGTCGTTTGGATGAGAGATGTGTGGATTGTGGGGGTGAAAGTGTGATTTAGGTCCGTTCTCCAACTCTGTACTAAGCCCAATCCATTCCTCATTGATTTCGCATGGGCTAATGGACGCTACTGGAGGGGCATTTCGATCTCTATCGAACTTATGCAGAATTCCAGGAAAATTAAAGCAACATTTTTTTTTTTTTTCGAAAGTAAATGCTTGTTCAAGAATTATTCTATATTGGCCGAAAGAACTAAGAAGGATTTACTGTATCCCGTTTAGTTCGTTGGTTTAAATTTTATTGGTTTGAATTTTTTAATTTGAACATAAAATTTCAAACTGTGATTTAAATTATAATTTGAATTGTAATTAAAGTTTTAATTTGAACAGAAAATAAAATTTAAATTTAAGTTTGGTAGGTGTGAAAAATAGAGAAAATGAGCACTTTTTACCATTCAAAAATGGTTTGAACAATTGAATTTGAGCAGACTAAACTCTAAATTAGGCCGTTTAACTCAGTTAAACAAAGAATATAATTTAAATAACATACTTATCAAATGTCAGTTTAAACTGTACTTACTATTCAAAGTGAACTAAATTAGAGAAATAAAAGGGCCGTATGTGTTTTTATTTATTTATTTATTTTATTTTATTTTATTGAAGCATGAGTCTATATTATGTATTGTCGGAGTCACTGATGATACTAATATTTCGTCCAAGGATGTTTTTTTTTTCAAGATCCTAACCCTATCAAAAAAACTATCCTATTTTTAGAAGCCATTTCTTTCATTTTCCCCTATTAACACTAGCTGGAGATAATATTTTAGTTTTACCGCCGAATTATGTTAATTGTTCCATTTTAACTCCAAAAGTTTAAAACGTTATAGATTAAACACTAAACAATGTTTGTGGTCTCATATTTGGCCTTTCGGTCATAAAAATTATTAAAACTTCAACGGAATCAACTATTTGACCTCACAATATTAGTTAATGATGGACTTTAACAAACCATGCCTAAATAAATTTAAAAATTAACAAAAATAAAATAAAACAAAGAAAAAACTGTGTTATCATTTTCATGAGGTCATTGGCAAACAAAACATGTCGGGTTGAATCTATTTATATGCTTGGTTTGTTTAAAATACCATCCATTAATCAATAGTTTGAGGGTCAAGCGGCTGATTCCATTGAGTTAATGATTTTTGTGGACTGAAACTGCCAAAACAAGACAATGAATATAGTTTATGGTATAATTAGTAATATTTTAAAGTTTAGGGTATCAAAATGAGATAAAAACCATAATATGGGGATGAAAGAGAAATTAACCCAAATAACTAGAGTGAGTCGGTGACCATTGACCAGTAAGGAAGCATTGAAAAGCGTGGCCTTTTGTCAAGCTTCATTTGACCGTTTCTTGTGTTCAATTTATTTTCAATTTATTTTTGCATGTTGGCCGTTAAAAGACTCCTTTTCTGCCGTCCTCATCATCACTACTCAGATTTCTAGCCGTTTGTGAAAAATCGTAACGGAGAAAAGCAGCTGGCCCGCAGAATCCTCTTCCCCAGGCTACAACGGCTAGTTTCAGCTTTCCCCACCTGAACCCCCTCTATAAATACCACTCTCCCACAACCATCACAACAACAATCATCCTCTCTCTCTCTCTCGAAACACACTCTCTGTGCTTTCTCTCTCTAGAAACACTCTCCTCCTTCTCTGTTTCCATGGCTGGCTTCTCAAGGTCATCCTCTTCTTCTCTTTTGCTCGCCTTTCTTCTTCTCGGCACCATCTTCTTCTCATCGGAAGCCAAAGAAATCTTGGTCGGAGGCAAGTCCGATTCATGGACAATCCCGTCTTCCCAATCCCAATCTCTCAACAAATGGGCTGAAAGTACCCGTTTCCGCATCGGCGATACACTTGGTAAATGAAAAAAAAAAAAGAAAAATGAGTCTTTCGGTTATTTCTTTAAAAAATGCTCTGTTTTTTATGTCACTGATTTTGAATGTTGTTTCAGTGTGGAAGTACGACGGCGAGAAGGACTGGGTGGTTCAAGTGAGCAAAGAGGACTATTTGAGCTGCAACAGCTCGAGCCCGATTGAGGAATACAAGGACGGAGAGACTAAGGTTAAGCTGAACAAAGCTGGGCCCTACTATTTCATAAGTGGGGCCAAGGGACACTGCGAGAAGGGACAGAAGCTCATCGTCGTTGTGCTCTCCCCGAGGCACCGGTACGCCATTTCTCCGGCGCCTTCTCCGGCGGAATTCGATGGCCCGGCGGTTGCTCCCACCAGCGGAGCTGAGGCTTTGAGGGGTGGCTTGGTTGTGGGTTTGGGAGGATTTTTGTTGCTCTGGGGATTTTTTGATGAATGTCAAGATTTTAGAGAAGAGATTTTATTTTGTTTTGTTTATAGTTTGGTTTGGTTTTGTTTCTTTTGGGTTGGGGATGGTAATATTTCATTCATTTGTTGTATGCGAGCTTTAGCATCATAAATTCTATTCGTTAATTCAATTCCTACATTATAATTATATTTGGTTACTTAATTTTTTCCCCATTCACATTTGGTTTTTTTTTTTTCACTCATTTTATCGGCAATAACAATCACAGTATTCACGATTGTGCAAATAATAAAACAATGAATAAAAGGAGACCCGCTAATAAAACAATCACACATTCAATGCCTAATGTACAAACACACATGTACAAACAAACACAAATAATATGTAGGCACTAATTTGGTCCTTCACTCCAATAAAGAAACCGTTTGCTTCTTCCAAATTCATTATCATCCCAAAACTTCCATTCATTACCTCCTTCCTGGTCGATCCGATCAAGCCACGTGTCATCATCATAGTGTGAAGAACAATCAACATTATGCCACTCTCATCATTCGTCATTCATCACTCATCTCATGACGTGTATTTGTATTATCCCTTAACCACATAATTACTGATTAAGGCACATAATTTCTCTCTCTACTATGCTTTCCGAACAAAGAGCACCACTAATCCAACCTTGCTCATCAACAAGCACATTACGAAGCCACTAATCATCATTAGTACACTATACTTAACCACACAATTAAGGCACATAATTTCTCTCTCTACTGCCTCATTTAGTTGGCGAACAATGAGCGTCACTATTCCAACTTATTCCAAACCCCACCTTGATCATCAACAAGCACATTACGAAGCCACATTATTTCTTTATCTAGCCATTCTTCTGCATCCAACATCGCTAACAAATCATCATTCTGATCTTTGTTTTCAGATTCAGCTTCAATCATCACTTGTACTTGACACATCTCCAGAGCCTTCTTTGTAAATCTCCAATATTTTGCCATCTAAACAAGAATCATGCTCATCAGGAGAGGCTGTAATACACCACTCAGGGTATTCCTCAACCCCGTGATCTCCAATAACATCATTTAGGCCCATTAGTTCTCTATCTAGCCATTTTTGTAGCCCCAAATTGTCTAAGACTATCGCTTCCTTTTCTCTGTCCTTGTGTTCTGATTCAAATTCAACAACTTCACTTGTACTTGACACATTTCCAGATCCTTCTTCGTAAATCTTCAATATTTTGCCATCTAAGCAAGAATCATGCTCTTTAGGAGAGGCTATAATACACCAGTCTGGATATTCCTCAACCCCATGATGCCCAATAACATCATTAATGCTCATTAATTCTCTTTCTAGCCATTTTTCTAGATCCAAATTGTCTAAGACTATCGCTTCCTTTTCTATGTCCTCGTGTTCTGATTCAAATTCAACAACATCACTTGTACTTGGCACATTTCCAGGTCCTTCTTCGTAAATCTCCAATATTTTGCCATCTAAGCAAGAATCATGCTCTTTAGGAGAGGCTATAATACACCAGTCTGGATATTCTCTTTCTAGCCATTTTTCTAGCTCCAAATTCTCCAAGACTATCGCTTCCTTTTCTTTGCCCTTGGTTTCACCTGAAACAATAATATTTGAAGTACTACTAGGAGCACTAGATTTCTCTGTATTTTTAGGCAACGGAAGAGGCCGTTTTGTAGTAGGATATATGATGTTTTTGTTCTTTTTCATGGCTGCTCGGCTTGTTCGACCCCGGCGGCCTTTTCGAATACTGTTATTGCAATCATCCGGATTGTTGTTACTTGCAACATGCTTGGTGGTCAACAAGGATTCTTTTCCCAGGTGAGAAAAGCAGTAAATTTTTCGTCTCAAATGAGAATTCCAATGATTCTTTATTTCATTGTCTGTTCGTCCCGGTAAGTTCTTGGCTATCAAGGACCACCTAAGCATACACAAGGTAGAATAAATGACAATGAAATTCGTTTAATCGATGAATTAATTATTAAGAAAAAATAAAAAAAGGATGACTGCTGCGGAAGTAATATATTCAACATTTAGCTGAAATGTGACTTTTTACCTTAAATGTAAGACTTAATGATTTATGTGCAACAAACGATGGCCGGTGGTGGAACAATTCAGATTTCCCTTCCATTCGATACGACTTAGGTGCACAATAAGCAGTTTTTCATTAGAGCCGATGATATCGAATGGATGGCCACCTATCAAGAACTTAGTATTGTGTGTATCATGACTTACATGTGGTAATATAATTATCCTTATTACTTTTTCACAATAAATTATTATTTATTATTAAATGCATAACCAACTTCTTCTTTTTTCATGTAGTCACTTGTGACATCTATGTAATAAGGAGAATGTCCTAGGATGTTCAGGTTTCAAGTCCCCGATGCTCACGTCCTACGTTTCAGGCTAAGTAGAGCTGGATATAGAGCGGGGGGCAAAAGCTATTTGTACATTTTTATTATAATCAGATGCCTGACACACTTTCTTCGTGCCATACAATGGAGGAGGATATTGGATGTTGGCCGTGATATCTCCCATACAAGATAAAGTCGAGTGGTTGGATCCCTTCGCAGCAAAAGTATGCGTAGACTTAAGAAGAATGATTGCTCTGTAAGTTTAGTATTCTTTATAACTTCTGAGCTACTAATTTATATTATTTATTTTACTAATTAATTAATTTTTCATCATTTATTAGTGCGTTACGTGGTTGAAAGGCGCAAACAAGGCTTGAGTTTGAACACCATGCGGATAGGTTTACAAAAATTCTCATACCAAAAGTAAATGTTCATAATTTCGTTCATTAAATTACTCGAATTTAAGAAATATCATTTTTCATGTACTAAAATTTTTTATTCATTATTAGAAAATTCTGACACAAAAGGGGCACAAAGAATGCAGGCTTTCATCTTACGGTATATGCATGATATTATAAGAGTCAGTGTTAATGATCTAAAAAACATAGAGGCATATACTAATGAGCATTTGGTAGAAGTTATAAATGAATGGGCACATTTTGTAAATGGACATATATTGTAAAGGTACATACAACATATTGTAAAAGGACATATAATTTAATTTATGTATACATTTTGACTTGAATATATGTAATATTAATTTATTTATGTTATGTGACTTGACTTGTGTTAATTGTATGACCAAAATACTGATAAATCATGAGATTAATAGGCCAACCCATAGAAAAAGCAATAAAATAGCACCAATTATTTTTAGTGCATAAGGCAGACATAACAACTGTTTTTAACTAAAACTGTCGTTATATATTTGTTTTTAACGACAGTTTCTCTAGAAATCGTCATATAATATGCTCCTTAACTACCAAGTTTGACATTTTGAGAATATCTTAGACGACGGTTTTGTTTATAAACCGTCGTCTAATGTCTTATTTAATGATGGATAAAAACCGTCGTTAAATCGTATAACAATTTAACGACTCTCCATTAGATGGTAATTCTCCTAACCAGTCGTCTAATCTTTTAATGCCAGTTATTAACTGTTGCTAAATTTTAGATTTCTACTAGTGAATACTCAATGTTACCCATGAGAGTAATTTTTCTATCTTGAAACTATCATGAAAATACTTTTTTGAATTGAGGACTTTTTCTTTTTCAATTGAGAAGCAACTATTTTAGTGTAGTCAAGCTGACCGAAAAATTAACAAGGTAATTGTTTTTTTTTTTTTTTTTCCTGAAAGATTAACGAGGTAAATTTTAAATAACTTAATAAACATAATAAGTGAACCTTTTTTTGTTTTTAAAAAATACAATTTTAATGGATTTAAATATTAAAATTTGACTTTATAAGTTGGACGGTCTTACGGAAAAAGTCAAGGAAACATAAATGCATGTTGGAAACTTGTGAAACCAACATTAGATTGTTTTAATAAAAAAGAAAATAAAAGAAATATTAATAGTATAAAATTCGAATTAAAAGAATATTCTTTAGATCACATCAAAACAAGAGAAAAATATAGATCTATTTGAAATTGATAAATATCTAATGGTTTAGAAGTACTAGATATTATTAATAATTTGTTTCATATATACTTCCCACAAAATATTTCATGATGTAAACTTTTTAAAAGAAAAATGCTAAAAAATTGTTGAAAATGATTTATTAGTACTTGAAGAGCAATGACACACAAGTTATATGTTAGTTTTACAATATATAAATATATATATATATATATCATAAAATTAATTTTTCACATGCCTTGCTCATAATTATGTGACAATTAATGAGTTGAAAAATAAAACGATAATAGTACATTTAGTTGGGATGTGCTAATCAAATAGTAATTTTTCTTATATATACAGTGCTGGATGTCATTTCTCATTTTCCCATGCCGATGATGTAATTTTTAATGAACACATTTTCATGCAGAATATATATATATATATATATATGTATTTATGAATAACGCAGAAGATAATTTATAGTATAAGTAGTTCGGCAATCACTTTCAAAAAAAAAGAAAGAAAAGAAAAGTTGAGAAATTGTTACTTGCATACCTATTTCCCAAGGCATTTCGTAACTTAATTATGGTCTCCTCCTCCTCCAGGGTGATGTTCCCCTTCTTCAAGTCGGTCTTCAGATAATTTACCCATCTCAGTCTACAACTCTTCCCACATCTAAGCAGTCCTTTAATTCATGACACACAATATCAATATATATATATATATATGTATATATATACTGCGCTATATATATATATATATATATATATATAGCTAGTATATAATACCATTTAAGTGCAATATATGAAAACCAACATGAGAAAATAATTAAAAAAGAACCGTACGTGATGCATTATACTACCTGCTTTCTTGGGTAAAGATCTCCAAGAGCCTTCGCCGTGTGCATGAATGTAGTTTGTCAATATTTCATCTTCTTCAGTCGTCCACTTTCCTCTCTTTAATCCTACTTTCTCACAGCATGGCGCTCTTCCCATTTTCTCTTTGTGGACACGCAAAAGAAACAAATTCCCTTATAAGCTTTCATTGCATATATATAGCAATGTTAATATATATATATATATATATATATATAAACACATACATACATACTTACTTACTTACATACTTGTAGGTATGCATACCATATATATTTTACAGATGGAAGACTGCTGGAGTGACACATGTGCGTCTCTTTTGTGATGACGCCACTCGTATTAACTAAGGGTGGTTAAAGCTACCACGTTGCCTTAAATCGTGCACCACTGGTATGTGGTATAGGGGTGGGACGCAGATAGGTAAGCTGTTCAATTTTGATGTCAGTTTAACAAATTATTTTATGATTTATTTAGAAATTTCAAAATATATTTTTCATTCTTGAGTTCATTAAATAAAATGACAGTATCATTAATTAGATATCATTTGAAATATTAATGGCATGTTCTTTTACACATAAAACTCAAAAAAAGACAACTCAAGTTTCAACTTTATTCAAATTCACGTTCTTTTAAGTTTTAACTTCACTCAATTTTACTCAACTTTATTCAAGTTCTAACTTCAACTCAAGTTATAACTCAAATTCAACTTAAAAACTACACTCCAAAAGAACAACCCCTAAAATTAAACGAGTGGCATGAATCCGAACTAGCGAAATATTAATGGTTTATTTGGAAAGTATATTCAAATCTTAATTTTTAATTTTACCATTTAAAATTTAAATTATTTGTAAATAGAAAATACTATAGTATAATTAATAATTTAAATTTGAGTATATTAAATAAACGAGCCCTCAAAAAAGAAACAGTCCCACTGTAGGCAGAAAACACCAAAAGTGGAATGCTTTTGGGTGCCTTTGGAATTAGTTTTTAGTTATTTTTGAAAACGTTTCTGGAATTCTTTTAAGGCTCGAAAACGAAAACGGTCTAAAAATCGCGTTTGTTTAATAAAAGTTTTGAAAACGGAAACGAAAATAAAAAACAATATGAGAATAGTTTTTGTGAAGAAAGTAAAAAAAAAAAAAATTAAAGTTATTTTCCCGTTTCTGTTTTCATTTCTAGTACTTATCAACAATGTTATATTAAATAATTAATTATTTATTACTAATTATATTATATATTAATTAATAATTAATAAATAGATATACTTAATAACTAATAAATAGATAGTAATTACTTAATTATTAATTAAATATTAATTTATTACTATTAAGTTTTAATTTTATTAATAAAATAATAAATAATATGGTAATTAATTATTTAGTTAAAGATTAATTGCCAAAAATTAATTATATAACATATTAACAATAAAACAAGTAATAATATGTTATTAAATAAATAATTAATGATTAATATATCAATCATATATTATGTCAATTATAATCTATTAATTAGTAAATAGTTGGTAAATAAAAAATAAATAGTAATTACTCAATTAATAATTAATATTAAATTATAATTATCAATAATTAATATACTAATCAATAATAATTAATAATTGATTAGTAATTAATCATTATTAAAAAAATAATTACTAAAAATTGATCATGTGATATATCAAATAATGGATTATTAAATAAACATTAGTAATTAATTAACTAATTGTTTAATATGTAGCTAAAAGTTAATAATTTAAGTAGCAAATAAAATATAAATTATGTATATACTAATTATTTTTTTAATACACTAATTTATTACTTGTAATCCAGTAAATATAAGTACATTATTAACATAATAATTATTTATAATTTATTATTAATTACTATTTTTTAATTATTTAGCATATTAATTTATTATATATATAGTTTAATTACTGATGTACTCATTAATAATAATTTATCCATTATTATTATATTATTAATATATTAATTTTTATTTTCTAAACAATTATTAATTATTTAATATATTAATTTAAGATTATTAATTACATGTACTTAAAATAAACATAAATATAACCGAACACAATTTTACTTTTTTATCATAAGTAAATTAATATTTTAAAAGTCTACTAAATGTAATATTAAAATAAATTCCAAAATAAACAATCACATTTTTATTTTGATTAAAAATAAAATCATTATAAAAACATTACAAAAGAGACCCTTTAGCTTGACCGGACATTTCTTGATCGCGGGCTCTAAAAAGAAAGCGTCCCATGTAGGCAGACAACACCAAAAGTGAAATGCTTTTATTTCGACTGGTCAATAATTCATTACTGGTCCACTTTTTACAAATCCTTATTAATAGTATTGTGTGGAACAACCAATCAAAGGCGACGTGGTTTTATTTGTAGACCCATTAAGAGGGCTATTTACATACACCTCGTAACATAGGAATAAATATGAAAATAAATAATTGTACCGTCTTTAGCCGGTTTTTGCCGCGTTGGTTGTTGCATGTCTTCTTCAAATGTGGACAGGTCGAGTTGAAAAAGAAAAAAGAAAATTGTGTTGAATAGCAGATTTTAAAATTCAATGGAAGTAAATGACATAATTTACTTAACATGTTAATAAATATGTGCAACATATTTAAAATTTTTGAACCGTTTTTAAGTAATTATTTCCCGCTTTTATCCCTTCTTGTTTCTTTTTAATTTTTCCTCTTTTTTCGTTTCTCTCTCCTCCATCAATTCACGTCGTTGATCTCTCTCTTTTTCTCTCTCCGCCCCCTCCATTGGGATCAATCCTGATAACAACTACTTGAGTACAGGACGACATTAATTGGTCTGTAAATAAAAAAAGATAAGGTCCTCACGTGAATTATGTAAGGACAAGAGAAAGAAAAATAAGAACTCTAATTTTCCGCTCTTCTGCCCCACCCCACAACAACACTCTCTCCCCCTACCCAACAGCTACGTGTTCGGCATCATCACGAGCTACGCCGTGAGAAGACAAAGATTGCGGAGACCTTGAGATCCAGACAGAATTGCATCGCGATGACAACTCGTCGAAAGAGCTCGCCTTTTGATTCATTCTCATGGTGATGTGGTTAGTCGATGGGAACAGTGAGAAATGATTCAACGTGAGGACGAGGCTTATGAGGATCAACAACGAGCTCTCAGTCTGTTGTCAGAGAAGATGTTGCGTTTGGAGCTAGAGATCTCGCCATTGGGGAGCCACGACAACAAAGATGGGTGTTTTTAAAAGAGGATAAAATTGTTGAACTTACCTTACAGTACATGTGTCTGAATTTTTACTTTTTACTCTTAAATAATAGTCAAATATCATTAAGAGTAAATGATAAAAAAATATAACTGCCTCTTTTCTCTTTTTAACAAAGAGAAGAAGAGAGAAGAGAGAGAACAAAGTTTTTATTTTGAATAAAAGAATAAGGGTTGTTTTTGATATTTTTCATAGTGCGGTAAATGGATTTATTAAGTCTTCATTCGCTTTATGGATTCAAATATTCAATTTGATTTGAGATGTGATATTTTCTGAGTGTTTTTAACTGTAGCATAAAAAGTTAGATGTAACATTTTTTGAGAGCTTTTAACTGTAAAAACTTAGAACTGAAAATTTAAATCGATAAAATGAACGAGACTTAAAATGATGCTATTTATTAGGTCTCCTAAACAATATTAATTTATATTCACACCCTTAAATATTTCCCTACTTCAAAAAAAAAAAAAAGAGGTTGTTGATAAGGATGTTTAATTTATTTAAATTTAAATTAGTTTGTATTTAGTTTGTCTTTAGTATTTAGAGATTAGATTAGTAGTTATCTTCTAGTTTAAGGTTTGAATTATTTTAAATAGTAGTTATTTGATGATAAGTCTTTAGTTTAACTTAGTTATTAGATTAGTATTAGATTCAAATTCAAACTCCTCAGGTAACTCTCTATACATTGCATTCTCATAATGAAAAATTTGTACTATCATACTTTAAAGTCTAACTAAACGTTTGATTCATGGATTAAAATCATGTGATTAGAACTATTTTTGATTTACGTGTATTTTTTTGAGAGAAAACACTGTAACGAATCACGAACCATAATTCGAATCAAAAAACGAATCTAGGTACCAAACATCATTTATTTATTATGGTATCAAAACTTCATACGTACTTTGATAAGTTTTTGGCCCTCTTAAAATTATTCTACACAATATGCCTCCGCCTCCATGGATGACGCCTCTTATCACTGATTCTTAACCACCTCTAATTTTTCTTTCCTCCTCTTTCATCACGGAGCACCTCCAAGCAACACACCATCTTCTTTTTAATGACTCTATTTTTATAGTCATTTTCGCTCATATTTGTGTCTAAATTAGTTTTGTTCTCAAAGATTTTTATTGTTTTATTTGATTTTTAGTTTAGTTTCACTTTATTTTATTTAGTTTAGTTTTATTTTGTTTTAGCTCATTTTGTTTTAATTTAAGTCTCGTTCATTTCACCGATTTGAATTTTCAGCACCTGTTTGTTTGGTTCATAAATTTGAATAAATAATTAAAAAAATAAAATTTAAGATAAAATCATTTTAATACCTTATGTTATAAGAAAATATGTTCTTGATACTATGTGTTTTTGATAATATTAAAGTAATACCTTCACATTTACAAAAACGTTTTTCTAATACCCTTAGGTCATTTTTTAAGACATAAAATGTCATTTTTACCCTTCTATTTATTTTGCACATCGTTAATTTTTACAAAACATATTAAAAATATTTAAAAATATATGAATAAAAACAACAAATATTAAACCGCATATCTAAAAATAAATAAATAAACAAATAAACTTCATAAAGTTAAAAAAAAAAAAAAAAAACACGTCCCTCTGCAACAAATCTTCCAACAAGATGCATCTCTCTTGCAACAAATCTTCCAATTTATCCCACCATTAACCATTTTCAGGACAAATCATCAACAAATCTTCCAATCTTCCATATTCCAATCTCAGACAATGAGAGAAATCTTTCAATCTCAGAAAATGAGACAAATCTTCGGGCCCGTTTGGTAACGTTTTCAAAATAATTTTACTTTCAATACAAAAGTTAAAATGAGAAAATATTTTAAGAATAATTTTTGGACTAATTCTAAAATTACGTTTAGTTAATTTTTTAAGAGATTATTTTCAGTATAATAAAAAAATAAAATCATATTTGATTATAATTATTAATTAATATATTATAATGTTATTGATAAATATTAAAAAAATAAAAATAGAAACAAACCTATCAGGTGTCAAATCATGTCAATATTTATCTCATCCCAAGTAGTACTTAACTTCTGATGAAATGATATGTGTATGTCTTGGATATTTGAAGGCTTATGATCTTGTTCTGGAAATACCTTTTTAAGGCTCGTGATTAAGCTATGCAAAGCTGTTAGTGGAAGTAATTTAGCTGCTGATTGTAATAATTAGAGGTTCTCTATATTAGCAAGTTGTTATATAGCATTAACTGGACGACAGGCGTAGGATGTTTGAGAGTTTAGACAGTGACCTAATTCCTTTCTTACAATATTGTTGATGATTATGAATGCCTATCGGAATACGTACATAGTGTTAATTATCCACCGTATTGTGTAGACCCGTTTAATAATTGATGTGGGGTTTTAGTGGCCCGCGTACGAATAATCTTAGCATGATGAGCAACTTTTTATTTCCTAATTCATTAATACTCTGTTTCAACCGTTCACTACAGCTACGTACCCCAATTAGCTGGCTTCAATATACTTTTTATTTTTTATTTTTTTTAATGTAGGGCCAAAAATCAATATTTTTCCTTGGAGTTATAAAATAAAGTTAATAGAATTCATTATAAGGACAGAGTTATAAAGATATTAACTTATAGCTGAAAAGAGTGCGTTTCGACTTTCGACTACGAGGGTGCGAATTCCTAATTCATACGCCAAAGGAATCATAAATGCTGAAAAGAAAAGTACGCTAATCTTTACGATTTCCATTAATAAATTGCCCTGCAGGAACCCAGAACATCTGTCACGAGCAATCTAATAAATAAACTTGCAGAACGTATTGAGCGATAACCTATGTTTTTTTATCACCACTCAAAAAATAAAAAATAAAAAATAAAACCAAAACCAAATATAGTAGTTACACTTTTAAGTAGGTGATAATTGAGGTCGGTGAGTCGTATTTATGTCGAGTTGATTCCAATTTTAATAGGACCTGTTCTTAACACGACTCGCATGAATTTATAATAGGATTATTTAGTTTATTGATTTGAATTTTTAATTTAAATTAAGATGTGATGTTATGTGAAAATTTTTTCTTGTAGTAAAAAAGTTAGATGTGACTGTTTTTAAAAGCTTTTTACTGTAGTAAAACTCAAATTCTAAATTCGAATCGACTTAGTGAACGGTAATATACAATCTACATTCAACTTGCAAAATGCTCAACTCGAACTAACTTGCAACATGTTAATGACACGTAATATATATATTTACTTTAAATCTATAATTTATAAAACAACATAAAACACATATATTCTAAAAATTAAATCAATTCCTTATCATAATAATTAATTAAGCCCTAAAAATTCAAAACACATTCAACTAAAATTAAAAAATATATATTTTTAAAATAATAAAGTAATTAAGTGGGTCAATTTAGTGTCACGCGGTTCGACACAAACGCGACCTTTTTTATGGATCAATTTTGGGTTGATACTAAAATAACTGGTGGCTTATTTTTTCGACACTAACCCATAAAAAAGTGTCGTGTCATCTTTTCAATTTGTAATCTATATTTCCAACTCTACTATTTTTAAGTAATAATCATATTTTTTTAACCTCAACACGAGATACAATCACTTTAAAAAAAAAAAAAAAAAAAAAAAGAACAAAAATGATTCTTTGTCTAATTTGAAGTATAATGGTGTTTCTCTAATCCCAATCCGAACGTCCGTTACTTTTATTACAGTGAAGTTGAAGTAAAATGATTAGTCAATAAGAAATACGGTTCATATTGCATGTGGAAAAAATTATAACCACAATAGTACATAGGAGGCAAACGAAGTAGTTATGTAAAAGTGTAACAATTCATTTAATGATTGTAATTATAACTTAAGAGAAAACAAAAACCGTAATTTATAGTAACAGGGTTAAAAGTACATAACCACATCGGTATGCTTCTCATATATAAGGGAAATAAAAAAAATAAGCACGAACATATATAAAAGAAATTATGTTAATAGGAGTAAAATAAGAGAAAAATGCATTTTGAAACAATAAAAACAAATATAGAGAATGCATGTATAAAAAAATATTGCAATTAGAAAAGGCAAAAGGGAAGGAAAACTAAACATTTTTTTTTTTTTTTTCTTCTTACCCAGTCTACGCGTTCTTTAAAAATTAACGCGCTTAAAACACTTAACAATGAAAATTATTAAGGAAAATGGTTGGAAATCCATCGTGAAAAGGCTTACATGAAACCGGTCTTATATACAGAGATTTACTTTATGGAATCATCAAAGATCATACTGCTTAAGCGAAAAATCAATTTGCAACTTGGCACTATGTTTAAGATAACAATACCTTTAACTTGTTACCAAACATTACATTTGTCATTCTCTCTTGGTTATTATTATTAATCATCAAACGAATGGTCACACTTCTTTATAACCACATATGTAATCTGGCCATGTAGAACCTTTCTCCTATATACTATTGTGGTTAGGTATTTTCACCTGTGATATGAACCATATTTCCAACGGACATATCATTTTTAAATAAGAAATATACCGTTTTACACCATATTATACATATAGTATTATACCTACCGAATTTATAAATTGGCATTGTTCAGAAAAAATAAACCTAGTCTATATCTTGTTTTGATTTGGTTCATTGCTATGACACAGAAAAAAAAAATCGTCGCAGTCAGAATTATCACAAAAAATTATAATATTTTTAAATAAGAAAAACACCATTTTACAACATTTTAGACATACTATGTTCAATAAAAAATAACATACTCAATATAATTTTATTTTGTTCAATTTAATACTATGAACACAATAAATAACAATCACCTCAATTGGAGTTCTTACATAAAAGTTATAATACTTTGAAAAATAGATTCTTACACCGAATCTCGAAAAATTTACGGTAATTACTAATAGCGATTTCACCCATTACTGGCAATAGCCTTTATCAGTTACAGTGATGTTACTTCCTGCACTTAAACTTTTATTTTTGAGTTCATTATTAAATTTTACAATTATGAAAACAAACTCCACCTAAAATGAAAATAACACTAAAGCCAAGAGTACAGTTGATGTCAACCATTAACAATCGGTCATTACAATGTATTACGAAGAAAACCAGAAAGTGGGAAAATGAATTTTCCTGTATTGAATAATTTGATAATGATACACGCTTAACCTTTTATATACAAGCAACCGTAGGCTAAACTAAATAACTAAACTAACCAAACTATAACAGAATAATAACAAACTAACAATATCTAAAACTCCCCCTCAAGATGGACTATAAATGTCTTTTATAGCCATCTTGGACAACAAAGAAAATAATGAACTGGCTGGCAAAGGCTTAGTAAACATGTCAGCCAATTGATGCTGAGACCTAATAGGCATAAGCTTGACAAATCCATCAGCAACTTTGTCACGAAAAAAGTGACAGTCTATCTCGATATGCTTCGTTCGTTCATGAAAAATAGGATTCGGAGCAATGTGTATGGCAGCTTGACTATCACAAAAGAGAAGCGTTGGAGGAGAAGTAGGAACCTCAAAGTCGCATAATAATTGCTGAATCCACACTAACTCACTAGTGGCAGCAGCCAAGGCTCGATATTCCGCTTCAGCAGAAGAACGAGATACTGTGGACTGTTTCTTAGCTTTCCAAGATATCAAGGACTCACCAAGAAAAACACAAAACCCAGTAACTGACTTTCTGGAGTCTGAACACGCTGCCCAGTCAGCATCGGAAAAGGCTCGAAGCTGTAAAGAGGAAGAAGAGCTAAAAAACAAACCTTGCCCAGGCCTGGATTTAAGGTATCTGAGAAGGTAATGGGCAGCCTGCAGGTGAGTCAGACGAGGAGCAGCCACAAACTGACTGAGCTTATGAACGACATAAGTGATGTCCGGCCTGGATAAAGTAAGATAAAGCAGCCGTCCTATAAGACGTCTGTACTGAGAAGCTTCGGGAAGAAGATCGCCATCTGTAGCATTAAGTTGAAGCTTAGGATCCATGGGAACAGAGACTGGTTTGGAAGCCAAAAAACCAGTGTCTTCAAGAAGTTGTAATGTGTAATGTCGTTGAGATAAAACAATTCCAGAGGAAGAACGAGCAATCTCAAGACCAAGAAAGTACTTTAAAACGCCAAGATCTTTCAGCTTGAACTGCGTGTGCAAGAAGGACTTCAACTGTTGAACAGAATCAAGCGAAGGGCTCGTGATGACTATGTCGTCCACATACACCAGTAAAGCAACAAAAGTTGTTCCCGAGCCTTTGGTAAAAAGGGAATAATCAGACTTAGATTGAGTAAATCCAAAATTAATCAAGGCAAGGGAAAACTTGGAGTACCATTGACGGGAGGCCTGTTTAAGGCCATATATGGACTTATGTAACCTGCAAACCAACTTGTTAGTAGAATTCGAAGACTCCCCCTTTTTAACATAACCAAGGGGAAGATCCATGTACACCTCTTCGGTTAAATCGCCATTTAGAAAGGCATTGTTGACATCCAATTGAGCTAAATGCCATTTTTGATTGGAAGCCAAAGCTAGGAGAAGCTTGACAGTAACAAGCTTGGCAACCGGTGAAAAAGTGTCAATGAAATCAACGCCCTCTTGTTGATTATAGCCTTTAGCAACTAGACGAGCTTTATATCGCTCGATGGAGCCATCCGACCTGTATTTGATCTTATACACCCACTTACAACCAATAGAATGCTTACCCGGTGGAAGAGGAACAACGGACCAAGTGTGAGTTGAATCCATGGCATCAAGCTCAAGTTGCATAGCCTTGCGCCAATGTTGAAAAGGAACAGCTTGATGGTAAAACTGAGGCTCCACATTAGAAGAAACATTCATGACAAAGGTTTTATGTGAGGCAGAAAGAGAATCATAAGAAATATGGTCGGATAAAGGATATAAGGGAGTGGAATCATGGACTTGCGGTTGAGAATGTAGGAGGTTACAGTGATACTCTTGTAAATATGATGGTACTCTGGTGATGCGGGTAGACCTCCTAACAGGCGGTGTGGAGTGACCATTTGAAGTGGCAGGACGAGAGAGACTGGGAGCCAATGAAGTAGTGGCTGGAATATCAGGGGCTGGAGAAGGTAAAACTAGATCAGGAAATGGATCTATCACCTGAGAAGCATGAGTCACGGAATGAAATGGAAAGATGGATTCATGGAAAACGACATCTCTAGAGACAAAAAACTGCTTGAGTTGAATATCATAGAGTTTGTACCCCTTTACACCAGAAGGATATCCAACAAAAACACAAATGCGAGCCCGAGGATCAAACTTGGTACGATGGGCAGAAAGAGTGGAAGCAAATGCAAGGCAGCCAAAAACTCTGAGAGACGAGTAATCAACTGCATCTTTATACAATAATTCAAAGGGAGATTTATGCCCAAGAAGTGGTGAAGGAGTGCGATTGATTAAGTAAGTGGCTGTAAGTACACATTCACTCCAAAAATTCTCTGGAACTCGAGACTGGAAGAATAAGGCACGAGCAACATTCAAAAGGTGTTGATGTTTTCTTTCAACGACTGAGTTCTGTTGTGGTGTATCAACACATGAATATTGATGTAAAACCCCTTGATTACTGAAAAATGCATTAAAATCCAACTCTTTTGCATTGTCAGACCGGAAACTCTTGATTTTACTATGAAACTGAGTGTCAACCATAGTGAAAAACTTAGGAATAGCTACTGCAACATCAGATTTTTGTCTCATCATGAAGACCCAGGTAAATCTAGTGTAATCATCCACAATAGTCAAAAAATATCTATAGCCAAAATGGGCAGATGTATGATAAGGTCCCCATACATCACAATGAATCAATTCAAAGGGAGATGAAGACATATGATTATTAGAGATGAAAGGCAATCGTCTTTGTTTAGCTAAAGGACAAACATAGCAAATTTCATTGGGATTACACTTGGAAAAATCACATTTTAGCTGAGATTTCAATGAGTGTAAAACATTAGAAGAAAGATGCCCAAGCCTATTGTGCCAAACAGTGGCGGAAACCTTATTGACAATTGCTAAATCACTAGAACCTGAAATTGAAACATTCCTTATGTTCGATGAACCTGCTAAACATCCAGCAGCCAAATTCCTGGCATCCAAAACATACAAGTCTTCGAATTGATCACCCCTGCCAATCATCTTCTGGCTGATGGGATCCTGAATTACGAAGTAACCAGGAAAAAAACTAATGATAAGAGATGAATTGGCAGTAAGAGCACTGACAGAAAGCAGGTTGTAGTGGAATTGAGGAACAAATAGAACATCTTTGAGAAGCAAAGAATCCAGTCTAACATCCCCAGATAACCGAACAGGAATAACAGTCTTATTTGGCAAAGTAACAAAAGAGTTCTGTATTGGCTTCAAAGAGGTAAACAAGTTGGCATTGGAACAAATATGTTTGGAAGCCCCGAAATCTACTATCCAGAAGTGCACAGATGACAAAACAGAATTCATAGAAACAGAAGAACATATACCTGCTGTGTATGAAACTGAAGAAGTATCCTGGGCATCAGAAGTCTTGACAGAGGATGTGAGATGAGTGGAAAGCATCGTCATGAGATGTTGATATTGGTCGCCATTCAGAGTTTTGAGAAAGCCATCCACTTGTGCACCACTCTGTCCAGTATTAGCATCTGAACCAGGATGAGCAGAAACTTGATGTACACTTGTAGTTGGAAACTTTGGCTTCGGTTTGTATCCAGGTGGAAAGCCATGAAGCTTATAACACTTCTCAATTGTGTGACCGTGAAAATTGCAATGAGTGCAAAACGGTCGTTCTTTTCGTTGACCTCTGCCATTTCCGTAATTCTGAGCATCAGAAGGAGAACGCTTAGAAGGAGCAGTTCGTAGTGCAAAGGCCATGTTCTGACTAGTAGAATCAACTCCCCCTGAATTTATGCTCCGTTGGCGCTCTTCTTGAGACACCAGAGAAAAGACTTTGTTGATAGGTGGAAGAGGATCTAAGAGGAGAATTTGACCCTTAGTATGAGCAAAAGAATCATTTAAACCCATAAGAAACGACATCACATACTCCATCTGAAAGAAATTGGCCAAATCTTTAACTCCTCCACAAGAACATTTTCCGCAAGTACAAGCAGGTCTGAAATTAGATAATTCCTCCCATAGAGTTTTCAATTTTGTAAAATAGACATTCACAGCCTGTTGATTCTGAACTAGGTTAATCAATTCCCGTCGCAATTGAAAGATCCGAGGGCCATTGCTCTGTTGGAAGCGATCTTGAAGATCGTTCCAAATTTCAAACGCAGAATCGGAGAAAAGGATGCTCGCAGAAATTTCTTTCGAAACCGAATTCAAGATCCAGGAAATGACAATATTATTGTTGCGAATCCAAGCCAAGAGGAGATTTGAGTCCGTACCGTCAGGCCGTGGAACAGATCCATTGATGAACCCGAGCTTGTTCTTCACGGAAAGGGCAATCGTCATCGCACGACTCCAAGAGGCGTAATTATCGCCGGTGAGCTGTTGCGAAACAAGAAGAAGACCTGGACTGTCGGAATGATGAAGGAAGAAAGGACTGAGAGGATCATCAATGGCGGATCTGCCAGTGGATGAACCTGTCGAATCGGTATTTTGGGACTCCATGATTGACGAAGCAAATCTTGAACAGAAGAAACACGAACAAGAGAATAGCTGAAATCAAAAGAAATCCAGAAGGATGGAAACGAAGAATCAAAATGAAATCGAAAACGAGCAGCAGAAATTTGCGCGCTCTGATACCATATTACGAAGAAAACCAGAAAGTGGGAAAATGAATTTTCCTGTATTGAATAATTTGATAATGATACACGCTTAACCTTTTATATACAAGCAACCGTAGGCTAAACTAAATAACTAAACTAACCAAACTATAACAGAATAATAACAAACTAACAATATCTAAAACAATGAACAGTCTAAAACCTACAAATCCTCTTCTTAATATTAAGGCGCATTTATCTGGCCATTCTTCTGGGGTCCAACGCCATTCCTCATCACTTGTTTCCTAATTATTGCTTCCCAATTTTTTACTTGGCACATTTTCAGATGGACCACGGCCTAATTCAACTCTACCGACAAAAAGAAATCAAACTCATCAAGATATTCCTCATGATCAACTCCATGATCTTCAAGATTAATAATATTATTAAACCCCATTATTTCTCCATCTAGCCATTGATCTTCAACCTCCTTTTATTTGTTCTTTTGTTTCACCGGAAACAGTACTACTTTCAGTACTTTTTTCTTAATGTGCATTACTATCTCTCTCTCTTTCTTAAATCCCTCCTTTAGTGAGAGTCTAAAGAGAAACCCACAACCACTCCATCCAACCTTAAGGGGTCATTACTATCTCCTTGACCGTAAATTATGGTACGATGTGAACCTCTCCTTTAGTAAAACAAAGTAATCAGTATATTCTACGAAGTTTTTCCGCTGAGATCAGAAAAATAAAACTATCGATAATTTTATTTTTTTAGCCATTTTTAACTGTTAAATCTGTATAAAAAATTGTCTGTTTTGAATACTTTTTCAATCTTATTAAATTTTAATTAGATTTAATAGTAAAAAAATTAATCTTACTAATATGACGGTCTATTAGAGATAATCCTATATTAATTCCATTTTATTAATGAATTAAGTAGTTTATTAAAAGCTGAAAAAGTATTCTTAATTTGAATAGAGGAATATTAATCCTAAGTTAAAATATCACCTCTTTTTCAACAAAAAGTTGTTCAAACATAAATGCATGGCAGAAACATGAGAGAGCGACGTCATAATGCACCCTAGAATTGACTAGGTACCACTTGTGTGCATGGGACACAATGTCCTGGTGTAATTACAAATGTATCCATTTTCAAGTATCTTTTGGTGAACATATCCATGAAAATATTTGAAGTACCGCATGTCTTCTTTGAGCAAACCTATACATGCATCCATTCGTTTGATTACGTCTGCATGCACGAGGATTATCATTTGGATCATAATTTCCTATTGTATATATATGTGTATATGTATATATGATATTTCTACAGGCAGACGATTACTTACAAGTCGTCCATATATATAGAAGAAAATATTTACCTATTAAGGCAGAAAGATAATATGAAAAACGTGAAAGGTAGCCATATATATATATATACATATATATATATATATATATATTTTGTCATCAGAGAGGACCGCAACTTGGAATTAGCGGCGGCTGAAGCTACTACGTAACTTTAAGGGACGTTTAATATGCAGTAATTTTAAGAATGTGAATAAAAATTTATAATATTATTATATTTAGTATAAAAATTATAATTTTTAGATTCTCACGAAAGTAATTACTATAAGATTTACTTTCGCTCATTTTAAGATAATTTAAATACCACTTAATATAGTGTTATTTAAATTCTCAAAAATCTCAAAATCATGACAATTTTATTATTATTATTATTATTATTATAGATTTTTTTTTATGTGAAAAATTAAACACAATAATATAATATTCTTAAAAAAATTTTAAAAAAAATTTATATAAAACTAAACACAATAACATATTATTCTTAAAAAACATATTATATTTTATTACTTTTTTAAGAATATAAATTATACTTATTTCTACGTACTAAACACTTCTTAAGTACTGTAATATGTCGGTTATGTATAAATGTATGAAATTGATATTGTCATCAGAGAGGACCGCAACTTGGAATAGCGGTGGTTGAAGCTACCACGTAACCATAAGTACTGTAATATGTCGCTTATGTATAAATGTATGAAATTGACATTAGTCGTACTGTCTTACTCTTTTTGCATCGCTTGGCGGTTGGAAGTACGTCTTCTTCAAAATTAGGAAAGACGCGTTTAAAATGGCAGTACTGTGCCTGGACGTCACTGTATTCAAATCATTTTTGCCTTTAAAAAAGAAAAAGAAAAACAAAATGAAATTAAGCAACTATAACATCAAGAGACCACTGCCTTTAATCACTAATCTAGCTAATTAGAGGATAATTTAAAACTATGACATGATCTGTTTCATCGAAATATATGGAAACATTGAATGTAAACTTGGGCTAATTGATTAATGAGAAAATTATTCAGTTGTATTTTTGTTATATAGCAGAACATTACTTTTCTGTTTCCAATTACGTTGCTTCATTAATTTTTTTTTTAACTTATTTTAAGAAATGTGGGTTTTTGCAAAGAAAAAAAATCTTCAGTCCAGCTCAGGTCATTAAAAGATCAAAAACATAAAAAATCAGGTGTTTAAAGAAAAGCGTAACGTCTTCCATGCTCATCTCCTATTTATAGACACCACTAGAAATAGCATATTAAATGACGGTTAATAACTATCGTTAAAATTTACAGTTTAAGAACTATCGTTTTATCCACAATCGTTAAATATCAAGTATTTTAGACGATGGTTTTTAACCGTTGTCTAACATTCACGTGAAAGTCTAATGAAAACACTTTAGGCGACGGTTTTTGTTAAATCATTATTAAATGTGCTACTTTTAATGACTTTTTTTTTTATTTATAAAAATCGTTGTTAAATGTGACACTTTTAATAATAAAAAAATCCAAAATTCATATCCTTGTCTAAACAATAATATTTCACATATTATTTACAAATTAGGAAAAAAAAAAACTCTCGTACTTCATCAAACAACAAGAATAACGATATACAAAAAATTATTACAAATCGTTTTGTTCCTAATATTCAACACCAATGTACATATAACACAAATCTAACTAACAAAAAATAATTAAATGTAAGGAAAAAAGCAAATGAAAAATTTGAATGCAAAAGAAAATACAAATTTTGCCAATGGATTGACGACAGTGAACTTCGAGAGGGGCGGAGATGATAGCGAAGATGGAGAGGGGTGGCGACAACGAGAAAATGGAGAGGGGCGACGAGAGCGGTGCACGGTCATTGGGATTTAAGGGGAAGAAATTAGAGAGAGAATGAGGAAGAGATAGAATGAGGAAGTGAGGAAGTGAGAGGGTGATTTGAGAGAAAAATTTAGAGTTTGAAGATGAGAGTTAGAGAAAAGTGGAAGAAAGTGCTCGATATTATAGAAGGGAAGGAAAAAGTTTCAAAATTTGAAAAGAAAAGAATGAGTAGGAAAAAGTCCACTTTTTTTTTTTTTTGAAAATTTTTGACATTTAACGACTGTTTTTGAAATTAACGATTGTTTTTCAATTTCAAAAATAGTCATTAAATATTGGAGATTAGAAGACTTTTAAAAATTGTCGTCTAATGTGCTCGAATTTTCTTACTTTTATTTTTATTTTTTTTTTATACATTAGACGATGGTTTTTTTTTTAAAAAAACAACGTCTAATGTCTAACAATTAATGACGGTTTCCTAGAAATCGTCATCTAATATATAGTATGAAATTTTTGAAACACGGAAATCTTCGTTCCGTATTTTTTTATCACATTAAACAACAATTTTTCTTAAAACGTTGTTAAATAAGTATAGTATAATGTAAACTTTTTTGTAGTGAGGCTTAAGGATAATTCAGAATTCAGTATCTAAGTTCAATCTATAGGGCTTAACCTTAACAATTTAATTATTCTTTATTAAAAGTTTTTAGCCAAAAAAAAATAAGTACTAATTTTCACACGCATACGCTCTTTTATCAATTTAATCTATCTGCGCTCTTTTATCAATTTGATCTACAATGTCTTATTTGAGGTAAGGGGAAAGGAAACAAATATCCTTTTAGAGTTTATGAGTCAAGGCCCCCATTTGTTTCGTTAGTTCGAATTATAACTCGAGTTTTGCTACAATGTTTTTTCTTTCACAAAAAATCAAATTCAACTTTTTTGCTACAATATGTTCTCTCACATGAATTTACTTTTTAACTCAAATTCTCAATAAAGAGCGATCAAGGATTAATATCACTTTTGTCAAATAATTATACTAGTTAAAAGGGTATTAATCAGAAATAAATGGTAAAAATAAAGACTAATGCACTCTCAAAAATAAGTTAAGCAATACTCTCCTCACTCCAACGGCAATTATGTAAGCTTCGTTCACTTCACAGATTCGAGTTTTCAATTCGAGCTGAGATGTGACATTTTCTAATAGCTTTTCACTGTAGTAAAAAAAGTTAGATGTGATATTTTCTGAGAATTTTTTACTGTAGAAATCTAAAACTGAAAACTCAAATTAATGAAAAATACGTAATGTTACTTGGTTTCTCACTGTAAGGACTTGTGTCATTTCTTGTAAACACCTTGCATGTATATATAGCACTAGCTACTACACTGCTACTACTAGTAGTAGTAGAAAAAAGGGTGCGGAATGTATATATATTTGTGATTTGTGAAATATAAAAAGAATTTTCTATTTGTACCCATTAGTGACAAATGATGTTTGGGAATATGAAAGTCATGTTGCTAGACTATATACAGACAGAAATATATAAATAAATAAATAAATAAATAATCACAACTTAAAGACTAATAATTTATCCAGTAACATTGGAGTCTGCCAGAGAATTTTCGTAATATGATTTCATGAATGAGTATTCTTAACATATTCACCATCGGAGTAGTGCTGTAGGGATCTTGAGCTGCTCTGCGTTCCGTTTGCTGGGCCCTTCACGGTAGGCTATGCAACAGGCTAGAGACTTATGTTGTGCGCTGCCAACAACTGCGATTAATTCTTAGCCTCCGCTAGTAGGGCTAAACAACTGGACCATTGAGTAACCGCTCTGGAAGACTACTGAACGACTAGTCCATGGGGCTAGACCATTGATCCAGGGAGATTCTTACCCCACTGCAGATATTGACCTTCTTTCTTTGAGGAGCACAATCAACATCACTTCCAATGCCTTCATCGGAGAAAAGCAGGCAAGGAAAGTTGCCAGGTAGTGCTCTAGGGTCACTTTTTTCCCCCATCAACCAATTATCATAAAAAAGTGCCTTAGTTCTATTCTCAGCGGGGGCATTCCCCGCCCCTGCCTTTTGAACTGCATTTATTCTGAGCGGAGGTCAAACCCTGGAGAAAGGGCGGTGGCTATGAGGTCATAAACAAAGTCGTGAACTTAACTTGGTGATTATGTTCACCCCATCCCGATTCGGTCTAGCTATCGAATAAGAAAAGGATCCCAGACCTTCTTTTGAGAGCAAGAAGGTGAGTCGCTGCGTTGACGCAAATGATCTAGCCACTGCCTGTGCAGGCACTCATAAGCCAGCACTGTACCTATCGGAGTTCACACCGGGGAATCTCTTTCTTAATTAATTGAAAGTGGATGCCATTGAAAGAAAATAGAGTGAAACTGATGGGAATAAGGTTAAGCCTGACCTGACCCGAGTCTGGAAAGTGCGAACCAGAAAAGCAAGAAAGAAAAGAATGCTAAAGTCAAGACTAGTGAGACTAGCTTGGTGTGCTGTGCTTCTATCCGAATGCAGGAGTTCTATTCTTGAAATATAATTCCTTGCGACTTCCAAGTCAGTGAATTATTCATAAGGTTGGCGGAAGTATTTCATCATCAAGAACTTGCTATCATAATTTTCAAGACAAAGATTGCTTCTAGGTAAAATACAATGGTGCAATGTTGGTTAAAACTATTTTCAGATATTAGACCAAAAAGGCAAATTCAACGGGACCATCATCCCATAAGCTATTCAGAGTCGAGTCGATTAACAAAATTTGTCTCCTTTGAGGTAGCAGAAACTCATATATCTTTGAGGCCTTCTGGCATTCCTAAACCCTGGGCAAGATTGTTCATTCTGTCCTTCATGGCCTAAGAATTCAAAAATAACAATGATATGAACTTTTTTTTTTTGGCTAGAAGATATCAGTATTAGTTAAACCAAATATCAGTGCGTAACCTAAGAAGCAGAGGAGCCCAAAAAACAAGTGCCAGAAGAAAGGATAATTAGATCAACCTGGACACTCTTCTGGTGGGCATCCTTGTATGCTTCGGTAACCAAAAGAGAGAGTTTCTGCATTCCAAAAAAAAAAATGTAAAACACAAGATCCCTTCATACTCTAAAAATAAATAGATAAATAAATAACTTGCTATAGTAATTGGTATGAGATACGACGCTATTTAGCATCTTTCACGTACTTCGGCTCCAAGTTCCATGGCAGCATCAGTTATCTCAATGTGCACTGGCTGCTGGTTACCAGTAAGGGTTGCCTGGGTAAAAATTTAATCAGCAAGTTATATGTGAACTAATCCACTAAAGAGTTGTAATAGACATAGTAATAACAATAATAATTAAAAAAAAAAAATTTGACACCAATCTTAGGTTCCAGAATTTGAGCCTATTGCTAATGCATTATCATATGACTACCTTTACAGAGTTGGGCAGAATAAGCACTAGTGAAGAATGTCAAAGAAAAGAAGAAAGCCATACCTTTATAAGCTCACCTTCACAATACCCATCATACTCTGCTCTGCAAAACAGAGAAAATGAAAAAAACAGAAAAAATATATATATATATAAAATAAGGAAAAAGGTTTACTTCCTATTGAAAATGGAATATTAGTATCAGAAAATGAAAGCAAGAACAGTAACATACTCCGAAAGCTCTTTCTGCACGCGTACTGCTTCAACTTGTACCACCATCTGGGCTTTCTTAACAGTTTCATAAAGATTTTGCATATTACCCAATATTCCAGCCTGAACTCAAAGGCACATAAAGCTACTGTTAAAAAACAAAAAGGAAAAAAAAAAAAGAAAAGGAAGAAGAAGAAGAAGAAAGAAGACAGAAATGTAGTACTGGCACTGACAATGTGCTCTTGTTTAGATAAAAGAGTACAATTAATCACATTTTGGATCTAGTTAACTATGAGGGTGTCACATTTACAGCAAACTCAGCAATACTAAAGTAGTAACGGTATTAGTAGTTATAATGGCTGAAAAGAAAAAAGAGAAAAAGAATCAGCAGGAAGAAACAAACATGCAAGATTTGATGTTGGGCAAAAAAATAAAATAAAATAAAATAAATAAAAAAATAAAAAATAAATAAAGCAAGATGTAATGTGTGTCAAAACACATACGGATCTATGTCCATTTCCTTCCCTTTGTTCTTGACAGGTGTTGGGTTAGAAAAGGAACATAAGGTTTCAATTCAACGACAACTTGGTTGAATGGGAATTGAATAAGGTCAAATGAAAAAGGGCATCTTACATTTATTTATCAGAACCTCAACTTAGCATTAGCATTTGCTAAAATAGCTTTGCAAATATGAAGTTACGAATGAGAATAAAATCAAAAAATAATCCTTACCCACTAATAATATAACAGTTGAGCTAATGATTAACAAAACTATAAAGAGTAAATGGTTAAACCTTTGAAGGTCCATCATCACTCTTCTCATTTTTCCCACCAAATGAGCCATATACACGAAGAGATTGTGTTCTCTTCCCAGTCTTACAATTAGGCCAAGATAGAGTTGAGGGACCGCCATCGTATGAGTTCACTTCACCTGGACGCATTACAAGATGTTAAGCTTGATTTCCATCAGAAATCAATGCAAGAAAGTTCACACCAAAAATTCCATCGCCCAAAAAAGAAAATGAGTATATAAAGAGGAGGAAAACGGATATATTATACATTAATGGTTATATAATCCCTCCATGGCATTGCCTCATAACTGAAAACATCAAAATCTTCACATCATTCATGATCATCAAAGGTTATCAAGATTTATCAAGAAACGCGAACAGAGAAAACCCAAATTATGGAAGATGGGTCAGTTCAATTTTAGTCCAACAAGATGTTAACGAATAATGGCTACTTAATCACGAAATCGGAATCAATTGCGCGTGTAGAGCAGAACCAATAACTAATTATGAGCATATTTCGTCGAATGAATTACGCAGAAATACAAATTTGGGTCTGAATTGATTAGCGGTTAGCATTTTAAGCAAAAAAAATAAAAATAAAAAACTAAAAGATAGGATGAAGAGAAAAGAGAGGAGAGCTTACGGAAAGGGAGGCGGGTTCTGGGGTGAGTGAGGAGGTGTGAGGTTAAAGCAGTGGTGGTGGTGGAAGCCATTGACGACGATGAAGAAAAGGCAGAAGCAGAAGTCGGTTGAATTGAATGAATCAGTTGAAACTTGGAAAGGAAGATTAAAAGGGAATGGAAAAAAGTAAATAAATAAAAACAAAATTAGAGAAGGTGTAGTACGTGAAGCTGTGGTTGCAGTTTTTGGACTTTCGTGGGCTACGATGACCGATCCATTGTTTTATGCTTCGATTGAGACACGTTTTATGTTTAGATTGGTATATAAGAGGAGACATAAATTATTATAAAGAATATCACAAATAAAAATATTTTAAAAAACGTAAATTTTATAAAAATTATAAATATATACATAAAAAATTATAAAATTCTTATAAAATTTAAAAATACTGAACTAAATATATAAATGTATTAAGTATAATTTTACTAAGCACATAAAATTTAAATAATATTTTTATGGTATATTTTATAATAGCTTTAATACCGATGATAAAAATCAATCTAACCTTAAAAATCATTACATATTGCCCTAAATATCTCAATAAACAAGCTCACTAGCTGTCCTAAGTAATTTATGAGAGTGTGATTGAAACATATACATTTTTTAAAATGTTTTAAAAATAATTAATATTTGAAGAACTAATATACGATATCCACATTTTAAACTACACAATGATGTAGTAATTATTTTAACAATTTCAATTTTTTTTATTTATGAAATATTCTAAATTTTTGTTATATGTAAGTATGCCACACCTTTAATCTAAGACACATTTTTTCACATTAATAGAATTGTGAAAACTAAAATTCTTTTGTTATATATAGAATTGTGAAACTTCTTTTCATGGAAAAAAATCAACCCAAGATTGGTTGGGTGGCACATGGGCAAAGCTCCCTACATTAGGACTTGGTGACTTACCATTCATTTTCTTCTCTGATACTCGATCCTCAATACCACTTTGGTCTTTGGGAATAAGTCACAATTGAGCTCAATCTCTCTTTTTTCTTTTTTTAATTCGAGCCCAATTTCTTAATTTACTATAACTGAAGAATTCTAGATTATTATTACTAACATTATTGTTGAGAACTTGTAGGTTGAATTATATCCACAAGTGTTGCACTTTTGTTCTTCCCAAAACAATTCACTACTTGAGCCCCGTTTAAGAAGCAACGCTACTGCCATTTTACTTGAAGGCCTCATAATCATCAACAGGCAACACTAATACATGCATTAAGAAAATTTAAGAAAAGGGCTACCAATTAGTGTTGAACGTCTCATACAAGGTAGATCATGATGGCCACCTAAAACAATAGTTTATAAACCAGCTTCAGGGTATCTCCCACATGGCATGAAAACCAACAGAAAGCATATCTCCATAGCACGGAAGGGCCATCCGACACCTTTTTCCTCCAACAAAAAGGCATTGCAAAATGCTAATTTACTACACCTGAATTACGATTCCCCCTCACCAAACAGGGGGTTACTTTCTCCGAAGTTCTTTTGCAAAAACCAAGATTCCAGAAAATCTTTCGCAAGGATGGATTGGCAGTCGTTCGGGGTCAATCACAAATACTGACCATTCTGGTCTCGGCAGAAATCTGTGAAGAGAGAAAACAAAGAAACCTGTCAATACCACAAAAAAAAAAAAAAAAAAAAAAAAAAAAAAAAAAAACCTCAAAACAAAAAAAAAAACAAAAAATGAGTTAAAATAATTTAGTCCTTTTGATACAACCGGCTCAAACAACTCAAATTTAACAAGAAAATAGGAAGAAAAACAGGTCAATCAAGCTCTGTAATTAGACTTAGATTGAATAAATGCTGGAAAATACAAGGATATGGGGTTTTCGAGTGACCCTTTGCACTCCCTAAAACATAAGCTCGTCTAAGTACAGAAAATGGTGAAAGTTGATTGATACCCTCCCTCCACCAATCAGCTCGTTTTATTCGCTCCCTTCTAACTAACTAACCGCATCAATGCCAATGCTCTTTCTCTCTCCTGAGCATTCCCACGTCATTGCATCCAATAGGTGTGATGCAGGAGCTCTTAACATTATTGTCGTTTAAGTCCTTACTTGTCGTTTACGTTCTTATTGTCGTTTATGTAATTCCTTTTCTCCTTCCTGCCGTTTAAGTTTTAGCACGTCGTTTGCTTAATGTAATACACCAGCTATATATAGCTGAGTTGTCGACTATTGAAGGTAATGAAAATTAACCTAATTGATTCAGCCCAATCGCTGTCGTGTTTATCATTTTACTCTCTGGTTTTTAGGGGCTAAGCTTGCACGGCTGCCCCATCTGGTTTAAGCCAGAGAATACCCGCTGCCTGCACCAGGTTTGGTATCAGAGCTAAGGCTTTCCCAAGGCGTGATGACCACCGGCGAGGCCAGCCTTCCCCGGATTGAAGACGATGACCGAAACATTCCGGCCCTCTGGGCCGCCGTGTCGAAACTCGAGCAAAAGTTTGAGGTTAGCTTTGAACTCCTCAATCGCAACCTCCAACAAGTCATAGCCCACATCGGAGCGGCTACACCCAACCAACGGAGGGACGCCCCACCACCGCCACGAGAGCGAAACGTCACACGAACTCCACCACTTGTGAACAGAGGCCCGCGTCCATTCCGACGACCTGCAGAGCTGAACGATGAGTTTGACGAGCTAGAGACCGGAGATGCAACAGCTCCACCACCGCGACCAGCACCGCCGGAGTTGGACTTCGAAGAGGACTTTGGCCCTTGGGTCAATCGAGGCACCAGGTACGAACCACGACACGCTCGATTTAATGGAGACCGAAATTCTGATTTTCGATTTAAGCTGGATTTGCCCAGCTTTGATGGACATTTGGATATCGAGGATTACCTCGATTGGGAACATAAGGTAGATGATTTCTTTGAGTATATGACTGTACCGGAAGACAAGAAAACCAAGTTTGTGGCCTCTAAACTGACCAAAGGGGCTGCCGCTTGGTGGATCGCCATTAGCAAGAACAGGGAAAGAGACGGACGGCCAGCGGTTCGCTCGTGGGCTCTCATGAAACAATTGATGCGGCAACAGTTCTTGCCGAATGACTTTGAGCAGACTTTGTTTTGGCAATACCAGCGCTGTTCGCAGCGGGGTCGAAGCGTAAGAGAGTACACTGAAGAGTATTACCGGCTTAACGCCCGAAACAATCTCCCGGAGTCTGAGGACCAGCAAGTAGCTAGGTACGTCGGAGGGTTGAGAGAGAGCATCCAAGACCAACTCACACTGAGGCCTATTTGGAATCTCACTGACGCAATTACTTTGGCCTACAAAGTTGAGGCCCAACAGTCCCGTGGTGGGAATCGAACTCAGCCGTATCGCCGCTCGGTAGAGCAGCCATTGGCGCGGGAGGGAACATACGAACCTTCGCCACGCCCATCGACAAAGACCTCACGGAAGGCTCCCATCAAAAGTCAAAAGACAACCGCCCGGCTACGCCCCCTTCAAATTAAGGGCTAATAACCCCCATGCCCGCCCATAACAGGAAGTGCTACCACTGAACAAGCCAGGGCATCGGTCCAACGAGTGTCCGCTTCGTAAACTAATCAACCTCATCAGTGAACTAGGGGTTGTCGGCGAGGAAGAGGAAGTTGAGGCAATTGAGGAGGAACTTGAAGAGGTGGAACAAGTATTCGGGGATGAGGGGGACCGAATCGCTTGTGTGGTACAAAGAATCTTGCTGTCACCAAAGCAACACAGTGCGAACCAACGTCACTCCATTTTTCGGACACGTTGCACCGTCAACATGAAAGTGTGATTTAATTATTGACAGTGGCAGCAGCGACAACTTCCTTTCGAAGGCTTTGGTCAAAGCCCTTAACCTCACTACCGAGAAACACCCCAGACCCTACAAGATTGGGTGGATCAAGAAAGGGGTCGAAGCTTCCGTCGACACTATCTGCAAGGTCCCTTTCTCCATTGGCAAACACTATCAAGATGTTGTTGTTTGTGATGTCATCGAGATGGATGCATCACACATTCTTCTTGGCCGGCCTTGGGAGTTCGATGTGAACGCTAGGCATGATGGCAGGACTAACTGCTATGAATTCTCCTGGCTCGGCAAGAAGATAGCCTTGATGCCTCTTCCCCTCAGGCCCAGTGTCGTTGCCTGGGGATCACAAGGGGCGGCCGTTCCTTACCACCCCGGAAACCCTTTGAGCAAGGCATCCGAGATGCAAAGGTGGTCCCGCTCTCGTTTCAAAGGGGACAGAGGCGGTTTCTGCCCTATTCCCCAAGAGGTACAGCCATAATGGAAGAATTCAAATGACCTCACCCCGGATGAGCTACCAGAGGAGCTACCCCAATGAGGGAGATCCAAAGATCGCATCGATTTCACTCCCTGCAAGCCTGCCAAACCTCCCACACTACCGGATGGGGCCCTCGAACATGATACCCTACAACAGATGGTAGAAGACCCATCGCAGCGACTCATTCGGCCTAGCTTGAGCCCGTGCGCCGTCCCAGCTCTGTTAGTACCCAAGAAAGATGGCAGTTGGCGGATGTGCGTCGATAGCCGAGCCATAAACAAGATAACCGTTAAGTATCGGTTCCCCATTCCACGTCTTGAGGATATGCTAGACAAACTTGACGGTTCGAAAGTGTTTTCCAAGCTTGACCTACGAAGCGGCTACCACCAAATTCGAATCCGGCCGGGGGACGAATGGAAAACCGCCTTTAAGACGCGGGAGGGTTTGTATGAGTGGCAAGTTATGCCCTTCGGCCTTCGTAACGCACCAAGTACCTTTATGCGGCTCATGAACCAAGTCCTCAAACCTTTTATAGGGCGGTTTGTGGTCGTTTACTTTGACGACATTTTAATCTACAGTAAGGACCCCACAGAACACGTGTTACAACTTAGGGAGGTGCTGGCAGCCCTGAGGGAACACAAGCTTTTCCTCAACCTTAAAAAGTGTGAGTTCCTTACCACTAAATTACTTTTTCTGGGATTTGTGATTAGTGCGCAGGGCATTGAAGCGGATGAGTGTAAAGTGGAAGCAATCCGCAACTGGCCGACTCCCACCACAGTGCATGAAGTACGCAGCTTCCATGGTCTGGCCACCTTCTACCGGCGATTCATTCGGCACTTTAGCACCCTTATAGCTCCTATCACAGACTGCTTGAAACAGGGCCGGTTCACTTGGGGAACCGAACAAGAACAGAGCTTCATTACTGTCAAGGAGAAGCTCAGCACTACACCAGTCCTGGCCCTGCCAAATTTTGATAAGGTCTTTGAGGTCGAGACTGATGCTTCCATGGTTGGCATTGGAGCAAGACTCACTCGTGATGGGAGACCGATCGAGTTCTTTAGTGAGAAACCTCAAGAAACCGACGCAAGTGGAGCACCTATGAACAAGAATTATTTGTCGTCGCTCGGCACTCGCAACACCGGGAACCATACCTTCTCTCTAAGGAATTTGTCCTCCATAGTGACCACCAAGCCCTACGGTACATCCACTCTCGAAGACAACCAACCGAATGCACACTAGGTGGGTCCTCTACCTCCAACGGTTCAACTTTGTGATACAAAGACAACCGTAAGTCCAACAAAGTGGCAGACGCCCTCGGCCGCAAACCGCACCGCTCACCATTTTAGCAACTCAAGTAACTAGCCTCGAAAGCTTGACCAATACGCCGATGATGAAGATTTTGGTGCCTTGTGGGCACGTTGTTCACTGAGACCGAATCCCCGACTACCATATCCAACACGGATATCTCGCTCAAGGGAGGTCACTTTATGTCCTCATTCGTTCCCTCCGGAGCATTTGATCGTGGAGTTGCACGCCGGGCGGACTAGCAAACATCCGGGCGGGACAGACCTATGAGCTCCTCGCCAACCGATTTTTCCGGCCACATATGCGGAAGGAAATAACCAACTTTGTTCGGGGTGTGGGGTATGCCAACACAAAAGGGGCACGGCAAAAACACCGCCTCTATTTGCCTCTCGCTGCTCCTGCATAAATATCCGGGAAGACTTGAGCATTGACTTTTGTCCTCGGCCCGCCAAAGACCCCCGCCATTTTGATTCTGCCATGGTCGCCGTGGATCGTCAAGATGGCCCATTTTGTAGCTTGCAAGAAGACTGCGGACGCCAAGAACGTGCGCCACCGTTTTTAAGGAGATCGTCCGCCCACGGGTCCCAAAATCAATGACCTCCCACCACGACGTCAAATTCATCAGCCACTTTTGGAGAGAGTTGTGGAAACGTTTTGATACTTGGGCCTCCAGTTCAAACACTGCCCACCCGCGCAGCCTTGGACGCCAAAACCGAGGTGGAACCGGACATTGGGTAGCATGATACGTTGTCTTGGCAGCAGATCAGCCAAAACAAAGGATATGGCCCAGCTCAGGCTGAATTTGCTTTCAACAGTGGCCGAGAACCGCCCATTGGGCGCAGCCCTTCGCAGCTTGTGTATACGTGAAGCTCCCAAATCAAACTGCTGACCCTCCTACGCCTTCCCATTCTCGAGCAAGATCGCTAGGAACCAGCTGATCGTGGTGCGTATTCAACAAGAGGTCAAGGCACAACTGAACCGCTCTGTACGAAGAACAGCGGAGGCCGCCGACAAACATCGCCGGGAGAAACTATTCTCTGAGGGGGATCTGGTAATGGTTCATCTTCGCAAGTCTCGAATGCCAGTCGGGACATGCCACAAGCTGTAGTTTAAGAAGTTTGGGCCCTATAGAGTTCTCAAAAAGATCAACGACAACGCCTACATTATTGACTTGCCGCCAGACTTGCAGGTTTCGAGAACTTTCAATGTTGCAAATTTGTTTGACTACCACCCACCAGACGCGGCAGACACCACCATCCTTGAGAATTCAGAGTCGAATTCTTTTGGGGAGGGAAGCACTGATGCAGGAGCTCTTAACATTATTGCCGTTTAAGTCCTTACTTGTCGTTTACGTTCTTATTGTCGTTTATGTAATTCCTTTTCTCCTTCCTGCCGTTTAAGTTTTAGCACGTCGTTTGCTTAATGTAATACACCAGCTATATATAGCTAAGTTGTCGACTATTGAAGGTAATGAAAATTAACCTAATTGATTCAGCCCAATCGCTGTCGTGTTTATCATTTTACTCTCTGGTTTTTAGGGGCTAAGCTTGCACGGCTGCCCCATCTGGTTTAAGCCAGAGAATACCCGCTGCTTGCACCAAGGTGTCTCCATGACTGCCAGCTCACCCTCTCTGTCATCACCCAAAGTTGCTGATTCACCTCCTGCCACTTCAGCACTCCTGATGTCACTTGAAACCCCTTGCCCTTCGCCTCCTTTGCTTCCTCCTTTGCCTCCAAGTTTCTTACGACATGCATAGGTAAAACGTACAGGGGGCCTATCAATACTCCCCGCCCAATTGAGCACCTTGTCCTCAAGGTGGAAAGTAGGAAATTGCTTATTGATGGCATCAAAAGACTCCCAGGTATCATCATAGGAAGGCAGCTTATCCCAGTGGATCAGCACTTCCAGGCCAGAATCAAAACTACGTAGACTATGGCGAACACCCAACAGGGCAGCAAGTTCAGCCTGAAGTTCCATGTCTCCGGACAGATTAGGCGGCAGTGTGGGGATGGTTGTTGTTGCCCCAATAGCGCGACACAACTGCGAGACGTGAAAGACGGGATAATGGAGGTAGAACGGAAGTTGCAGGCAGTAGGCAACAGCCCCAACATGAGAATTGGCCCGTACTAGCAAGGGGCTAGTTTCTCGTTGCGGCGATAAGCTAGAGTCTTCTGGCGGTACGGTCAAAGCTGCAAGTAAACCAGCTCACCCACCTCAAACTGAACATCTCAGCACTTGGAATCGGTCCAAGACTTCATCTTCTGTTGGGCGCATGTTAGTCCCTCGCTTAAGTTTGTCTACTCCAGAAAGCGCAAGGAGGGCGTGAGGGGGAATAGAGTAAGAGTGAGGGGGGAAGATGTAAATCCGGAAAGCTAGGAGCTGACGTGGAGAAGTTTGTTAGAAAGAATGTACGAGAGAGGGGATTTAAGGGTGTACGGGGGCACCAGGGGAGTTAGCTAATTCTTGGTATTTGCGTGAGCACTGGGAGGGTGGGACCTCGAAATTCCCAGGGTCTCCCTCTGCCATTTTCTTTTGTTCTTTTCTTTTCTTCTTGAATCTGCGGATGTAATCAGCCATGGCAATCGAATCCATGGCCGACTATTAGTAAATAAAAGGAGCATACGCCCCATTTGCGTTGCATTTAGCTGTTTCTTGTCTCTATTCCTTTAAATTCTGTCTTCTAGAAGTTAGGCTCCTAACACTGGTATCAGAGCCGGCGATCATGGCGAACCAACATGGAGAACGGCAAGCGAACGAGCGAGTAGCGGGTATGGAGCAGAGGTTGAATCACATGAATGAGACAGTTCAGCTTTTGGGAGCGTTGGTGGACCCCGTACCGCGACTGCAAGAGGAAGTGACGGCACTAGGAGATCGGCTAGACAGGGTGCACGACTTCGTGCAGAGGATGGAGACTTTGCTCACGCGACAGTTCGGACCACCCAACCCAGGAGCGCCGGGCGAGGGAGGCGGTCAGAACTACGAGTATGGTCGACGCCAGCGTCGAGACTCCCCGGAGAGGCCACGAGCTCGCGACTACCGAGGTAAGAAGTTGGAACTACCAATTTTTTCCGGAGAAGACCCCTATGGGTGGTTATTCCGAGCGGAGCGGTACTTCACCGTCAACGAGGTCGATGAGGAAGAAAAGGTACTCGCGGCGTCCATTTGCATGGAGGGGAGGGCGTTGGGATGGTTCCAGTGGGTGGAGGCTCAGGAACCATTCATGGGATGGAGGGATCTCCGGATGGCCATCCTCCACCGCTTCAGCCGATCCGGAGAAGGGGATCCACGGAGAGATTGATGGCACTTCGGCAGAGTGGCACGATGGCAGAGTTCCGTGACTCCTTCGAGGCGCTGGCGGCGCCGATGAGGGGCATCCCCGAGTCGGTGTTCAAGGGAGCTTTTCTCAACGGGTTACGGGAGGACATCAGGGCAGAAGTTAAACTGCACAGGCCCATCAATCTGCAAGAAGTAATGGACCTGGCCCAACAGATTGAGGCCCGTGATGACGCAGTGGAAAGAATGAAGAAGTTGAGACTGGGCCGAAGTAGTAGGGCGGATTACTGGGCCCGGCCAAGTTCAGGAGGGCCTACCACCGGTTCTTTCTCGGGCCCAACAGAGAGCCCCCTTCGATCCAATTCCCTCAAGGAGGGAACCACTTGGGCAAAAGGGCGCAGCTGGCCTTCCCCTTCGACACAGACGGGTCCGAGCGGGGACTCCAAGTACCGCCGCCTGTCCGATGAGGAGGTGCAGCAGAGGAGAGCTAAAGGCCTCTGTTTCCGGTGCGATGAGCGTTTCAGCCCGGGGCACCGCTGCAAGAACCGGCAGCTTCAAGTGCTCCTGGTGGCCGAGGATGAGACGGAAGAAGACGAGGAGGCCAGTGAGGAAGGAGATCTACCGCCGGCGCAGGAGGGAGTGGCGACGACCGAAGCCGCGGCGGCGTCGCTGAACTCGATGCGAGGGCTGGTAACCTCGAAGACGATGAAGCTGCGAGGCTGTTTGGGATCGCGAGAGGTTGTCGTCTTGATCGACAGTGGCGCCTCCCACAGTTTCATTTCTCTGTCGTTGGTGGAGGAATTAGCCATACCCACGGAGAGGACAGCCAGCCACGAGATACAAGTGGGTAATGGAATGAACTTCAAGCAACAGGGACGCTGCCGAGACGTGAGGCTTGTGATTCAAGGCCATGAGGTGAGTGAAAATTTTTTTCCGTTTGAGTTGGGAAGCGTCGATGTCATTTTGGGCGTCACGTGGCTGAGCACGTTGGGGGAAGTCCGAGCAAACTGGTCGGAGTTCTCGATGAAGTTCAAACAGGGGAGTAGCTGGATCCATTGGAAGGGCGACCCGGCCCTGTGCGTCACCCCGGTAAGTTTTCGCACCATATCTCGTTCATTTCAGTCTACGGGTGTTGGATTAGTCTTAGAACTTCGGTCACACTCGGCGGAAGAGCTGGTGACAGAAGAGGCCCCGCCGGAATTGCAGGCGGTGCTCGGCCAATTTGAGGTCGTGTTTGGGATGCCAACTAGGCTACCACCACACCGGGAACATGACCACCGGATTGTCCTCAAGGACCAGGCCTCACCCCCAAACATCCGTCCTTACCGATACCCACAGATACAGAAGTTGGAGGTGGAAAAGTTGATAGATGAAATGCTGGCGGCAGGAATAATTAGGCCCAGCTGCAGCCCATATTCTAGCCCAGTACTATTGGTCAAAAAAAAAGATGGGAGTTGGCGGTTTTGCGTCGATTACCGCGCTCTTAACCAGGTGACGGTACCGGATAAGTTTCCGATTCCATTAATCGACGAACTATTGGACGAGTTGCATGGGGCTAGGATATTTTCCAAATTAGATCTAAGGGCGGGTTACCACCAGATTAGGGTCCGCGACTGTGATGTGGAAAAAACGGCATTCCGAACTCACGAGGGGCATTACGAGTTTCTCGTCATGCCCTTCGGCCTCACGAATGCCCCGCCACATTTCAGGCACTCATGAATTCGGTTTTTCGGCCCTACCTTCGCCAATTCGTTTTGGTCTTTTTTGATGATATCCTTATTTACAGTAAGAATTGGGAGGAGCATCGGAATCACTTAGCCGCAGTTTTGGAGGTCCTCGAGCGGGAACAATTATTTGCTAATCGAAAGAAATGTGCTTTCGGATGCCCGAGCTTGGAGTACTTGGGGCACATCATCTCAGAAGAAGGTGTGGCAGCCGACCCTTCGAAGATCCAAGCAATAAGCACTTGGCCAACCCCTCGGACTATTAGAGAACTCCGCGGATTCCTCGGCCTGGCGGGGTATTACCGCCGGTTTGTGCTAGGATTTGGGGAACTAGCGCGGCCACTTACTACCTTGCTAAAGAAGGGGGCTTTTAAATGGCAGGCAGCGGAAGAACAGGCATTCTCCACGCTCAAGAAGGCCATGACAACCCTTCCGGTGTTAGCCATGCCGGATTTTTCAAAAGAGTTCATCGTGGAGACTGATGCATCGGGCTACGGAGTTGGGGCTGTTCTTATGCAAGAGGGACGGCCGTTGGCATATTTCAGCAAGGTAATGCCCGCAACTTTTTCCTTAAAATCAGCCTACGAAAGGGAGTTAATGGCTGTAGTGTTAGCTATCCAGAAGTGGCGCCATTTCCTATTGGGCGGGGCACTTTGTGGTGAGGAGGACGGCAGAGCTCACGGTACCTGGATGGATCGCTCCTTCCCCCAGAGCAACTCGGTGGGTCACCAAGATCTTGGGGTACGATTGAGGTGCAGATACAGGAGCGGCCAACCGGGTGGCTGATGCCCTTCCGCCGGGTGTGGGGATCAACCCACCTCTCCGGCCATTTCACGCTCTAACCATCGGATACTTCGGAGGTCCAAGCAGGGCAAAGGGTCTCCGATGGCCCCTATAGCCAGCCTGCTGCACGCCTTCAGACCAACAAAGAGGTGCCGGCAGCGTGATAAGTTGCACAACGGGATCCTCTTCAAGGACCGCTGGAGACCGCTCGGATTTCCGCCTGCTGATCGGCAAGATCTTGCAATGAGCCATATGACTCGTAATAGGTGGGCATCGGGTTCTCTGGGACATATAAGAGAGTAGCGGCCAGCGTGTATTGGAGGGCATGAAACAAGCAATCCGGGCGTATGTCGGCCGGTGTGAGGTTTGTCAACGAGGCCAAATCACGAGACCTTGTCCCTGCGAGCTGCTGCAGACCCCTCCCCATCCCGACAAAGGTTTGGGACGATGTTTCTATGGACTTCATTGGTGGGCTACCTAAGTCCAAAGGTATAGACACAGTTTTAGTGGTGGTTGACCGCCTGACCAAGTATGCCCATTTCTGCCCACTCGCACACCCATACATAGCCCGCCAAGTGGCGGAAATGTTTGTTAAGGAAGTAGTGCGGCTCCATGGGTTTCCTCGTTCCATCGTGAGCGATCGTGACTCACTTTTCATGAGTGGATTTTGGCGCGAAATGTTCAAGATGCAAGGCACCAAGTTACATATGAGCACCGCCTACCACCCACAATCGGATGGCCAAACCGAAGTTGTTAATCGCTGCCTAGAGACCTACCTGCGGTGTTTCGCCTGTGACAAGCCGCGACAGTGGCTTAATTTCCTACCATGGGCCGAATACTGGTTTAATACCACGTTTAACGCTTCTTCCAAGTTTACTCCATTTGAGTTGGTGTATGGGAGACCGGCCCCGGTACTTTGCCGTTTCCAAGATGTTCCCCCCACGGTGGCTGATGTAGAGGAAAAATTGCTGCTTCGAAACCAAATGCTAGACACCCTCAAGGCTCATTTGGCCGAAGCACAACAGCGCATGAAAAAGTATGCAGATGCGCATCGTCGGGAGGTGATTTTTGCCCCGGGGGACTTGGTGTTACTGAAGCGGCGACCCTACTTCATGAAGTCGCTGGCCAGACGCCCTAATGAGAAGTTAGGGCCTCGTTTCTATAGGCCATTTAAGGTACTCGAACGGATTGGTCCAGTAGCCTATCAGCTGCAACTGCCGGCCTCCACACGCATCCATCCTGTTTTCCACGTGTCGCAGTTGAAACGTTTCCAAGGAGCAGAGTTTAAGGGGCAGCCACTACCACCGCAGCTCACTGAGGATCTGGAATTGCAAGTTCTACCGGAGGAAGTCTTGGGTTCTCGTTCGGTGCAGGTTGGAGGCCAAAAGGTGGTGGAGATTCTGGTGCAATGGGCGGGTTTACCATCATGGGAGGCGACTTGGGAACCACTGGCCACCATCCGGAAGCAGTTCCCTTCCTTCAACCTTGGGGACAAGGTTGGTCTTGAAGGGGGGTAATGTTAGTCCCCCGCTTAAGTTTGTCTACTCCAGAAAGCGCAAGCAGGGCGTGAGGGGGAATAGAGTAAGAGTGAGGGGGGAAGATGTAAATCCGGAAAGCTAGGAGCTGACGTGGAGAAGTTTGTTAGAAAGAATGTAGGAGAGAGGGGATTTAAGAGTGTACGGGGGCACCAGGGGAGTTAGCTAATTCTTGGTATTTGCGTGAGCAGTGGGAGGGTGGGACCTCGAAATTCCCAGGGTCTCCCTCTGCCATTTTCTTTTGTTCTTTTCTTTTCTTCTTGAATCTGCGGATGTAATCAGCCATGGCAATCGAATCCATGGCCGACTATTAGTAAATAAAAGGAGCATACGCCCCATTTGCGCTGCATTTAGCTGTTCCTTGTCTCTTTTCCTTTAAATTCTGTCTTCTAGAAGTTAGGCTCCTAACAGCGCGCAAAAGATGAAGCTTCAAGACATCAAGCATACTGTCTCAGTCAGCAAGTTGCTTGTCAACCGATGCGAGGCCGAATGGCATTACGAGAAATTTGTAATGTTCCTCGTGTGTTTGAAATGTTGTCTTGAGCACGTCCTCCAACCGAACCCGAATCTGGTGATATTCCAACTTGAGGTCGATCTTCGAGAATATCGTTGCACCATGCAACTCATCCAGCAACTCCTCTATTATCAGTATCAGAAATCAGTCCGGCATCGTCTCCTTGTTTAGAGCACGATAATCCACACAAAACCTCAAACTACCGTCTTTCTTCTTGACCAAGAGAACCGAACTAGAGTAAGGACTCATGCTAAGCTGAATAATTCCTACTGCTAACATCTCCCCAACCCTTTCAATTTCGTTTTTCTATGCTTGTGGGTATCAATAGGGCCTCACATTAATGGCAGATGTCCTTTCCTTCAAGACTATGGCATGATCACGCTCCCTTGGAGGGGGCAAATCCGTTGGCATCTCAAAAACTACCTTCCATTTCTGAAGCAATGTTTGCAGGGCCTCAGGTACAACTTCCTTGCCCTTGCTTGAAGAAGGATTGATTAGTGCATGAAAATGCACCCTAAATACTGCTTTTGATTTATATAATATTAAAATATTTAAATTTTAATTAAATAATTCCATTATTTTTATTCAGAATATTTTTCATTGGAATTTGTCTAGTTGTTGCTTAATTATTTGCAGATAAAAAGTAGATAAAAAGCAATGTAAAAGGCTACACATAAATAAGCCATGAAAACCATGTTTTCAACCACCCTGAGCCAAGCCTTTTAGCCGAGCTACACAAGCCAATTAGAGAGAGAACCGAGTCAATTGAGCCGAGTAGCTGAGCCGGTCAAGTCGCATCAGTGTGCGGGCCCCAATGCACTAGCTCTTCAAACTCCCGCATGCGCACGTCTCCAGCACGGTCTTATTTAAGCAGGCGCGTCCTTGGCAGGCAACTGCTAAGCGCGTCTAACTCCTCAGAAGCGTGGGTCCCGTGTGTCAACGTGCCAGCCCAAGCCTTTATCCGCGCGCGACATCTGTCCCCCAGCTGTTCTCCACTCTGACCACGCCAGCACACACCAACCACTCCGAACGCGACACGTGGCGAGTTGACTCTTTTCATCCTTTTGTAATGCGACACGTGTCCCCTTTGTGCTGAGTCTGAATTTCTTCCCCAAATCATATATATGATTTCTCTTAATTTATGTGTAATTTTATTTTATTTCCTTTTCTTTTGTAATTTTCTATTTTTATTATTTGTTTCCTTATTTGACAGGCAACCTCTGAACACTATAAATAGAGGGGTTAGCCTAAGGTTTTTGCAAGCTTTTAATATTCAGTTTTTTGTCGTCTTGCTGTCAGTCTCTGTTACGTTCCTGCAAAACCAGTCAAATAACAAGGCAACACAGAGAGACTTCTCAAACTATCAAATGGATTTTCTCTTATTATTTCCTCAACGGAATGGCCAGCGAAATGAATACTCCCGGCGGTGATTACAGAATAGTAAACTACTGAAGGAAATTGATAAACTAAGGGAGAATTCGAGGTTCCCGACCTCCAAGGTCAAAGCAGTTTACACACTCGGGGAATCGGACAAAAAGACCTCCCTCCGTACCCTATTGCCTAAATATTCATTTGCTCATCCTCCCAGAACTAACTTCTGCCATTTCGGTGACTGTCCTCGAATTCCACCCTTTTCCCCAGTTTTCTGCCAATTGCCATTCTTACCCCTCCTCCTCTCATATACTAAGGTAACCGGTGGTCTAACATTACCCCCGCCTTCGAGAGCCACCTTGTCCTCAAGGTGGAAAGTCGGAAACTGTGTCTTGATGGCGGAAGCCGGCTCCCAAGTGGATTCCCAATCCGGCAGCCCTTGCCAACGAATGAGAACCTCAGTCTCCTCCCTTCCGCCCACCAGGACCACACGCGTCGCCAGGACCTCCATAGGCTGGACACCTGATCGGATCCTCCGACAATTGGGGCGGCGTGGGTGGACCTTAGCTTCAAATGCCACGAAAAGGTTTTAGTTGCGAGGCGTGAAAGGCCCAGGGGTGTATGCGTCGTCGTCCGGCGGTCTCACCCGGTGGCCGGCGGGCCTATCTCTCGATAACCTCAAAGGGGCCGTAGTAGCGTGGGCTAAGCTTCTCATTGACGCGGCGAGCCAGAGATTTCAGCCGATACGGTCGCAGCTTGAGCAACACCTTATCTCCCTCCTTGAAACTTAAATCCCTCTGATGCAGGTCTGCGAATTTCTTCATGCGGTGCTGGGCCACAAGCAAATGTGATTTCAGTAAATCTAGCATTGCATTGCGGAGGGTAAGCTGCTCTTCCACCGCTGCCATCGTGCCTGGTGTGTCCAAGAAGCGGTAAAGTGCGAGAGGATCACAGCCATACACCACTCGGAAAGGAGTGAATTTGGTGGAGGCGTTGAAGGTGGTGTTGAACTAATATTCTGCCCACGGAAGGAAGGACGCCCACTGCCGGGGTTTGTCTCCTGCAAAACAGCGTAAGTCTCTAGGCAGCGGTTTACTACCTCCGTTTGCCCATCGGATTCCGGGTGGTAAGCGGAGCTCGTGTGCAGCTTGGTCCCCTGAAGTTTGAATAACTCCCGCCAAAAGCCACTCATGAACAACGTATCTCGGTCACTGACAATTGATCTCGGGAAGCCGTGGAGTTTAACCACGTTTGACACATATAAAGCTGCCACCTGCTTGGCAGTGAACGGATGGGCCAAGGGACAGAAATGGGCATATTTTGATAGCCGATCCACCACAACCAAGATCGTGTCAAACCCTCCTGATTTGGGCAGGCCCCCTATAAAGTCAATGGATACGTCGTCCCATACCTGCGTCGGAATCGGCAGGGGCTGTAGGAGGCCCGCCGGTGACAGGGCCTCCGCCTTGTTTTTCTGGCAGATCTCGCAGCGAGCTACATAGTCCCGGATATTGCGTTTCATGCCGGGCCAAAAGACTACTGCCGCTAGCCGTTTGTACGTGCGAACGAACCCCGAATGTCCCCCTAACACCGAGTCATGGAGCTCATGGACCAGGCGAGCGATCCAAGGGGATTCTTCCTTCAGAACCAGCCGGTCCTTGTGGAACAGTAGTCCGTTCTGCAGGGTATAGCCCTCCTTGCTCTCTCCCCGCTCCAATTTGGAGATGAGAGCGTCCCACTCGGGCTGGCTGCGTTGCTCCTTTTGAATGGCTGCAAAATTCCACGATTGTGGTATGGTGAATGCCGCGAGGGAGATTTCTAGCCAGTCCCCACGACGCGACAATGCATCGGCCACGCGGTTACTAGCCCTAACTTTGTACTGCACTTCAAAATCATATCCGAGCAGTTTGTAGACCCAACGCAATTGCTCCGGCGGAAGTTGGAGTTGGCTCATTAGGAACCGCAAGCTCTGTTGATCGGTACGGACCACAAAGTGTCGCCCCAAAGGTAGTGGCGCCACTTCTGGACTGCTAAGACCACCCCCATGAGCTCCCTTTCGTACACTGATTTCAAACGGGAAGCAGGTGCAAGGGCTTTACTAAAGAACGCGATTGGCCGATCCTCCTGCATCAATACCGCGCCCAGGCCACTGCCCGATGCGTCGCTCTCAACCACAAATTGCTTTGCGAAGTCCGGCATGGCCAGAACCGAAATTTGAGTCATAGCCGCTTTTAGTTCGTCAAATGCACGACTAGCTTCGTCCGTCCACTCGAACCCTTTCTTTTTTAGCAACTCCGTTAGCGATTGCGCCATCATTCCATATCCTTTCACAAACCTCCTATAATATCCGATGAGCCCCAAAAATCCCCTTACCTCCCGGACGTTGCTCAAGGGTGGCCAAGACGTCATGGCTTCTATTTTGGAGGGGTCAGCAGACACTCCTTGGGCCGAGATGATGTGTCCCAAATATTTCAGCTGGGATTGCCCGAAGCAGCACTTTTGCTTATTGGCAAACAACTGCCCTTGCTGCAGAATTTGTAGGACGATAGCTAGGTGGCGGCGATGCTCCTCCCAACGCCGACTGTACACTAATATGTCATCGAAGAATACCAAGACGAACTTCCGGAGATGCTGCCTGAATATGCGGTTCATAAGAGCTTGGAACGTGGCCGGGGCGTTCGTCAAACCAAATGGCATGACCAGAAACTCATAATGGCCTTCGTGGGTCCGAAACGCTGTTTTCTCGATGTCGGTCTCATGTACCCTAATTTGATGGTATCCGGCCCGTAGATCCAATTTGGAGAAAACCACCGCCCCGTGGAGTTCGTCCAATAACTCGTCGATCATCGGAATCGGAAACTTGTCCGGGATCGTTACTTGGTTCAGGGCGCGGTAATCCACGCAAAAACGCCAGCTCCCGTCCTTTTTCTTCACTAAAAGGACGGGGCTCGAATACGGTCAAATTTGGGCGTGTATGCCCGATGCCATCATGTCGGTCACTAGTCTCTCGATTTCCCCTTTTTGGACTTGTGGGAAACGATATGGCCTAATATTGGGTGGGTCGACACCCTCTTTCAAGGTGATCCGGTGGTCATGACCCCGGCGCGGGGGCAGCCCCGTGGGCTTATCAAACACCCCAGAAAAACTTTCGACCACCTCCCTGACTTCGGCCGGTACCTCTCCATTTTCCCCGTCAGAAGGCTGGGCCGTTAGTTCACACACCTCCACTAGGACCCCCGCCCCTGCCGACGGCCAAGTTCTAACCAAGGAGCGCATGTTAACCGGAGCATAGCACAAGCTCGGATCCCGCCTCCACACCACCTAGGTGGGACCCACCCGGAACTTCATCACAAACGTGGACCAATCCGCCCGTACCTCTCCGAGGGTGCTAAGCCAAGTCACTCATAGCACTAAATCAGCCCCGCCTAATTCGAAGGGGAAGAAGTTCTCTTCGACTAAATGTCCCTGAATCCACACTCTCACTCCTCGGCACACCCCGGTTTGTTTAACACTCATTCCATTTCCAACCAAAATATTATTGCTTACCGTGGAATCCATGGGCAACCGCAGCTCCCTTGCCACCAGCTCCGAGATGAAACTACGGGTGGCGCCGCTGTCCACCAGCACGACGACCTCGCGGTCCCCGATCCTTCCTCGAAGCTTCATCGTGTTGGACGAGGACACACCCCGCATCGAATTTAGGGACAAATCCACCTTAGCGTTTGACCCCTCCTTTCCCTTGTCTTCCAACTCCGGCGGCTCTACCTCCTCCTCGCAATCCTCTCCCAGATCGTCCCCTTCATCTGCTAGAATGAGGACCTGCAACTGCCGTTCTTGCATCGGTGCCCGGGATGGAATTTCCCATCACACCGGAAACAGAGTCCCCGAGCCCTTTTATTCTGTATTTCCTCCTCCGAAAGCCGCCGGTACGTCGCCGCCTCACCGGTAGTCGACGCCGGTCCCCCACCACTCCCCGTCTTGGCTCCATGCCCTAGAGCCGTTCCCGTGTGCGGTTTGGATCGAAGGGGGCCCTCTGTCGGGGAGGCCCCTGGATAAGGGCCCTCGGACAATTCCCCAAATCGTCCCCATGTTTCAGTCCTGGGCCCCCGGCCCACTCTAATTCTCCTAACCCGGTCCGCTGCCTCATTGCGGGCTTCCACTTGCTGGGCCAAGTCCATCATCTCATGCAACCCATTGGGCCTGTGCAATTTGAGTTCGGCCCGAATGTCTTCCCTGAGCCCATGGAGGAAGGCCCCCTTGAACACCGCCTCCGGAACTCCTTGCATCTGCGCAGCTGTAACTTCAAACTCATCCCGATACTCTGTGACCGAAGAGCGCTGCCGGAGAGACATCAGCTGCTCAACCGGATCCACTTCTCTGGCTCGGCCGAATCTCCTTATTACCGCCGCCCGGAGCTCTTGCCATGTCCGGAACGGGTCCTGCGCGTCAGCCCACTGGAACCAACCCAGAGCACGCCCTTCCAGACAAACCGAAGCCACCATCACCTTCTCTTCGTCCTCCACATCGTTCACGGCGAAGTACTGGTCGGCCCTGAACACCCAACCTTGGGGGTCATCTCCTTGGAACAGGGGCATCTCCAGCCGCCTTCCTCGGTGCTCTGCCCGTCCTCTTGGTAACGGAGGAGTTTCTAAACAGCGCTCTCGCTCGAAACGCTGAGGTTCCTCGTAGCGCGGAGGAGGGGGAGGCGAAACCGGCCTTGAGTTGGGTGGGGGCCGGCGAAGGTCCGGGAACCTCGGGAGCCCCGCATCACCCCTTGGCAGCGGGTGTTGGTGGAGTTGGAGCAGATCTGCCTGGCGCATAAGCAGATTCTCCAACCTCCTTACCGATCCTTGCATTTCCCCCATCTGGGCCCCAATCTCCGCTACATCTTCCTGAAGCTTCGGGAGTGGCTCCGTCATCGCCTCCACGATCTGCAAGGCTTCATAAAACGTTTCCATCCTTTGCTCAAGTCGAGCTAACTCCTCCCCTGAAACTTGTTCTCCGGAAGCGTTCGCCATGGATGACCTACTCTGATACCAAAATGTTACGTTCATGCAAAACCAGTCAAATAACAAGGCAACACAGAGAGACTTCTCAAACTATCAAATGGATTTTCTCTTATTATTTCCTCAACGGAATGGCCAACGGAGATGAATACTCCCGGCGGTGATTACAGAATAGTAAACTACTGAAGGAAATTGATAGACTAAGGGAGAATTCGAGGTTCTCAGCCTCCAAGGTCTGAAACGGTTACACACTCAGGAATCAGACAAAAGACCTCCCTCCGTACCCCATTGCCTAAATACTCATTTGCTCATCCTCCCGTAACTAACTCTGCCAGCTAAGCAGCTTGTCCTCGAATTCCACCCTTTTCCCCAGTTTTCTGCCAATTGCCATTCTTACCCCTCCTCCTCTCATGTACTAAGGTAACCGGTGGTCTAACAGTCTCATATTTTTTCTCTAGAAATCGTGCGAATGTTTTGCAAGCTAGGCTAGAGTTCTCTTAGTGAGGTTAGAGATGAACTTTTGTTAGTGACCCAATTCGGCCTTTTGATTCCTTGTGCTGTAAAGTTCAATATTTGAATGAATTAAATCTCATCTATCTTTCTTTTACTTTTTAAAATATTGTGTGCCAATTTTTATATAAGTTCAGTCACGTTTTTCTTATGTAATTCTGTCACGCATTATTTTGTTATTCAAATTATTTTGCAAATTATCTTTTACTGCAATATTGTCAAATTAATATATTGTCGATTTTGGATAACTTGTAATGATAATATTTTCAGAGTCAACACAGAGATTTAATTTATTCGATCATTTTATTTTGTGAATCAAAACTTAAATTGGTGAACGAAATATTAAGGATTCTCGACACCTTACCGTTTTTACTACTAAATTTTCTTCATACGATTTTTCTCCTTTTTATTTTATTTGCAACAAAAATTTTAAAAACTCTTCTTTTTCTTTAATTCACTTGTTATTTATTTTTCTCTAACGCTCTTATTTTGCTAATCTTTCTTGTTTATTTTGTTACCTCTCTGTGAATACGACCGCCCTTATATGCTACAATTGACCGCTTGTGAACATCACTTTTGGGCGTTAATCAAGGTTGTTTCACTAACATCGACCCTAGCTCCAACCACACTCCCCTACCCCTCTTGCTTCAAGGCCCTGACCAACGCCTTCAATGAAACAGCAGATCCACACAACCCAGGGTGCCCTTGTAATACCACACAATTTTCCCCTATTTTGAACCTCATTGACAGATTTTTCCAATTAACCGTCATCGACCCCAAAGTTTCCAACCACGGCATCTCTAGAATAACGCCCAAGCTTCCGAATTCTAAAGGAAGAAAGTCTTCGATGTCCTCTACCGCCTGCAAGGTCAACGCCACACCCCTACACACCCCCTCACCCTTCACGAACAGCCCAATACCCATAATCTAATGGCAATTTCAACTTATTAACCAACTCTGAAGAAATAAAATTGTGGGTAGCTCCACTATCAATCAAAACAATTACCTAATGTTGACCAATCTATCCCTCAAGCTTCATGGTCCGTGGTGCTGTAAGACCCACAACCAAATCAGTGAGAGCTTAGCCATCTCTTCAGCCACACACTTCCCCGCTGTGTCATCGTTAGAATCCGGTTACTCCTCTTCCTCCTCCTTGAAAACCAGCACCTGTAGTTCTCGGTTTGGACATCAATGACCTATCGTGTACTTGTCGTCACACTTGTAGCATAATCCCTTCTCTCTCTTGGCCTGAAGTTCCGCATCTGACAATCTTCGAAAGGGAATTACCGCACTGCCTCTGTGTCAGAACAACTGGGTGAAGAGGTCGTTCCACGATTTCCAGCACTAGGGTTCAAATAAGCCCAACAAAGTCCATTGTCCCCTTAAGCCCACGAAGCTAAAGGTTCCCATGTTCTAAACGTTGGGCCATTTCCATGATCTAGCCTAGGCCCAATGGCTTCAGCATCCTAATCTCCGCCCGAATATCAGGTTTAAGGCCGTTGATGAAGTTTCCTTCCAAGACCGACTAAGAAACGTCCATCAACGGCGCCGCCATAACCTCAAACTGCCACCTATATTCCTTCAAAGTCGACACCCGCTTCAATACGGGAATTTCTCGCAAAGGTTACCGTCCTGCATAGGCGGGAAGAGCTCAAGTACCATCGTCTTTAACTTCGTCTAGCCTCAGATCACCCATCGGCCATCTTCCGACAAAAACCACGCCAACGCCTCCCCGTCCAAGCTGACCACCGCCACTTCGAGCTTCTCCTTCTCACCCATTCGGCTCATGGAGAAGTATCTCTCCGCTTTAAAGATCCACTTGTCAGGATTCTCGCCGTCGAAGGTAGGCATCTCCACTCTCCAAGCGCGGTACTCCAATTGCAGCACCTCTTCATGGCCTCCCCCTTCCTTTTCTCCAATCACCAGCGACTGTGTCAGTGAGAGCTACGATGACGACGAGGCCTCCCCCTTCTGCGCCAACTCTGGTTTTTGGCGCATCAACTCTGACGATAAGTTCCATTCCTTTCTCTAGTTTTGGGATCTTCAACACCTCATCCTTGCACTGCTCCATCTCCTTCCGCACCTCGTCTAGTGTTCCCTCCCCTTTCTCTTCTTGCTTTTTCGTTGGAGCCATTCCCAGGTAACGCTATGATACCAATTTAATAGAATCGACTCAAGCAACTCAAATTTAACAGGAAAATAGGAAGAAAAACATATCAAGCAAGCTATGTAATTAGACTTAGATTGAATAAATGCTAGAAAATACAAGGATATGGGGGGTTTCGAGTGACCCCTTGCACTCTCTTATGCTCGGATAAGTACAGAAAATGGTGAAAGTTGATCAATACCCTCCCTCCACCAATTAGCTCCTGTTTTATTCGCTTCCCTCTAACTAACTAACCACATCAATCCTAATGCTCTTTCTCTCTCATGAGCATTCCCATATCATTGCATCCAATAGGCGTCTCCATGACTGCCAGCTCACCCTCTCTGTCATCACCCAAAGTTGATGATTCACCTCTTGCCACTTCAGCACTCCTGATGTCACTTGAAATCCCTTGCCCTTCGCCTCCTTTGCTTCCTCCTTTGCCTCCAAGTTTCTTACGATGTGCATAGGTAAAAACGTACAGGGGGCCTATCACCTTTGTAAGGCTAAAGCTAAGGCAAGACTTCAACTTTGATAGAACAAATAACTTAACTACTCACATGTCCAAAACGCTCCCTATAAAAGCAAATATTTACTTGGCGCACACTAGTAATGCACTAAGGAGAATTTAAGCAACCAAATCCCAAACAAGAATCTTTGACAACAGACAAGAAGGAATGAAATCTCTAAAAGCAAACTTGGTGGAGGCAAAAAAGTCATCCACTGATTTCTAGCCCTAGATGACAAAAATCAAAAGAGAAGATCCCTGTTAATTGATGAATGACGATGAAAAACATTTTGGGTTAGTGTGAATAGTGATGACATCTCGTTAAAAACCTATTTCATTAGTAATAATCAGCAATATATGGTTCCCTTTTACTGGTAAAACTTCTAATGTATCATATCTAACATCAAACTATCAACAATAACAAAACAATAAGACTAACAAAAGCATAAAAGGAATAAACCAGGAGACCACACCTTGAGGGATCATCAAATCAGCTCATAGCCTGGTCTTCTTCTTCATCTTCTGAAGTTTCAGCCCGCAGAGGTCCCTTAAAACCATCGTTATTATCACCAAGAAGCTCCCAGGTTGCTTTCTCAAGAAATTCCTGGGCGGCAGTTTGAACAGATTTTTTCTCTGTTGATGGGTACTTCCTCTTCTTTTGGACATTCGTCTCTACATACTTTATCTTTTTTCCCTCTCCCTTACTAATATTTCTCATACTTTGCCTCTGCTCTGTACAAAATAAACAAATCTTCAACTGAATTGTACCAAAAACCAAGATGTTGGAGAAGTCACGGTCCAAGCAAAAAGCATATGCCCACTAACCTGGGGTAAGGTCAGGCAAAGAATGCTCGATAAAACGGGTTGCTGCCTGAAAGTTTAACGTGGTAGAAGGTCGAACAGGCGCTACAGGAGCAAATTCAAACTCTCAGTAACTGGAAATAGAAAGATATGGTTATGGTAGAATTTTATTGACGCAAAAGAAAGGCCAAAAGAATTTTAAATCCATACCACTAGCTACAAATATGTAAAACTAAATCCATTGCCCCAAAATGTATGTCTAATCCTTAACAGATAATTGACCAGAAAATAAAACCTTACAATTAGATGATAGAAACATAAATCCTAATTTGGCATATCAGTCCCAGTTATTCAGCCGTTTAAGTTTGGAGTATAAGGAAACAACTTAAAAAGGATGATCCGTGTAAAAACGGCATTGCAAAAGAGAAACACTTACCTTTGCTCAAATCAAGAAACCTTTCTAGTTTATCTTGATACAAGCTTAATCTTTCCTGCAAGCACCAAGAACCAGAAAAAAATAATCAAAAAAATGAAAAATTTAGAAAGAACAGACAAAGCTCAAACGCAATAATCAATCCGTAATAACCTCGAAATTGATAGATTATTCTCTTACATCCTCACATAACAAAATCTACCCATATAATCAAAAACCGAAATTTCAAGATGAGACACTAATTAGACCGAATACAAGATTAGAAACCCAAAAAACAAGGCACCCAAAAACTTACAAGCTCGGATTTGACGGGATGCTCATCTGGGTCAACTCCATTACATCTCAGCCTCACTGAAAAAAGAAAAATCAAACAAACTAATAAAAATCAACTTTATGCATAAAGAGAAACAATATTCAAAATCGAAAGCAAAAGGAATTTGTTTTAAAAGCGAGCTAGGGTTTTTACCCGCGAAAAGGGTCGTAGTGGCCTTGGCGAGCAAGAGCAGAGACTCGGCGCGTTGCAGAGGGGGCAATTCGGCGAGAACTTCTGGGTCTGAAAGAGACAAGAAATCGAGACACTGAGTTCGAACTTCTTCTACATTGACCAAAGTTCGCTTCACCGAATCCATCACCGATTCTGGCACCGCCGCGCTTTTTGTTCCGTCGACGTCCATTGTTCGCCGAATCGCTATCACTCTAGGGCACACAAGGGGAGAAATGCGAAGATTTCAGATCAAATCGGAAATTTTGAGGAAGAAGACTTACGCCGAAGAGTAGAGAGTAGAGAGCTTTATGATGGAACGGATATGGCGGCAGTCTAGGGCAATAGGCTTTGCTCTTCGTTTTACGTGTATTACAAGCCACGAGTCCAATTTTTTGTGTCGTTTTGTTATTTTATTATTTGGTTTATTACGATATATACTATCAGCATTCATCAGCCAAATAAGCAAATCTCATCTCATCAAATTATCAGGAGAACGAGAAAACAGAGGACGTGACTAAGTACCGGATCCGCAAAATTTTTTTAGATCGTTAAATTGAGTATTAGCGGTCTGAGATCATTGTTTAATAGAAACAAAAACAAGCATAACCACATTCTATAATAACTTTTTTTTAATCAAATTAATAATAAAAAAATGAAAAATACAGTAAAAACGCAACGCCAGGGGAAAAGAGAGAGAGCAGAAAAGTTGGAGAACAATTTGGCCGGCTACCGAAGACGCTTCTCCGGTCACTCGCACTCCCAAAATACACGTACTAATATTTTAAATGCAATTTCCGTTTTAATATTTTATTAGTACATGTAATCTCTTATTATTAATTTATATGATAATATTTTAAACACTCATTAATATAAAAATGATAATTTAAATATTATATCAATTAGTATATAAAAATTAAAATTTAAATTGATGTACCTAACATTATTCATTATATAAAGTGTAGAGAATTAAGAATATATACATAATGAACTTGTACGGCGTGTTTAGAACTACAAGCTTAAATTGGGCTAAATAGGTCGGTTCGTTCCTTTTAGCTTGGCATGGCTTGCTTAAGTGTCTACGTGTCGTTTAATTGGTTAAGCAATATGTCACTTGTCGTATTTATGTTTCCGTCACTAAGTTAAAACCGACCACAAGTTGCTTATTGTTCGCAATATGTCACTTGTCATCTATTGAAGTTTGTTGTCGTTTACTCTGAGAAAATGACATTCAGATTTGTGCATAAAGTTTTGTTGTTGTTTGTATCAAAAGATGACATGTCATTTGTGTTAAAATCGTTGTCATTTATATAAGGAGAAACGATAGTATCCTTCGCGTGCTAGAATTTGCTCTTTTAGTGTACTCCAATGTAGATCTAACTTTCTATTTACTCGTGGGATTCGGGCGGTCCGAGAGGAATCGCTACGGTTCCTTTCTTCTTAAAAATCCATACATTTCTTATCAGTATATGGACAACAATCTCTTGAGTACAGGTTTAGGTTCAGTCTCAATGAGAAAATAAAACGGAGCACCTAATAACGTATCTTCATAAACTAAGAACTACGAGATCGCCCCTTTTATTCTGGAGTGACGGAGAGATCGTACCATTCGAGCATTTTTTATCTTTGATTCTTTACAAACTTGTTGTCTCCGATAGTTTCTTTCATATGCTGAAATTTTCTCTTTTGGCGTACGACGACCAGTGATTCTTTACAAACTCTATTGTCTCAGCCACTAGTTTCAAAAACGACATTTTGTTTCCTGCTACAATTTGGGTTTTGTTTGAATAAAACAGCAAATAGACTGTTTTCACAGAAAAATCAGGATGTCGTTTTCTTTTAAGAAATGAATGTTCTTTATGTGAAAACATGTCGTTTTCTGTTGCAACTCCTTAAATGGTATCTTACAGACTTTCGTTTAAAATATTTGCCGTTTATGTTGAAAAGAGACTAAGAGAGATGTCGTGTTTCGACATAAGTTTGCTACTAATTTCTTCTGTTTTATTTATTTACTTATTTAAGTTTAAAAGTTAATTTGTTGGATGATAAAACTTTATGTCGTCCTGTAGTAACGACATTTAATAATAAAAAAAAAAAGTAGAAACGACATATCGTCCTTTGTTTAAATTTAGTTGTAATTTTGCCCGGTCAAGAGGTTTCAAATCTCAAGTCTAATTACGGTGTCTTAATTATATAACCACTCAAATTGTATCACATTATTTAAAAATTTAAAATATTTTTTAACTAATTTTTTAATAATTTAATATTTTGATCTTTTAAATAACTAATTATAATGTGAATGGTTACTCATTAGGCACTAATTGATATTTGAGTCTAGGTGTGGATATAGGAATAACTAAAGAGAGAAAGAAATAAGTAAGTCAAGATTTGAGATGAATTAAAATTAATAGGTCAATAGTTTATATAAGTTAATAAATAAGCTAAATTACTATTTTTGTTCATAATTTATCTGGTTATGAACTATTATTTGATAAGTTATTTACTATTTTTATTCATAATTTATCTAATTACGAATCATAACTTAACAAATTTATTCATAATTTATCTAATTATAAATTATAACTTGATAAATTATGAACTAATTAAAAATTAATTTATATATTTTCTTAAACTTTTTATATTAACTTATTTTTTACTGTTTCTTATAAATAAATAGCCAATTGGGCAAAAACCTTCTTCTTCTTCTTTTTTTTTTGGGTCGTGGAAATATGAATTTGCAATTACTTAAAAGAGTGTTTGGTGGAAAAAAAAAAAAAAAAAAAAAAAAAAAAAAAAAAAAAAAAAGACGATATCCAAACGGAACCAGACACAGAGAAAAATATCCGAAAGCGCCCATCCAATCTCCTATCTCCCGTAATTCAAATATCTCACTGCAAGTGGTGGCCATAGCCAAATCCCTCTCCAGTCTTCTGTTTTCGTCTCTCTCTATCCCTCTCCGGTATGTTCTTCACCTTTTGCTCTATTTTACAATATTTTGCTCTCACACGAGCATCTTTACGAACACCAAAGACGCGCATGGAGATTTTTCATTGACGTCTCAAAGTCTCTCTTTTATGCTGAATTTTGGGTACGTAAAAAGTAAAGTTCGTTGTAAATGGGTGTGTTAATAGTCTGCTCTTCAAGTATGTACTCTAGTGGTGTTAGTTACACTTGTGCTTTTACGGAGTCTAGAGTTTCTGCTTTGAATTTTAGTAATAGTAAAGGAAGAATCTTCGGAAATGTAAAGGTTTGGGCATGTGGGTACTTGGTGAAACAGAAGAAATTGAGGAGAAAACGAGTGGGTGTATCTGGGTTTGTGATGAAAATCCCGGATGAAGGAGAGAGAAGAGTTTTAGTGAGGTCTGCTGAGGAAGTTGCCAGAGTTCTTAAGTCCATTCTGGACCCGAATTGTGCTTTTTCGTATTTCATGTCGGTTGCTCGGTTGCCGAAGGTTGTTCACACAACCGACACGTGCAATTACATGCTCGAGCTCTTGAGGACTAATGGGAGGGTGGCGGATATGGCTGTTGTGTTTGATTTCATGCAAAAGCAACTCATTAACAGGAATTTGAACACTTATCTTACCATTTTCAAAGGTCTTTACATCAGGGGTGGGATTAGACAAGCGCCGATTGCTCTTGAAAAGATGAGTAGGGCCGGGTTCGTGCTGAATGCGTACTCTTATAATGGATTGATATACTTGATTCTTCAGACAGGGTCTTTTAGAGAGGCTTTGGTGGTTTATAAGAGAATGGTCTCAGAAGGATTCAAGCCTAGCCTTAAGACTTACTCCGCACTTATGGTGGCTTTTGGAAAGAGAAGGGATACTGAGACTGTAATGGGGTTGTTGCAGGAGATGGAAGACTTGGGTTTGAGGCCGAATATCTATACGTTTACTATATGCATTAGAGTGCTTGGGAGGGCTGGGAAAATCGATGAGGCTTATGGTATATTGAAGAGAATGGATGATGAGGGATGTGGGCCAGATGTTATTACCTATACGGTGCTCATTGATGCTCTTTGTAATGCTGGCAAACTTGATAATGCAAGGGCATTGTTTGTAAAGATGAAAGGTAGTAGCCACAAACCCGATCGAGTAACTTACATTACTTTGTTGGACAAGTTAAGTGATTGTGGAGACTTGGAGGGTGTGAAAGAAATTTGGGCTGAGATGGAAGCTGATGGTTATGCTCCTGATGTGGTTACCTTCACCATTCTTATTGATGCTTTGTGTAAAGCAGGGAATTTTGAGAAAGCATTTGATACTTTGAATATCATGAAGGAGAAAGGGGTTTCGCCGAATCTTCATTCCTACAACACGTTGATTTGTGGACTGCTAAGGGCAAGTAGATTGGATGAGGCCCTAAAACTTTTCCGTAATATGGAAGCTTTGGGTGTCATGCCTACTGCTTATACATATATCCTTTTCATTGACTACTATGGAAAGTCGGGTGATTCTTCTAAGGCTATAGAGACCTTTGAGAAGATGAAAAGAAGAGGCATTGTTCCTAACATTGTAGCTTGCAATGCTTCTATATATTCTCTTGCTGAAATGGGCAGACTTCAGGAAGCAAAAGAAATTTTTGATGGGATCAAAAGTAATGGGCTCGCTCCTGATTCGGTAACTTATAACTTGATGATGCGATGCTATAGTAAGGTTGGGCGAGTAGATGAAGCGCTCAAGTTACTCTCTGAGATGGTGAAACAAGGGTGTGAACCTGATGCGATAATAGTGAATACTTTGATTGACATGCTTTACAAGGCTGAACGAGTAGATGAAGCATGGCAAATGTTTTATGGAATGAAGGGCATGAAGCTCACACCAACAGTTGTAACCTTCAACACGTTGCTAGCTAGCTTAAGGAAAGAGGGTCAAGTCCGAAAAGCAATTGAAGTATTTGAGAGTATGGAAGATTACGGTTGTCCTCCAAACACGGTAACCTTCAATACAATTCTAGATTGCCTCTGCAAGAATGACGAGGTTGGGTTGGCCCTGGAATTGCTTTGTAAAATGTCAACAATGAATTGCAGTCCTGATGTTTTCACCTACAACACTATCATCTATGGCTTAATCAGGGAAAACAGAGTTAACGATGCATTCTGGTTTTTCCACCAGATGAAGAAATCTCTATTTCCTGATCGCGTAACCATGTTCACTCTAATTCCAGGTGTAGTGAAGGATGGGCGGATTGAGGACGCATTCAGGATTGTAAAGAGCTTTGCGTATCAGGTTGGGGTTCACATAAATGGACCCTTTTGGGAAGATTTGATGGGAGGAATTCTGGTTAAAGCCGAGGCAGATAGAGCAATTTCATTTGCTGAAAAACTGGTATCCGATAAAATTTGCCTGGATGACTCGATATTGCTACCTCTAATAAGGGCGTTGTGTAAGGGAAAGAAAACTGTTGATGCAAATCATTTGTTTGCAAAATTTACCAGGACCTTTGGAATAAAGCCTACACTGGAAACATACAACTGTTTAATTGAAGGGCTTCTTAGAGTTCATGCCAATGAAAAGGCTTGGGATCTTTTCAATGAAATGAAGAGAATTGGTTGTGCCCCTGATGATTTCACATACAATTTGTTACTTGCTGCTCATTGTAAGTTTGGGGAAATCACCGAACTCTTCGGATTATATGAAGAAATGATTAGTAGAGGATGCAAGCCCAACACGATAACTTACAATATAGTCATTTCAAGTCTTGTGAAATCTAATAACGTAGATAAGGCTATTGACTTCTACTATGATCTTGTGAGTGGTGATTTCTCTCCCTCTCCTTGTACATATGGCCCTCTCATTGATGGACTTTTGAAATCAAGAAGACAAGAAGAGGCGATGCGGTTCTTCGAGGAGATGGTGGACTATGGGTGCAAGCCTAACTGTGCAATCTTCAATATTCTTATAAATGGATTTGGCAAAGCAGGAGATGTGGAAACTGCTTGTATGTTGTTCAAAAGAATGGTTAAAGAAGGAATAAGGCCAGACTTGAAGTCTTACACAATTCTCGTGGACTGCCTTTGCCTAGCTGGGAGGATTGACGATGCTCTGCACTACTTTGAAGAACTAAAGCTGAGTGGTCTTAACCCTGATTCAGTTTCTTATAACTTGATGATTAATGCGCTAGGAAGATCAAGGAGGGTAGAAGAAGCTTTATCTCTTTACGACGAAATGCGGAGCAGAAGAATTACTCCAGATCTTTACACGTACAACTCATTGATACTCAATCTCGGGATCGCCGGAATGGTTGAGCAAGCAGGTAGTATGTATGAAGAACTACAGCTGAGGGGACTTGAGCCTGATGTTTTCACCTACAACGCGCTGATTCGAGCGTACAGCGCGTCGGGGAATCCAGACCATGCCTATGCAGTCTACAAGAAGATGATGGTTGGTGGCTGCAGCCCCAACGTCAGTACATTTGCCCAGCTTCCTAATGAAACTTGACTCATATTGGAATTTCTCATGAAGCAACATGCATACTTGTTCTTTAACTGTGCTTTAAGGTATAATTCCTCTTCTTTCACCTCATATTGGTATTGTTGTAGTAGATTCTCTTCTATGAAAAACTGTAATGTTGACCGTTCTCTGAACTTTACTATTTTCAGGCCCAGTTGACAGTTTTCGGTATTTTCATATTGTACAAGATTCAGCATTGCACTGATGATTTTGTTCATTTGTGCCCCGGATGTGTACAAGGTTATTCTGAAGGTTTGTTGGGGAGTCGCATATAGTGTTACCAATTCTCCCAAATTTGCTTTTTTGTAAGTATTAATTAAGGTGTATTCAAAGTGTTTCCAAATTGTTGTCCATGGGAACCGTAGTGTATGTATATTCTGGTCTTGTATACCTTGTTATTATGTTCCCTGGATCATACTGTGAATACTAAACTAATCTTATCTCCATCGTTATTGTTTCCTGTGTATTATCATACTAATTCAATGAATAATACAAGTTGCAATAATTCTTCAAATTTATTCAGATTTCATAGTTGGTGTTGTTGCCTTCCTGTATCTCTATAAATAGACAGTGACAGTATTGTGACTCGCAAAACATTCTCACTAACCAAAAATGAAAAACGAAAACAAATTTCAGGCACATTCAAGTCTTGGCATGAATTAAAGCAGGAAAATATTGAAGAGAGGCATTTCATTTATTTATAAATTGAAAGACCTTACAATGTCATGTGTTCTGCAACTTTCTCTACACTTTGCAATTGAAGAAAAATAACAATATATCAGCCTATATGAAAACTAAAGAAGGCAATTAGGATTTTTCTTTTTCTTTTTTTTTTTTTAATTGGTCACACTGCAACCACAAGTAACTTATTTAGACCTCCAAAACAACCTGATCTTGTACCGAAATCTTCTTCTTTCCAACTCTTTTGCCATTGATCAAGCAATTCTTAGGCTTCTTCTGTAATCTTATGGCTTCTTTATTGGTTTCCTTTTCCTCTATGCTACCCTGCAATATATGAACGAGAATCACAAGTCGCAACCATTCAGCATACATGAAACTCATACAAAACAAACTTTTGAATAGTCATTCTAATTCATAGTCGTTACCAAGATCGATTTTATCTCGGAAACTCTGGTGTGGCTACTTTTAACAGCTTCATTTAAATTACTATAATTCCTCTCCTCAGCAGATATCTCAGGCTGTACATCGGAATTTTGATGTTCAAAATTTTCTATTTCAGTTTTGAAATATTGCATTTTTTGTAGATACCCGTGCCTCCGCCTCAAAAACCTGAAGTTCAATACAGAAACACAAGCTATTAAGGAATAACTCCTCTTTTCTCACAATACAACTGCCACAAGCAATATCAATAGTCCTCAATAAATCAAGAAAACAAAGCTCATACCGGACTTCGGCCAAAAGGGTTTCTCTTTTATCCTTAGCAGTCTGTAATTTCTTCTTTTTCGAAACAAATTCCTGAAATAACTCAATAAGAAACAATTCTTAAATGTCCCAAAAACAATAAGAAAAAGAATTAAAAAAAAAAATCCGTCGCTTCAGTGAAGGGTTCTAATTGAGAATAATTTAAGCATATGATAAAAATCTGAACTTGACTTCAGTCTTGTACGAGTAATTGTCCAGTTATCTAACAAAACTGACTTCAGAGTAAAAACACAATCATAATCAGAAGAATGTTACAATCGTCCCTGGATTTTTTTCCCCCCCTTAAAATTACACAATTAAATGTGGTGGCAGTAAATTCGCATAATACATGAAACAAACCCCAAAATAAAAATCCAGAAAATTAAACATTAAAAAAATAAAAGCCCTTACCTTTTGCAATTCCAGGTAATCTTGCAAGAGTCTTTGATGCCTTTGCCTAATTCTAGCTTCCTCAGGCGAAGATTGGAGAGAATTAAACGATACCCTTTTCATCTTTGTCTTAAGAATTATGTCTCCGAACAAAGAACTAATTTAATTTAAACAAATACATAACAATATTGATAAAAATCCTGTGAAACCCTTCTCATCTCCTCCAAAAGTCGGTCCTTTGGAAACAAGAAACCAAACGCAATATTCTTTTTCTTTTTCAAAGAATTAATCTTTTTACTTAGAAGAATATCTATAAAAACCGAATTAGACCCTCTTTCTTCATATTTAAATTTAAATAAGAAGATAAGGTTGGAGATTTTATGGAGCCGGAAAGAGGAAAAAATGATAAGAGATAAAAAGGAAGAATAAAAAGGCAATTAAGAGGATGAAAGAGAGAAAAGAAAGATGGGGTTTTGTACCGTACAGTGTGTAAATGAAATGTGTATTCCTCTGGGGTGTGTGGGTCTGGTGATGAAACCCGAAAAGGCCCACGAACTGGGTCGGAGATAAAAGGGAATTGAATTGAATGGGAAGCAATGAGGGTAGGATTCACAGAAGGGCAAATTTGGGAAGTGGAATGACAATGAATTTTGTTGTTTGGGAAGAAGAGAGAGCTGTGGTTGGAAGACATTTGAAGACATATCTATTCTTGCCATCTTTTGCTTTTGTTTTTCTCCTCTCTTCTATGTAAAAAATTTGGTCCAGCTGGGCCATTTTAGAGAGAGAAAGGGAGTTGTAGAGAGAGAAATTGGGAGTAATGGCAAATGGGTGTGTGTTTGTATATGTGTGTATCTGGAAGAGAGTTTGGCTTTGGGCAGGAGATAGTAGATTACATGGCTGCTGTTTGGCCATGGTCAGTTTTAGGCTGAAAAAGGTCCTAAAATGGATTAAAATACAATAGTCTCATTTATTTTGTTAATTTAAATTTTAAATTTTAAATTTTTATAATAAAAATTTATTAAAAAATATCACATTTAATTTTTTTATTATAATAAAAAATTTTAAAAAATATCACATCTTAATTTAAATTAAAAATTTTAATTCATAAAATAAACTAGATTAATATCCTCTTAAAAAGGTTCTAGGCCATTTTCGGAATTATCACTTTTCTAAATAATAATAATAATAATCGAATTATCACAGGTTACAAGTACACATGCCCTCCATGCTAAAAGAAAAAAAAAAAAAAAAAAAAAGACAAAATAGTACACATATTTCTCTCTCTTATTTATTTATTTATTTATTTTTATTTATTTTTTGTGAGAATGTTCCTCCATTCATTAGAAGCGTGTTTGAATTCCTTGGCTGAAATAACAACAAATAACACGAGGATTATTGTGTGGTTAAGGGAGAGAGAGAGAGAGAGAGAGAGAGAGAGAGAGAAGAATAAGAAGAGAAATAGAGACCCCAGCAATGTGTGGAAAAAAAACATGTGATATATGTGCACTCATATCGGTCAGAACGACATTTTGTGTATTTCTACTGTCCACAAGAGCCATGAAGTGCATTTTGTGTATTTATTCTATTTTATCTCGACTTCATTACATTCTTTAATTTTTGAATCATAAAACAATATTTATTTTTGAAAGATATAAAAGGGTGAGATTTTTTGTAGCACTAGATTAGAAACTATTTTACGAAAGTACTGTTTTAACTTTTTTTTTGTAATTATCACGTCATATTCATTTAATAATTATAATATTACTAACAAAGAATTAAAAATATATATATATATATATATATTACTAACAATTATACTAGTAATAGTTTGCTTTATTACTATTTGTGATAAACTGATAATTACTTACGTGATATTGGCATACCAAAAAAAAAAAATTAATCTTAATTTAGACATTTTTTATTAATGATGTAAAAATTAGCCTTAAAAAGAAATATTTTCTTTTTGAGAAAAAGAAAAGGAATCAACTTCTAATTTTGAAATAAACTTCCTATTTTTTTAACTAACTAGCCCTTCGAACATTCGACAATCGACATCAACGTACGTGATATTGGTATATAAAAAATCAAAATTAGTGCTACTATAAACTAATTTTTTATTAGTATTGTGAAAATTAACCTTAAAAACCTTTTCAAAACAAAATGAGCCTTAAAAAATAAATAATTTTTTAGGAGTTTTTGTGGTGGAGCATGATATTTTATTTTATTAATGGGAACTGTACTTTTATTATTAGATTAATTTTTCAATTATTAAATATATAATAAGAACAGTTTTATATAATACATTGTATATTTTTAACACGGATCAACAAAGATCTTACTGTCAAAAAACCAATCAAATGGTTAAAAACATTTGCCCTAATGGTAAAAATGAAATAACATGCTCCATCATAAATATTCTCAATTTTTTTTATAGAAAAAATAATTTCTTTTTGAAAGAAAGAAGAAAAATAATATTAAAATAAGCTTTCATTTTTTAAAAATTTTTACAGTAGAATAAACTATTTTGTTTCAACGGTACATGTTAAATTAATTTTTAAAAAATTAAATTTATAATATGAATGATTTTATATTATGTATTATAAATTTTTAATATAAATTTAACCGTTAAAAATTTAACCCAACCCTTAAGATAATTGTTCTTACTGGTAAAATAAAATAATATACTCCACCTTATAGATGTTCTTTTCTTTTCTCTCTTTTTTCTTTCATAATTAGTAGCCGTACGAACATTCATCAACCAGAAACTAACCACGCTAACAATGGTGTTGAACTCGGCCATATCACATCCCTCTCCTTCATCTCTTTCCCTCGACTTCACTAAATCCCTTCCCACTCGAACCACTTCGCTCTCCAACCTCCACAATTTTGGCTTAGAGACACCATTCTCCAGGTGGAGCCCACAGAGGTCACATCTTAGGCTATCCTCCTCCCAAAATCAGACGGCCACGGTCGCATCCCGGGTCACAAACGATACCGCCGCCGATGTCGTGAGGAAATTTTACGCGGGAATCAACGGCCGTGATCTTCCCTCCGTGGAGAACCTCATTTCTCAAAACTGTGTCTACGAGGACCTCGTCTTTGCTCGCCCTTTCTTTGGTCGAAAGGTATCTACTTTATCATTTGCAATCATCTTTATTATTATTATTATTATTATTATTATTTTATTATTATTATTATTATTATTATTATTAGTTATTTGGAAATAATTCCGATTATTAATGCAAAAATGTTAAGGAAATACTTGAGTTCTTTGAGAACTTCGCGGATGTTGTGAGCAAAGACCTCCAGTTTGTTATTGACAAGATATCGACAGAGGATTCTTCAGCAGTTGGGGTTACTTGGCATTTAGGTAAAATGTTGAAACCTCCAAATATATATAAGTATATATATATACGCACACAAACACACACATGTATCTATAGGTGTAGACTGATTCCGGGAATGAGTTGCAGAATGGAAGGGAAAGCCTTTTCCATTTAGCAAAGGCTGCAGCTTTTATCAATTGGAGGTTGTCAATGGCAAGCGACAGATAATGTAAGGCCCAAGTACATGGTTTATCGTGGTTTCCTTGTATTTATTTATAATGGCTAATATTTTATATGCAGTAGTAGTACTATATATTCACTCAATATAAGAACTGGTGAGTGGCAAATGAATTTATCTGTATACTGAAACAGAGGCATGAGTCTTTCAAATTGGGTACTCGGAATCCTTGGAATCAACGAGTTTTTTTGTTTCCGTCTCTATTTTTGTTGGCATTCGTGAGCGAATGAACATATTAGTAGATGTCATATATTGTCTGATATATTAAATGAATCAATGATTTTGAGGAAGATTGTATTCCTTCTTGAAAAACAGATATGCGAGAGACAGCGTTGAACCTGCAATCAAGCCTGGGAAGACTGCTTTGGTAAGTTCATCTTTAAGTAATTTTAGTGGATAAACATAATTTTAAATTCGAAAGTGACAAAATATACAAATTAAATTCTTAATATATTCTTCGGCATCACTTTGTCTAATTACCTTTGTCATTTTATTAGGTGATCATCAGAGGAGTGACTTGGCTACTGGAACAATTTCCTCAGCTTGCGGATCGTTTTTGAAACTTTTTTCCTATCTTGGTTGGGGGCTAAATACATAGTTTATATGTGCTTTAGATTGAACTTGTATATATTTGTCAACAAGCTCAATTACATAGGATAATTAGACATCTCTTTCCACAGGAAATATTCGAATAATCAAGTGTCCACTTTTGTTTCTGTGTCTTCTAAGTTCTAGCTCTAACTTCTAATCAGTTCATTACTACAAGTCACATGAATAACTGAATATTGATTTTGCAAATTGAAAATAAAATCATATACTATCAATCACAATGATGGTTTCAAGTTGCCAAAGTAAGGAAAACAATTACAATTCCACATATTGAGGGACAAAATGGGGAGGTAATCTTCTATCACTAAGTGCACTACAAAATCTGAATTTGGCAAATGTTTTTGCATCAAATAATTGAAAAACAAAATCGGAGGACAAAATCTATTTCTCAATCAAGCAGCACAAGGACTACAAAATTTATGCTGCCTTTGTATCAACTTCGATCTACATTTCATCAAAATTAGAAACCTCCCCGTAAACTTCTTGTATGCCTATTTTGATCAATTCCTGTTTTTGGTGTGACACTAACTTTTTTTCTTCTATTATCATTGGGACGAAACAAAGGGCGCACAACATGATGAAATATCAATTCCTGCCACCTCCATGGCATTGCAGACCCATTGGGGAACATCGCCTTTGGGGAACTAGAGGGCACAAGAATATTCAAAGTTACAAAGCTTTTTAGTGAATGTTTCAGCTTTTATGGAAATACCAAAGTCACATGGTTATTTTTATCTTCTTTTCAAAAAAAAAGAACAAATGGATTGGAACACTTTAGAAGTGGATATGGTCCCATGGAAGGCATAGAGACGGGCAAATTGATTTTATTTTTATTTTATTTTAATTTTTTTTTTATGAGGGAGACAAATTCTAAAGTTGGAAAATTAAAGTTGGCATTAATAGTCTCTCCGTGCCGTGCATGTGAACTTTCACTAGATAGTGCAGCCAAAACCATACTATTTAGTATTTTGTTTTCAATGACTAAAAATTTACAGAATTTTGAAAATAGTTCACCAAATATAGAGATATACTTGTTTAAAAAATCATAGGACTATTTGAATAGCTTAGGGTCCGTTTGGTTGGGGGATTCGTCCCCCGATTCGAATCATGATTCGTGATTCGCTACAGTGGTTTCTCTCACAAAAAATACACGTAAATCGAAAATGGTTCAAATCACATGATTCGAATCCCTAAACCAAACGGACTCTTAAATTTGGCGCTTTACCGAAATATAGCCACAGAAGTCGGAAATAAAGTAGTCTTACTCTTAGTCAACCCAACCACAATACTTGAACCACCTCAGGAAGAACACATATGCACATGAACAGAAGGAAGAAATGGGAAGACGAATAGAAGGGTCAGGTTTAGAGAAAGTAATACCATTTTCTGGAGAAAATCGCAAACAAACCTGCAAAAGATTGAACAAAAGTTTTAGCAATAGTGAGGTTGAAATGAGGACCGCAAATGAAAAAGCATATTAGCTATGTTCAGCATCCATAGAGAACAAAAGGGGAACATACTCTGGAAATTTTCCTTCAATTATTGAGGAGTGTAGATCTCTGCTAAGCTGTAACCATTAAAAAATAATGAATCATCTAAAGGAGAAAGAACATCAGAAATTCTTCAACTGAGAAATTTTGCACAAGTACCTTCATCATATAATACAGATTGTGATATGACACAAGCTGAGATCCCATTGCGTCGACCGTAACAAGGCAATGGATATAGGCTCTAGTATAGTTTTTGCAGACCTACGATGGGAGACATATAAAGAAGATAAACAACGAATACCATACCAACTATTGGAGATAGTTCTGTCACATACATACCATGCAATCACATGTAGGATCTATGGGCCTAGTATCTTCAGCCATCACCTTGTTCTTGAGTTTTAGTACTCCCTGCATGCAGTCATTGTACATCAGAGATCGTCAAGAGCAGAAAATCTAGCCATGATTAAGTTATTCATCATTCTGAGCAAAAAATCAGGCACCAAAGTAGATTAATGTGCAACATATATGCCAAGGGTCAGTTTTTCTTTCCCAGTTAGAAGTTAGTTACCTCTGGTATAAGAGCTGTGCCAAAGCGAGCAGTACGGGTTGGATAAACACAATCATACATATCGGCACCCAAGGCACTGCAAACTACAATATCAAGTGGATAACCAACACCCTGAAAATAAGTTCACACCCTGAAACTAAGTTCAAGTAAATGTCATGACTAAAGTTCATAAGAATAAAAAGATGGATTAAGTGACAAAAAACATATGTCAACAGCACCATAACATATCGTGGTTTATTCTCAGGCAATGCAGCAGTACACTGAGCTACAACACGCCAGAATGAATCTTTATCTTCGCCTCCTGCGAGACCGCCAATGGCATAGCTGTCATAGAGGTAAAATTCAGGGGAGCCTTTCAATATTAGGAAAAAAAAAATAAGAATATTGAGTTTCTTATGGTACGGATTAATCTGATTGAAGTTACAACATTGAACATACAATCATACAGAGAACAACTTTGTTTAGGTTGCTTAAGATGTGTGAGAGAATAATGAATTACGCTATATAGAGTCAAATCTTGTAAACTACATGAATTAGTCACTTTCAAAAGTAGCATAAACATACCCTGGTAAATTCCGATCCACTAAGCCTCTGACACATAAATCCCTGATAAATGCAGTGGTACAAAGATTACAAAAGATCGGTAGAAAAATGCATAGGACAATCAGCTAATCACATGATGATTACACTACTACAGCAATAATTGAAATTCACCTGAGCACAGGATCCAAGCCTCCTTGCACAATACCAAATAGGTTCTGCTCATTTGGTCTCTTGTGAGCTGATGATAAAAAGCAATTAAAAAAGACGACAATAAGTAAGTGACTCAAAACAAAGATAATTATCACAGACCAACACAAAGCTTTTCACGGAAAGATTGTCATAAAAAGAATTTAGCCCAACATAAAAATCCTTGAAAATGCATGAATGAGTATGGATCAGGGAAGAAGGGAAACAATCCAACTATGATTGAACATCTGACATGAAACTACAACACAACTGATTTACTAGGGGAACAACTTAGCATAACCATGAAATCTACTTCCAAAAGACATTATTTACCTGCTATACACCTGTCTATCCACCGAAGAGTGCGATACATGGCCTCCTCAATTCTTGGACCAGTAATGGTGGTTTTAACCACATCATCAAGAGCCATTATAATATCTGCTCCAATTCTGTTCTGCACAGATCATCGGCCATACGTAAAGGAACATGAAACGTTTTAGGTCTCAAGGTAGGAATTATAAACATATCTATTTAGACCAAACTTCTATTGCAGAGCCAGATTATGCATATGGAAAATAATCACTCTTTAATGTTTTCTCCTTCCAGTTGGATTTAGCTATAAATTCAATTCAACATCCATAGTAGCAAATATCAACATTGTCCAATAAATTCAATAGAAAGACGTACAAACATGTTAATACATTAAAATAAAAATAACATACTCGGATAACCAAAAGGGAAATAAAAAAAGGCCGCTCCTACCTGGATTTGAATCGATTCCTCGGGCGTTAGGAGCATTGGCTTTCCATCAACTGGGGACTGCAAAGAAGAAAACAATTAGCTACAAGCAGAATCAATACAACACTACAATTTCTTCCATACCTAATAAACTCTACATAAATTTTAAACAGGAGTGAATGTGATAGAATATGGCAATAACAACATGACGAAGATTCGCAATAAAACATCTATTTAAATACGCAACCGCTTGAACTTTCTAGCACAAAAAAGTACCTGGAATGTTACACCCTTTTCAGTAATGTCAGCTAAATGCAATAATGATACCTGAAAACATCAAACAATTGAAACTTTAACCGCACATATGTTGAGAAATCAAACTGGGAAAAAGTCAGCAATAGCTACAATGAACATATATAATATATACATGTGTGTGTGTGTATCAAAATCATATCTAAGAAGATGACCATTTGAAAGCCACCAGAATCTGTGAGCATTGCTCTTGGCCAGTTCATAAATTTGTGAAGACCCCCCATTTCATCAATGAGCTCAGAAGTTGGGCGAAGTGCCAAATGATATGTATTCCCAAGTATTATTTGGCAACCAATTTCCTCTAGTTGGTTAGTCGCCAAGCCTTTTATACTACCTGTAACCCCAACAAACCTCATCAGCACAGTGAACTATGAAAAAGTAGTAGTAATAATAATAATAATAATAATACATATAGCAAAGTGGATGAGTATTGATACTTGCATACATCTGCGTATGGATGGTAATCTTAAAATTTATAGCCGGTTTATTTAACGGGTTTAAACACTTTTTTGTTACAATGCTTTTTCTTGCCAAAAAAAATCTATTTAAATCTATGAACCAAACCGGCATTAGTTTCTGGAGAACTCTCGCTATTATTAATAACTAATTGACTAATAACCAATATAAAGTAAAACAACCTACAAGAGGAAATTGATCACATAGCTGAAATGTGTATGCAGACAAAATTTTATTAGAGAGATTGTAGTATGTCTTGATTAAGATCACAAGTTATTTGAGTGTTAATATATGAAAAACACGTGTTAAGGGGACTTAAAAAAACGCTGCAGTGGGTTTATAAACACTGCAGCGGACAAACTGCACAAAACTGTGCAGTTTGGTTCGGCCAATATTTCGGCTGCAGCCAAAATATTTTTGCTGCAGCCGAAATGTTTGCAGGCCTCGGGTCCATTTGTGCGTTGCAACGGGTGAAAATTCTACAGAAAACAAGTGATCTAAAACGCTTTGAACCATTACATCCATTAATGATATGTTTCATACATATCTGAACACCAATTAGCAATAAATATAACTATTGTAATAGGTATATTAATCCATGAAAATATACATTTATATTGAAAATGTACCTTTATGTGAATGATTGTAATCTTTAAAGATGATGCATTCATTTATAAAATGACACATCTGTCTTTATTAATTCTCTAAAAAATTTACAGACTTAATTGAATTTTCTGAAACTCAATATTATTGTTAGATTTTATGTTCAAGAGTTTATTATATCTTGGAGGTAATTTGTCATTAAAATTCATTAACAAACTTTGAAAAATAATAACAAATAAAATCTTTAAAAAATATATTCTTATACACCTCAAACTCTTTTTTATTTTTTACAAAACTCTCTACACTTAGGGGTTTTTTTTTGCAACAAAACTAAAAAAAATTAAAACTCAAATTACAATTTTATTTAAGTTCATGTTCTTTTAAGTTTTAACTTTATTCAACTTTACTCAATTTTATTTAAATTACAATTTCAACTCAAATTATAACTCAAATTTAACTTAAAAACTATACTCAAATTATACTTTAAAAAGAACACACCCTTTAATTCTCCAACAAATTTGCGATATAATGGAAGTCTAACCTTGAGTTCCCACGGGCATGAAAAGAGGTGTCTGACACGTGTAGTGAGGAAGCGTTAGATTCGCTGCACGTGCGCGATTGAACCTTCCCAGAATCTAAACTCAGAAACAGAAAACTGAACGGTTTTAACAATTTATTACTGAAATAACAACTTGATGGGACAAGTTAATTAGTAATACTTGAATCACTCAAATGATAAATACTCCAAACTGCCGATTTTTTTCTTTTTGAACAATTTTCATTATTTTCGCCACGTACTAATAATACTCTCTTTAATTAATTTATTTATTTTTCCCTAAGACAACTAACAATACGAACTTGGAAAAGAAAAAAGAAATTTCCTCAAAAAACAAAAACAAAAGAAATGGAAAATTTAACCCAGTTCGACATCTTACCTCAAACCGAAGAGCCATTTCTCCCGGATCTAGAATTTAATAAATCCTGCAACCATCAACAGTGATTTCTCCGTTTTTCATACGAACAAAAGTCGACGTTTCATTTCGTCACAGAAATGCCGTACGGAAAAAAAGTAGAGAGAGAGAGAATAGAGGCGAAAACAGATTAGAAGAAGCAGCAGCTTACAATGGAAGAAGAGAGGAAGGAAAATGGGAGGGAAAAGAGTAATACGTTGAGAGAGCCGCGAGGAATGGTCAATGGGTGGAAGCAGCCCAAATGAGCGGCGGCTGGGAAACTCAAGGCTTCCTCTGTTGAGAGAGCCGCGAGGAATGTTTATTTATTTTTCTGCGCACTAGGGAATTCAGTCATCTTTTGTTTTATTAACCGATTTAAATTTTTAATTTTAATTTTATTAAAATTAAAATTCTTATAAAAAATTTATATTTAATTTTTTTATTATAAAAATTTTCACATAAAATTATATTTTAATTTAAATTAAAAATTTAAATTTATAAACTAAATAATATCTTAATTTTTTTTCTGCACAAAACAAAAAAAATTACTCCTCCCCCGCATAATTTAGGCCCGTAATTTTCACACTAAATTTAACAAAAATTTTAAAATATTATAAAAATAACAAGATTTTATATCATCTTTATATCATTAAAATAATGATTATATTATATAATACAAAATAGATATATATGATTATTATTATGTTATTTTTATTATATTTATAATATTTTAAAAACTTTACTGAATTTCAATTGAAATTATGAAATTTTGCCGCACAGTGTATTTATTATTTTTTTAAGATGTCCTTTGTGCAGTTAACGATGAAAATATTGATATTTTTACTAATATTTTCGTGAGAATTTCTGTATTTTAGAAGTACTGATATGAAAATAAAGGTATAGTTCCTTTTTCCGTATAATATCTTAAAATTTCTACAGATATTCTTGTAAATATCGATATTTTCATGAAAATTTTCATTTTTGAGTAAAACATAGTATTAAATGACTGAATATCGTGAAAACTTTATAGAAATTTAGCGGAAATATTGGTAAAATTTCCACAGAAATATCGGTAACTTTATATTCATATATTATTTTATTTTTCAGAAAAAAAATTTAAAAATATGACATTTTCAAAATTATATAAGGAATTATTCAAATTCCATATCTTAATATGAGTATTGTTTAAACTAAAAATGTGTGTACAATACTTTCAAACCTCCTAAAAGCCCTTTTTAGTATTGATAATTTATGATCAAGTATGAAATCATATATATATATATGGTATATATATTATGTTGACTTTCAGCTATTTACTTTATTTGTGGACGTGTACTTAATATTTATAGTATTATAATCATACATTACCTTACATATTTATTAAATAATTAATATTTTAATTGAGAGTTTCATATAATTAATATATTATTATTTATTTTAAAATTTTATAAAGTCTCATTTAAAAATAGAGTGTTTTAATATAAATTTCTATTTTTTTACAAAATAATGATATCAATATTTTTATAAAATTTAAATACTGATATTTTCATATAAATATCGATGTTTTCATCTCATTGTGTGTAGTGGAAGGACATATGGGGTCGGTAGTGCCTGATGGGGTTCTAAATTGGGTCAAATGTCAAACATTGACTTAGAGACAGCTAAAGATGGTTCAGACATTTTAAGAGTCTCATTTATTTTATTAATTTAAATTTAAAATTTAAATTTTATTATAGTAAAAAAATTTTAAAAAAATAATCACATTTAATTTTTTATTATAATAAAAAATTTTATATAAAATTATATTTTAATTTAAATTATAAACTTAAATTAATAAAATAAGAAGATCAGTATCTTTTTCTTATGATCTTTTAGTTTCTAGATTTACTAAATAAGATGAATTAACCGAGCCTAAAAAACAAAAATAAAAAATTCAAATTACAGAATAGATTTCCTTTTAAATTATGCTAAATAAGATGTAACCGATAAAAGACAAAAGAAAAAAAAAAAAAAATCCTCAAAAAGAAAAAACAAAGTCCTCAAAAGTCTATTTGTTTAGCTGTATCTGTCGGACTTTCTTTACAAAGTTTACCAAAACACCGATTAGCCTTTGTAGTCAAATTATGGGGGTCCCACGAACATAAAAAATGAGAGGACAGTTTTATTCACATTTTTTTTTTTTCACTCTTCACATCTTTTATTTAACTTAATTACATAATTAAATTTTAATTATAAAAATTTTTTATAAAAATATTTTTTTTTTCCTCAACACGCTTCACATGTTATATTTTATATTACAAATAATTACTATTTTAAATTTTATGATAAAACTTTAATTTTTTTTCCATTCAATAGCTATTCTAAAAAATTACATAAAAGTATGTTAAATTTTCTTTGCTATTTATTCTATGGCGATTGTTCTTTTACCTTTTCTTTCTTTCATTTTGTGTTAATGTTTTTTATTTTTCTAATTATTTTATTTTTAAAAGGATAAATCATTTTGTTTTCTTTTCTTTTTCGTTTCTTAGCAACTATAATTGATTTTTTTTCTTCATTTTGTTCCTTTTTATGCTTATTATACTCATTTATTTGCTTTTCATAAATTTTCCATTTATATTTTTAATCATACCTTAATAATATAATAACTTTGTTGTCGTATTTTTATTTCTTAAATTATATTGCTTTCTATTTTATATTTGGTGGTTTTATTCACACATCTTTTTTTATGCTCCACATTTCTTTTAAATACACATCCTAAATAATTTTTAAAAACTAAAATTACTTTTTACATACCTCTATCATTTTAAGATTACCCTTAACTATTTTTATAAAGTAATTAATTTTTGTCCACTTTAATTTTCTTTTCATCCACTATTTTATTTTAGTTTGTTATTTAACTAGTAATATTTCAATATCCTTTCATATCTTTTGTTGTTCTTTTTGTTGAAGTTTTGGGTGTGAAGCCTTTTTAAAATATAAAAATAAATAGGAGATGAATTGGAAAAAAAAACAAATCAATCCAGCTTTATAAAAAATGAAATAAAAACAAAATAAAATGATTAGTCTTTAAAAAAAAATAAAAAAACAAACATGAAATAAAAAAAAAAACAAATTAAAAATCTTCATACAACTAATAGAAAACAAAATTTAACATTATATTAATGCAACTTTTTAGAATAGTCATTGAAAGGTGAAAATTAAAGATTTTTTTATAAATTTTAAAATTGCAATAGTTTATAATTTAGAATATAACATGTAAAGTGTGTGAAGATAAATAAAAATTATATAATTAGTTTCTTTTTGAATTAAGGTATTTTTATCATAAGAAAATTTAAGGTAAGATGGGCATGGAGAGTAAAAATAAGTGTATGAATAGAACCGTCTTTATGTTTTCTAAAAATATAAATTTAATTAATTTTCTTTCTGTACAAAAAAAAAAGTTATATCTAAAGCTTCAACTAAAAAAATAGAGAAAATAGAAATGATAATATTAAAATAAAAAATAAAAATAAAATAATAGGTGTGAAGAGAAAAATGATCAAGAATTAATAATCTTATAAAAATAATTTGAGATAATTTTAAGGGTGTGTAAAAAGTAAATTCAACCATTTTAAATTATCTGGAGTATGTGTTTAAAAAAAAGTATGGAGAGTAAAAATGAGTGTGTTAGTAGAACCACGACAAGAAAGATGTCACATTACTGTTTGAAATTTTTTTTTTTTTTTTTTTTATCACTTAGGTATTGTTTAGTTTGTAGATTTATTAAAAATGTTTGAGTCAAAATTATATTTTTATTAGAAATAACATTGTAGCAAAAAAATTTGAATCATGGTTTAAATTTATAAAAATTGTGAGAAAAAAATATTATAATAAAAAGATTTCAACAATGATTCAAACTTATATTAAGTTCTTAATATAAACTCAAAATGGCATAACATTAATTTCTAAATTTATCAGAAATTACGAAAGAACAATCTGACAGCGATCATAAAATATAATGTAGAAGGGGAGGATAATATTGATGTTATTTGGGAGTATAACTTGGATAATTTTTATTGATTTGTTATAACTTGAGTTTTAAATAATAAAGGAGGTGAAGTTAAAACTTAAAAAAATGAACTTGAATAAAGTTGAAACAACTTTTTTTTTTTTTTATGTATTGATAAAGGAGGAGGTGATAAAAATGAGGAAGAATTTACAACTTTTTATTTTTAAAATTTGAAATCTAATATGTAAATTTACTATAATATTTTTTTATTGTTATATAATCCACACATGATTAAAATTGTTCAAAAATTGACACCTTAATAGCCTTATGGAAACCAAATTTTAAATTCATTGACGTTTTGTTATGGAAGCCACAACATCATAACAATGAACTACGACAAAACCCCACAGCTGAGAACGAAAATGACAAGAAAGTAGAGGGAGAACACAAAGAACAAGACAAAAAACGAGCAACAACAGCATATACAAACTACGGCTTCGTTCACTTTTAAATTTGAGTTTTTTATTTAAATTAAAATTTTATGATATTTTTAAAAAATTTTTATTATAAAAAAAATTAAAACTAAAAACTTGAATCGCGGGGAAATGAATTATGTGATTTGAACCATTTTTAGATTTGATTTTTTATTTAAATTAAGAATCATGAATCATTTTTCGAATTTTTTCACTATAACAAAAAAAAAACATCCCCTAAATGTTATTTTTTAAAATTTTTATTATAAAAATTTAAAATTAAAAATTTAAATTAATAAAATAAATAAGACCTACGCTTCATCAGAAAAAGCGTAAATAAGAAAAATAACATTGCAAAACGAAACCCAACAAAAAGTTGAGAAGGCGAAAAATATTGTTACGTGACAAGTACACGAGAAACGACACTTGAAAAAAAAAAGGACAAAAAATGATAAGCGACAACATTAAATTGAAGGGCAATAAATAAATATAATAATACGGAAAACGACGTTAACCAGCAAAATGGAAAAACACCAGAAACGACATGTTATGGCGAAACAGTACAATAAAACGAAAAAAACGAGCTATCCGGTAAACGAAAAAAACATGAGAAACGAAATAATCAACGATAAACCATCAAAAAACAAAACGACATGTTAATGTTATGTTTCAACGAGAAAACGACATCATCAGGACAATATATAAGACACGACATTAAGATTAATGCAATATTTTCCATGTAATTTTTTATTTCTTGTAATTAATTCAAATCCAACGAAGCAACGGAGTGCAATAATGAGAAAAAGTCACTGGTCAGGCCTCCCTTATTACCAAACGTTAAACGCTTCATACGAACTTACGAAGAGTTTGAAGACGCGATAGATGCGACGAGAACTCACATTCTCTACTCCACAGATCGGAAATTGGAGCCCTAGCCCTTGTAAAAGTCCAAATTCAACGTCCGATTCTGTTCGATGATAATTCTTCTGTTGCTCATATGAATTTTCCGATTCAAATTGTTTCGCTTTTCGCGGTAATATTTATGTTGATTTCTTGATCTACATCTAGGTTAACGGATTCGGTGATTTAGTGAAGGATGCAGCGAGTTCCGGCGACGGTGGAGGAACAGTTGATATTGAAAGCGATCAATGAAGAATGCCCGTGGGAGAGCTTACCCAAACGGCTTCAAGCCACCTTGTCCTCTAAAGAAGAATGGCACAGAAGGTTTGGATCAGCTTTTGCTTTTGTTTCTCTTCCTTTTCTGGTTAATTAATTTGTTTGTGTTTTGATCGTCTCTCGATTCATGATTCATTTTTCATATCTTGGCTACTTATTCTAAGTTGAGCAATTGGAGTAGATTTTGAACTTCAAACAATCTTTGTGAAGCCAATCATTCAAGGAGCGAACTCGGGTTGTTAGTTTTTTCATGTTGTCCAGTGTCGTTTTGGAAACATTGATTTATGGGGTTTATTTGGGGACCAGCAAAAGAGGTATTTGAGAAAGCTTAGCTTATAGTGACATATCCCGGATGTGGATATAGAGAATGACCGGATGGAATTAGTTTATATTTGCCTTGAGGTTTGATGAAGTGTTAAGTAACTTAATTGGTTAAATACATCTATAGATGTATACGACTTAAAAATTTGTTTCTTCAGCGTGATATGTCTCACATCTGCCCTATGCTTATTCCATGCTGCAGGATAGTCGAACATTGCATAAAGAAAAGACTCCAATGGAACGCTTGCTTTGCTCGCAAGATATGTAAAGAAAGTGAATATTACGAAGATATGATGCGGTATTTGCGAAAGAATTTAGCGGTATGTCCTATTTTTAAATGTTTGTTAAGTCTTTCTCAAATTACAATTTGTCATCGTTATATGGCATCAACAACTACATGTTAGTGTGCGTCTCTGCTTCTTAATTGTGATTTTCTATTACATAAATTTATATTTTGTATACGTCTCTGCTTCTCAAGCATGATTTTTCTTTTATATTTTGTTTTTGTTATTTTTTTTTTTGTTGGGTTTGGGTGGGGGGAGGTTGGGTGGGCTACTAGTAATTATTATATTTGATATGATACCATATGTCTGTAAGATTATGATTTTTAAATCTTGTTACAGATGTAACCTTTTCTATCCCTCTTGAAATTGTTATGATGTGATGACATCCCTTTTTTGCTTCATTTATACATTATAAGTTGGGTTTTTACTTCATGATTTTTCAATTTATATATGTTTGGGTTTGTTACTTGCAGCTATTTCCCTATCACCTTGCAGAGTATGTTTGCCGTGTAATGAGGATATCACCTTTCAGATACTATTGTGATATGATTTTTGAGGTTATGAAGAATGGTAATACTTGGATTTCTTTTGGCAATTGACAACATATCGTAAGAGTTTATTGAACTAGTATCTTCGTCTTTCATGCAGCAAAAAGAAAAAATCCTTGAAAATTGGATGTATATTAATTAATAAAATTGAACTTTGTTAAATTGGATTTATTATTTATTATTTTTTTTATAGACCGTGTGTATTTAACATTGCTCAAAATTCAAGTAGTTCACCATACTCATGTATTTCATGTTATTTGCAGAGCAACCTTATGATAGCATCCCGAACTTCAGTGCTGCAGATGCATTGCGACTTACAGGAATAGGAAGAAATGAATTTATTGATATCATGAACAAGTGCAGATCCAAGGTACTGACTACTAAGAGCAACTTCAACCATGCTAGCTATTTCATATTTTTAGCTAAAATGGTTAATGATTTAGCTAGAATTTAGCTTTTCTCCACTCCAACCATTAGCTAAATGACTAGCTATTTTGGAGAATCCATTTCAAACTGGCTGAATATAGTTAGCAAGAAGAGGCTAGCTATTTGATTTTTTGTATTATTTTATTCTTTCAAACCATAATAAATGCAAAGGTTCTTTCTAAATTCAATAAAGTATTTTACATTTCTAAACTCAATAAATATTAAAATAATCTATGCTTAGCTAAAATAGAGAGTATGGTTGAAGTGCATCACCTAAAAGTTGCTAGCTACAATAGCTTTCTAGCCATTTTAGCTAAAATTAAACTAAAATTTAGAGTCCCCTTGGAGATGCTCTAAGGTTACTTGCACTTGTATAATGTATTGATATGTTGTGAACGTATATGCATGCCTTGTTTAGAAAATAAAAATAAACGCTCCCGCCATAAGCTCTCTGTTTGTCTACATGGCTTAGAACAAACATCCTTTCACTTGGTTGCAAATAATTTTTGGTATTTTTGATCAACTTAGAAGGAGAACATATGGATTTGAAAAAAAAAAAAAAAAGAAGAAAAAAAAAGAGTGAAATATTCTTCTCAGCCATTTTCTGCTTAGTAGAAATAATTTTTTAAGTGACCTTTAATGAATTTTTGCTGTATATTGTTGTGATGCAATATTGAACCCTTTCGGTTTGAGTAGGAGATTGACCCTGTATGTTTCATCCATTTGTAATGGTTCTGATTGTATGGCTTGCTGTATACTCTGTTTTGGAGTACTGCAGAAGATCATGTGGAAGCTGAACAAGTCAATTGCAAAAGAACTTTTACCTACACAGCCAGTTGATTTTGCAATTGAACCATGGTGGGGAGTTTCTCTCGTCAACTTTACATTGGAAGAATTTAAGGTGAGAATTCTAGTGACTAGATGTGATTAGATTATTCACCCAAGTATCTTTCGAGACTAAGTGATTAGATAACACGTGTGCTTCCTAGTCATTATTTGTAATTGCTGTCAGGCTTATGTTTTTTTGGGTCCTTTATAGAGACTATCGGAAGAAGAAATGGCAACAATAGATAAGGTATGCAAGGAGGAGGCAAATTCTTATATCCTATTTGATCCTGACATAATTAAGGGTCTCTATCGGCGGGGATTGATATACTTCGATGTCCCTGTTTATCCGGATGACCGTTTCAAAGGTAATATGGAGCTAATTCATTGTTCTTCTGTGTAGTTTTGTCCTTGCAAACTGCTGGTTTTTTAAGTATAAAATAAATATTGATAGATACAGCGGTTCAGTTTCCAGGCTCGAAGGATTTGTTTCCAACAGGGAGCAGTCATATGAAGATCCTATTGAGGAGTAAGGCAGTGTTTGAATCTAGTGATACCTCTAGTACCATTTAAATACAATTAACCAGCATGGAAACTGTGTGCTAATACTTTTTATTGCATGATGATTTAGGTTGCTATATGCAGTCTTTGTTGTTTCAAGTGAGAATTCAACTGTTGCTGAGCTCGCAGCAACTTTACAGGCTGACCTTTCACAGCTGCAGGCCGCTGCATCTTTTGCATGTCGATTGGGATGGGCAGTAAAAGTAATTGATCCAGCGTCTATTCTTCAAGACACAAGCGTGGGATCTCCAAGAGCCATTCTCAGTGATGAAGAGGCTTCTCACGCTAGTATAGGCTCAGAAAATATATTCGTCGATGGTGATGCTGCTTTGCAAGGGGATGCTTCAGGAGCAGAAAACTATGGGCCAGGTTCAATGTATGCTCGTGTTGCCTTTGTAGTTGATGCTAACATAACATCCTATCTTATGATGGGTTCTGTTTCACCAGGTTTGTTCTTTATGCTTTTATTTTGTTTGTTTATTTTTTCATTGTTTCAGATGATTGCCATAATTGGTTACTATTCACGATTATGGTTGGACTTGAGAGACTTCAAATTCCTGTTATTGTTAATTTAGGAAACCTATCATATCTCTGTATTCAGTATTGAATGATTGGTTGTGCAAGACTCGGAACCCATAATTATTCTCTCTGATCTCAAAACAAGGTGGTCTAACAGATTCCATGAGCAGTCTTCCTGCTTTGTCTCTTTGTATTCCTTTTCAAATTGTGAAGCTTAACACTGCTTTTAATATGTTCGGACTTACGAGTGTCCTGAGCATCCTCTTCTTTGTGCTAAAATTCAGTGTAATGTAGTGTTACTGATTGCATTTTGAAGGCGCTACAAGCGGATTTTTTTTTTTTTTTTTTTTTTTTAAGCTTTAAGTACTATTCTACCTTTGCATCAGATTGATGGTATGGGTCCCTTCTTCATGAGTTCGGACATAAAGTCTCATGTGACACATATTACTTGCTTTAGTGTTACTAAAACACTCATTTTCTCAGGCTTGAAATCTCATGCTGTGACACTATATGAAGCGGGAAAACTTGGTCATGCTAGCATTGCTGATCTTTGTAAGGATCTGAGTACGTTAGAGGGAGCAAAATTTGAGGGGGAACTCCAGGAATTTGCAAATCATGCATCTAGCCTTCGTTGTATTTTGGAATGCCTGCAATCAGGTGGAGTTGCAACCGATGTGAAAGCAGGCAAGGTTTACAGTAATGTAGATAAGATAGCTTCAAGCAATGATGAGGCTACTTCTCTTGAAGCTGAAATTACTGTGAATGAGGAAGTAGAATCCAGTGGTATTGATGAAGATGGGGTTAATGGTGATGATAATTGCTTAAGTGGGGACTTTAAAAACATAAACATTCTTGATGATGAAAAAGTGAATCCAGTTGAAGGGTCAGATATATGGAAAGAACAGTCAAGGAGGAGAAAGAAATATCGTGTTGATATACTACGCTGTGAAAGCTTGGCATCTCTTGCACCTGCAACTTTAGAACGGTTGTTTCTTCGTGATTATGATATTGTTGTGTCTATTGTTCCTCTCCCACATTCATCAATTCTTCCTGGACCAACATTTCCTGTTCATTTTGGTCCTCCCTCTCATTCATCTATGACACCTTGGATGAAGTTGGTGTTGTACACAACTGTGGCCTGTGGACCTCTGTCGGTTGTTCTGATGAAAGGGCAATGTTTACGTTTGCTTCCTGCACCATTGGCTGGTTGCGAGAAAGCGCTGCTATGGTCTTGGGATGGTTCAACAGTAGGAGGCTTGGGGGGAAAGTTTAAAGGGAATTTAGTTAAAGGAAGTATACTATTACACTGTTTAAATTCACTTCTTAAACACTCGGCTGTTCTTGTGCAGCCCCTCAGTAAGTATGACCTTGATGAATCTGGACGAGTTGTAACTCTGGATATCCCATTGCCCCTAAAGAATTGTGATGGGTGTACTGGTAATATAGAGAAGGAAATGGAATTGAGCGAAGAGGAAAGTAAAAAGCTGAATTCTTTGCTAGCTGTTTTGGCAAACAAGATGGAGTTATGGACAGTTGGTTATATTCGGCTGTTAAAACTTTTTAAAGAAAGAGAATCAGACAAATTTTCACCTGATGATGAGAAGCATGAATGGGTCCCATTGAGTGTGGAATTTGGAGTTCCACTTTTTAGTCCCAAGTTATGCAACAATATATGTAAAAGGGTTGTCACGTCCCAATTACTTCAAACAGATTCTCTACACGACCATCATGAGGCAATGCAAGGATTACGGAAAAGGTTACGTGATGTTTGTGCTGAGTATCAGGCAACGGGTCCTGCAGCAAAACTTCTTTACCAGAAAGAGAAATCAAAGGAGTCATCTCGACATCTCATGAATTATGCTAGTGGAAGGTGGAATCCTCTTGTAGATCCTTCATCTCCCATTTCAGGAGCTTTGAGTGAACATCAGAGATTGAAACTTGCCAATCGACATCGTTGCCGAACTGAAGTCTTGAGCTTTGATGGTAGCATTCTTCGGTATGCCTTCACAATTAATTTTATTTGTTGATATTCTATCTTTGCTACTATACAATTTCAGAACCCTCAACCAAATATCACTGACATTCAGATAATATTCTCTGATTCTTTCCTCTGATGGTGTTCAGGTCATATGCGTTAACTCCTGTCTATGAGGCTGCCACGAGGCCAATAGAAGAAGCCCCCTCATTGAGCACGGCAAAAGCTGAGCAAGAAGAAGCTGAGAGCAGAGAAGTTGTCCTTCCTGGTGTTAATCTTCTTTTTGATGGCTCTGAGTTGCACCCTTTCGATATTGGTGCTTGCCTACAGGCTCGTCAACCTGTCTCGCTAATAGCGGAGGCAGCGGCTTCCTCTGCTGCAGCTGCCGCTGCTATTAAATAGCGCTTTGTGCTACTTTATTGCTTGGATAAGTGAAGAGAATGACTGAAAATTGTCATCCATGTCTTCATGCTGCTTTTATCATGATTGAGGTTAGTAGGTGGAGTAGCTCCAAACTCAAAAGCAGCTTCAAGGTAAAATAATATATACCATATATATGTTTTTTTGTTCTTTATTTCCATCTCATGCGCTACTGAACTCTTATATATTGCACTTTGTGTTTTGTTCCGGACACGCTCAGAAGAAATTTCCTTTTCAGTACTCACTAGGACAATTGCTAGTGCTTCATTTTGAGATTCATTTCGGAGTATCTTTTCACGTGTTCTTGGTTCTTGTTTTATTACTTTTGGCTACTTTAGACCTGTGAAAAAGCCCGTTGCTCGTGTTTATGCAGGTCGTTGTTTTTGAAACAAACCTTTACCAGATCACGGTTACTCCAGGTTTGACTTGCACTGAAAAGAGAAAGTAGGTTCATTCCGATCTATCTGAAATCTGGCGTGGTGAAGCATTCATTTGTTGTTGCCTCACCAGTAAACATAGTTTTGTTTCATATTCTCTCCCCCTCCCTCTTTTGTGTTTTCTTCTTTGTCCTTTGGTTGGGGAGGGGTTCTTGAACAATTATTCATGTTTTCTTGTGGTAGTGTCTGTATATGAATTCAATTTCCATTCAAAGAAGCAAAAAGAGAAGAAAAATAGATAAAGAGCAGTGGTTTTTTTTTTTTTTTTAATTATTATTTTTGGATTATTATCACTAGTGCCCTTAAACTTTATAATCATTCTTAGTTTGTCTCCTGAATTTTAAAAACTCTCACTTTATCCTTTAAACTTGAATTGTTCACACTTAACTCTTATTATAATTTTTGTTAAAATCAGACAGAAATATAGGGTCCAAATGATTGCATTACTCTCTTTTTTTCTGTTGATTTTAACAAAAATTATAATAGAGGGGGTTAAGTGAGAATAATTTAAAGTTTAGGAGTAATGTGAGAGTTTTCAAAGTTCAAGAGGACAAACTGAGAATGACCTTAAAGTTCAGGGGGCACGAGTAATAATCTTTATTTTTTTTAACCTTCAATCCTTCTATAAATTTTTTTATTTTCCAGTTTACCAAAATTTCCTTAATTTCCTTATCGGTATTGTAAGCAGAACTTTGGCATAAAGATGTAATTTTCAAAAGAATATGATTCTTTCTTTGTTTCTTTTCTCTTTTTTTTTTTTTTTTTTTTTTTTTTTTGGTAGTGGTAGTAGTAGATAAAAGATTTATAGGTCGTTTGCATGAAATGATCCAAATTTTTTCCATAAAAAAGTGATCAAATTTCATAGACAAAAAACAGGAATGTGGTCCTTAACAAGAAAAAAAAAAAAAAAAAGACACGTTTCTGGTAGATAATAGCAACTAATTATGGAACGACATACCGTTTTTGAAATTTTGTGGACGACGAACGGGAATGTGGTTGTCCAAAAATAAAATAGACGTCCTTTTTGGCCGATGACAAGAAGCTGGTTAAGAGAACGACATTTAAAAACGACAAGAAAATTTGGAGAAAACCATGACTGAAAGCGCAGTTAAGTTTTTGACAAAATGTGTTTTTCACTGTAGTAGAAGCTTGGTCTCCTGTACACTTTTATAAAAATATGTCCCTATTTAATTTTGTTTTTCACGGCATTTTTTATCACTATTAGTCTGCAGATATAAAATAGCCATCATGACTCTACCATTCTTTTTAGTCGTCTACAGCGGGTTGTTTTGGCTCTTTTTTTTTTTCTTTTTTTTTTTGAAATGATTTTGGTTCTTTGTTTCTTTCAACTTTTTTTGTTTCTCTTTTTTTTTTTTTATTATTTTTTCTTTTCAAGCACTTGAAATAAAAGAAACAATATGTGTTAGTAAATAACGTAGATTATGGACCATTATGTGTTACCTTCTTTTCATATATTTATGGTAATTATAATGTTAAATCTTATCTTATTCAAACAGTAAATGTTAAAAATATAAAAAGAGTAGGTGAAAACTGTATTGTTCATTTTTCGTAGTCATTTATGCATCATTTTTTTTTTGAAGGGACACCATTTTGATGCTTTTTTTTCCCTCTCTTTTTCTTTGCTTCTTTTATCTTTTCTTTTAACTCTTTTTTTTTTTTTTTTGTTTTCCATAACCTTGTTGGTGCTTTATTTTTTCTAACGCTTTTATTTCTTTCTTTTGTTTTCCATACTTGTTAAATCGTAAATTTTAATCCTAATTCTAAGTACACAAAAGAGTAGAGGTTTGGTTTTTCTTCATCCTGTAGTAGTTCAAAATAATAAATTTTAGGTGCTTTATTTTTTTTCCCCTTTCATTTTTAAGTTTTAAATCCTTTAACTTTTTATTTTGTTATTTCATAATTTTGTGGTTCAAAATGGTAAACTTTTAGATGTTTTACTTTTTTTTCTTTCATTTTTAATTTTCAACTCCTTTATTTATTTATTTATTATTTTATTTTCTTAAATTTAGAATGTTTTATGTATTTTTATGATTAAACATAATTTTTTTTACTTAAACTACTATCGAAATATACTTCTTTAAAACGAAAAATTAATGTGTGTAAGATTTAAACTCTATATTTTATGGTGGTGTTAAATCTACAAACTTTATTAGGACAAAGTATTCCACAAACCAAAAAAAAAAAGGAAAAAAGAAAAAAGAAAAAACGCAACAAACTAACAAACACCAGGGACCTTTTGCTGCGAAACACACAAATATAAGTCCTGTTTATTTCGCTGATTCGAATTTAAGATTTAAGTTTTACTACAGTAAAAAATTTTCACAAATAATCACATCTAATTTTTTTATTACAATAAAAATTCTCACATAAAATTATATTTTAATTCAAATTAAATACTTAAATTAATAAATTAAACAGACCCTAATAATATTTATTATATGGCTTCTGCTACAATACAAATTCATAATTTTAATTTTATTAGGACGTTTTTCTCTAAAAAAAAATTAAAATTTCTAAAATCATAATTAAGAATTCTAATTTTGACCCATGTATCAGGCGAGCCCATCCAAACATGTCATTCATCCATGATTCGCAACGCTGCTTAGACATCGTCGTTTGGAGGGTAACGTAGATAGATCGTAGATTGTAGATATTTTCACAGAAGTCCAGAAGAAGTCATCAGTAAAGAAAAACCACGCGTCGAAGCACGGTTAGAACCTGAGATTCCGTCATGTCCGTTCACGTGGCAGACATGAAAAAGCAGCCCCCGCTTCTATCCCGCTTTCGGAACCGGAAATCTCCTCGTAATTAGTAATTACACCACCTCCCTCCTCTCTCTCTCTCTCTCTCTCTCTCTCCCTCTCACACACACACATCTCATAATTCCATTAATTACACGCGAATTTCCTCTCTTTCTTCTCATCGCTCGTTGCTTAATTCAAAGCAACGACGGCGACGATCGGAGATGCTCCGAGCTCCGCATTTCCTCGAACCCAGCGCCGCTAAGTTCCCTTTCCACGCGCTGCCTTTCTCAACACACACTGATGCTGCTGCTACTGGTGGCGCTTCTTCATGTACCGCCTCTTCTCGTTGCCTTGCTGTCGGGTACGCTCTTCAGAATTCTCTCTGTTAATCTTAGTTTTCGATTTCAAGAAATTTTCTGATGTGGTGCTTATGAATTTTTCAGATTGAAGTTGAGTAAACGAGCATTGGCTTGTAATCGTCAAGATCGGTTCAGAAAGGCATGTTTATACTTTGTATGAAGCGATAAATTTCACTTTTTGTTTTTCAAGTTTTGCTCTGTTATTTAAGGATGTGCCTGGAATTTGATAGTCAGGGGATCGTGTGAAGCATAGGATTATGGCTAATGCTTATGGCCTCTGCGCTCAGGAAGTTGCACTTCAGGTGCTAAGGAAAAAAAACTCTATTTGAAAGTGTTTTTCTATTTTTCCTTTCCTGCAGGAATTGATTGTATTTTTATTTTTGACATTTTTTAAGAAAAAAATAAAAATATTTTTAAAATAATATTTAACGTAATAAAAATAAAAATAAAAATAATTTTTTAGTTTGATATGAATTATGAGAGAAATAAAAAATGTTTTTTAATTATTTTTTAATTTTAATTTTTGTTTTTTTTAAAAAGAGAAGGAAAAATATTAATAAATTTTTTTACACTGAAAATAATTTTTTAATAAAATTATTAAATGTATTTTTAAAAATAATTTTTATTAAAAATTAAAAACGTTTTTATTTTTATTTTATTATAAAAAATATAATTATTTTATAATGAGTTCTATACGCATTTGTTAGTTTGGAAAAGACCATTCTTTCCATACTCTTGTTGTACAACGTGAATGAGGGAAATGCACGGTAATATGTGATCAATGTTTGCAATTCTAGGACGAAGCTGTGTCGGAGAGCAGCCCATCATGGAGAACTTTTCCGGGTCAGGATTTTCCACTGGGTGTTTCAGAAGTTGATAGCGGCATTAATTTTGCTATCTTTTCGCGACACGCAACTGCGGTCACTCTTTGCTTATCACTCCCTGAGAGGTGACACACTGATTATTTATGATGCTTATGTTTCTGTTTTAGCAGAAGAACTAGCCGTGATGTAGTATTCATGTATAGATATCTATTATTCTTCTGTTAATTTACCATCTTTGCTGAACTTGGAGTACAAGCTTTAGGCTTTAACTTTTTCTTTTTGGTTATTTTATTTCTGTACTTTATGCCTTAGCTGGTATCTTACTAAAGCACCTGGCAGGACGGATGGTGGAATGGTGGAGCTTGCTTTGGATCCTAAGGTGAATAAAACAGGAGACGTCTGGCACATATGTATAAAGGTAGCCTTTCTTCTAGTCGTTCGAAACATTTACTTATTCTCACTTTACTTATAGTCTTGCTCATCATTATAGATCTTTTCTCCTGACTCTTAAGCTGGTTGCAAGACTTGTTTGATAAAAGATGGATATGAAAATGTTAGTAGTAAAATACGAAATATCAGTGCTGAAGCAGCTCTGTAGATTTAGTTTGGATTGTTCTGATGTAATGCATTTGTTTTAGTTTCTGTTTTCTTTGTGGTGACAAAGGCTGGTTTGTACTCTATTTTGGACTTCTGGAATTTTTTTTTCTCCTCGTTTAGATATCACAATATTGATACTACTTCTCTACAGGATTTACCTCGGAGTAACGTTCACTATGGTTATCGCATTGATGGCCCACAAGGTTGGCATCAAGGTCATCGTTTTGACAGTAGCATTGTGCTTATAGATCCTTATGCAAAGCTAGTTGACGGTCGTAGATACTTTGGGGATACCAGCGAAAAGTTCTCTAAATTTCTTGGAACTTATGATTTTGACAACTTACCTTTTGATTGGGGAGAGAATTACAAGTTTCCAAATATACCTGAGGTATCAAATCGCGCTGGTGACTATTGTACGTAAATATCTATATATGTATATTTTTATGAATTTGTCCAATCAAATGAAATTTGACCATGACACTTGTCTCCCATCTCATCTTTCTTTCATCACTTGTATCTTACCAATTAAATTTACATCTCCGAACATCTAAAGAACCTTTCCAACAAATGGCTGACATTAAGTAACTGTAATTTGCTCATCATTATAGATCTTTTCTCTGTGTAGTGTGCATCATTGTCATTTAATTGAGAGTTTGCTATTACATGTAGTTTCTAAGTTTGATGTTTTGGACGATTTCTTTTATGTAATTGTATATTTACTGTTGCTTTTGCAGAAAGATCTTGTTATCTATGAAATGAATGTTCGTGCATTTACAGCCGATGAATCCAGTGAGTTGGATCCAGATATTCGTGGCAGCTACCTTGGTGTGATTGAGAAGGTAACGGGCATCATATCTACAGATCTTTGTTCTCTGAGAAGTGCTAGATTTCAGTTTCTCTGACCTCGTCTTGTTTCTTCCAACTTTTTAAGATTCCACATCTTTTAGAGCTTGGGGTCAATGCGGTAGAGTTGCTACCTATTTTTGAATTCGATGAGCTGGAGTTTCAAAGGCGTCCAAACGCTAGAGATCACATGGTAATTAAGAGTTCTTCTTCAGCCCGCCCCCCCTTCCCTTTTTTTTTATTTTTTATTTTTTATAAAGTATTAAACAAATCCCATTTTCAACTTAATGTGCATACTTCTCCATTTTTATGTTCATCTAGGTATACTTCAGAGTTTTTCCCTCATATTTTTTATCTAGCAATTTAAGCTTCAATATCTTTTTTGTCAACATTTTTTTTTGGTATGTAGTAACGGTAGGATCAAATCATGTTGTAGTGTGTGCTTAAACAAAGACAGAAATTGGTTGCTAACAGACGACTTAGTTTATGTTGATACGCTGTCAATGTTGTTCAAAATCCAGTAAGTGATAAGAGGATAAGATAACTAATAAATTTTGATGCATGACTTGTTCATTTGAAACATTGTTACGATGAGATATTAACAGGCAGCAATGCCCATACGTTATAATATTCTTGCTGGAGCTTTGCATCTTTAATATGTTTCTTGCTTACAATATTCGAACTTTTTTATTCATTTAGTTCTCGCTCACCTTTTTATCTCTCATCATTTTCTCTTGTCATGATTGATAAACCAATATTTTGCCTTGGATTTTTCGTTTTTAAAGATCAATACGTGGGGGTACTCAACAATAAACTTCTTTGCTCCTATGAGTCGTTATGCTAGTTCTGGTGGAGGTCCCCATAAAGCTTCCCAAGAATTTAAAGAAATGGTTAAAGCCTTGCATGGTGCTGGAATAGAGGTTATTTCTTTCATGTCTTATTTCTTTTCTTTTTCTTTTTTCTTTTCTTTTCTTCTTTTCTTTTCTTTTTTCTTTTTTTTTTTTTTTTTTTTTTTTTTTTTTTTGGGCTATTGAGAGTCTCAAATGCTTGTTTTTGTGACGTGGTGAATCCTTTTTTTTCTTTCGACAGGTCATTTTGGATGTTGTCTACAACCATACCAATGAGGGTGATGATGTCTATCCTTATACAACCTCATTTCGTGGCATCGATAGTAAGGTGGAGTCTTATTCCTGGGCTTTAACTTCTTGTAGACAACCTTCCTCCTTTTTTTGAAGAAGTTAAACCATCGCGGTTCTCAGTCTCTGGACTCAATGTGCTCTCATTTTACTTGGATCATGGTTTTACCTTAAGTTCTTAATTTATATTATGCAATCACCATAGACAAAAATAATCGTAGAACAACTAAGAGTCACCTACAACCCGCAGATAAGGATTTTTTTTTTTGTTTCTAATTCAGTAGGCCAATACGCTGGTGTGCTAATATTACAGTGCAACTTCTAACTTCCATCTCGCATACCTTCTGAGCATCTTTTTGCAGGTCAATGAATGTAGCTCATCTTAAATTCAAATCTGGTGGAGTAGCTAGCTGATTAGCTCTTTATGTACCATATATGGCACTGTATCGTAGATGTGCCTATGTGTATCTGCTTGTGTGCTTGGATGTGTATTTGCGTAGTTTTCATGTATTTACAATGAATTTTACATACTCACAATGAATTTTACATTTATAGGTTTATTACATGCTCCAAGAGAACAATGGCCAGCTTCTGAACTTCTCTGGCTGTGGTAATTCAAATCTTTCCCGATTCTCATACTTTCCTGTTTCTTTCCCGTCATTTTGTGTCATGTACAGATTTATCTCAGATCCAATTAACTTTAAAAAGCCTTATTCTTAAACAAGCTTGTCTTCAGTCAGGACTAGGTATATATTATTGGATTTTTTTTTTCCTATTTATAGCGGACATAATGATACCCTTTTTAATAGCTGGCATTTTGCTATAGTTCTACCTTGCCATCAACTTTAGAATGACAGTTAAGAGTTTGATAGATAGAATGTGAATGTGACAAACTATATCAATATCTTCTTGCTTGAAAAATGAAACTCAGCTTTAGATAGTGGAGTTTTTCATTCTGTTCTGTTGTTGGTATAGTGGCTAAGATGGTAACATTCTCTCACCTCATAGGCCAAGGCATTTCTTTCTACGTGGTAAACCATGAGAAAGGGGGCAAAAATGATACACATTTCTTAAAGCAGGAGTGCTGACATTCGTAGAGTAATTTACGGAGTTTATTTACTTATTATCTCTTGCTCTAATTTTAGACTTTATAATTGGCAGAAGAACTAGGTAACTTATGCTTTCTATTTGATAGGTTCCCAAAATAGAATTAAATCTTTCATGGTTATTGTGTCAAAAGTAAAATAGTTATTATGTGCTTCTTTGAGAAGGCTTCTGATTGTTTTAAACATTTGAGATTCTATGCATTATCTGTTGGTGTCCAGGTAACACACTAAACTGTAATCATCCCGTGGTAATGGAGCTTATACTGGACAGCTTAAGACACTGGTATCGATCCCAATTCATGCGGAGCATTTTAATTGACGTGTATTTATATGAATGGAGTTGATGGATGTGCTAAATGTACTGTGATGCTACTTGCAATGAATAACAACATTTCTTCAAGATTTATGAGGGTTTTTATTTAGGTTTTTTTAGTGGGCTTTTTGGTTCGACCACTTTTCAATTAGTCAACCCAAGCAATTGGGATTGACCAATATTCTGCTTGAAATAACCATTTGTTCCTACCTGGGTTGGGTCCACCTGAGTATAGGACCCAACCCGACCGGCTTTATGCTGTTATAACTTGAAGGGTATCGTTTTGAGTTTATTAGATGGAAATACAACTATCTAGATTTTATAAGGGAGGAAATTAGTTAGTTTCATAAAGCCTACTTCACGGTACTTTCAAATGAACATTTAGTGTTCTTTCATTGCAAAAATCAATATTGAACTTCATGTAATGCTATTATGTAGGGTAGTCGAATATCATGTGGATGGCTTTCGATTTGACCTTGCTAGTGTTCTTTGTCGGGGTTCAGATGGTGCTCCACTTAATGCACCCCCACTTATTAAGGTAAGTTGCATGTTTGTATGTATGATAATAGGAACAAAGGAATGACATTAACTGTTAGGCATCCGGTCCACACACGCACGCCTGCCTGTAGATGTACTTTTTATTGGTTTCAAATTAATACGTGGATGTGGTACCTTTATATTTTAACTTCCCTTTTTCAGTTAAGATTGTAAGTGCCTTTAGGGTAGTGATAATTTGTCTTTTATTGAATCAGGCTATTGCTAAAGATGCTATCCTATCAAGATGTAAAATTATTGCAGAACCTTGGGATTGCGGAGGCCTTTATCTTGTTGGAAGTTTTCCAAACTGGGACAGGTAATCATTTCGCTAGTTGCATTTATGAACCTTATGTAGAATTTTGCAATATCCGCAGACTAAGTTGATAAATATTTGTTTTATTTTCAGAAGAAATTACCAGTCACTGTTGATGAAGGAATTGCACTTATAATCTTTATTGCTATTATTTTTCATTCTTCTTCTTCTTCTTCTTCTTCTTCTTTTCTTTTCTTTTTTTTATTTTTATTATTATTTTTTTTTTTTTTGCTTTCTTGCCATTGACCTCTCCCCTTGAAATGTACTGCGTATGATATCTTGTCTCAGGAGCTTTTATTTTCTTTCCAATTAAGGTTATTACAACTACAAACAGTGCAAATGCATGAACTGCTGTTATCTCAGTTGACTGTTAAGGTGCTTAGAAAAGTTAGACCCCTTGAATGCAATGCTCAACCTTTGGTGTGACAAAGTTTCTTAATTATTTCTTTCAACAGTCCGATTCTTTTTTTGCATCTGCAATTTGATGACAGAGATAATTTAAATCCTGTCATCTCAAGTGTCTTAAATCCTATATCATTCACTAAGTACGTTACCGTTCTTCTGGTAGACCTGTTACCTCCCTAACTAAATTCCTGTAATGCAGGTGGGCTGAGTGGAATGGGAAATTCCGTGATGATGTGAGAAAATTTATAAAGGTAATTTATGGCTCGGATCTTTCTTTTATCATGACGTCTAAAACTGCTTTTATCTTTTGTCCTTTATTCTTGAAAAGGTTGAAAGTTTCTTTTTAGTGTTGAATTTCAACACCATTTGGCTGGATCTATTCTTATTCTATGGAAGGACATTTTGTTTATTGTCAGTTTGTAGTAGTACTCTTCATGTTTCTTAATCTTCCTTCTGAACTTTTGTGATATAGGGTGACTGCGGTATGAAGGGAAGTTTTGCAACTCGCGTTGCTGGATCTGCTGATCTTTATAAAGTAAGCATTTATATCATTGTTGTTTTGTCCTGAGACCCACGAGGATACATTAATTGCAATACACTTTTGTTATAAGCTGTATCTAAATGCATTTTTATCTAAAGGTGCTCAAATTATTTGTTATTCTTCAGGTACATAAGCGCAAACCTTACCACAGTGTTAATTTTGTGATTGCTCATGATGGTTTCATGCTTTATGATCTTGTCTCGTATAACTTCAAGGTACCTGAAAGTTTTACGTCGATTTGTTTGCTTTTTATCCTTCTCCGTGAAGTTTGTCCTTTAATTACTTGGTTTTGTAGCACAATGATGCCAATGGAGAAGGTGGCAATGATGGAAGCAATGACAATTTCAGCTGGAATTGTGGTTTTGAAGGTATATGCAGATTTCATGCCTGCTTCTAAAAAATTATATTTACAATTTCAATTTTAATACCCGCATCACTGAATACGCAAGTGATATTTTTTGCTCATCTATTCTTTTGAACAGGAGAAACCAATGATAGTTCCATTAAAGCCCTACGTTCACGGCAAATGAAAAATTTCCATCTGGCCTTGATGATATCTCAGGTAAATGGTGTTGAAATTTGACTTTCAAGGCCTGATAAGAGAATGAAAATTTGATTTTCAACACACATGAAAGTCAAATTGACTTATCCTTGGGTTTCTTAATTATTGCCAACTTAACCTCTCTCTTTTAGTAAAAAGATAAACATATTTCACTCTCACTTAATCATAGCTCACTAGGTGTAAATAAACTGAAGGGACTGGGATCCAAACCTCATCCTTGACAAAAAGAGATTTAAGCTGCTTCATAGATCTGTGTATTTTTTATTTTTATTTTTTTACGTGATAGCATCATGGTTATTACGTTCCATGACACTGGGGTGGGGTTCCTTGATATTAAGGTGTAAAGGCGGACCAATCACTGCCTATTCAAGCTGTAACATGTTGCTAGTTAACTTTCATCACTGATGTTATTTCTGAGTGGATATAACTAGGGAACACCAATGATGCTTATGGGGGATGAATATGCACATACTCGCTATGGAAATAACAATAGTTATGGTCATGATACCGCTCTTAACCATTTCCAGTGGGGACTGGTATGTTTTTGTTTCTCACCTGTCTTTTTTGACAATTTTGATCCAGATAGTCTCTTAATCTGATAATCTTTTTTTTGTAAGGCAGTTAGAAGCACGGCGGAGTAATCACTTCAGGTTCTTCCAGGAGGTGATAAAATTTCGACGAACACGTCGTGTATTCAGTCGTGAGACTTTTCTCGGCAAAGTAATTTCCTTTTGGCTTTGCTCTTCTATCTTATGATTGCGTCGCAAATTAATGTTAGTTTTAACTATTTATTTCTTCATAGACTCATGGAACACCTCATTTATGCAGAATGATGTGACATGGCATGAAGATAACTGGGACAACCATGACAGCAAATTTCTGGCATTTACGTAAGCATTATTTCCATTGCTCATGTTAGACTAGCTACTTTTTCTCTAGCACTGTACGAGTGTGTGATCAGACAATTTGTAGTCAACTGAAATGGGAAAATAATAAGGTCTCGTTCATTTCACTTATTTAAGTTTTTAATTTCAGTTTTGTTACAGTTAAAAGCTCTCATAAAAAGTCATATGTAATTTTTTTACTACAGTTAAAAGCTCTTAATAAAGTTACATCTTAACTTAAATTAAAAACTCGAATACCAAGAAAATAAGTTGTTTTTCATATATAAATAAAAATCTGACTCGCAAGATTTTGGGAATTGTATGCATCTGATGGATTTGAAACACTTCAATTGTGAGTATCTGTTTCACAGGCTCCACGACAGTAGTGGAGAGGACATTTATTTGGCATTCAACGCTCATGACTTTTTTGTCAAGGTCTCTGTACCTCCACCGCCAGCGAAGAGGAGATGGTTTCGCGTGGTTAGTTTTTTTACCACCAGTTAATTCATTCTTCTTCTTTTTTTCACATTGTAGATAAAACGAGTCTTCAAGGTTGTTTGATTTCATATTGGTTAAAATGGGTACGCACTGATTCCCGTATAGGACATGACGCTAGTTATGTTTTAATCTACAACTTAGAAGACGCGTTTTAATCTGATTCCCATATTTAATTTCATTCTCTTTTTCTCAAAAAAAAAAAAAAAAAAAAAAAAAAAAAAATCTCATTGAGTTTTCCTATGAAATCCATGGACAGTTTGTTCATCCAGTTCAAATATTATTGTTATTCTCAAACTAACTGCACAGACAAAAAAATGTCGGTACAATTGCAGGTGGACACTAATCTCGAGTCCCCAGATGACTTTGTCATTGAAGGAGTACCTGGCACTGGGAAAACCTATAACGTGGCTCCCTACTCTTCGATTCTCCTAGAAGCCAAAACATGACACGGAGTTAAATTCAGAAGCTGCTTGCTGATGAACACCAAGTGATTTGCATGTTCATGTATGTCGTATAAGGTAGTTGAATTCGATTCCCATGCGTTTAGATTTATGAAATTTTCACGTTATAACTTTTTGAAGTAATTCAGATATTTCTGTCTCAGGGACCAGTTAAAGTATCAATTTCAAGTGGGTTCTGGCTTGTGAAATTCTGATAGATGGATCAAAGAGAGTATTTATTATGCAGTCTCATTTATTGTTATGCACGGCATCAACCTTGTTATATTATTGACACTATTTTATTTTCTGAGCAAAAGGCTCTCATCAATAATAAATATATTGGCAAGCAATAAATTTTTGAGCTTATTGTATTGGTCGTAAATGTTCTCAAGGTTTGTTATGCTATCGCATTACAGTGTACAGATCTGATAGTCCTTTTCAGCCATTTAGCATAAACTCTCTTTACCGATTAGCAGCTTTGGGGACACGTCGTACTTGAAAAAGAGAGCTGATTGTTTGTGGATGAGGACCACCGACTGAACTCACAACAAGAAACACGTTTCATTTTGTTATGTTCTGTCTTTGTACTCGAGAATATTTGAGACCAGACGGCAATACTTTCTTACTCTGCAAGATAATGCGAGTGGCACTTGGAATAACCTTGCTGATGTTGTCGTTTGGTGATTTACGGCTCTTAAAAAATGTTGTGTGATATTTAAGAACTCTACAGATGGAAAGGTGAACGAGAGAAAAAAACAGAGAAAGTTGAAAGGTGTAATTTTTTTGTCATAAAATGTTGTGTGATATTTAAGAGCTCTTAATTTTTGTTATAAAAAGGGCGACGTCGTATTTGGAGATTATTTGATAGGTAGAAAAAAAACAGAAAAAGTTTAAAGGTGTAATTTTTTTATAACTTTTTGATCATGGTAAAAAGAAATTCCAAAATGGCTGAAACATGACGTAACATTAATTGAGGTGAATATGTTGGATTTCTTTTCCTTAAGTTTCGGTAACCAACCGAAACAATCCTCTCAAAACGTGGTTCATTATCTTTCCCACTTAAGGAACGTGATTGGTCACGTTCATCCCACGTTCATTTTCAATTGTGCACGACGCCCACGATCGGTGCACGTCCGAGCGTCCGAGAAAGACTCCGTGATGGGCATAGTCTATAAAAGTGGACATAGGACATTGGTTTTGGGTCCCTAAGCCTGCTGTCTCTATTCAGATAAAACACACACCATCAGTGAGAGATTAAAGAGGTTTAGAAGAGCCAAAATCCGAGTTCTGTTTTTTTCCACCGAGAGCATAAATGGCCGGAGGTGCTTTTCTCGAACAGTCCATTTTCAATTCCGCATTGATCTAATTGCCATTTAGGATCCTCATGAGCATGTTTAGATCATTTAGAAATCCCAACATTTGGTATCAGAGCCTTAGTTAGCCTCTGCCTTATATCCTCTCATTCTGCTCACGTGAAATACCGTGAGAGAAAATTTTTTTGTCAACTCTTGATTTTGACATTTTTGATAGAAACTGAGATTAGGAATCATTGGGTAATCAAATTCCTATCATTTCTGAGTTTTAAACATCAATTTTGGTTGTCAAAATCATGAGAAAAGATCGGGTTTTCGTTCGGGTTGAAACCGGGTCGAAATCGACCCGGCTGGAGGTTGAAGAAGCATCAACAGTGTGAAAAAAACAACATGTCGTTTTGCGCCCTCTGGGTATATAAAACGACATGTCATTTCTGTTGGATATATGCGCAGCCTCAGTGAAGAAAAACGACATGTCGTTTTGCCTCTAGTATATAAAACGACATGTCGTTTCTGGTTAATGGAATTCAGCCCATTTGGAAGGAAAACGACATGTCGTTTCCGATTAATGTAATTCAGCCCATTTGGAAGGAAAACGACATGTCGTTTCCGGTGAAAAGAAATCAGCCCATCAGTCCCCAAAACGACTTGTCGTTTTGGATGAATAAAAAAAAACCCGAAAATTAAAAAAAAATCATAAATTTAGTATATATATATATATATATATATATATGGGTATTTAGTATATGTTCACCCATTTTATGATTTTATGGAATTTTCATAAATAAAACATATAAATGAAAGGTTCATTAATTTTTATGTGTTTAATGAACTAATTTGAATATTTATGTGCATACATTATTTATTTATTAGCAGTGTTAGTACATTGATATTCAAATATTTTGGGTTAATATTGCATAGAGTTTAAGCAATTAAATATGAACCTTTATGATTTATTAATGTTAAGTAATCCATATAATTTTAATTAATTAGGGAGTAGCCACAACATCTTTAATTACTTAAAATTATATATATTAAGTATTTTTGGATTACATTATAACATTAATTGTGATTAATCATATGTAATATAATAAATTTTATCCCACATGAATTTTTATTATATTTGTATGATTAATTAGGATAGAATATCAAATTAAATTTCTTAATTTACCCACAGGAATTAGGAAATAAAGCATAATTTGATAGTTTTATCATAAGGTCAAAGAATGATCTAATTAAGTTAAAACTTTAGCCCACAGGCAAGTTTTATGTCACTAGATCCACAAAACATGATTTACATTGGTAGAACATGATATAAGTTTATGAGTCTCAAAATTTTAAGCATGTGTTTAATTTTTGCAGTTATACAACCTGCAAATTTCTCTGATATGAAGTGTGACATTCCTGAACTAAGGGATGATAACTATAAGATGTGGAAGGAGAGAGTCCTTCTTCATTTAGGGTGGATGGACATTGACTATGCTATAAGGAAAGGTGAACCAGTCATTACTCCGACCAACACCCCAAATGAAATTGCTCTTTATGAACAATGGGAGCAATCCAATCGCCTCAGTGTGATGTTCATTAAGACCAAAATCTCTGCTGGCATTCGTGGTTCAGTTGATCAGCATACCAATGTCAAGACATTACTGAAGGCCATTGATGAACAATTTGAGTCTTCAGATAAGGCACTTGCTACCACCCTAATTATGAAGTTTTCATCCTTAAGGCTCACTACTGTGAGAGGTGTGCGTGAGCACATCATGCAGATGAGAGACATTGCGGCTCAATTGAAGACACTTGAGGTTGAAATGTCTGACTCTTTCCTTGTGCACTACATTCTGAACACTCTTCCACAGCAGTACGGACCCTTCAAGATATCCTACAACACACATAAGGATAAATGGTCAATTAATGAACTTATGACCATGTGTGTTCAGGAAGAGGGTAGGGTGTCAATGGAAATAGGAGAGAGTGCATTGATGGCAACAGAAGGAAAGGATCAGACTCAAGCCAAAAGGAAGGAGAAAGGTAAAATACCGCCCCAAGGTGGAATCAAGAAGGAATCCAAGTGCTTTTTCTGCAAGAAGAAGGGGTACATGAAGAAGGGTTGCACTAAATTCCAGAAATGGCTTGAGATGAAAGGTATGCCAATCTCATTTGTCTGTTATGAATCTAATATGGTTGATGTTATTTATAACACATGGTGGATTGATTCTGGTTCTACAATCCATATTTCAAATACCTTGCGGTGGTATCACGAAACCTAAGGAAGCCAATGAAAGTGAATAATTGCATTTATTCGGGGAGCAAGATGCGCTCACATGTGGAGGTCATTGGAACATGCAGATTAGTTTTAAGTAGTGGTTTTATTTTAAATTTAGAAAAGACATTTTATATTCCAAGTTTTTCTAGGAATTTAATTTCGGTTTCAAGACTTGTACCTTTGGGATATTCCTTTAATTTTTATGAAACTTCTTTCGGTTTGTTTTATAAATCTAATCTTATTGGAAATGGTACATTATCCGATGGTCTTTTCTCTATTAACTTGCAAAATAATATCACTTATAATGCTATGCATGTTCACACTTTAGTAAAAAAAAAGTGTTATAAATGACAATTCCTCTATGTTATGGCACTTTGGAGACTAGGGCATATCTCCATTCAAAAGATTAAAAGATTGGTAAATGAAGGAGTACTCAAAGACTCTTGATTTTACTGATTTTGAAACTTGTGTGGACTGCATTAAGGGAAAGCGGACTAACAAATCCAAGAAAGGTGCAAAAAGGAGTACATACATATTAGAAATTATACATACAGATATTTGTTGTCCAGACATGGACTCACAAGGTCCAAAATACTTCATCTCATTCATAGATGATTACTCACGTTATATGTATCTCTACTTGCTTCATAATAAGAACGAAGCATTGGATGCCTTTAAGGTCTTTAAGGCTGAAGTAGAGAAACAATGTGGAAAACAAATTAAGATCGTGAGATCAGATAGATGTGGAGAATACTATGGTAGATACACTGAAAATGGACAAGCACCTGGTCCATTTGCTAAGTTTCTTCAAGAAAATGGGATAGTTGCCCATTACACTATGCCTGGTTCTCCAGACCAAAATGGTGTGGCAGAAAGAAGAAACCTAACCTTAATGGACATGGTACGGAGTATGCATAGCAACTCTAAGCTTCCTGAATTCTTGTGGACAGAAGCTCTTAAAACGGCTGCGTACATATTGAACCGAGTTCCAACCAAGGCTGTTCCAAAGACACCTTTTGAGTTATTCAAAGGTTGGAAACCGAGTTTGCAACATGTCTTGCTGTTTGGGGATGCCCGTCTGAAGTAAGAGTTTATAACCCACATGAAAAGAAATGGACCCAAGGACCATCGGTGGATATTTTATCGGATATCTTTGAAAGGTCTAAGGGATACTGATTTCTCTTGTCCATCTCACAACACTAGGATTGTGGAATCAAGAAATGCAAAGTTTCTTGAGCATGACTTGATTAGTGGGAGTCATCGATTTCAGGACATTGTTTCTGGAAGAAATCATACTGATATTCAGCCTTCCACTTCAAGTGACAGATTGATTGTCATTCATAACACCCCTCAAGTTCAAACAGGTGTTGGACAACCAATTGTTGAAGCTCCACAAACTACTGATGACAATCCAGTAGATCAAGATGTTCAAGAATTGCCAGAAATTATTGAACAACTAGTTGCACAACATGATCCTCAAGAAAATGTTGATACAACTTTAAGGAGATCTACTAGAGTAAGGAAATCAGCAATACCTAGTGATTATGTTGTGTATCTACAAGAGTCTGACTACAACATTGGAGCCGAAAATGATCCTGAAACGTTTTCACAAGCCATAGATAGCAAAGAATCAAATTTATGGTATGATGCCATGAAAGAAGAGATGAATTCTATGACAACTAATGGAGTATGGGATCTTGTTGAGTTGCCTGATGGTGTCAAAGCCATAGGATGTAAATGGGTCTATAAGACAAAGAAAGACTTATTGGGCAATATTGAAAGATACAAAGCAAGACTCGTTGCTAAAGGATTCACTCAAAAGGAAGGAATCTACTACAAGGAGACATTTTCTCCTGTATCTAAGAAAGATTCTCTTCGTATAATTCTGGCATTAGTTGCACATTTTGACTTAGAGTTGCAACAGATGGATGTGAAAACGACATTTCTCAATGGAGAGCTGGAAGAAGAGGTTTACATGAAACAACCAGAAGGATTCTCTTCTAGTCGTGGTGAGCATTTGGTGTGCAAGCTCAAGAAATCCATATATGGATTGAAACAAGCCTCCTGTCAATGGTATTTAAAATTTCATGATGTTATCTCTTCATTTGGATTCGTGGAGAACATCATGGATCAATGTATATACCAGAAGGTCAGTGGGAGCAAGATTTGTTTCCTTATTCTATATGTGGACGATATTTTACTTGCAACCAATGATAAGGGTTTGCTATATGAAGTGAAACAATTTCTCTCTGAAAACTTTGACATGAAAGATATGGGTGATGCGTCATATGTCATTGGCATCAAAATACATAGAGATAGATTTCGAGGTATTTTGGGTCTGTCTCAAGAGACCTATATCAATAAAGTTTTAGAGAGATTTCGGATGAAAGATTGTTCACCCAATATAGCTCCCATTGTGAAGGGTGACAAGTTCAATTTGAACCAGTGTCCGAGGAATGATCTTGAACGGGAACAAATGAAAAACATTCCTTATGCTTCAGCTGTTGGAAGCCTAATGTATGCTCAGGTCTGCACAAGACCTGACATTGCATTTGCTGTTGGGATGTTAGGAAGATATCAGAGTAATCCAGGTGTGGACTATTGGAAGGCTGCAAAGAAGGTGCTCAGATACCTTCAAGGGACCAAAGACTACATGCTTACATACAGACGAACTGAAAACTTGGAGGTGATTGACTACTCTGATTCAGACTACGCTGGCTGCATTGATTCGCTTAAATTAACTTCAGGATATGTTTTTATGCTAGCCAGTGGAGCTGTATCTTGGAAAAGCGCAAAGCAAACATTGATTGCTACTTCCACTATGGAGGCTGAGTTCGTATCTTGTTTTGAGGCTACCTCGCATGGTGTATGGATGAAGAGTTTTATTTCTGGGCTTAGAATTGTGGATTCGATTTATAGGCCATTGAGGATATATTGTGACAATTCAGTTGCAGTTTTTATGGCTAAAAACAATAAAAGTGGTAGTCGAAGCAAGCACATCGACATCAAGTATCTAGCCATAAGGGAACGTGTTAAAGATAAAACAGTGGTTATTGAACACATTAGCACTGAATTGATGATTGGCGATCCTTTGACTAAAGGCATGCCACCATTGAAATTTAAGGATCATGTAGATAGAATGAGACTTGGTTCCTTTATGTAAATTTCGTTGTAGGAACGAATGTTATTTTTAATGAAACTTTATTTGTGATGTTTTCTCATATTTGTTTTCCTTGTGTACACATTCATTTATTTGTTGAGAAATATCATTAATGTTTGGACCTAGAATAAACATAGGGTTTATTCATTAAGTTATATGGGCTATAGTTAAGAAATATTATGCATTGTAATACATGGAAGATAATACTCGTTTTAGATGACCTATCGCCATGATTCATGTATTTTATTTCTTATTGTGATGAACGATGGAATATATGGACCAAGTGGGAGAATGTTGGATTTCTTTTCCTTAAGTTTCGTAACCAACCGAAACAATCCTCTCAAAACGTGGTCCATTATCTTTCCTACTTAAGGAACGTGATTGGTCACGTGCATCCCACGTTCATTTTCAATTGTGCACGACGCCCACGATCGGTGCACGTCCGAGCGTCCGAGGAAGACTCCGTGATGGGCAGAGTCTATAAAAGTGGACAAAGGACATTGGTTTTGGATCCCTAAGCCTGTTGTCTCTATTCAGATAAAACACACACCATCAGTGAGAGATTGAAGAGGTTTAGAAGAGCCAAAATCCGAGTTCTGTTTTTTTCCACCGAGAGCATAAATGGCCGGAGGTATTTTTCTCAAACAGTTCATTTTCAATTCCGCATTGATCTAATTGTCATTTAAGATCGTCATGAGCATGTTTAGATCATTTAGAAATCCCAACAGAATATCTATAAATTCCGTGTGTCAATTTTGTTTGGTTTCATTTATTGTGATTTTGATTGTTCTCGGTAATTAGAATTAGATAATTCCTCTTGAAAATGCATCTTGGTCTGTCTTCCATCTCTCTATAGAAGAATTTGACGCTCTTGGGTCTGTCGAGAAAAGAGAAAATAAGAGGCGAAAAAGAAAAACTTGGGGAGATTATTGAGTGCGATGGTGAGATAATTGCCACACAGCTGGTGCCTTTTTGCTATTCATTGAACCTCACAAAGCAAATCCAAAAGTATTTGATTGCGGATGTGGAATGGTTTGCATACGAAGGGAATGTTTTGAGTATCCACGATAATGTGGCTTTCGGCAATGACAGGTGTAATCACAGTCGAAAACCTCAAAATGGCATGCAAACTGGACCCCACGTCGTGACAGCCTAAAAATACGAAATTACCAATATAATTTGCTGCCGGACTCAAAGGTGCGCCACGCCGCCACCTCACTGATCTCTGGTCTGTTATCTTAAACAGACGGCTTTTCTACTTCCCACCCACGTGGTGTATGATAGTGTTCGCCATATCATATTACAGCATGAGTTTGGTTTTCAAACGTTAGTATCACTTTTGGCATTTAGTGAATTTTATTATTTAAATAATAATATATTTTATTAATATAATTTATAAATTAAATAAAAATATATATAAAATAATAGAGAGAATAATAAAAATAGTAATGTTAGCTTTTTTTTTTTTTTTTTTTTTTTTTTTTTTTTTTTTTTTTAAGATGAAACGACACTATCAGTCTTATCTTTCACGCTCACAAAATTGTTCCAAAAAGTTGCTTTTTCTTGTTTGTATGGTTTTATTTCCATTTTCTCGAGCTAATTGAAATAATATAATAAGAAAAATGTTTCATAAACTAAAACTTCAGTTTTGGTATGCCACATGTTTCCCTTTTTATTTTATTTTGAAATTGAAAATCGTTTTATTTTCTTTGGCTTGTTGCTTTTGAGATGGCCCGGGGGCACATCTGCACTTGCATTAAAATCCAAAATATGAGATTTCTAGGACTAATCCAATGATTAAAGACCAAAGCATCGATTCTTTAATGTATGTGAGATATCACACCATTTTATATTTTGGTATCTTGTCTTTACGTTTGCCATGATGTAATCGGTCGTCTAGTGTCGGAATATCTAATGATGCTCCATGGTTTAAAGAAATAAAAGGGTTACTCTTTTATAGCGTTATTTGAGTGTAATTTTTAAGTTGAATTTAAGTTATAATTTGAGTTAAAGTTAAGTAAAATTAAATAAAATTAAAATTTAAAAGAACGTAAACTTAAATAAAATTAAAATTTGAGTTATCTTTTTTAAAATTTTATAGACAAAAGAACATGTATAAAAATATGTATTTATTTTGTTCATTTACCAGGGTAGAGCGCATGTTCTTATGAATGTGTCATAGTTAAAATACAAATTAGTAATAAGAAAAAGTTCCCTTAGTAATTTTTGTTTATTTATATTGCTGGGAGTCGTGGAATTTAGAGTCTAAAAAAAAGGCCTTTAACATTTATCACATATTCCAAAAAAAGAAAGAAAGAAAAAATCATATCTCCAGTGATTAATAAGATCGATCGAAAGTATCATCCCATTTCTGTTGGGACAAGATGGTGAATGATTAAAATTGATGGTTGCAAATCTTCTTCAAAACTTTTTTCACAAAAATGCATCATTTACATGAAAAAATATATGTATCCCTAAAAATAGTATTAGCACATCAACTCAAATTTTAAATTTTATATACAATCTGAATTATTATTTTTTATTGAAAAATATAATATTTTATTATTAATTAATATGACAATATTTTAAATATTTATTAATAAAAAATAACAATTTACATATCACATTAATTAATATATAAAAATTAAGATTTAAATTAAAATCCCTGACATTATTCATATTCTAAAGTCACAATTTCAATGCGGTGCAATTTTACATTCACGTTCAATAAATTTTTAAATTCAAATTATTTATCAAGGAATAGTTTTGAATTCAAATCCCTCTACTCTCGATATAAAAAGTGAAAGAAACTATAAATCTCTTTTTTCTTATGGCAACTAAATATCCTTTTCAAAGAAACGAAAACTAAATATCATTTTTTTAATAAAAAATGAAAACTAATATTCTATTATATAAAGAAAACTAGATAATATTATCCTTTTAAACTTTTTTTCAAAGGGAATAATATGGGATTAGGACGATACAAATGAAGGTAATTTATTTTATCGATTCGAATTTAAAATTTAAATTTTATTATAGTAAAAAATTATTAAAAATTGAGAGATATTTAGTTTATAAATTAAAATTATTTTTAATTTATATATATATTTTATAAAAAAAATACTATAATAAATCATAATTCAAATCATAATATAAATATTCTTACCAAGCGTCTCTTTACATTTAATTTGTTTTATTATAATAATAAATTTTTATATAAAATCAAATCCCAATTCAAATAAAAAATTTGATTATGGAAACTAAACGGGCGAAAGAAATTTGGATCCGGAAATTAAAATAAAATTTGAATGGTTCCTTACAAAAAATAATAAAATTGGAAAGGCCACGGGATGATAATTGACCGTCGGATCAAAAGACAAACTCAGTCAAACCACTGTCTGACGTTCCGTATTGGTCTTTTGAAATTGTTTTTTTGAGAACAGACGGTAAAAGCCAAGAAAACAAGTATGCTTAGGCACAGCGATGAGCAGACGCTGTTGGTGAGTTGTCAGCAAATCATTCGTAGAATTTTTTAACAAAATTTTCTGTGCGGGGCATCAAAGAGGCTCCATCACGAGTAACATGAACCCTCCTGTATAATATAACTTCCTCTTCACACCGTCAAACCGACTTATATCTGCGTATATATATACTACCTGTGGTTGTTTCTCTGTTTCGGTATCTCTTCGTTTTCTCGTACTCTCACTATACTCTCTCTCTCTCTCTCTCTCTCTCTCTCTCTCTCTCTCTCTCTAAGGCTGATCAGTCGATAACGCAATGGCTCGCTCCACATTCGTGATCTTCGCTATCTTCGCACTGATCTCTGCCTCGGCTTTGGCTCAGGCTCCATCATCGGCGCCGACCGGCGCTCCGACCAAGTCTCCTCCGGCTTCCACTCCACGTCCTTCGGCCGCTCCTCCGACCAAGACCTCAGCTCCGACCCCTTCTCCCAAAGTGTCGCCGCCAGCTTCCGCTCCGCTCTCGCCTCCATCTATCTCGACGCCACCGGTAGCTGTTCCTTCCGTCTCTCCGACGAGCTCTCCGCCGGCTCCTTCCACGGCCGGTCCATCCTCAGAGATTCCTCCCTCTTCGATTGGCAACGTTCCGGCAGGATCTCCGACGACGACGCCGTCTAGCGGATACAGAATCGTCGCCGCCGCCGGATCTGTAGTCGCTGCCGCTTTCGCGACCTCGCTCTTGATGTAGATCTTATTGGGAAGTTTCACCGTTCCCCTACCGGAGATGCAGATTCTAGGTTTTTCTATTTCAGTTAGGGTTTAGTAGTCATTGTTTCTAGATTTTTCTTTGATTTTTAATATTTTGGATTAGATTAGGGGTGATGTGATGGTGGATGACTGACCATTGTTGGTATCGATGGACGACGACGACGACGACGATTTGAGTTTATCCGGTTCTTTTGTTCTTATTTGCAGTAGACTTTATTTTTTTAATTATTATTACCTCAGATTATGAATTCTTTTTTGTTATGGTTTATGTATGAATTCTTTTTTGTTATGATTTATGTATTTATTTCTAGTTTCCGTTTCTCAATTGCTTCTGTTTGCTTTTGATTCTCGATAAACATCTCACTATATTTGCACTTAATTTTCAAATTTTTTTTAACACATCAAGAGTAATATTTGTATTCTTAATAGATCGGCGAAGTTGTCTCCAGTTTCTGTGTTTGCGAGTGAGGCAGAGAAATCGAAAAGTAGTGTAACTGTGGAGTCGTTTTTGTCGCTTTGTTTGCTGCTAAAATTAATGGGTTTACAGGTGGACTGCGGTTTTGTTTTTATGCGACATTGTGTTGTGCTCTAATTTCAAAAAAGTTAATAATGTTTTGATGGTTTTTCTTTTATGAGATTAGTTTGGTTTTGTGTTTGTTGGGTAATGGAAAAGTAAGTGAGAGTTTGGCTTTAAACAATTGGTGTCACGTGGTCACAGCTGTTAACGGATCTCCCACGTTACAAATGTATATCGATCCACGCCCATGTGCTCTGCACCGGACACGCTAACAGTAAGACTAATAGTTAGGGTTTAGGGGTAGTGTGTTTCTAGGCTTTTTTTTTTTTTTTTTTTTTTTTTAGCTTTTTCAGTGAAAGACCAATGGCATTGTGACAACGTATTTGCAAAAAAGGTTTTGCGGAATTATGGGGGAAGGTCAAAGGTTTTGGTTTTTTGGGGACGGATCCAAAGCCAGACCTTTTGAACGAGATATATATATATATATATATATATATTTTTTTTTTTTTTTTTTTCAAAGGAAAAGCTTTTGAATAACATTGCTTTGTTGGGTTTTGTTGATGAATTGTTAAAAATCACGGGTTTCTTTGGCTTTGGATTCCTTCTAATATGTGTATACTGAAATTGCTTCTTTCCTTCGCTTTTGTGAATTAATAGTCGCTAGATTAGTGTTTATTTCACGGGTTTGGAATGATTAGCTGGCCCATTTGGCTTGTTTGAAAGTGATCCGTCAAGTGTCAAGTGAAACAGTAAAAGCTTGAGCTTGTTGTGTAACGTTGGGCAGAGTTTTGGCAAATTGGGTTTGCAATTGTTAACATAGTTATGGTAATCATGTAGGCGTGGCATGCGCGAGAGCTAATTAGCATGAATGATGTTGGTACTGGATAGCACTTAAGAGTATATAATATTTAAAAAAAAAAAAAATTGGCTGTGAACAAGTATTGATAATAGAACGGATAATTATTGAAGAAAGAAAATTATAATTATTAGTTTGAATTATTTTTAATTATTAGTTTGAGTTTGATTAGAAGATAACTCCTTTAGTTTAAATATTTTGAATTAGATTATAAATTTGATATATATTTCATTTCATCATTTAGAGGGGCGACGTTATAATATCTCAACACTCTTCTAAATTCTTCGATAATATGGTAAAATGATTCAGGTTTTTATTTAATAAACTTTCCGTCCCTGCCCTCCTCTTCATATCTACGAAATAGAGTATTAAATTGGTACTTAATAATATCGGTAAAAGAAACGTCGTCGTTTATGTTATTTACTAAGTTATTTTGCATAAATACTCTTAGTTTTTTAACTTTTTTTTTTTTGACAATTTACCCTTTAAATTTTGAAATTTGACAAATTTAAAAATTTAGTTTATATTTTCACGTGAGTGTTTAATAAAAATAAAATATCTTTTTATATCAAATTGATTCTCATATAGTGATTTTTTTTTGAAATTGAGAGTTGAACTATTTTAGGAGAAAAATTAAGGGTCCTTTAATTTTAAAAAAGATTTCATTCATGACGTGTATAAAGGGTTTAATTCAATGTAAAAGATAAATTATTCTCATTAAATACTCATATGAAAAGATGTTGTCTAAATTTTTAATTTTGTTTTCATTTTGACCAATAATGCAATAAAAAAAATTAAAGAGATTAATTTATCAAGCTCGTGAAGTTGAGAGGTATCATGTAAAGGTATCATGTAAAAAAGCCTGTTTACCACCTCTCAAATCTAATATATTCTTAAATGCAATCCAAGCTTCTGAATGACTCGATGATCACAGAAAACAGGAGTCTAAACCGGATATGTGGATCTAAATTGGAACTTCCCATTTTTGTAAAACGTTTTATGGAACTCACTTCACAAACATTACGTGACATTTTCTACCACAAATAGCTTTTCTAATCGGCTTTTGGAGGTTGGTGGCTCTGGTGGGTTTGGTGGAATGGGTCCCTCCGCGATTTTTATTTTTATTTTTATGTTTTAAAACCCGCGAACACACACACACAACACACAAAATACATGATCTGAAAATCTCAATCATGTTCATAATTACATATCCTTTATTATGCCTTCTGATACCTACTACGTAGTACTCGATCATCAGATATCTGAACATATCTAAAAAGAAAAACGGAAATTATGAAAATAATTAGAAAGCAGACCTACTCATTTCTATAGGTAAAAATAAACCCAGAAATACAAATGGAATCAACAACAACAACAAACGCACTGCCTCTATCCTGGCAAGGATAACGGCCCAACTCTCCGCCACCCAATTCATGAATTCATGAGACAACCAACACATAAAAGCCAAACCAACCAACCAACGCAGCCAAAAAACCAGACATCATCGTCAGAGCAGTCCTTGAAGATGCACTATTTTCCGGAACGTGGGACGACGGTGTCCTAGTTGCTGGTGTGGCTGTCGAACCGGTACCGGTCGAACCACCGGAAGGCGACGCAGAACCCGACCCGGAAGTGTCGGGAGATGGGGTGGCGGAAGAATCGCCGGCCTTGACGGTGACGGCCAGCTTCATGCCGTTGCTGCAGTGGCTGGTGACGCCACAGACGAAGTAATGAGTGCCGGCTGTTTTGAGAGGGATTGTTGTGGCGCCGCTGCTGTCGGAGTTTATAGCATTGCCCACGGCGCAGGAGCTGTAGTCGGTGGAGCTCACTTCGTCCACTGTGTGGCTACTTCCATAGTTGAACACTACACATATACACACATTATGTGCAAACATATATATAATTAGGACATAATATATATGCACTTTTAAGTTTTTATTATACAAGAAAAATGCTCAAGTATAATTACCTAGCTAATGGAATTGCTTAAATTAGCAACTTTGTATCCAATTATAAATTAACACATGTAATTCTTCAAGCCCTTGTGCAATTAGTTAAGAAATATTTAATGGTGGATATATATCCATTAAACAAAAAGTTTCTTTTTACCATAAAAAATCACATTTAAACAAAAAGTAGAATATAATAAATAGCATATTTACAAAATTAAATTAAATAAATAACATATTTTAAAATTATTTAAAATAAATAGCAGTTTATCGCGTAATTATTTCATCTAGTAAACAATTTTTTTTTTTCGTGAAAATTTTCTTTTTACAACTTCTAATTTTTTTCACATAAATAAAGGTTTTTTTTTACCATATAAGTTATTTTTTTATCAGTAGAAAATAATACATTCACATGATAAATTGTTATTTACTTCAAATAGTTTAAAAATCTGTGATTTACTTAATTTAATTTTAAAAATTTACTATTTACTACCATATCCATTGACAAATTTTGTTAAAGACCTAACATTTTAGAATAGCTTACCATACCAAAATACACTAGCATGAAATTCTAACATGGAATAGATATGGACGATTCATAAAAAGATAATGGTATTGGTAATAACTTGCTTTGTTATGTACTCACCTAGACTATCTCCAACTACGAAAGTCTTGTCACTAATCCAAGTGCTATAATCTACGCCCAATGACCAGCCTGCTGTGTCTCCAACAGTGTAGACCGTGGCTGATGAGATTGGCATGACCACACAAAGTACTGCCATTAGACAAAAAATTCTGAAGCCTGTGCTTGCCATTGTTATAAAGAGATGAATATCAATATCAAAAAGAAACTAATTATAATTAGAAGGATAAGAAGGAGAAGAATTAGTAAGAAGCTTTGTGTGGGTAATTCAGAAATAGAGTCTGAACCTGCTCCTTATATATTGGTGTAAAGGGATTGGAGTAAGTAGTGTTTGGTCCACTTAACCAATTTGTATTAATGCAAACTTTTGAAAGAAACTCATGCAATATTACAAAGGGGGATGACTTGGGTTGGACTTCATACCTAATGCCGGAAAAGAGTAGGTCCCATTTCCACTCGGTTTTGATTCCTAAACTATTTCACGAAATAATAAGTACTTGTCATAATGACGTTAGTAGTTGTATAAATAATATATAATTAATTTAGGCCCAAAGTATGGTCACAGCTAATATATATATATATATATATATATATATATATATATATAAATACTTGTTTTCATTCTTTAATATATGTGGTGTTATGTCAGTGGAGTCTTTTCATCTCTTAAATGGTAGTTTATGAATTAAGAAACAATCTAAAGTTTACACGATTACTTTAAAAGTTTTCAAATTAAACATTGATTACTAGTTTTAATATGGTTTCCCGGTTGCTGTTAAATGTGGTTGTTGAGTAGGAATATTTGACGAATCCATTTGGACTTTCTCTAAGGTTTGATAGAATAGAGAGTCTCAACGTCACGATAACTGAATGTGAAACGTAATATAAATGTTTTTTTTTTTTTTTTTTTTTTTTTTTTTTTGGCTTTTGAGGAAAATGTGAAACATAAAATCAAACTGCAACGAAATTATAAATTGAAGTTTACTCAATGTAGGATACAATACAAACAAGTTGTGGAAAAACCAGCTGATCATCACATAATTAAGGAGGACCACTTTGAAAATACGATCGTTATTCAAGAAGTAGACCCAGTCCCCAGCCAATCCTATGCTAAAAAAGGCATTCTTATTTTATTTATTAATTTTTTGCTGAACTAAAAAGAGCATTTTATTTACATCTAAAAGGAACCACCTCATCGAATTTCCAGACTATTATTCATCAACTAACATAAGTACAAGTAGCTTACTTTATAGTTAAGACAAAATTAAAATTAAAAAGAGAGAGAGGGAGAAAGAAAGAAAACTGTACTTTCTGATTCGTTTTAGAACTTATAGTAAAAGAAATCTGTTTTGTTCTGTAGATTTTGAAGCTAAATATCCCATTTATGACTACTGTTTATGTGAAAAATTATTAAGTCTTAGAACTTACATATTTATGGGAATAACTGTACAGGTTTTTGACCAATTACCAACACAAAATCCTCATTTTCTTGAGAGTTTATTATGACATGCAAGAGCTGCTTGTGTTTAAAGTAAACATCCACCTTTCTTGGAGGGAATTAAGCTCTAAGAAGAGAACGTAGTAGAGGGAGAAAAAAATTACTTCATTTACACGAAAGAAGAAGAAGAATAAGAAGAAGAAGTACCACACTATTGAGTAATAAAAATAAAATAAAGAAAAAGAGATAGAAGAAGTTTGGGATTAGGAACTCCAACATTTGATCAAAACGGTTCACCTAACCAGAATATAGAAAGTCATCATGGGAATTATTTGCTAGTGTGATATGCAATCATTTCAATAAGATTATCCAAATAAAACATATACATGTAATGTGTGTGTCTATGTATATATATATCTGGGGTCCATCCACATGCCAGTGTTCCGAACTCATTCGTCTCTTTATGACATTGAGCGTGGGTTCGGTGATTAATTACTTACTGGGAGTGGGAATTCGGTTAGGACCTTTAAGATCCATTATTGGGGCCGAATGCCCTTTTGTGCTATTATCTGAGCTTTTACTAAAATTCATTTTGCCTCCAAAGTTTAGTGATCATTTCATAATTTTTTGAATGAGACATTAATTACTTCGTAGATACTGTACAAGTTAGATTCTAAAATTAAATTTGTTCAGAGAACTAATAACTGTTCTTGAGTGTCAATTGCATTAGTGAGTCAATTAAAGTCAATAGAGTGCTAAAATAAGAGCGTGAAATGCGGAAAAATAAATGAACACATGAAACTATAGTGGTTCACTTTCAATGTGAAGGCTCCGTCTACTGTAGGATTTCGGATTTTATCATATTTTATTAAAAGTACAATTACAATGAAGAAGAAGAATGGGAGAGACAAGAGGAAGGGATATAAAGAGAGAATTTGGAGAGAAAGAAGAAAGGAGTAAATTCCAGATATGAGGATATGTATGTGATGAATTCCATGTCCAATTTGTGATCTTAATCCCCTATTTATAGAGATGATCTCTAGTTTTCCTTTTTCCTTGAGCTAATTCGGCATCAACTAGAGAATGATCAGTTTCCTCTTTCTTTAGTTGATTTTCTCATTCCTTGTTTCTTGATTTGTTTCGTTGGTAACTTTCCTCTTCAGTATTGATCTAATTCGTGCCTTTAATGTTAGATCTGGTTAGATTGAACTTCGTGGCCTCTAAAAATCCTTCTTTCTTTTCTTTGTCTCCTGTCATTATACTTTCTCTAGTTGACGATGTCTCTCGAGTCGATCTTGTAATCAGTTGATTTCAATTGACTTCTCCAAATGTTGTCCATGTATATGGCTTTGATCTTGGTGCTAATTTTATCCCCAATAGATACTGAGAGAGACTGCTTGCCTCAATTTTCGCCTCAATTTTCTTCTTTTGACGAATATAAGTGTAAAACTTGCTTGTGTTGCACAACTACTATTTTTTGTCCATTAATACTCCGTTTATTATATAAGTTTAAATTACTCTTTAAGCTTTTCTCAACCACTAATTTTTGTCCATTAATACTCCGTTTGTTTCATAAGTTCAAATTACTTTTTAAGCTTTTCTGTTACTGTGTTCTTTATTACAAAATTTAAATTTTTGTTCAAACTTATGAACCAAACGGGTATTAAATGATCCAAAGTAGACAATCCAAAATTTTTTCTAGAAAGACCAAATAAGAAAATATAAATTATACTATGTGGTCAATATCATTGCCTTCGGTCCCATATAAGAAATAGACAAAAGTAGGCGATCCAAAATTCTCAGTTCTCATACTTGGACGCAAACCGCATCAATTCAAACGAAAAGTAGTCCAAAAGATCTTTAGGAGGCATTATTACCACTTACCACGTACCTAATATTTGTGGATGAAATCTCAATGTCAAAATGCACTCTCATTCTTTCTTTCCTCAATGTTTACGCTTTCTGTAATTTTGGCACCAAGCGCTAATAATTAGATATATATGTCTTTTCATACCATCATATTTTGAATAATGGTAGCACCTAAAGTTCAATGAATCGAATAAAGACGCCTTCCTTCTTTTAGTAGAACTCGTATTCCTTCTTCAGAAGAAAATAATTATTTTGCAGGCATTTTCCAATTTGAAATAACCAACTTGTTGAAATAGTACGAAGAATGTTGATTCAAGCTTCCGTTCTAATTGTATACAGGAAAAGGGTGGCTAACTACTAAAGTTGGGTTTGTAAAGGCGGACAAGTAATCAGAGGTTGTTCATCTTTCGTTCTATCAACAGCCATATCCACCATTTGGATTTTGACTTACGGTAATTAGAGGACAGAAGACAAGCAAAAGGTCTAAAGTTGAGTGTCATAAATACTAATCTGGGTTTTAACTGCTTGCAACTGACTAAATATCAGCATCAAAAGGATCTCTAAATTTTAAGAAATGGAGTCACAACTGATAACCCTTGTTTTCCTTTTTGTTTTTCGCTAATGCATTTCTAATGTCCTATAAAAAATAGAGACATCACATATGAAAGCAGTGATAAAACTATAAACTGAAAACTTTAAGAGTTGAAGTTTACAGCTCATCTAAAAATGGTTTATCTGTAAGAATAAGACCAACCAAGATTATAGCACATCAAGCAGGCGCAGCTTGTATTCGCTCTACCCCCACCTCTTTCCACGGCTGACAAAGAAAAAAGTAAAGAGTAAAAAAAGTAGAGAGGTTGTATAAGAATATTAAAGTTTTGCCTGTGCAATCTCAGCATATCAGTCTACAAGACAAATGAAGCACCGCTCAAAAATGTATGAAGTACAAAGTGCAAGTGTGCATACAGATCCCTGCAAGAGATGGAAAAATGAGGTTTCAAATGCCTTTTATTAGCAGAATATTTTTTTCATAGAAATGTAAAGAAACAGGAATTATGATTAGGTACCCTTTGTGTTTTACTTATGCTCGGAAGAGGAGGGAATGCGAGTGGAGGAAAGGTTGGGCGGAATGTGGCAGTGGATGATGATGGAAGTAAAAGTGCTGAGTGTGTTGCTGAGTTGGTAGGAGATGGGGGTGAGGATGCAGATGACATCAACAAGGCTACGCAGGCTGAAGAGGGGTGAAGGGACATTGAGGGGAGCAGAATTTGCATGAGTGCATCGGGAGGAGGGACGGTTAGTTAGTTAGGAGTAGTATGGAATAAAACCAGAAGGGAAGCTGAGTGAGAGGGCATCGATCATTTCTCTGAGTTTTCTCTGTAAAGAGTTGAGCATTAGCTCTAGGGAGTGCAAGGGTCACTCAAATACGCCATATCCTTATATTTCCATTTCTCTTATTAATAGAAAACTTAATTCAAAACTACTTGGATCGATCAAATTCCTTTGCTATAAGCTGTTTGTGTGACTGTTTTGTACCAGATCCTATCAAATTAAATTAAAAAAATAATAAAAAAAACCTACAAATCTAACAGAAAAATGGAGAGGCAAAAACACCTCAAAAGAGAACAAGAAACCAAACGAGATGAAGTTCAAAGACCAATTTCCCTTTTCAACTCCCCAGTCTACCTACCCCACCAAGTAACATCGAACTACGAACTAAATACGGCAATGACAAAGATACAGCGTGCTTTAGGAAAGAAGGTGAGAAAGGAAAGGGGGGAAGTAATTGGCATGGTCGGTGGGTTTCAGAGCTTACTGATATGGATGAGACGGAATTAACATTATCGGTGAAGATTCAGAAAAAAAAAAAAAATAAAAAAAGGGTCACAAACATAGGGCGTAATATGCGATCCATTGTCAACTAAGTGATCATAAACCGTACCTTCGAGAGGATTTTTGTTAGACCACCGGTCACCCTAGTGTATGAAAGGAGGAGGGGCAAGAATGGCAATTGGCAGAATGCAGGGAATAAGGGTGGAACTCGAGGAGGGGTTGAAAAAGAGAAAAAACCAAAATGAATCTGGCAAGATGCAAAGAACCAAAGGCTAACCTCAATTCTCCTTTTAATTTCAGAATTTTCTCTTATTGGAAACAAACCATTCATTTGGGGAAGTCTTTTACAAAAAAAAAGGGGATCAAAAAAAAAAAAAATACGCCAAAGAAAAAAATCAAAAAAAAAATAAATTTCTCTTATTAATAAAAAACTTAATTCAAAACTACTTGGATCGATCAAAACTATAAATGTGAATTTTTGTACAGATCCTATCAAATTAAATTAAAAAAATAAAAAAACAAATCTAACAGAAAATTGAATGGAGAAAAACACCTAAAAGAAAACAAGAAACCAAACGAGATTTCTTCAAAGACCAATTTCCCTTTCAATTCCCCAGTCTACCTACCCCACCAAGTAACATTCTACGAACTAAATATGGACAATGACAAAGATACAGAGTGGAAAAAACAATAAATTTTAACAATAGGCGCTCACCATGCCAAAAATTAACCAAAGGGAAGCTCTCATCTCCAAATTGGAGCGGGAGAGCAAGGAGGGCTACACTGCTAAACGGACTATTATTCTACAAGGACCAGTTGGTTTTGAAGGAAGAATCTTTGAGTGAGAAAGGAAAGGGGAAAAAAAATTAAACATGTTAACCGTTTCATTGCTTACTTATAAATGAGAAAAATTAACATTATTGGTGAAGATTCAAAAAAATAATAATAAAAAAACAAAATTGTCAAGGACAAGGTGGTTCTCGATCATGTTAAACCGTCACCATAAACCGTTGAAAGGAGGAGGGAGGAGGGGCAAGAATGGCAATTGACACGGTAAAAAAAAAAAAGAAAAGGAAAAGAGAAACCTACGTTTTTGTCTCGAAACCTTGGTTAACCTCGAATGAATTTCCTTGCTTTCCATTTCCGCCAGAACCTACTAGTTTCTTGGTGATAAGTTAATAACGAGAGAACCATTTGAAATAGTCTTTACTCAATTTCTTGGTTGTTTTCTTGCAGTTTTTCTTGACACGGTAAAAAAAAAAAAAAAAGAAAAGAGAGAACCTACGAAAGGTTATAAATGAATCTGCAAGAAGTAGTTTCTTGGTGATAAGTTTCTACTAAGCATACTCAATGCAGTTACAGATTCTAACTTAAAAAAGCTCTATGATCTCATCATAGCAGCCTTTAAGTCTAATTACACCATTCAAGTGATTAAACTGGATCAACGTTTATAGAGGCGCTACATTGAAATAAGCCTAGCCCCAAAAGAGTTATGCTTTAGGTAGTATAGTATATGGATTATTTCTTATCAGAAAAGGTCGCAAGATATAGTGGACGAATAACAAATTTAATTAAGACATGTCACACCAATGTAGCTATGTTACTCATTTATCGATATAACTTCGTTTAAGGCAACAACTTGCCACCTAAATAATGAAGGGGGAAAAAAAAAACTAAACATGAGTAGGAGAAAGTACCATAATAGTAGAGAAAAATTCACTTCTAGTTTTGATCAGTGCTAGTGTTTAACTCTGTCGAAGTATCTTCAGTCTTTGCACTCTCACCAGTTGGTTGTTTGACAAATTGTCTACTGCGTGCCACTCGAATTGGTCTTCCCATAAAGATCTAAGAACAAAAGCTTTTCAGGGAATCTTCATTTCAAAAAAGTCTTATACATTCAGATGCTAAAAGAATCATTTCTTGAAAAAATGGAAATGCATTTTAATCACACCCTTGCTCATGTTCACAGACCACAAATAAGATAAATTAAGCACGAAGGCGATCAGAAAGCCAAACTCACCTTTCCTTGAACAGCAGAAAGAGCTGTCTCAGCTTCTTTCTTGGATTTGAATGCCACAAATCCATATCCCAAGGATCTTCTTGGATTCTCATGAAAAATAACCTCTGCAGAAACAACACTATGACCCTCTGAATTAAAGAACTCCCTGAGATCTTTAGCTCTTGCTTCAAACGACAAATTTGCCACAAACAAATTGAATGTCACTTCCGGCTTAGGTTGCATAGGAGTGGTAACTTTCTTCTTTCTTGATCTGGCATAATCAATCTTTATAACACGACCGTCCAATTCCTATATCGTTAAGAAAAAGGTTACACTTTTACTAGACAAACTGACAAAGGAAATAGAAAAACAAACATTAAGTGCATAGTTTTGTGAGGTTCCAAATTCCAATCATAAAAATATTAAATTTCCCAGTTCAAAATTGCTTTCCTATCCTATTTTAGAGTGACCAAACCAGAAATATGCTTACATACGATTGCAGATTATTGAGAGCAGCAAGAGCCTCCTCAGGTGAACCCATTGTCACAAATGCCAATCCCCTGTTTCTGGTCTTATTAAACATTGAAAGCTTAACCACCACAAAACATACCAACACAAACCCATTTCAGAACCAATTCAGTAAAAACAAAATCAGAAAAAGAAAACCCACATCAGAACCTCAACATAGAGAATGGAAAAAACCTCAACATCTTCGACAGTCCCGTACTTCTCGAAGAGAGCACGAATGTCTTCAGGGGTACAATTCCAAGGAACGTTCTGGGCATACAATCTGTTCTTCAGGACCTCCTCGGTTTCCAAGCCAGTTTCTCCGCTTTCGCTCGCCGGAGGAGACTCGAGAGCTTGCTCTTGAGCGGTGGAAGAGAAATGTGAAACCAGGGTTCCATCTCTTCTGGACTTAATGAGGCGTGAAGAAGGAGCGTTGTGGGTGTGAGAGAGAGGAAAGACGCAAGACAGAGAGCAAGAAACGGAGAGAGTGTTTTTGTGTGGATTTTGAAGAGAACAAAGAGGTGTGAAATGGGTTTGTTCTTCGGCTGGGAAATATGTCGTAGATGGAGAGAAGATAGAGCGAAGTAAAGCCATGAGCTTTGATGAGTCCTTGAAGCTATAGGAGACGGAGTTTGTATGTGAGTTTTGAGAGTTTTTCTTTGGTTTTCTGACTCCGAGATCTTTGGGATGATGGTTTTTGGATAAGGGATATTTTTGGGCCCAAATGGAAATATAATATGCGACTTGTCGTTTTTGTTTGTGGGAAAATGATGACGTGACGTGGCTTTATTTGGCCTTTTGATGACCAAAAAGAGACGATTCATGTTCGGAAGTTGTCCCTTTGACCCTTAAAAAAAAAAGGCCTTGGTCTTCCTTTTAAATCATTTAAGAAAGTTTGAGAAAATTACTAAATTGATGCATGACCTTAATTTTTAAGGTATTATTATTCTCCACTTTTTATATTTTATTTCTCCAAGCGCATTTACAACTTATACGAAATTCACTATTCATAATTTGTATGAAATTCACTTTTCACGGTGGTTCTACTTTCATTCTGGATCCTAAAAGAATAATAATAACCAAAATTACTTTTAGAGTGCTTTATGTTTGTGCATGGAAGACGCAAAGTTTTGCAAACCTATGAGTTTATCATTCGATCAAAAAGACAATGTGACTTGATCTATATTGAATAGATTCAGTTCTGTAATTTTGTTCAACAACTTATCATATTACCAATCACTCCTCTGGAAGTTGATGGAAGCAAAAATAATGGGAAAAAGAACAGGAGAAAAATCACCCTTTCATTTCTTATGATAGCTTCTTTATGCTCTAACATTCTTACCAATACATTATCCTCATTCTGTTCCGGCTTAAAATCTCTAGTAAAAAATATGGCTCCATGAGCAAAAGCTTCTGTCATGATGAATCCTGCAATGTATTGGTGATGAGTATATAAAGCAGCTATGAATGCATAAGCGGGCAAAGAATACATGTGTTGAGCAACCAAGTAATAACTTCTAAAGAGGTTAGAGCAAGACCTAATTGAAAAGGAATAGAATTATTGATTGTGTCACGAAGACCTCAATGTGACTTCATCTCTCAATGTGACTTGATCTATATTGAATAGATCCAGCTCTGTAAATTTGTTCAATAACTTATCATATTACCCATCACTCTGGAAGTTGAGGGAAACAAAAATAATGGGAAAAAGAACAGGAGAAAAATCACCCTTTCATTTCTTTGAATACCTACAAACAACAATGCTGTTGTTCAATGTCAAAAGTACAAACCATCCCGAATACAAAATAAACTAGCAAATGCGAATGAGAAAAGAACTTGGCTGTCAAGGGATTTTCCCACTATTTCTTATGCATTCTAGAGTCAGGTGAATTACATGGCAAGGGTGATAAGGGCGGTCTTGGCATATCTGCTTCACTGAAATCAATCTTCTTCTCAATCGGGCTGCTCGTCTTTGAGCTAGATTTTCGCTTATTTGACTGCAAAGAGTTAAAAACGAAAGATTAGATCCTGCAAACAAGAGATTCATGCCAAAACAATACAAAAAGCTAGGAGCAAAAGAACATAAAAGACGTGACAGAAGCTGTCATCTCCTGTCCCACCTTGGCTGGTGCACTGCTCGCATGCTTTCCACTAGAACCATGTTGGTTTCTTTCTTTGTTAAACTTCATCAGTAATTTCTTGTTCTCCTCATCCAACATATTGTTCTCTTCAAACAACAACTTGACCTGCATATTTAAAACAAGGGTTCAAGCACTTGTACATAAGAATAATTTAAAGGAATCAGTGAAAGAAGCACTCGTCAAAAAAAATAAAAAATAAAAATAAATAAATAAAAGAAGTTCCACTGCTCCTCACCTCCTCTTCTGCTCTGTAAAGATTAGTTCTCAGATGTTCTTTATCTTTCTCTAGGGCCTTAAACTTAGCAGCTAGTGATAGGACTTTTTGAGTTGATGGCTTCAAGCTACAAAATGGGAAATTTTCCATAGAACAGATCAACAGACATCACAGCTAATATATAAAAGCACAAAATCGTAGTGAATATAATACAAGTAAAACTAATACATAACAGCAAATTATCCAGGTGAAAATTGTAAAAGTTACATTTGAAAAAACTCACAAATTCCACATCTCTAGCAGCCTTAGACATGATTCATGACTGCTATTGGCCTCCAGAAACGCATGACCAGGCACAGCATCATCTCCACTAATCAATGTTGCTAAAACAGTCTCTAGCAAACTATCTTGGGTAGTTACACCTTGAAGAGATGAATCAACCTTCAACATAATACAAAAAACACTCTCATTTGCAATGCAGACAAGTAAATCACTCCTAGAAGTCAAATTTATTACAAGCCGAGAAAATAGGAGGAAATGCACTTTCATAACAAGCTTAAAATCAATTTTAACAACTATGGCTAAAAATCCAAACACTCTCATCATAAGCAACTAAAGAAATCCAGCCTCTTCCATAGGTAAACTAAATTTTCTCCAAAAGTTACTGTTAAAATGGCTCATCTACAACAGCATCCTATCTCTAAATACTAATGCAATAGCAAATTGACAATAAATATCTCAAAGACGTGCAACATTGTTTTAATATATGAGCTTTGGTAACCTATTCTCATGTTTTCTGAGCAGTTAAACATAATTTACATCAATGTAGCAAGCACATAAATGAGAACAACAGAGAGCATATTTTATCACGCTGATGTAATAAAATATGAAGGGGTAAATCAAATCTGACAATTATAAAAATAATTCATCAATTTAAGAGTCTCACAACCTGATAGCCACACATCTCAATTCATTAGATCAAATTCAAAGGGTTCTCCAAGCCAGTTCAATACCCAAATATCATCCTAAGCATTGAGGTTAAAAAACTAAAATTCTGGCCCATCATCCTATTTTCATTTCCTTTTTTCCTATCAAAACTAGCAAAAGCAAGGCAAAAAGAATGGATTCAAGAGATTACCATGCAAGCCTCGCATTGACGCTTATAGAACTGTAATTCATCCGACAGCCCTCGAACCTCCTCCTCCAATTCTTGAACACGAAGCTCGGCCTCCTTGGCGCGTTGATCAGCCTCGTTCCCGAAATCCATCAATGCTTCCCTATCGTTATCATACAACGAACACTCTTTTTCCAATTTTTTACACTGGTTCAAGAGATGAGCGCATTCAGATGCTAATTTCTGATTTTCCTCGACAAACTTCTTCAAAGTCAGCGCACTCATGCTAGATTCCGCCTAAACAACCAATACAATAAACATAGGAGAAAATACAAACAAAAATCACACATAATTCTATATAAACATTAAAAGAAAAAGAAAAACAAGAGGAAAATACATAAGCAACAAACCCTAGCGCGTTCGATGGCTTGGTCTTTCTCCTTAAGCCGAGAGTGAAGAAGCAAGCACTGATCACGAAGCCGACTTTGCGCTTCTTCAGAGGCTCGAAGCTTCAGCTCAAGGGTGCTTCTCGAGACGGGAAGACCAAGCGTGTGTTGAATCGATTCCTTGATGTAATCATCGATTTCTTGCGGAAGTTCCATTCTTTACTCTAGATTGATCCAAATCTGCAATCGGATTGAAACCCTAGAATTTCAATTGCAAGAACCTGAAATTCTTTCTTAGACAGCGTTTCAATATATCAGAACTTCGAATTTCCGAATGGGTTTGACCGAAAAAACCTCGCTCAGGCGCTGCAATTTCTTTGAAGAAATTGAAACCCTAGAAAAGCACAGAGCTCTGGGATCTCCAGTTCTCGGGGAGTACAGAAGAAGATATGGGAAAAGGACGTCTGAAATGGAAATCAAGCGTTTAGTTTTGGGTTATCAAATATCTGTTTTGGTTCTTCACGAATAACGAATTTGGGGGATTTCTTATTTTGAAAAGAAGAATTTGAGGATTTCAAATTGAAAACCTTTGCTAGCCGTTAGAGCGCGCTTGTAAAGGCTCCAACGAGTCTCCCTCTTGTCCGACGTGGAAAAAAAAAAAAAAAAAAAAAAAAACTCATATAGATGCATTTAAAATTCGTTTTAAAATTATTTTTTTTTATATAAAATAAAAATAAAAATATTTTTAATCTCAGATAAAAATTATTTTTAAAAATGTATTTGGTAGTTTAATCAAGAAATTGTTTTCAATCTAAAAAAATTATTAAATCCATTAATGTGTCTCTCTCCTCGAGAGAAGAAAACAAAAATAAAAAATGAAAAATTACTAAAAATCGTCTTTCATTTCTCTCTTATTTTACACTAAATTAAAAAATTATTTTTATTTCTATTTTTTTCTTTAATTGTCAAACACTGTTTCTTTCTCTTTTTATTTTTTCATTCTCAAAAAACGTGAAAAAAAAAATAAAAAATAACTCCAAATACAACATGTGTTTTATCTTTTTCTTTTAGTATATGTTTTCCTTTTTTTTTATTTTTTTTTAGAGATTTTTTCTATTGGAGTTTTTTTTGTTAACCTATAGTTTATAAATTCTAAATCATAATTTAGAATATTTTTTGTTTCAACTTGAATGGAGTAAATGATGGCAAACTATTTTATTTTAATTTGCAAATCATATCTTGCAGGTGCATCCCAATGCGGCAAAGATGCAAGAAAACATTCTAAAAGGTAAAAAATTTCATCAACAATAAACCGAAAAATTGAGTTTCTATAAATTAGTGTTTTCTTTTCTTTGAAAGTAAGAACACAAGAGAAATTTTATTTTCACTCCATAAAATCATTTCCACTACAAATTATATTTTTCTTGAAATTTAAAAATACAAGTTTCTCTTTTTTCTCATTTTTTTTATCTTATTTTTCTTTTTTCCTCGATTGTCAAACAAAAAAAAAAAAAAACTTATTTTTTTTTTTCAAAAAAAGTGTTTAAAAAAAAAAAAATAACTCCAAATACATCATGTGTTTTATCTTTTTCTTTTAGTATATGTTTTTTTTTTTAAAGATTAAATGACATCGTTCTTTCTCCGTTGGATCTTTGTCCTTTCGATTTTTTTTGACCGGGTTTACGAAATCCCGGAATTTTGAAATCTACATCCAACGGATTTTATAAATATCCCCTTGAAAAATCCGGGAACCATTTTTTGAACTTTCAAAACCTCGAACTCAAAGTTTCCATTGTTTTTTCCGTTTGAAATCCTGTCTTTTTCTTTTCAACGTTGTTCTTCCTGTCCTTCTCGAACGAGTTTCCATTCCATTCTCCGGTGAGTTTTTGAGACCTTTATGGTAAACTATTTTATTTTTAAAAAACTTACCTTTAATTGCCTTTGGATAACCTGTTATGCATTTGTTGATTTATTTTATTTTTCAACACGTTTCCCTTGAAAACTCGTTTTACGCCAAATTTCCTCTCGGTTAAAATTATTTTTATTTTTTATTTTTTTTTTAATTTCTAGAAAGGTATGATAAGATGTTTATGAAAATTCTCAATTAACTTTTGAAAATGGTTCATTATAAAATAACCCCGGATATTCCAAATAATTTATTTTTTCCATTTTTTTTTCTTTTTACTTGGTTGAGATTAAACTATTTTTCTTTGGTGGTTTTGAAACTTCAATGACCCTAAAATGTCGGAGGATTTTTCTAAAAGAAGAAGGGATTTTTAAAGAATTTTTTTTTCCATTTTCAAAAGTAATATTTTATTATCTATGTATAATGTGTATATATTTATATCAATCTATAATGATTTTTATATATTTATATTTAGATGTTCATATGTTTTTATTTACAATAGGCAAAATGTTCTTGGTTTGTGGATAACAATTTCCTCCTTGGAATGAAAGGTTTATTTAGGCCATATAAAGGTCAAAACATATAAAGGTATTTCATCTTCCCATGTCTGGTGGTTATTTTTTAACTGGTTACCAAGAGGTATTTAACTATAAACACTCTTCCCTTAACTTTTGTAAGATTTTCCCAAGACAGGCCAAGAGGTATTCTGAACTTTATTTTTTGTATTTTTATAACAATTCATAATAGATTGCTACCATGAGATTATAAGCATAGTTTTTTTTTTTTTGTGTACATTCACAAAACAAGTAAAGATAGTCATTGCTACCATGACATAATGCATTATATAAGGAACACATTCTGTAACTGATCAAAATTTTAAGAAAATCATAGATGATTAGCATTAACCATAAGGCAGAATGAGTTTGAGAATTGCATTTTAAGGAATTGTCATCAATGATCATTCCCTGATGATTTTCCCAAGATCGCAAGAAATGGATGCAAAATGATCACAGAATATGCAAGAAGTTTCAGAAAATTGATGATAAAAAATATTTAAAAAATTGGACAACCCAAGGAATCATTCAATGCTACAAAAAATTTAAATTTTTAAATTAAATATATATTTTGTTTGTTTATTTTTTTTAAGTTTTGTTTATGTTTGAGTTTTTAAATTGCATTTATGGTTAGAATCATTTGAGATTTTTTCCATTTTATTCCCAAACATTTTATTAAAAAAAATTTTAAAAATTTAGTTCAATTAATTTTGTCTTATTTTTATAATGTTTGATCATTATGTCTAAAATTATAAATTTTAAAAAGTATAGTTTTTTTACTTATTTTTTATAAAAACTTTATCTCCAAAAATAAAATATTTTTATTTTTATCAAGTATTTTTTTTTTATTTTTTTAAAAATTTAAAATTAAGAAAATTTTAAAAATTAAATTTCCAACTCCAATTAGTTAAAATTAGTAGATTTTTTTTTTTAATTTTTAGATTAAATTTTACTAAGATGTTATATTTGATTTTTTTATTGTCAACAAAAAAAACATTTACGGAAAAATGCCTCTTTTAACTCGTCCGGTGGAGATAGAGTTTGGTTTTGAAACACTTTCTAATATTTAAAGATTTTTGGAATTAACAACAGATTTTTTTTTATTTACAAAATTTTTAAAGAGAAAATATTTGGTTTATAGAAATTGTTGACTATGATTTTTAGTCAACAATAAACCAACCAGGAAATACCCTTTTAAAATATTGAGTTTCTATATGTAATTAGTGTTTTCTTTTGCTGAAAGTAAGAACACAAGAGAAATTTTATAGTGGTTCACTCCATAAAATCAGAGTTACATCCACTGTAAATTATATTTTTCTTGAGAGAGTTTACATATGATAAGATGTTTATGAACATAACCGCCACGGCGATGGTTCATGGGCACCGTCCTCTGGATTGCTTCCATCTGAGAGTAATAAAATAAGCGGTGAGGATGTGATTGCGCTTGAAGGTGGTGGTGACTCAGATGACCCTAATAATGTCGGAGGATTTATCTAAAAAGAAGAAGGGAAACGTTCTGATGAAGAAGTTCCAATTTCAAAAAGTAATATATTATCTATGTATAATGTGTATATATTTATATACAATCTCATATGACTTTTACTTCGTTATTTAAGCATAGATGTTCTTTGTTTTGTGTACAATAGGCAAATATTACTTGGTAGACGTGGGATACCCACAAATGAAAGGTTATTTAGGGCCATATAAAGGTCAAGGTCAAAGGTATCATCTTCCACAATTTCCGTCTGGTGGTCGACCGACTGGTTACCAAGAGGTATTCAACTATAAACACTCTTCCCTTAGATTCTTAGAAGCGTCATTGAACGAACTTTTGGAGCGTGGAAAAAGCGATGGAAGATCCCGAGAGATATGCCCAGTTACTCATTCACAAAACAAGTAAAGATAGTCATTGCTACCATGACATTGCATTATATAAGGAGACATTCTGTAACTGATCGACATTTTAAGAAAATCATAGATGATCCAAGTAGCATCCTTGGTAAGCAGAATGAGTTCGAGAATTGCAGTGAGGGAATTGAAGATCAGCCATTTGATGTCCCAAGATCACAAGAAATGGACAACCTACATGATCACATAGCAAGAAGTTTGATGAATGCTTGAAAATGTGCATCACCTCTAATTGTATAAAGCTAGGAGATATATACTATTTTTGTTTGTCTTATTTTTAAGTATGTTTGACTTCAAAACATATATGGTTAGATCAAGTATTTTTTGCTCTTTTATTTTTTTTATTTTATTAAGAAAATTTTAAAAATTGCAATTGAAATGTCCAACTCTAATTATATAGCAAAATGTATAAAAAAAATATTTTACTAATTTTTTATAATATAGTTAAAAATAATTTATCTCCATGTCTATTTTGGATATTTTATAAGTTAACAGCAGTTTAGGATTACCATTTACCAAAGACTTTAGCTCAACTTTTAAAAGTAACAGCACTTTTGAAATCACAACGCATAGCTGCTTCATGTTGTAGCTGCTTTTGACTTCAACGTGGCTACAACAATATTAAATTAGCCTTAGATCTAACGGTTAAAGGTAAGAAATTATTGATAGTTTATTTTTTTTGAATTCTACTAGAGAAATTTCATTTTTTTTCCTCCCCTTAATCAATAGAAACTTTTCTAAATTAAGGCCTCTAACGTAGAACAATAAAAACAACAGAAAAAAACAATAGGCGTATTTTAACAAAAATAATTGATCTTACATCCAAGGACCAAAATCAAAGGCTCCTAAGTTTTATTCTGGATCATCTTGTTCACAAGTTTGAGCATAAAATTTGAGCTAAAATTTATTTTTTATGAGAAGAAAACTGTAATAAATATATTTAAATTACAGTTCAAACCCGCAACATAGAGGACAGGCTCTTCATATATATCTAAAAATTTATTTACTGCAAATAATAAATAAATTTAGGAATCAACTAGGCTCTTCATAATGTCAACAGTCACTAATCAAAACTAAAAATGAGTGTCAACACTCGCTCATCAAAACTAAAAAATGAGCTTTCACTAATTATGTCAACATTCACTTAGATTTATAAATAAAAAATAAAAAAATAAAATAAAATAAAATAAAGAGACGCCCCTTATAATGTTCAACCATTAATTTTTTAAAGAAAATACTAAAACTGTCCATAGTTGCATTAAAATAACACTTTTAAGTATCTTTAGGATTAAGAAATGACCTTCTTACTTTCATTTAGCTTAAAATGAGATTAATTGATATTTACACTTGTGACCATAATTTTCACTCTCATTTATGAGTGCTTGTAGGTGATATGCTCTCTCTCTCTCTCTCTCTCTCTCTCTCTCTCTCTCTCTCTCTCTCTCTCTCTCTCTCTCTAGTAGGTAATTTCAAACGTAAACCTCAGTAAATAACAATGTAATCATACTCACAGATTAACTATTATCGTGTAATTAATATTTGATACTAGTCTACAACCACACGTTTGATATTAGTCTACAACAACATAGTATTGTATTACTAAAAAGCCCACAAATTCCCTACAAAAAGTATAAAAAAAAAAAAAATATTATTATAGAGTTTAACAACCATAAATCTTACTAGATTTCAACACCCATAATATAGAGATAAGAAAGAAAAATAATACAAATTATTCTAACTAATATTATATAACGTCTCAAGTTGATCTCACACTTTTCTCTTCCTTTGTTGACTTCTTATCATTTTCTTCTTCTTTCAATTTTTCTTCTTCTTTCATTTTTTCTTCAAGGAATTCCTCTACCTTGTTCTCCACCTCCTCAACCTGCAAAATACGTATAGTCAACTTCATAATATTAGGGTTAATTGGAATTGAGTTCTGATCCTAGATGGTAGTCATCCAATAAAGAGAATAAAATTACTCACAGGAAACCATATAAAATCTTAAAAAGAAAAAAAAATTTATGCGTTAGATAAAAAAAAATACTTTAGTAAAACTACATAATTCTATATCTATCACAAACTTAAGACTACTCAATCAGATTTGCTTGATTTTTTATATATATAGTTCTGATTTTGCTTGGATAGACCATTATATTCATACAACACGATCATATACCATAAAAATATCCTTATCTTTTATGAGAGAGAGAGAGAGAGAGAGAGAGAGAGAGAGAGAGAGAGAGAGAGAGAGAGAGAATGAAAGCATGCGAGCATACCATAATGTTGACTTTAACAAAAAAAAAAAAAAATATTTTTTCTCTTAGTCAACTGACAATCTTGACTAAACAATAACAAAAACCCTGCAAATAAAAAAATATAGAAAAAATAAAATCTACTTAAAATAAATGAGCACTTTCATTCTTATTGTATCTTTCTTAAGGTGCGTTTAATTGAGAATAATAGAATGAAAAGGAAATATCATTATGAGAAAATGGTCCAATTCCATCATTTGGTTGACAAGTTTATTTCAAAAAGGCATTTCCAATTGAAAGCCCATTCACCTAAATTGGGTGAATTAGCATTCGCGTGGGGAAAAGAGGAAAGGTTTTCCCAATACAGCTTTTTTTTTTTTTTTCCTCCAAATTGCCCTTCTCAAAATTCTCCATTGCTACCTTTCGACTACCCTTCACTCCAACTGAGGCCAACTACCTTTTCCATCTTATAAAGAAAATTAAAAACCCATTATTCTCTCTCAAATCCAACCCACGTTAAAACTCAACCGAACATTATTAAAGTTCACACCCAGCGCCGTCGTACATCGTTGGAGCTCACGCTCAGCGCCGTCATAGAGTGTTGTCAAATATAATTTTTAAATTTTATCCTTCAAATAAAAAGTTTTTTTTTCAATAATTAAATTATTTTGTTATTATTTTAATTAATTAAATATTTAAATTACTTGATGATTATTAATCAAGGGTATTTTTGTTAAAATACAATTTACTTTCATTCCATTTTATTGTCAATCAAACAACATAATTTTTATTCAGGTATTGATTCTATAACTCTAATTAAATTAAAGAATCAGTTTATAATTTCATTATTATTTTTATTACTATTCTGTCACTGTAATCAAACGTATCCTTAGTTCTTATATTTACTTTAAGTTCTTTAGTAAAAATTGTCCAATGATGGAGAATTATACGTTTCCCTAATAAATATGATATTGTAATATATTTCTATAGCTATTCAAAATTAATGAATAGGGAAAGAAATGACTTATGGGAGTGCTATGGACGGTAACTAGTTGGGAAGCACCAAAGAAGTCTCCCCCAATGCCCATTATTGCAAAACGAAATAATGTAAGATTCCTGTTGCTCTGATAATGCCTAAGAATAAATTAGTAAATGAATGATAATAATTGATAACATGTGGGCCACCACTGTGTTTTACAATTTCTATTGGTGACCAATCACAAAAGTCAAATTTGTTAAAAGAGAATAACAATCAAGGATATTAGCCAGCTACAGAATATATAAGTCTCATTCACTTTACCGATTTGAGTTTTTAGTTTTAAGTTTTTACAGTAAAAAACTCTCAAAAAATGTCACATTTATTTTTTTCTACTATAATAAAAAACTCTAAAAAAATATCATATCTCAGCTTAAATTAAAAACTTAAATTTGTGAAGTAAATGAAACCATAGATTATCTCTACATGGGGCATTTTATAATTTGGATTAATGTATCAGAAAATCTAAACTCACGTGATTCTCGCACATTAAATTAATAATATAAATCCCTTATAATATATGAGTCTTATATTCACCTTTTACCTTGATTAACATCTTTTAGTCAGAAAATTATATATTTATTAAAAATAAAAGTAAAATTTTAAAATAATGTATTTAAAGGATGAGATAAAATATTGTCCCGTTTATTTTATGGATTTAGATTTTTAATTTAACTTAAGATATGATATTTTTTGAGAGTTTTTTACTATAATAGAAAAAATTAAATGTGATATTTTTTGAAAATTTTTTATTATAAAAACTTAAAATTAAAAACTCAAATCGATAAAATAAACGATGTGTTCAAAATGAAATCACCGATTTTCTCATGTGTGAAAAAGCTATTAACAATTGATAATAATAACGTGAAATCATGGAGTGTGAACCTGTGAGGTGAAGTTCGCGAATTAAAAAAATAAATAAGTAAAATAGAGAGAGAGAAAACAAGCAGGTCAAGGTGATGAGGTTAGGTAAAAAGAAAAACCTTCTCAAGGACCTCCTCCAAACGATTGATGTTGTCAACAGTTTGACTGGCCATTTCTTCGACAAGCAGTGCAGTTTCTTGAAGCTTTCCCTTTGGAAGATTATCCCCAAGACTATCAGCCACTTTCTCTATTTCTTCCGCCACATCTTCCACCATATCTGTCACTGCTTGTGCTGAATCCACCACTTTCTCCACTTTCTCTGTAAATCACATAAAATTTGATTAACTAATTTAATCATGACTAATTTCAAATAATTAGTGCTATGTTGATCTCAACAATATTATTATTACATCCTTACGTTGTATTTTCTGTAGAGGGCTCCATTTGTTCCTCCAAAAGGGTATAATCACTGACATAAAAACTCCCACAAGCCATAATTTCCTGGTATAATCAATAGAAAGTAAACACGGAATAAATAAACAGTGAAAAAAGAAACAAGAAGAGAAAATGATAAAGCACAGATATATATATATATATATATATATATATATATAATTTATACGAGGTTTGACTTAAAATTTACCAAGAACCAGGATCAGAATTGGAAGGAAGTTGAGGAATGTCGGGCAAAATATCGTTGTTGACTTTCATATCCCTGAACAGATCACAAACATTTAACAAGTTCACAAACTACATAGAGCTGCTAAAATATTACTGTACAAATTAAGAAACAGTACTAATCGTGAAGTCTAGACGCGAGGATATTACATCTTTGTGCTTCTACCGCCATTTTGTACTATTTGCAGAAGGCAAGTATTGAGCGATTGGAGCTTCTGATTTCCAAGAAAGTGACAGGTAAGACCCCCTGAGAGATTGAGGCTTGAGGGCCGATTATATGATGATCTGCGGGAGGCAGTGCTTGTGACGTGAAGGAGAGAATAATTACAAGAAGAAAGTGTCGACATGATTTTCTACTCCTCTCCTCCTCTCTACAATGATCAAAGTCTCTGTGTTCTGAGAAAACTTTTCTCTCGTAAAGAAAGTGGTAGAGTTTGACAAGGTATATAATATATAAACCTATAAATATATATATTTATGTAATAAGAAATGATTTTAGACAACGGTCTCTCGTTTATTTCACTAATTCGAGTTTAAAATTTTAATTTTATTACGGTAAAAAGCTTTCAGAAATAGTCATATTTAATTTTTTTATTACAGTAAAAAATTCTCACATAAAACACATCTTAAATCAAATTAAAAACTCGAATCAGCAAACTAAACAGACCTAACGTTCCATACTGCCTTATATATAATAACAATGTTACATGGCACTAGTATATATGTTTATGGAATACGATCAATGAGGGTCTCTCTACCATTTTCCAACATTGTACACTAATTTTTTTTTTTTTAAAAAAAAAATGAATTCCATAAAATTGTCATAATTAATTAGTTTTGGGCTTCAACACCAAACATACTGTTCTAAACATTTTTCCATAGATGATTATATATAACACACATAATAAAGTGGTAACAAAAGTCAAATTGGCCAATTTCTAGATGAGTTGAAGTACTGAATATCCAAATTAACAATTTAATTTGCTAGCTAGGCGCGTGGTAATGTGGATTAGCTAGGCATCTAGAAAAGTATTTTATGCATGTTGTATATTCTTTAAAGTCAAATTTCTCGTGCTTCTCATTTTTATCTTTTTATTTTTTCACGTTACTTGATCGATATTTGTATATTTCCGTATTTATTTTGGTATTTATTATGACAACTCCAATTCAGCAGCAGGAAAATCAAACAAAATCATATGTCAATGTTCATCACGTGCCCTCGGTTGCAAGTTAATTCATTTTTTTTAATTAAAAAATAAGCCCTTATCAATGTTGTTTTATAAGTGCATATATTATACAAAATAGAAATGATTTTAATAATATAAAGTTAGGTTTTGAAGGCTAGGGAGTAATATTGGCCTTATTTATATTTTACAAGCTTTTGGAAATTCATATATACATATATAAGATGACTGAAATTGATAAAACTAGAAGATAGAAGTCATCAAACGATACAATAAGAATATTAAACGAAATTAACACCAAAACACGAGTACTATTGCAGTCAACACGATAGGAGGTCCTAATTATTAATATACCAAGGCCTCGTTCACTTCACCGATTCGAGTTTAGAATTCGAGTTTTGTTACAGTAAAAAGCTCTCAGAAATAGTCACATCTAACTTTTTTGCTACAATAAAAAGTTCTCACATAAAATCACATCTCAACTCGAATTAAAAACTCGAATCAACGAATTAAACGGGCCCCAACTTACTTACACACGACAAAATAAAGCATTCACCAACGCAATGAAAAACAACTTTCTGAAAAGACGCACATTTTAAATTAGGAATGTATTATTCTTTTGCTTTGATTATATGTTGGTCGGTGGGTCCAGTCCACTAACGATGGTGGCCACTAGCTAACTACACCCACGTGAATGGAATGAGCAGAGACTGAGGTTTTATTATTATTATTATTATTATTATTATTATTATTATTATTTTGTTTTTTTTTTTTTTTTTTTTTTTTTGAAAAATAAATAATAAGTTGCTCTGAGCTGGAATTGATACATGATTGCTGAGAGTACTGTATAAACAAGCGTAAAGGCAGAAGAAACAAGGACATATTTGTACTTTTCTTTTCTAGGATTATTTTCATAAATACTTTTGAACTATATACTTGATGAGGAGGTTATTTATAGAATTTTTTAATTTAAATATTTGTGAGTTTTTAAATATTTTTATTAGTTTAATGTATTTTTGGTGTTATTTCATAAGCAAAATAATAAAATGAGACTTAGTGCTATTTTGTAGTAAAAAATTAGAGCAAAAAGCACTCAATGCCGCACAAGGGCCCTCTTGGGTAGAACACCTGTGCAGGCGTGCCACTTAAGGCGCGTCCACGCCACACTCTATGTGCCCGCGCCACACCCCACCTGCCCACGCCACATTGGACATGCGGGTGCTCCACTAGCAACATGGGCACACCGCCACACCCTCCTGCATGCTGTTGACAAACTTTGGGGCATTTTCTAGCCCTTGATCAATATGGATGGCTAATTTTGGATCTTTGGATGAGTTTGGCTGAGATTTTTTCCATATTTGAGAATATTTAAGTAAAAAAAACCCTAGTTCCCAAACTTAGAGAAGATGAGAGGCACAAAAATTCTTAGAGAGAGAAGCTTGGAGTTGGATATTTTTGAAGAATGCTTGGGAGAGATTCTTAAAGATTTGAAGACTTAAAGCTTATCTCTACAAAAGTTTTCTCTTCCTTCTCCCTTTTTATTGTAGGGTTTTTTTTTTTTTTTTTTTTTTTTTTTAAATTTGTGAATTTGGTTATGGATTCATCTATGTTGAGCTAGACCTCATATTTTAGGGCTTGATGAGCTTTATTTGAACCATATTTGATTATCTTGTTAATTGTGCGTTAAATTGCATCTTAATTTATTGGGTAATTGACATGAATGGTCTCCAAACTTGTCAAAAGGTGACAGTTTGGTCCCCAAACTTCTTTTTTTTTTTTTTGACGAAACGATCCCTAAACTATTTAAAAGGGTGCAATGTCGTCTTTTCCGTTAAATGTCATCCAAAAATAGGGACCAAATCCTAACCTATTAAAGTCGATTAAGACTAAAAAAACACCTCATAAAGAAGTAAGAGACCATAACGTCACCCTTTTAGGTTATTATGATGTTACTTTATAGACGACATCTGACGTAAAGGACTACATTGCACCCTTTTAAATAGTTTAAGATTCGTTTTGTCTAAAAAAAAATTAGGGACTAAACTGTCACCTTTTAAAGAGTTTAAGAACCATTCGTGCAATTTATCCTAATTTATTTGTGTTTCTTTATGCTTAATATTTCTAATTTATGAGGCCAATAGAGTTAGATATTTTAGAGTGTGATTTTGATGCTCGAGAGAGATTGATTTCATAGTCCTGAATTAGAAAACATTATCTAGGTTGTTGTGAGCCTGGGAAGAGATCGACGATTAGATAATCTCATTGAGAGTCTAGGATATTGTGAGACTGATAAGTGATCAATACCTTGATTATCAACTAGGGTTTCGCTTGTTGTGAGGTCGGGTGGCGATCGACATTTGAATTTCAATTTAAGGGTTAAACTTAATGAGTATAAGAGTAAACGAGTTAGATAGGAATATTGATTCCGGTATTCATGCATATGACTTCATTTGACGCTCGAGAGAAATAATGAGGTTAGATTAGGTCTCTTGATTAATGAATTGAGTGGAAGTGACTAACAATAGTTTGATAGGATGAATATAGGAATGATAAGGTAAAATCAAGTCTCTAGTACATTTGTGCATATAAGTTTCCATACTAGTTCTATTTTTATTCTATTGAGTTCGGTTGCCTAAATAAAATTGAGTTACGATAGTCTCAATACTTAACGGTAATTTAATACCCAATTTTTATTAAGACGATACTCACTTACCCTTTATTATCAAAACTCGATATCATATGCTTACGGGTGAACCATACCCTACTTCAAAGTACCCCTGCGATTTTAAAACAATTTAAAATATCCCCTAATATATAGAAAACGATTTAAGGCCCTATTCACTTCACCGATTTGAGTTTAGAATTTGAGTTTTGTTACAGTAAAAAATTCTCAAAAATAATCACATTTAATTTTTTTACTTCAGTAAAAAATTATCACATAAAATCACATTCTAACTCAAATTATAAACTCAAATCAGGGAAATAAACGCTTATAAAACACCTCCTCTATCCAATCCAATTCTGTTTATACTCTTGACAGACTTTGCTGATGTGACATACTTTTAAGGATTATTAAAGCCATTTACAAATTATTTTCTGACATGACATATATTAAAAATCAATTAATGCCATTACTCTTTATGTGTAAAAATGATTTAAGTATTAAAATAACAATAGAAAAACGTAATTAAAAAAAATTACACATCCTCTCTCCCTCTTCCTCTTCGTTCTTCTCTGTCCCGGGAACCTAAAACATTCAATTTATATTTCAAGCACAAGAGCCCAATCGTCCCCAACACAACAAAATCACTAAATTCAATTTTAGGGAAACAAAATTCAGATTCAATCCCAGTTAAGATGTGTATGCATAGCCATTTAATCCCAACCCTCCAAAACCCTAATCTTGGAATCCCCAAATCTTCAAACCCAAAGTTCTATCGAAACACCCTGTGATAGCTCGAACAAAACGAAGACAAACCAGAAGGATTCATCACCTGGGTTGCGAGGGGGCACAAATGGAAGGGTGCGAGTTGAGGCTGCAGCGAGGTCTGGCTTCGCGCGCGGATTGGAGTGACGAGGCTTAGGTTGCACGGCGGTGGGGTGGGCAGGGGAAGGAATCGCGAGACTAAAGAAGAAAAGAGAATGAGTGAGCATGGTTGTTAGGATCGGAGATTAAGGGTCCGTTTGGTTCATGGATTTAAATTATGTGATTTGAACCATTTTTGATTTACGTGTATTTTTTGTGAGAGAAAATACTGTAGCAATCATAAATCATGATTCGAATCAGGGATTTAAATCTAGGAACCAAACGAACCCTAAGTTCTCGTTTATTTTACCGATTTAAATTTTCAATTTTATTTTTTTATAATAAATTTTTTTTAAAAAAAATCAAATTTATTTTTTTTATTATAGTAAATTTTTTTAAAAAATATCACATTTTAACTCAAATTAAAAACTTAAATTTTCGAAATACACGAAACCTAAATTTAATACCGGTGAACAATGGATTCGAGGATTTAGGGGTGGAAGGAGATGACGTCTGGGTGACGACGTGAGGTTAAGGGTTTATTTTTATTTTATTTATTTATTTATTATTTTTTTTTTTGAAATGTTTTTTCTTTTTTGTTTTAGTGGACTTTTAGTTCATAAATTTAGAGATGATTTAGAATTATAAAAAAAATACTATAATAAATTACGAATTATAATTAGAATCATGACACGAATTCATTAACTAGACGCATTTTACTCATTCATTAATGATCCTAATATTTAATCATCTTTTTAAATACTACTATATTTAGTTAATTTTTAATGACATGCCACAGTGAGTTAATTTATTTTAATGATATACCATGTCAGCAAAATTGTTTGGGTTATAGACAAAATTAGATAGATGAGGCATTTTAATACTTTTTCTTATAGATTGTGGGGTTGAACTTTTTTAAAAAATTAAAAGCACTTTAAAATAATGTACATATTTTAAAGGGCATTTTAAAAAATAATCTTTTTTCTATTAATTCAAAAAAGAAGCATTTTTATTCTTTTCTCCTACAAAACCAATACCTTTCGGTTTGCATTTTAAGATTATTATTTAATAGTCTGTTTAGTTTGCTGATCGAGTTGTGATGCGACTTTATATAAGAATTTTTTATTGTAATAAAAGTTAAATTTTAAACTCAAATTAATAAAATAAATGAGATTTAACTCTACTTATTACTAAAATAAGATAGATATCAGATATCCGTGATTAGTCTTGTTCCTGCAAAAGCTTACTATAACAAACTTTCATGGGGAAATAAGAAAGAAAGAAAAGATACGTGTTCAAACATAAATTCAAAACCATAATCTAAGGAGGTTATTGACTGCAACAGTATATGAAGAGATTTCTTTAGAACAAAAGTAATTAATATTTGTTTTAAAACCTTATCATATCATTTAATTTGGCCAAGTACATATGAATGGGTTTTTTTGGGATTTATATCTATGTGGAGTAGAGTAAATGACAAGAAAATTTCATAGATATGCGAATGAAGGGAAAAGTGTACGCAAAGTTATAAAGATAGAAATCTGATTAATTCTAAATGATTGAGATAGAAAAGGAGCTTCTAATTGTATTTAATTTATATGGAAAGGAGTAAGCGACAAAAGAATTTCATATATGTGAATAAAGAAAAAATGTATACGTAATGTTATAAAGTAATTAGAAAGTTGAGCTCTGAATGAGATAGAAAAGGGGCTCCGGTTTTGGATAGAATTGGATCGAAAATAGTACAAATACTTTTTTGTGATTGTTTTTAATGTGATGAATCTCAGAAAATATTGTGCATTTCCTAATTCCAATTATTTGTACTTGTGTCTATTCTTCACAATTAATTTAGACAGTTTGACATTATGAACCGTTTGCAATATGGTCCCTAGTGCTGGAAGAATAGAAAGTGGGTGTGCATCGCCTATTTCTCGTTCTCGCTCGGGAGTCAAAACGAACACGCTTGCTACCTACTGTACTGGACCTTCGACCAGGCATTCTACCCTTGTCGAATCGAAACCAACCACCACTGTATTGCGCTCGAACAGTTGAGCGGCCGCCTGCCAGCAACTTCCGTACACAAATATAGATTCATTCTTCGTACCTGGTCCAACTTCACAACCCTTCGCGGGTTGGTCAGAAGTCAGTCTTGTTTGGTAAGACGGAATTGGACAAAGAGAGTGCTCGACCGGAACAACGGCCAACAAAGACCGTAATTACATAGATAACTGCTCCTCCCCTTCTCCGTCTTTAAGGCTTTAAGGCGAACCGTATGGCGGCTGGAAAGAAAGACGACCTCACCTTCTCGTAGATGGTGTCTGTGAGAGCAAAAAGTCTGAAAATTTTTGGGTTCGGCGGGTAGGGCCCTAAATTTGCCCGTCTAAGTTCTAGGTCAGGCTCGGACTCAGACAACCTGAAAATGAAGCAAAAAAACAAACTTGCCGTCGTGGAAAACCCATTGCCCGAAGCCCGCCCGAATTTTTTTTAATAGTATTTGTTTTAATAATGTGTATTGATTTTAATCTTAATTATAGTTTTTATATAATTTTTATAATAAATAACTTATAATTATTTATATACAAATACAATTAATAAACAATATTATATATAATATATATCCACAATATTATAAAAAATAAAACAAAATATAAAAAAATATATGTTAAATATTCGGGTTGCCTTATTGGGCTTCAGGCAGCCAAGACTTACTCGAAGCCCGTTCAAGGTGGAGGTCGGACTCAGGCGAGCAACTTGAATTTTTTGAGTAGACATACTCAAACAACAAGTATAAGGCCTCATTCACTTCACCGATTCGAGTTTTTAGTTTTAAGTTTCTACAGTAAAAAGCTCTCAAAAAATGTCACATCTAACTTTTTCTGCTATAGTAAAAAGCTCTCAAAAAAAATGTCACATCTCTACTTAAATTAAAAACTTAAATTCACAAAGTGAACAAAACTTAAATTTAATTTTTTCAACTGATCACAAACAACTCATCTAAAATTTTAACACTTATGGTCCCTTACAAATTAGCAGTTCATTGAGGCGTTGAGTTCAACTTGTTATTATAATTAAACGTGGCCGGTGAGAAAAATAATAATAATAATATAAGTCATTATTATATATGCGCGCGCGCGCACATATATATATATATATATATATATATATACACACACAGTGTGTGTAGTCGTTGGATTCCTAGTTGTCTAGTCAGAATTATTGGACATGATGAGTCTTCAAGTAAATCGAAAAACTCTCATCATGCGGTCGGCAATTATAAACTGATAAAAATCACTAGTACTCCAAAATGTCTTTATTAATATTTCTTATCTAATAACTCAGGATATGTTCTTTTACACATAAAATTTTAAAAAATATAATTTAAATTTAAATTTTATTTAATTTTATATTTTTTTAAATTTTAATTTTACTTAATTTTATTTAAATTTTAATTTCAATTTAAATTATAATTTAAATTCAACTTAAAAATTATACTCAAATTACACTCTAAAATAACAATCCTTCAATTTTCACGCATATAATGTACAAATGTACATGAATATCTCCATCAGTGCTGTCGTGGCATTTAACAATTATAAGTATACTTTCAGCTTCTTTTTTTAGTAATTTGACGAGGACCGGTTTTATCTTTCAATTCCTTGAGAGTTAAATTATAAATTCACGAAAGATCTGTGTACTTTTTTCTCTTCAAAAATAAACAGTGTCAAAAGTTGGATTAAATTTAATATTTAATTAACAAATTCCAAAAATAATCTTAAAACAGTTTGTTGTTTTAAAGCCCATATTTGATATTCTTATTTTTGTTTTAAGATTTCAAAACAAAAAGTTATTGTTGAGAAGTAAGATGTTGCGAAAAGGCTCAGACTTGGGATCAGAGGCAAGATTAGAGTTACGGATCGGGGTATGAGGTGGGGGTGGGACAAGATCGAGAATGAGGTTTGAGGTTGGGATCAAGGTGGGGATAGAGGTACGTGGTTGAGGTCAAGTTTAGAATTTATTCAACTCGGTATCACTGTGTTTTAAAAATCGCATTGGCTACTTTATTAATAAAAAAATATATATATCATCCATTACCCTAAATTTATTTTTTAGGACATAAAATGACAATTTTGTACAATTCAAATTTATTTAAAAAAAAAGCCAAAAATTTATGGTTTTAGGATTTTTTTTCCTTGTCTAATTATGTTTTTGAATTGAAAGGATATATGTGTCATTTTGATGTCCAAGAGAGGGCCGTACCAAAATAGTACTTTTTTTTTAATAGTAAGGTATCCTAATAGGATACTTTTTTTTTTTTTTTACACGAAAGTACTAACTTAATAAAGTGCTAAACTAACCAAAATGATATTTTTCCGTTAATAATATGAGGTGGAAGTGAGATAAAGAAATCAAAACCAATATTGTTCATGAAATATATTTTTTTTTCAATGTTTTATAGAAATACACCCTTAAATTATCGAACTACTAAATTTGTTTAAGAAATATTGCCCGTTGAAAGAAAATGATATACTCATCCCTTGTTGTATTCATTGTTTGTTACAATATATGAAGTGTATATGTTTAATAATAATAATAATAATAATAATAAATAATAATAATATATGGTTAAGGGTAGTTTTCCAACATCACAACGCGTATTGTCACACCAAGATCATCTAGCAACTTGAATAAATGATTATGAAGGTTTTTTTTTTTTTTTTTTAATTCCATGACTTAAACTTTCAAAGTTTCTACGAATAAAATGCTCAAGGACATCATGATATGTAAAAAGTGTACGATCTACTTAGAAAGATTAATGTAGTACTCAATTAAAATATGTTACAAGTACATTTTTATTTCGGATCAGCTTGATCCTAGATGAATTGACATAAAATCATGTAAGATGTTGTTTATACTAAGCTAACTTATCAGAAATTTTATGCATGATACTACATATTTCTAAACGACAAATTATATTATAATTATTTTAAATTAGATTATAATAGTAAGGTAGCATTGTACTAACATATATCCTAGGTAATATTGTGAATTACACCATTTAACCATTTTTCATAGCCTTTTGCCATAGCTCAACCTTTTTACAATCCGACCGTACGGCACTTAACACTTTCGCTATACTAAATTAGCCTTACTAAACCCCTCAAAAACTTTGGCAAATGGCTGGAGAAAAAGTAAAGAGAACAAAGAAAGAAAGCTTTGATGAAGGAAAGCTTACTAACTCACGAAAGGGGTACAAAGTGTGGTAGTTCTCTTGGTTGGGCCTAAATGAGGACCTTACATCCTATTTATGGGCCCAGAGGCCTTCTAATTGACATTCTAGGGCTCAGCTTTCAGTTCATTTCGCATATTTAAATTTTCAATTCGAGTTAAGATATGATATTTTTAACTATAACAGAAAAAATTAGATGTAATATTTTCTGAGAACTTTTAATTATAAAAACTTAAAACTGAATCGATAAAATGAACGAAACCTAAAACTCTATCTGGAAAAATAACAAGCTTAGAACATTCTAGTATGCTACTCATATCTAAAAACTACTACAACCTATTAGTACCTTACATGTATCTCAAAGCTTTTAGAAAGTTCTAGAATACTCTCAAAACTTCTAGAGACTTTCAATGACTTATGTCAGAGAGTTCTAGAACTTTTTAAGGTCATTTTATTGTGAATTTCTAAAACATTACGGAACATTCTAAAAAAATTTTCTCTTCTTTCAAAAGGTGTTGATTTCTTTAAAATGTTAAAGAGTATTATACTTGATTAGAGAATTTTAGAGCCTTCAAACGAGTCACTTACGTGACAGTGGGGTAAAAATGCGCTGTCCAAGACAATTTAGTCTAAATCACGAACTTGCTACAAGTATTACCTCTCTGATTTCTCGTGAGTACTGATCTAGTTTTCTACCATGACACCATTTTGTTTCATGCGATGTGGATCATTTGATTTGCTTCTATCGTAGAAAAAAAGTTCGAATTTATAAAAATTGACCTTTCTAGTCACGGGATAATTATAGATTTTGACTAAAAAATAATGGCCACAAAAGAGATAATTACACATAGAAGATATATATATATATATATATATATAAATAATAACGTAAAAGAGGAGACAATTAGCACCATCACAAAAAAAAAAAAAAAAAAAAAAAAGAGTACATTTTAACTAGATCGGCACTTACTAGCAGCTCCATAACGCACAACTGGCCTTTTCCCCACAGAATCCATTATAGCTTCTTCTGAAGTAATTTTCACCATCATAATAGTATATATAGAGCTGTTATATAAGCTGTTTTTCTTTTTTTTTTTTTTTTTTTTTTTTTTTTTCATTATGTAGATATCTATATATGCTATATCTTCTGTAATATGGATGCTCTGCCAAGATCTTTACGAACTTGATTTCCTTTCCCATAGTTTCGAATTCAACTCAGCCTACTTTTCCATCCTAAACCTCCAAACTCGAATTTTACTTTACCAGATAAACTCCCTCATTATTATTATTATTATTATTATTATTATTATTATTATTATTATTATTTACTTCACTCCTCTATTTCAACTTTTGTCTCCTTTATGAATCCTTATGACTAGTGGCACTTTCTTTTAAAACTCTCTAATAAAGCTGAATTGAAAAACTTTAAACGACATTGCGTTAACTATTCCATTTTTGGTACCTGGACACATGTGGACCTATTGTAAATGTTTGACAAAGAAAGTTTAAACGTCGTTGATGTGGGATCTATTGTCAAACTGAAAGGTAAGTACCACCTGAAAGCTGAGACTCCAACGGCTTGTTTTACAAGTGAACACTATTTCTCAAAAAAAAAACCTACCGGTATAGTCTTATTTTTTTACATTAATTTTTCAACGGTCAAATATATAATAAGAATAATTCTAAATGGCATGCTGTAAATTTTTTATATAGCTGTACAAATTTTACCGTTAAAAAATTTAATCTAATAGTTAATCTAATAGTGTGCAAATTTAACGTCAATATTACAAATTAAGGACTTTCTCCGATGTTCCTCTTTTTTGATAACAACGATGTTCTTTACTTTTCAACTATTAGATCTGTATCAGAATCAGTGTGTTCTGTATATTTTTTTCATTTTGATATAATTTTAATTAAATTTAACAGTTAAAAATGTTGAGAACACTGAAGAAACTCACCACAAATTAATGCCAATAAAATGTAGCAAACGGGACTCCATTAATTTAGCAAACTGCAAAAACACACACAAATGAGGAAGGGACTCCATAATTAGTAGCCTAAAACATTAAAAGATATGGCTTGCTCTATTTTTTCTTGTACTCTCCGAATAGTACCCCCCATGTGATCATGAAGATCACGCACTACACAAAGTCTCTATTGGTACTTAAAAATTCAATCACCATAGTGAGTGTTATTTATACTTTCACTGTTGCATGGAGATGACACATAGATACATCATACATGAACTACAAGTAATAAACAAAAAGGAATAAATAAAAAAAAATTCCGTCCTGCACTCTTAATTTCTTGACTTAGCACCAAATACCTAACACAACGAACAAATATCCCTCTTACTTAACCACGAAAGAGATTGGTCATTTATAATATGTTTCCCTTTTCTTTTTTTAATCAAAATCACTTTTCTTATAAACAATCCAAACCAAAGTAATTGACATCTCACCTTTCTCCCCTCTTTCTCTCATCTTCTCTCACAATTCCTCTCTGTTTCTCTTAAACTCAAAAGTAATATTCTCGTAATTCTGTTTTAACGTCAATGAAGCTCAGGAAACTCTTCCCCGCACCCAATCCGGCTACCAACGGGACCGACTGTACTTCCGAGTTCTGCGACCCCTTTGCCGACTTCTACTACCCCGAGCCGCCGCCTCCGCCGACGTTACCGTTACCTCTCGCCGTCTCCAACCAAGCCGACCAAACTCACGGCGTTTCCTCTTCCGTCATCGTCCTCGTCACTCTCCTCGCCACCTTCTCCCTTCTCCTCGGCTACTACCTCGTCGTCGCCAAGTCCTGCCTCGGCCTCTGCAAGAGGAGAAACGACAGCGCCAACCAGCTCGAGAATTATGATTCTCAATCAGACGGTGGAGATCATAATCACGGGGAGTTCGCGGGCGAGAACCGTGGCGCCGTCGATCATCCCATCTGGTTCATCACTACTGTGGGGTTGCAGCAGTCGATCATAAACTCCATAACGGTCGTAAAGTACAGAAGAAGCGAAGGGCTGATCGAAGGGACGGAATGCTCTGTTTGTCTGAACGAGTTTCGAGAGGACGAGACTCTCAGGTTGTTGCCAAAGTGTAGCCACGCTTTTCACATCCCATGTATCGACACGTGGCTCCGGTATCACACCAACTGCCCTCTTTGCCGTGCGCATATTGTAAACGACACTAATAATGGTAATCGTACTGGTTCCACCAATATTATCAATTCAGATAATCCGGTGAACCAAAATGGTGGAGATATTGATCGTCATGGTATTCAGGAGATCCATATGGGGAACTCTGAGAATGGAAATGCTGGTCAACGGATTGACCAAGGTGTGAATGATCATTCTAATGGGAGTTGCGTAGTTCTGGAGAGGCGAAACGACATTAACAATGGGGAAATGGTGAGGGACAAGGTGAGGTTAGTGAGGTCTGTTTCGATGGATTCTTCGATTCCTTCTTCTTCATCGGCTGCGAACAAAATGCGCCAAGTTGTTCAAAATGGAAAGCAAGGTCTTCGAATGAGTCCTGTTGCTATGAAGAGGTCGTGGTCTTGTGGAGGGAGGTTTTTGTCTTCAAGACCAAACCAGAGACTGAACTCGCTTCTTCTTCCCTTGTAAAGTTGTTTTCCTCTTTTCTTTTGCGTGGTAAATTTTCGAATTTGTGAGATGTTATAATAGTACTTTGACATGTGCTCTCTGATCAGTAAGTTGAGAGTATGCCAATTCGGGGATTTTTTCTTGTTTTTTTTTTTTTTTTTTGTTTTGTTTTCAGTAGGTATTAATATACAATGCAATGCTACTAATAGCCAAGATGAATTGCGAAACGGAAACAGAATAAAGTTTTGCTTAAATTGAAATGCAGTATCCTATACTGGCTACTGATGCTTGAAAGAACAATGTCTATGATCATTTTTCAAGTGCTTTTTGTAGGGGACAACATTTTGTTTTCAAGTACTTTCTCTTAATTGCAAGATGGTTAACTTGTTATTCGTAGCTAAAACCACGAGTTATTGACCGTATGATCTATGAGTGTCTTCATAAATTAAAATTTATTAACATTAATTTCGATTGGTTCATGGATTAGAATTACGTGATTAGAACCATTTTCAATTTACGTGTATTTTTGTGAGAGAAAATACTATAACAAATCATGAACCATGATTTAAATCATAGTTTAAATCCTTCAACCAAACGTCAAACAACATGCCTAACTATTACAAAAATTTTCTTGTAAAGTATAAATTATATTTCCGTATAATAATTAAACCAATTTGAAATGGGTTTTTATTTGCAACCCTTTATTAATTTAGTGAACAAAGAGTTGGTAAAAGGTATGAGTGAAGTGTCATAGCCTGTTTCGGGTCTAGTATATTCTGAATTAGAAAGTGGTTGCAATTGCACCTCCATATTTGCCTCATCAACAAACGTAAAAGGTATGAGTAAAGTGTCTTAGCCTGTTATCAATGGTAAAAATGAAAGAGTTTTTTTTTAATTTTTATTTTTTAATTTTAACTGTTATCATTGGAAGGCTGGTTGCATTCCCCGACGGGTACGTCAACGACAGTCTTTCTGTGAAAAAAAAAAAATGCAAAATAAATTAACAAATGTGTGAAAGTATGTTCAATTTTTACTCTTCATTGTCCTTTCCTTTCTTCAGACATCATCAATTTTATTCACTTCTCGTTCTTGAAGATGAAGACAAAACATAACAGTTCAAATGCTTACATGGCAGTTACCGCTTGTTATTAACGCCATTTTTTTTTTTTTCTGTGATGGTACGTTAGTGTAGCCATTTGCGTACGTATATATGCAAAAGTGAACTACGTACCTAAACTAATTTACGACCTCCAATGAGATTGAGTTACTTCCATTGATAGAATTCGTCTCAAAATCAATACAGCACGGCAGGGGCGTGAGCCCTCATCGGAAAAGAGAAAACTCATTAAATTAGTAAGTAATTCAAGTTTGAGTGCTATATAAATATACTCCTTTTTTTTTTTTTTTTTTTTTTTCCCTAAAGAAACGTGTACTATTCTTTTATCCAATTTGTCTATTTCCAATTTCTGTGTTTCATTTTTCTAATTTAATTTTCTCAATGACCTAAACAAGTTTGGTAAGTTTGGTACCACTTCCACATCTGCTGAGGGTAACCCTAGCACGTAAAGTCTGGAAACGACAAAATGACCATTAATTAGCCTTTTAATCTTCAAGCCCAGTTCCTTCCTTCCTTTAGACTAGAAGAGGTAGGAGATCAGGGTTTTTTTTTTATTTTTTTTATTTTTTTTTTTTAAATATACATAGAAAAATTAGAGGAATCCATAAAAAAAAAAGGAGGATCAGTTGCTCTTGCTGCAATAAGAAAGACGGTAAATGTTAAACAAAACAAAACAACAGGATATATAATTTAAATTTGGTTTATAGATTATAATTATTTTTTTTTAATTTTTATGCGACAAAAACAAAAAATTATGAAAATCATGATACGATAATCTCCTTAACCAACAAAAACAGAAAACGAAACGACAATGACTGTAGTACACGCCATCCGTTTGGCGAAACGACAGCAATATACAAAACAACTCAACCGAGAAAAACAACAACATGGCATCGAATATCGTAAACGACCATAAATCAAACACGACAAAAAACGATATGAAAACAAATACAACCATAAAGAAAGCGACAATAACTTTAACTACAACATGCGTGTTGCAGGCGAGAACAATATGAAATACACACGCGACAACATCAATCCAACATAATCAGCATCGTTATAGGAAACGACGGTGAATTAAAACGACAAAAACTGAAGAATACACACTCAAAAATTAGAAAACGACAGTGACTATAAAATACGATATCTCCCCTAAAAAAAAAAAATCACAGTTTTGAAACGACAATGAGATTAACGCAACAACAACTGAATAAAAGCAATATGACATAAATGTATAAAAATAAATAATATATAAAGCATCGTTAACGAAAACAACAGTGATGAACAAGAAAAATGACAATAAATGTCATATACGGCATTAACGTGCTGAGACGACAACAATACCAATGGCGTCAACCTAATAAAAAAAAAAAATACGACATCAATAAAGAAAATTATGAAAAGCATCCGACCCTTCAAACTTTTTAACCTCCGCATGTGGGTCTTTATTTTGAAATTTTAGACAACTAGTCCCAAAACTCCAATTTTTTTAACACTTGCGTCCTTATTTTGAAAGTTTAGACGACTAAAAATGCATTAGTAGATGGTTCACATACATCCACATAATTAGTTACTCATCATAATTTGCAAAAACAAAAATAAAAGGGGAAAAATGAGCATAATAATCAATGTCAAAGTTAAGCTTTTGCGTTCTTTCATAAAAAATAGCTGTTGGGGACTTGAGACATAAATAAATCCAAAGTAAAGGAACCAAATGATAATGGATAAAAACAACAGAATCCTAAAAAGAAAAAAATAAGTACAAACAACAGAAGTAAAACGACATTACAATGACAATATAAAACAAGCAAGAATAAGCAACAGCAACGTAAAAAATTTGTTGGGCCAGAAAAACGACAACATGTAATAAACGACTACAATCAGAAAAGATGGGAACTTAAAAAAAAAAAAAAAAAAAAAAAAAAAACCCTACCCGGAAAACCACATCCTCTTAAACACTTGACGAACCTCAAAAAGCGACTAGATATAACTGGATAAAACAACCAAAAAGAAAAATGATTGCCAAAAACGACATTTTTTTTTCTGTTTTAAACTTATATTGTATTTGTCACACGCTAGAAAATTTCCTTTACTGGATTGTGTTATTCGGTTTATTTCTGGACCAGGCAATAAATAGTAATGGTAATTTTAAGAATATTACACAATAAAATATGAATATTTTTATGTTAACAAAATTACCCTTAGGTTACATATAACATTAATATTTTATATATCAATATAATTAATATAATATATAAAATGTAATATAATATAATAAAATTATTATTATTATATAATATATTATATAATTATGATATAGAATATAATAATATTATTAAAAAGATTAATATAATTATAATATTATAAATATATTATAATATTATATAAAAATAATATATCAATTATAATATAATTAAAAATTACAACTATAATATATAATACTATAATATTATATATAAAATTTTAATTTAATATATAATTAATATTAATATAAATATATTATAATTAATACATAACGCATTTAATACACTATTATAGATAATATTGAAATTATAAAATTATATTAATATTTAATTATATTATTTATTATATTATTATTAATATAATATACCATAAATAATATTAATTTATATTAATATAATTATAATATTAATAAAATAATAAAATAATAATATTAGAATTATTAATATAATTATGATATTATTTATTACAACATTAAAATTATATTATATTATATTATTATTGTATTATTATATGATATTATATATAATATTCTAATATGATTATAATTATATTATAATATATAATATATATAATATATCATTATAGAATATTAAATAAATATATTATGATTGATAATTATATTATAAATTATATTATATTATATCATAATATTTTAATTATCTATTACATTATATTACATATTATAATATATAACTACTATATAATGTGTTGTAATTATATTATAGTATTCGAGGGTAATTATGAAAAAAAAAAAAAAAGTGTTTAGAATGATTATTCTTCTCATATGAGGAAAGAATGATGATTCACTCAAAATATGGTGAGTGACCATTCTTTTGAATGACTATTTATTTTTTATAAATCCAATCAAATATCATACTTGGATTTTATTCCATTATATTCATTTTTTTCCACCCAACCAAACGTGCACCGTAAGGGTGCATTTAGTTATAGTGGCAGAATGGTAATAAAATGGAATTGGAATGAAATGAAATCATAAACTGATTCTTTAGTTTGGTTGGAGTTATGGAATCAGTACCTAAATAAGGATTATGATGTTTGGTTAACAACGGAATGGAATGAAAATAAACTATATTTTGACAAAAATACCCTTGATTAATAATCATAAATAATTCAACATTTAATTAATTAAAATAGTAAAAAAGTAATTTAATTATTGAAAAAACTTTTTATTTGAAGGATAAAATTTAAAAACTATATTGCAATGGTAAAAAAACATAATATTTGAGTTTTTTTATGCAATAATAAATTATCACAGGCTCAAATATGATAATTTTTGGTATCTACCATGATATATATCGAATAAAATGATCACTTTGGCCCCTGTCAATAATAAAAATGAACCAATATATCATTCAACTACATATATAATCCCAAAATATAGTCATACACCAAAACTAGTAGATTCACTTATAGATAGCATCTATCATTTGCCAAGTCAAGTAAGTTCCTAGTTAATACAATTTAACAAAGTGAAGCATAATCCTAATTAGTTATAATATCAAAAGAGAAATGCATAGCACATACATTACAATATTTAAAGATAATCTGACTATGCTTTTCTATTGAAACTAAACAACCACTCCTAAATATCACTCTAGCTCACTCATCTCTTTCATCATCAAGGATACTAAAAAAATATGAAATTAAAGCATAATTTTTTATCATCATCCGAAAACTAAATTGTGAAAAAATAAGGGAAGCAACTCATCTTTTCGTTTTTTCTGCGTAGACTAGCATTTCTTTCTTGGAACTATTTGCTCTTTGGTTTCCAACTCGGGTGAGAACTTATAGTTTGGATTCCTCATATGTGCCTGAATATCTTTGAAAAACTGCATATTCAATCTCTTTGGCCCTCCTTGTCTAAGCTCTGCATATTCTGGTCCAGAGACAATATTTTCAAATGCCCTATTAGATTGTCTATTGTTGCCTACAATTATGTCTATAGAATCTACGCAACGAAATAACAGTAGTAAAATGATGAGATATCAAGTATCTAATTGTGTATTTTGAGACCAATTTGCTAAGTAAATTCTATCCAAGTAGTTAAAAAGAAAATTAAAATTGATTTTTAAGATGTGAACAACTAATAATAACTTGACTACAAACAATTAAAAAAATGTAAATAAAACTAATTACTAATGTAATTTAAAATTGGCCAATTGTGTTATAATCTAAACTGTCTCCTATCAATCTTTGTCATTTTTTCCGGATGATAATGATTAACTAAACAACTAAACCACTTCCAATCCTCTATCATCACAAATTCCTTTGCAAATCTAGACTCTAAAATCGAAAAAGCTCTAGATCATTTGGTTATCAAGACACAATATTTCCTATATCATGTCAATCAAAGATCTAAAACAAGATCTAAGAACCTGCACAATTCAAGTTAGGTCCATCAACTTCTTCCCGGATCTAATCAAAATTATACTCATCTCTTATGATTTTCCAATTTTAAGAGTTAGCTTACTTGAAAAACAAGGAAACAACCATTAAACCCATTCAACATCAATGAACATTTCAATAGTTAACATCTCAAAGAAGTCAACCAAAAAAAAAAAAATACTTTTCTAAATGGAATCGTCTTGTGAGACAATAATATTCTTAACAAGATACAAACTTTAAGAGTAAAAGGAAACTAGGTTTCTTTTTTCAAAACTTGGAACTATTTCAACACCACACCCTTGGTTTCCTTCTTCAACTCCCAAAGATCGAGAACTTGATAGTTTGGAGGAGGTTTTCCTTTTCATTTGTCCCTGACCATATCTTTATTAAAATCACACGTGGCAGCCCCAGAGGAAGCCTCCAATCGATGGGTCAATCGGAACCATTCACGTTTAAATCATATTCAATCTCTTTTGGCGTTGGCGCAACAATGTGCGACAATGTCAATGTCTTGGTGCCCTCTTTTAAAATCTCAAAACGGGTCTTTCCTCCAAAAAGCGACAATGCTTTCCCAAAACTGCACCCGGATTATTTTTTAAAGACAAAAACACGAGAGAGAGAGAGAGTTCAAGGTCCTAGAAACAAGGCAAAATAAAAGAAAACCAAAACTAAATACTCTCTAAATAGTAATTTAAACCCCGGGAAATGCTTAATTAACTCTATTTTCATAGAGTTATCATCTATATCACTCACGACCTCCCACACGTTAGTGTAACGCCCATCTAAAGTTAAAAATGGAACTAAATGATGGAATTGGATGGAATAGTCTTTCCTTACTATTCCATTCATTTCAACCAAACACACCTTGAGAGTCACTGAATTTAAAAAATTCAAGAATTGTTTTGTTAAAACTTAAAAAAAAAGGATTAAAATGTCACCTATCTCATCGATTATTATTGGTCTCATTAAATACCGCAAAACGTGACCACAACACATTTCTCATCAGCTGTTAATTTCTCTGATATCTTCATTCATCTTGCAGACAGCTGAATGTCTAAAATGTCCCCCCAAAAAAAATACTGATTACATTGTGCAAAGAAACAATAAATTACTTAACCAGTAAATCTGCGTCTTCAGCAAAAGAACCGAAGAAAAGAAGAAGTATATCAGTAACAAATAATGTATGAAGCGATTAGGAAAAAGAATAAAACAAAACATATTATTACGATTAGAAATGTTAAGCGTTGGAAGATTGAACAAAGTGAATTTTCATCGCAATAAATTATTAGCACTCTTTGTTACTTTGATTATAGCAATGAAATTGCATAGCTTTCGTACTTTTGTCAAAAAAAAAAAAAAAAGAAGCTAGGCTTTCATTTTATAGTTTAAAGGCCTAACTAAATTAAAGTTTCATTAACATCGACAAGGCGAGGACTGCAGCCACATTTATGATAAAAACAAAAAAAAAAAAGCATTAGTTGGTTGTAAGATCACCACATAAATAAAGCAAATGAATATACTTGGCCACCTCATTTTTCACAAGACATCTTTAGAAAAATAATTAGAACCTGATTAATTAATATTTATTTACGCGTTTCCTCTTATATACATGTCTCATAATTATTCATGCTAATTATTTCTATCTTCAATAAAAACCTCATTTATAAGCATTGAATGTTTTATAGATGGATATAACAATTTTGAAGGGGTTTGCCATTGACTTTCTCTTGAATTTTAGGGATCTAAAAATTATGTATCATTCGAGCTAACTTGTGTCGCCTTAATTGACTATTCTTTCTATGTTCTTAAGGAGGCGTTTATTCCAAATTATTCATGCTAATTATCTCTATCATCAATAAACACCTCATTTATAAGCATTGAATATTGTGATAATAAATTTATAGATGGATATAACAATTTTGAAGGCTTCGCCATTGAATTTCCTCTTGAATTTTAATTTTTAGGGATAAAAAATTATGCATCATTTGAGCTAGCTTACGTCACCCCAATTGACCGATTATTTTTCATATGATCTTAAGGCGCCGTTTATTCGAATCAAAACTTACTTGTTAAATAATCTCATTAATTTCTTCTTAGAATAAAATTAAGGTAGGCATCTTTATCATGTTTTCTTCTTCTACGTAGCCTTAAAAGATAATAAAAAAAAAAACTTTTTTATGAATAATAGAATCTAGAGACTCATTGGCTACTTGATATGGATCGAAAAAACAATGGGAATCCAGTCACTAACGACAATTACATGTACCTTTGTGAATTTCGCCTAACTGGCTCGTACGTACTAACGCGCGTTGGCTTCCGTGGATTCACCTAATTAGTCTTACCTATGATTCCTCTTATTATGAGTCTCACCTACAATTCTCATGCACGCTAACTCTCCATTTTCCTAAGGCACTAACCTTCGGCGATCACCATAAAGGCGCAGAAGGACAAGGTCGGAACATCAATTTAAAGTCTGCGATATGCATGATGAATATGGATCAATCCAACTTGATAAAACGTACAATGCACCAAGTAAAAATTGGGTCAATTGATATAAGCAGCTGACGGCTCATGTGTGTGTGTGTGTGTGTGTGTGTGTGTGAGAGAGAGAGAGAGAGAGAGAGAGAGAGAGAGAGAGAGAGAGAGAGAGAGAACACAAAATGGGGCCAAATGAGAATATTCAATATCCGTGGACAATATTTTATTTCCTCTTTGTTTCATCTTTTAGTAGGCTTTATTTAATGACATGGTTGAAACTTGGTTATATGCATTTATTTGAAGCCTAGAAGTATTCCTAACCACCTAAACATGAATCTCATGGACGAGCACTGACATTAACCAAAATAAAAACTAAACAAGAAATAAAAGAAAGAATAGAAAATAAAAGAACGAGTTTCCAATGATTACGTTTACATGGTAGTTACTTATTGAATAAAAAAAATTAATGACGTAACACGATAAATATAAATAAATTTAAAATTATTAATAAAAGGTACGTAATGATGTTAACTTTCTCTACCTAAGAGATTAAATATCCATGGACAATATTTTATTCCCTTTTCGTTTCATCGCAGGCGTTATCCAATGACATGGCTGATGGGAGTATGCATTAATTTGAAGGCCTATAAGTACGCCCTTACTTCCTCAACATGAATATCAAAGGACGAGGAATACTTATATCCATTAATTTCTTCAAATTAAGCTCTTCAAAGTTCATAAGGCGCATATTAATAGTCCGTTTAATTCATAGGTTTAGACAAAAAAGTATTATAGTAAAAAAGTTTAAACAGTAATTTAAATCTATAAACAAAAGAGGCTAAGAGTCTTAACTCTTAATTAAAACTCTCAAGCCCCCTCGTTCTACTTCTCTCTCTTGTTACATATAAGAATAGTAGTGCATATATACAGTTCTTAATCCAATCTATATTCTCTTAAATAAATGGACGGAACCAATGTATTGCAGCCTCCAACTTATGGAAACCTAATCACTATACTCAGCATTGATGGGGGTGGAATCAGAGGCCTTATCCCCGGAACTATCCTCAATTTCCTAGAGGAGGAGCTTCAGGTTAGTTAAACATGTTAGATACATATATATAATAGTAGTTTTTCTTTCTCTTGTATACTTAAAGCTTATATATATAAATATATATATATATTATATATCAATAAACATGCCTTAATTTTAATATTTTATCATCACCAATAATCTGGCTTTCCCTAAAAGGCATAATCATGTGCCATTTAATTATATGCATTGCATATTGCAAATTTATAGCTAGCTATATGTTGGAATTTTTTTTTTTTTACGACGACTACATGTTGCCATATATATATATATATATATATATATATATATATATACACACACACACACACACACACACATATGCATTATTATATTTGTATGATGGTTATTTTTAGCGAGCTTTTACGTGTGCATAATTGATTAATTAATTATGTGTTATTTACCGTCACATAATTTGTTATTATATACACATTATTCAGCAATATATACACACTAATTAATTAATTTTGGGAATATGTGCTTGGAATTAATGCAGAAGCTAGACGGCGAGGATGCAAGAATTGCCGATTATTTTGATGTAATTGCAGGGACAAGCACAGGAGGACTTGTGACTGCCATGCTAAGTGCCCCAAACGAAAATAATCGTCCTGTTTTTGCTGCCAAAGATATCAAGGACTTCTACCTCACTCAATGTCCTAAAATCTTCCCCCAAAATAAGTAGGACATTATATAATTTTCATTAATTAAACATCAATTTGCTGATCATGAATTAATCCCTGATAAATTTCCCTGCAGCCTGTGTGAGCTTTATATATATATATATATATATATATATATATATATATATATAATTCCAATACATTTATATCGTCAATGTATTAACATATTTCATTATATTCATTAATTTTTGAAATATGTTCAACAGTTTTCCAGTATTCCCTCACCTCGCAAAAACTATCAAAGCCTTATCAGGACCAAAATACGATGGGAAATATCTGCACAAACTCGTTAAAGAAAAACTGGGCAGCACAAAATTGCACCAGACTTTGACTAATGTGGTCATTCCAACATTTGACATCAAGCAACAACACCCAACAATCTTCTCAAGCTATGAGGTAATACAATTAAGTCCATCCGATCAATGATCACGCATCTTTCTATTTCAATAATATTGTTTATGCCGGGTTCTCTTAATTTCTAGCTAATTTTAAGGTTCAAATCCAATACGATATTGTCCCTAATATAATTAATTGGCCAAAATGAATTCTAAAATTTTCGATAATATTCGTGAGACAGGTGAAGAACAATCCCTCCTACGATGCCCTTCTTTCAGACATATGCATTGCCACCTCGGCGGCACCAACTTACCTTCCTGCTCATTACTTCAAAACCGCCGATGCTGCAGGCGGAGTGCTTCGAGAGTTTAACCTTATCGATGGTGGCGTTGCTGCAAACAATCCGGTACCAAAGAAAAAAAAAAATTCCATTAAATTTTTATTTTTATCAATAACAATATGTTTTTTAATTAATTCAGACCTACTAATTAGTCTTTTTTTATTTTTTATTTTTGATAATTAGACTCTAGTTGCTATTGGTGAAGTGTCAAAAGAGATAATTCGGGGCAATCAAGATTTTTTCCCCATGAAACCCTTGGACTATGGTAGATTTCTAGTGATATCATTGGGAACAGGCTGTCCAAAAGCCGAAAAAAAGTATAATGCACCAGAAGCTGCTAAGTGGGGCGTTTTAAGTTGGTTAATTAGTGGCGGTTCCACCCCTATTATTGATGCCTATTCTCACGCAAGTGTCGATATGGTCGACCGCAACCTTTGCGTGGTTTTTCAAGCCCTACACTCTGAGAAAAAGTATCTTCGAATTCAGGTACGTACAGTGTAATCAACACGGTATATATTTGTAATTAGAGTCGTGATTCCATCTTAAAAAGTTAACTTGTGAGGATTAAGAGTTAATACAAACCCGTTAAAACTATTATTGATTTCATGTCTAGTCAATATGGGATTTTGTTCGCACCCTTCCAACAATTCTACTCACCCCGAATGAAGCCTGTCACAGCCACCTCAAACGATGACCCATCTATATATCCATCTTCTTGAAACAAGCCAACCACGAAGATCACAACTCCATCAAGATCTTCACCGCTTTTCATCCCGTGTTCGGATTTTTTTGGTCATCGTGTTTTGATACTCCGGCCAGGCCAATTACTATTTGTTGGGTCTACGGGGTTATTCTACCTTTTTAAGATGGAACCCTAAAGACCCAACAATATCATTCTAGTGCTATATTATTTGAAGTTTTATTTGATATATATGTTAAACATATTTTAGGACGACACGCTGAGTGGAGCGGTATCTTCGGTGGACATAGCCACAGAGAAGAATTTGGATGACCTTGTCAATGTTGGTGAGAAGCTTTTGCAGAAACCTGTTTCCAGGGTTAATTTGGAGACTGGCGTATTCGAGGTTTGTAACCACGAGACTAACGCAGAGGCTCTTACAAGGTACTTGTATATGTATGTATACACACACACACACACACATACACACACACACACACACACACACACACACACACACACACACACACACACACACACACAATTATATATAAATGGTAAATAAAAGAATCGTTGTCTCTAATTAATTTTGCAGGTTTGCTAAAATGCTATCGGACGAGAAGCGGCTCCGCGATACAAGGTCCCCTCATACTGGACATGCTTCAAATTCCCAGTGATAACAAAAACGATAATAGACTCCGCGTAGCCACAAAATATATTCCATAAAAAAATAGATAATTTACTCCATAAATCTGCACCTTTATCTTTATTCTTGGTAAATATCTTTTTATTAATATAATTATTTGATTAAAAAAATAAATTAAGAATAAAAAATAAAAATCTTGCATTTATTAAGATTATCTTAAAAATAAAGTTGTGGAGTCCCACTTTAGGCCCACCTGTGTGTCTTGACTCTTGAGGTGCAGCTCTGCGAGCTGTGTAGCAATACTCTATTCATCAAGCCTGTTAATGAAGCTTTTTAGTTTTTATTCTTTTTTCTGTAGTATTGTGTATCGTACTATATATGGTTAGCAAGTGTTCAATTAATGTAGTACTACTTTAAGGTGGATCCTAGCACTTATTTTATCCATTGAATCTGTTAGATTCATTATTTCAGTTTGCTTTATATTCTGCTTCCGATAATTATTTGATAATTTGCTTTGTTCTTTTTTGGTAACCTTAAATGTAAGCTTTACTTTTTCAAATATTGGATAAAACTGAGGTGGTATATATGCTACCTAGAAATGTGTTTCCATATTCTCAGAACTTCTAATCCGTTCTGAAAGAAAGAAAAGACAAAAAAGGATCATGAGCAGTAATCGAAGAGATATACTTTTTTTTAATTTTTTTTTCTAAATTCTTTTAGGTTTAATCTATATATAGTGGGGGTGTATTTCCCCCTACCTGTAGGGTGATTCACTCAAGCCCTTTGATCAAAGTCAACGGTCAATAATAACAAAAATTTCTCAAAAAATAACAAAATATTAATAATAAAAAAAACATCTTTCTTCTTCCATGCAAACAAACACCAGCACAGCCGCACTGCCGTCTTTTCTACTGCCGACCACAAAGCATCGCCTCCGCCGACAACACCGGCCCATCCAACAAGATCCGAAGCATTCGATCTCCTTAATCCCACTTCGTTCTTTTGAATCTGAGAACCAAAAAAGAAAAATTATTATCAAAAAATAGTTACCCATATACCCAAACAAATCCCAAACCCAAATCAAGCCAACACAAAATCGAAAACGTTCTATGCTATTCGGTTGTGAATAGAAGCGTTGGAGAGAGGGCCGACGAGCCGTCCCTTGGGTTGTGGCAACCATGAGAGAGAAGAAGCTGACGAAGCTTTTTGATTAGAGAGATCGGATGGCGGCGAAGTACAAGTCAAGCTTTTGGCAGCGAGATGGAGCGCGGTGAGGATGATTCTACGGTGGAGGAAGGGCCAACAAGCCCTCCCGTGAGATCGTGGCAGCCATGAGAGAGAAGTTGCCAACGAAGTTCTTTGATCGGAGAGATCAGACTGTGACGACGTGCAGGTTGAGATTCTGGCTGCGAGGTAGAACACGGTGGGGGATGATTCTCCGGCGCGGGTATGGATGACAATTTTACCGCGGGGACTCGCATTAAACGGGGCCAAAAAAATCCGCTTTAAACGAATTTGAATTGTAAATGGGTTAAAAGTTTAATTCGACGGATTTAGAGGTTTTCGATCCTATTTTCTATTTTCCTACTCTGTTTAATTATATTATATTTTTATATTAGATATATTATGTATAATGCGTTATAATATATAATTTTAAGTATAAATTATTATAAAATATATATGAAAATTTAAAACTATTTTCTTTTATTTTTAACTTAATGATTTATATTCTTGTATTTTTAATTAATTATTTATTTTATAATGAAAATAACTAATCGGGTTAATAGAATAGTGTGAATATTCTGAACTCGTGATGTAAAAATTCATAATCTATTTTATGCAGGTTTATAGGGCATGTATGGTGAGTGTTTTTGTTCGCGGGGTGAGTTGACAAGAAGATCACCTCACCTCAAATCCGTCTTGTTGCCATCCTTAGGCAGAGAGGGGTGGTGAGTATTTTTGTTCGCGGAACGGGTTAGTGAGAAGACCACCCACCTTGAATCTGCCTCGTTGCCATCCCTAGACGGGGAGGGGGATTAAGTGCGGGGGGTTTTAATTTTATTTGATACCTTCATCGTTGTCTATTGTTTGATTTTGGTCTATGGATATGAGTAGGGGGAATGTAACTCCCTTACCATAGATTTTGCCGTTTGTTTTAATTCAAGCAGTGTGTTAATAACAATAACGATTTAAAAAAGTAAGAAAAAACAGAGAACTACATTGATACCCTCTATATATATTTTTTCTAAATTATAAAGATACCCATTTAACCAAAACAATTTCCTTAGTTAACTTTTATGTAAAATGACCAAAATAACCAAACATTAATCGTCACCATTAGAGTGCAAGTTATAGTTTTATGTACTAAAAAATCACGTAACATCATTTTTATTAACGAAATGAGGGTAAAATATCACTTTAATTTAGGCCATAAATGTAGTTGGAATCATTCTCAAAAGCGTAGAGGGGTATTTTAATCATTTTGGAAAATTCAACAGTTTGACAAATTATGTATTTTCTTCATATTTAATAAACTGAGAGATTGTCTTTTGTAATATTTTAAAATCAATGGACGCAAAATATTTCAATTAAGAGGGTGTCTCTTTAATTTGAGAAAATACACAGAATCTTAGGGTAAAAATTAAAATTGATGGATCATGATGTGGCAATATATGTTCGGAGGAAGATATATCAAACTGGATAATAGTAAGTCATGATTTTTATTTTATAATCTCTTGTAGGGAGATAACATGATCCCTTATGAAGCTACCAGGAGTCTAACATATTTCGGACTCTTTATGTGTAAATTAAATTTAAATCTCTTCAGAGAAATAGTATATTAAAATACCATTGTTTGAAAAGGGTATTCAAATACGCTCTAAGCTTGGGGTCGTTTGGTCCTCTCAACATGGTGCTCTTTGGAACTATGCACGGTGTGGTGGTCAGAGTTAGTGGTTGAAGCGATATGGTCATGGTTTTCTCTATGGTGGGGCACGTCCTTTTACTGGTGGTGGCTGGCAGGGTGCGTGGTTCTTAATCCTTAGAGACGGCCTAGTTCTGAATTTGTCCTGACACGCGTGTTGTGTTATGGTTGCCTTGTTCACAATTGGTAGCGGTTGGATTATAACTTGAGATTCGGTCGGTGTCACTTAGGGTTTTCTCTTTTGTTTTAGTTTTTGTGTTGGTCAAATAAGAGTGTTTATGTTTCAGCCGGTTAATTTTAGCGTGTCTCGGTCGCCTTGTTGGCTTTCCGTTGTAATAACAGAGGTGGTCTCCCTATCTTCTGTCGTATGTTTTTTGTCTAATCTGTAAGTCTTTGTCTTTTGCAGTGTTGTGTTAGGCCTTGATGTCTTTAGTCTCTTGATTTTGTTCGATCGGAGTTATCCGCCAACTATAGTAGGATGTTTGAAAGAGTTATATGTTTGCTCGAATTGTTATGTGCCTCTTCAGTTTGCAATTGTCAAAATTCAGTACACATATTATCCCCTTGAGTATTTCAATCGAATTTACCGGTGATTTTAGTTTATGGGTGGGGTTAAATCGCTAATTGCATTTGGGATCTTTTGCATCTGAATTAGTGTTTATATTTCTCTAATTTAAAATGCAATCTCTATTTTCAAATAACAATAATAATAGTAATAATAATAATAATAATCACCCGAAATCAGGTGGTCTAAGAACATGGGTCACCCTATCTTGATGTTAACCATAAAATATAAATGCAAGCTTTAATTTCAACCATCTTGTTCTTCAAGTGGGATAACAATACAATATGAGCGTGACCAATAAAATAAAATAAAATATAAAAGCGATTCCGCTACATTAACCATGATTCAATGCGAGCTTTAATTTTCCTTTGGCCCTCGTCAAGGTCATGATATGGAGACATAATTCAAATATTGAAGTATGCTAATTAACTTAGCCAAAAAAAAAAAACTACCATAGCTTTTTGAATTATAATAAGTTTCCAATTTATACGACAATGGTCTTTAGTTAAGGGTTATTCTGACAACATATATATAATAAGTTGATAATTTCTATTACTACTACTAACTAGTGAATAACTTATTGTCTAATTAGCTTTCGTATAATGTTGTTATGTTTGCATACAGTTTGTTCATGATCTGATAGAGCATTCAAAATTGCGGATGAGAGTATCGGGTATTTACTAATATATAACGACCTTTTATTTAATTATTTTTAAAAACATTAAATAATTTGATTCAGTACTATTTTTATTTTCATTTTCTTACTTTAAACTTGCATATTACACCCACGCTCTTTTGCCCGAAAATTAATGTTTGGTGACTTGGTGCTATTAGCACTTAGCATTAATCTATAAAATTGCACCAAACTATACATGTAGCATCTTTAAAATATTTGCACCAAACTTGTCTATAAAATCGATTTTAATTGCACTTAGCATTAATCTATAAAATTGCACCAAACTAGTCATGTAGCGTCTTTAAAATATTTGCACCAAACTTGTCAATAAAATAGATTTTAACTGCACTGTTCGATGTAAAATAAATTATCAGATTATTCAACCATAATCATACATCTTTGAATGGGTTGTCCAGCAAAGCAAGTTGAAATAAGTCATGTTGTTATTTTATTTGCGGGCCCTTTAATTTCAAATAATGGCATAATGATAATAGTTAGCAAAATTTTGGTGATTGCGTGTGTTTGACGATTTGGTCTTAACACACTTAATAGGAACTTGACTTGAGCAATGAGCACGATAGGTGTTATTGAGTCCTGCTAGTCAATTTGGAAAGAGATTGTGACTGCTACCAAAGAGTCACAACAAAAATTAAATATTTCCGGTCATCACATCAAATGTATATTAGCTTTGTCTTTTCTTTCGGATTTGAAATAGGACCACTTTTCATTATTATTGGTTTCCAAGCGACAATTTTTCGCACTTCTAAAGAAAGTTTGTTCATCAACTTGTATGAATATTGTGATTGGTTTATTTATTTATTTCTTTTCCGTCTTTATTTTGACAGGATAGCACATAAATTCATTCATATTATTAACTTTATCTTTTCTTTTGGGTTTGAAATAGGACGACTTTTCATTACTATTGGTTTTCAAGTGACAATTTTCCACGCTTTTAAGGGAAGTTTGTTAATCAACTTGTATGAATATTATGATCGGTTTATTTATTTATTTCTTTTTGTCTCTATTTTGAAAGGATAGCACATAAATTCATTCGTATTAATAACTTTGTTTTTTCTTTTGGGTTTAAAATATGACGACTTTTCATTACTATTGGTTTCCAAGCGACAATTTTCCGCGCTTGTAAGTTTGTTCATCAACTTGTATGAATATTGTGATCAGTTTATTTAAATTATTTCTTTCTTTCTTTTTTGTCTCTATTTTGACAGAATAACAGATAAATTCATTCTTATTATTAAAATTGTAATAAACTCACTGGCCTCTAATTTATTTACTGACTTAGAACTTATTAAAAGTATGTAGCATTCATGTCATATGAAGAGCTTAAATAATTTAGATATTATCATTAATAAATCTAATATAATTAACAATTTTTTTTACATAGAATTAAGCTTATTTATACGTATTATAACTTTTATAAACTAAAACAAAAAATTATGAAAAGCGCTAGAAGGAGGGCTTGAACCTCCGACCTTGTGGTTAACAGCCACACGCTCTAGCCAACTGAGCTATTCCAGCTTGAAATCCATATCGATCTAAATAATAATTAATAGTAAATACCGAAAGAAATGTACGCGCAAGAAAAATATTTGTTGCTTAATATGGATGTACGTATATATAAAGTTGTCAAAATGGACCAGACCGTCTATGGACGGCCCGGTTCAGCTCATAATAGTGTCAGATTTGACACGACTCTACGATATTGTTATGGGCCATGCTGGCCTGATATGTTTGATGGGTAAGGGCTTGGTCGCAATTTCTCAACCCGGCCCTGACCCAAGCCCTCTAGCCCATTTAGATTGTGACGGTTGGGCCCGTGAAGGGCCCAACGGTCACAATCCGAAAAAAAACTCCAAAATCCCCTATAAATTAATATCCCGTAATCTCACATAACAATTCACTCTCAACTTATTATCTCACTCTAATTCTATCTCTCATCTTGTCTATTTGATTTTGATTCTAAGTTTTTTTTTCGCGATCACTCATTTTCTTGCTATTTCAATTTACAAAGTTTAAGTTCAATCAATTTTTAGAAAATAGCCGCGCGCATCAAACTTCCCTAATTTCACTACTCTTCTTGAGCTTGGTGATGAGCCATTTTTCGTGGATGAAATGATGCCTCCTCACCCCACCCCTACTGAACCAGAAAATGCTCCGGTTGATAATGCTTCAATGCACAATGAGGAAGTTGGAGAACGCAGTAGGGGAAAAAAACCGCGAACTTCTCTTGCATGGCAGCATTTCACATAGGAGCCCCAACCAAATCCAAAAACAGATAAAATGAAAATTCGTGCGGTATGTAAGTATTGTTAAAAACAATTATCTAATAAAAATGATAGGAGTACTAGTCATCTAGATAGACATTAAAAAGCATGTCTATCATTGCACCAAAGTGGGAATGTGGACTCCTGCCAACAAACACTATCACTCAGAGTTGCAAAATTTTACATACGATATATATCACTAGTTTAGTTTTTCTTTTCTCTTTTTTTTTTTTTTCCTCTTTTTCTCCAAAGATTTCATTTATTTTACATATCTAATTCATTTGAGTGTATAGCAGGTCTTTTCTCAATATATCTTCTAGTTGCCAGAATCAAGTGATTAACAGTTAGGGGTCAGATTTCTATTATTATAACCAGCCTGAAAGATATTTTCAATGACCCTCCTGATCTTTAGATTATAATGTCTTTCGGTATACAAATATATTTTAACCATTAATGTGTATGATTTAATTAATAATACATCTCCATGGTGTAAGCATCCTATCATTTGATTAACACCATCAGATAGAACGTCTAAATTGTACTTTAAAAAAAAAAAAAAAAAAGGTTTAGGTTCCTTCTTTAAATCCTTACAGTCACGTACGGACATTTTCAGCATTGAAATTTGACAAATTTATACGAGAATAATATAAATTCAAAATTATTAAGAAAGTACTGAAGATATAGTTTTAACATTAGATTGAATTTCTAAATCATTAAGTAGAAAATGAAGAAAATAAAAGTGATCACAGAATTTATTTATTGCAAGAGATCAGAGAAAGTATTCAACATATATATATAATATTACACATTTCTCCATCCAAAAGATGGTAGTTTTATTTTATTTCCTGAAAGAAAGTTGAGTTTCCATTTGATGAATTGATTATAAGCTGGAATATTTTAATATTTAGTCGATAAATTTAATATATCACTTGGAAGCTGTTGCTGCGGCAACCACCTTTCTAATAGGTGATCTTGCTTCACGAGTCATTCTCTCCCGGGAAAGCATTCTAGCAACCCTGATTAGATATATACAATATAAAATTAGCCAAATAATTAAACAAATCAACGTTACTGAAACATACAATGTTCGTGTAATGAAATTGACAGTTTTTTGCTAGTTAATATGAAATTGACAGTTTTATTACATAAGATATACTAATCAAATATTAATTAATTAATTATACCTTCTAAGAGCTTCTTCATTTGTAGTTTCATGAAAAGTCTCATAGATACCGCTATCCAAATTCACTCTTGAAACTGATTTCTTCAGCAATGCCTCGCCAATTTTCACAAGGTTATCCAGGTTTTCCTCTGTTGCCATATCAACAGAAGATTCCGTATAGCCCAGAGTATCATCCTGAAATAATTTGCCACCCAACTCAGCATGATTATAATTTTATAAGACAAACATATAGTTTAAAAAGAAAATATATGTATATTTATATATATATATATATATATAGTTTAATATTTATGCTGCAGGTACAAGTAATGGAAGACCAATATATTGGAACTAATACATATAATATATTTGTCTTCCATTACTTGTACCTGCAGCATAAATACTAAACTATATATATATATATATATATATATATATATATATATATATATATATATATATATACACACACACACAGAAATATAACGCATACTTGGATCCGAAGGTAATTTTTGTCTGAGTGGAGAGCCTGGAACACAGTAGCGAGAAAGAAGTCAACCAAGTCACTACTAGCTTGAGTAAATATATCAGCCAACGGAGTGGAATGGTGGCTGTTTAACCATCCGATGATACCCCATTTTGCTGCTTCATTGGCGTTGTATTTCCCCAAACTTTTTGGTGAGCCTGTTCCTAATGATATAACCAGGAATCGCCCAAATTCCATTGGCTTGATCGTAAAGAAGTCAGGATTTCCCTGGTGAATTTCTTTTGCAATTTCATTTACAGCAACCAAAGCCTGAAAAACGCCATGAATTAATATCTAGTTCACAAGTGACAACATGAATAAGCCAAAGCCTTTTTACTTATGGTATATGATTTTCTAATATTTTTTTGAATTAGCTAGTACCGGGTTGTTGGCTGCAACACCGCCATCAATGATATGGAATTCTCTGACAACTTCGCCATTGGAGTTTTCGGTATTGAAACAGTGAGCCGGAAGATAAGTTGGCGCCGCGGAGGTTCCGATGCATATATCTGATAGTAAAGCATCTAGGCTAGGGTTTCTTTTGACCTAATCAATCAACCAAAAACCAAGAGTACTAAATAATGAAAGTACTAAAATTTTTGAGGTCTTAAATTTTAACAGGTAATTAACGACAACATAGCAATTCAAAATCAGGCTAGGATTGTCCAAAGTAACCTCATAGCTGGAGAAGATAATCGGCTGGAGACGCTTGATGTCAAAAGTTGGAATAATAACATTAGTGAGTGTTTGGTGCAATTTCAAGTCTCCTAGTTTCTCTTTGAGCAGCTTGTGCAAGTACTTGCCATCATATCTCGGCCCCGTCAGATATTTAATGATCTCGGTGGCTCGGCCAGCAAGTGGGATGCTGAAAATATGTGGCCAAATATAGGGTATATATTTAGTTAGCTATAAAGGTTGTCAAAAACAATTAATGAATTAGACAATATGGTAGCTAGCAATAAGGTTTGACAAAAACAATTAATAAACAACATTCACCAATTAGACAACCTATCTTGAGGGAAGATTTTTGGGCAGTGTTGAAGGTAAAAGTCCTTGATATCCTTTGCAGCGAACAATGGCCGGTTGTTTTCGTTTGGGGCCGCGAGCATGGCCGTCACAAGTCCGCCGGTGCTAGTCCCAGCGATCACGTCAAAATAGTCTGCAATTCTTGCATCCTCACCATCCAGCTTCTGTCATTACATGCACACATCAAACATATTAGTAGATCAATACTTTGAAAGATGAGTTCTCGTTCTATAAATACCTGAAGCTCGGACTCTAAGAAGCCAAGGACTATAGCTGGAATAATGCCTCTTATGCCGCCACCATCGATGCTAAGGACAGTGATAACATTTCCGTAAGTTGGAGACTGTAGGAATGATCTTGCTCTCTCCATGACCGATTGAGAATAAAGCCAGGGAAACTATCTAAAATGACAAGAGATTTGAGATTTTTGGGGACAAAGCGGCGGCTGAGAAGGAATAAATAATTAAGTGATACATATATAGAAACCAAAGAGTAATAATTAAGATTCGACTAGTACTGATCCTTATAAAAATCTATGAGGTCCCCAACGTAGATTTGACTTTTATGTTCACTCCACCTTGGCATATAGAATTCAAATACCCCACCATTAAGTAATATATAAGGATAAAATTAATTAAGTACCTTGTTATAACAAAACATTTTGTCGGTACTTGCATTCTTAATGTTATTAAAACAATACTTTTACTTTTAAAAAAACATTCTTTCAATTTACCTTTAAAAAAAAAAAAAAAAACATTATTTCAGTGACCTGAGACTGATTTTTGAGACATAAAATCTTCATTATATATATCTTTTTTATTAATTAACAATAAATTAATAATTTTTAAAAAAAATTAAGAAACTACTTTAAAACATTTAAAAATTATAAAAACAAAATAAATTAAAATATTTTTAAAAAATATTTTTAAAGTTATAAATTTCTATTTAATTAATAAAATGACAATTTAGACATTATGTCTCAAAATACTCCAAAAAACGTTTTTTTTTTTTTATTTGAAAGTACTAATATTTTTTTCTTTAAATATGAAAGTACAATTTTACTATTATTGAAAACACAGTACTAATAAGATATTTTTATCCTCTATATATATATATATATATATATATATATATATATAAGACTTTTCCCTAAAAAAAATGTTTGAGGCTTTTATCTGGACCCGCTAAAAATATGTTTAGAAAATAGGCCAATATGAAAAACTTTTATCTTTTTAGTTATAGAAATTAATACCATAACTTGTCAACAAACTAGATAAGTTATGGACAAACTTGTCAAGTTATGGTTCATAACCCAACAAGTTATGGACAATTATGAATAATAACTTGTCAAGTTATGGTTTAACATTATGGACGAAAATAATAATTTGGCCTATTTATTAACTTATGTAAACTATTAGCCTATTAATTTTAATTCATCTTAAATTTTGACCTATTTTCCTCTTTCTCCCTAATATGTAACTAGCTCAGCCTGCCAGTTAATAGTGTTATGTTTACATGTGTACTTGAAATTGATCAGTATCAAATCAATATACTTGAATTACAAATTGGAAGTTTTTTTCCTTACTAGTTTCACGCCGAAGCGGGTCAGAATAACAGTGAGAATTTATGGGCATGTTTTTTGTCAAAAAAACTCAAAAAAAAGACAATTCAAGTTTTAACTTTATTTAAGTTTACGTTTTTTTAAGTTTCAATTTTATTCAATTTTACTTAACTTTATTTAAGGTCTAATTTTAACTCAAGTTATAACTCAAATTCAACTCAAAAACTATACTCAAGTTACAGTCTAAAAGAACAACTCTTATGTGTCTAGTAGATTTTGAGAAAAGTTTGACACAAAAATCAAGAAAGAGTGAGAATCAATGTAAAAATAATAATAAATTCACAAAAGACAAAATAACTTAGGTCCCGTTCATTTCACCAATTTAAATTTAAAATTTGAGTTTTGTTATAATTAAGAGTTCTGAAAAATAGTCACATCTAATTTTTTTTACTACAATAAAAATTATCACATAAAGTCACATCTCAACTCGAATTAAAAACTTGAATCAACGAACTAAATGAATTGTTAATCTTTTTTTTTTTTTTGAAAAGGAAGTTTGCATTTAAACAAAAATAGAGAAACAAACACAATACGAGGCTAATGACCCATTAGAGGAACATATGTGCACTTGAGGCCCTAAAATGGGAGAAAATCTCATCACACTAAGACCTAGGGCTCTATTTGAAAAAGTCCTCCCATCAAGATAAACTTTGGAATGCTGGAGGGGCAAATTGTCAACCCCCACATAGGGGAACATCAACAACATGGCTTAGAAAAAATTCTAACTGGATCAAAAAATTCACACCAAATCAGTAAACAACTTAATCGGGTGAGAAATACAACCAAAATTAAAAGGTGAGCAAACTACCTCCGTTATTACAAGACAAAGCCGAACATACACCAGCAACCAAAACTTAAAGACGCTGCCATCGTTGCCTTTATTACATAACAAACATAAAACAAATAAAAAAAGAAACTCCGGCACTGTAGAGATAACAAACGGTGATGAGCGAAACACCACAGCCAACAAAACAGGGAAGCAAGCTAAAAGAGGGCCAAGAGAGGTAGGAAAAACACCTTGGCGACAAAAATCTCCAAACCCATGAAGAACCAGAGTCGTGTGCCTCACATTGACGTAGCCTGCTGCTAAGCCATATCTACTGTCAAGAACAACTCCACCCACACTTCTCCCCCTCAAATTTGTCACGACAAGAGAGTTGAGACACCGAGAGAACATGGCTGCCGAAGTTTTGATGCACCCCACAAACGCCAATTGACATTCGAAATTCACCTCCCTCAAACTCATTAGATTTCAATCTTCATAGCCTTAGACACGATCCAAACACCCACATCCTCACCAAGGAAATCGAAATCTCCAATTTTAGGGCCGAAAATTAAGGACAGCTAGTTGACGATGCCAATTCCAGCCCTAAAAAACCTAAAGAGAAGACCAAAAACTCTACGTCTGAGAGAGAAAAGACAAAGCCCTAAGCTAACCAAGTTTTTGAATAGTGAAAGGATCATATATATAATAGTAATAGATATTACAAAAAAAAAAAACCCCAATAATGTTAGTTATATATCCAAAATATGCGCGTCATATGTCTTTTTCTAAGCAAATAAGCATAATCGACGAATCCAAATTTCTTGGAGTCGTTATCATACTTTTATTTTTTTCCCTTTCTATACTCGTAATTGTGATCGTTTGTTTGGTATGTAGTACGTATTTTGCTATTTACTATGTAGTACGTATTTGGTTATATAGAAGTGATCATTCTTGTTTAGCGACGACGAGTTTCCGTGTTTATGGAGGTAGTCCTGTTCTTTCACAGAAGCTAACTGGTGTCAACTTATACATGCCAGTACTTTTTATTTTTTCCCTTTCCAACGTCTGGATTTTTTTTTTCTTTTTTTTAAAGCAAGTAAAAAATTTATGTTACTAACCCTATATTTAATTTATCGGGCTCTTAGCTAATTTAATTTATATCCTAAAAATTTTGAAGAAGGCAATTTAAACTTTCTCGATATACATATTACTTAATCAAAGCTGGAAAAAATTAATTATTCAATTGGACCGTTAAATTAGATTATCTTGGAAATATAAGTATTAGCTCAAATATGAATTCTGTATTTTGATGTTACTGTGTTAGTATCTAAGACAATGGCAATATTTCATAGGCGTATTGTGTATCTAGTAATTGGTTTTTCCACATAAAATCAGCATTTGTTTTATAATGTAAAAAGTAACCATTGGAAAAAAATAAAAAATAAAAAATAAAAATTGTACCGTAATTTCTTCCATGAATTATAAAATAAGAAAGTAACAAAAAAAAAAAAAAAAAAATTATACAGGCTTAGGCAAAGTATTATAAACTATTAGTACCACTGGATGCATTACAAATCACAATAATCATTGAACTCCGTGAAACATGTGTTATTTATGATGGTTTTATTACTGAAGATGAATTATTATAATTAGCTGGAATGATTAGGCAATAATCTGTTTGATCAGTTGACCAGCATCCAAATATCCAATACATCACTTTAAATTAGCTGCTGAGAGCTTTCCGATAGGTGATCTAGCTTCACGAGCCTTTCTCTCCCGAGAAAGTATTCCCGCAACCCTGTCGAAATCAACACAAAAGGAATTCATATTCATGTTATATTTAGCTTATAGCCGGTTTAGTTTATAGATCTGAATGGAAATTCAAATCTCTTACGAAAGCAAAGAATTAAAAATATATATACATTTGAAATGTGGTTCAAACTCACAAAACAAATGGGGTTTTCAATAAATCAGTACCAGTGCAATATTGAATAATTAAAATATAGGTCATGTTCGTTTTAGTCATTCGAATTAAAAATTTAGAGTTAAAAAATAAATTCATATAAGAGAAAATATTATAATAAAAAAAAATTAAATTTAAATTTTTATAAGAAAAAATATTATAATAAAAAACTTGATTTGTGATTTAAATTAACGAAACCAATAGTGCCATAGCTAGGTAGTACGGCAGTGGCAGTATAATTACTTACCTTCTGAGAGCTTCTTCATTTGTAACATAATGATGAGAAGGCTCACAAACACCGGTCTCCAAATTCACCCTCGAAACCGGTTTCTTCAACAGCGCCTCTCCAACTTTCACAAGTTCATTCAGGTTTTCCTTGGTCGCAATATCCACAGAAGATACCTTTTCACTCAGTGTATCATCCTGCAATTAATTAACTAATTTCATCAATAGTTGCTCGATCATTAGAGTTGACCAGCAACAACATGTAATATATATACATATATATATATATATATATATATATATATGTATATAATTATTACCTGAATACGAAGGTAATTTTTCTCTGAGTATAGTGCAAAGCCTGAAATACGGTAGAAAGGAAGAAATCAACCAATTCACTGCTTGCGTGAGTGAATACATCCACCAAAGGCGAGGAATTGTGGCTGTTCAACCATCCCAAAACACCCCACTTTGCTGCTTCTTTTGCATCGTACTTCTCATCAGCTTTTGGTGAACCTGTTCCTAACGATATAACCAGAAAACGACCGTAATCCGTCGGCTTAATTGGGAAGAAATCATTATTCCCTTGGTGGATTTCCTTTGACACTTCATTTATAGCCACCATAGCCTAAAAGTGGTCAATTAATTAGTGGCAATATAATTAACTAATTTTGTGTGTAAGCATACACATGGATCAGAAGCCTATTAGACCAAATTTATCACTTAATTACCGGATTGTTAGCGGCGACACCACCGTCAATGAGATGGAACTCTCTCACTTGGCCGCTTGAGTCTGAGGTTTCGAAACGATGGGCCGGAAGATAGGTTGGGGCTGCTGAAGTTCCCGTGCATATATCTGAGAGTAACGCATCAAGACTGGGGTTCTTTCTCACCTGTATTTAAATTATGCATGACACCATTGAAAACAAAAATTGAAAATTCGTTAGCAGCTCATAATCCAACTTCTCGGGGGGTGCACTAGCTAGATCATGCACATTTAAACAAAGTGTACTACAATATTACCAGCTAATTAATAATTTTGTATTTAAAATCGAATCCCATTATTACTCATGTGCGACTTGGTTATAGTTTGATACTTGAAAGAGGCGTATCTCATAACTTGAGAAGATAGTTGGCTGGAGGCGCTTGATATCAAAGGTTGGGATTACAACGTTGGTGAGTGTCTGGTGCAACCGCAAGTCTCCTAATTTTTCTCTGAGTAAATTGTGCAAATACTTGCCATCATATTTTGGTCCCATCATAGCTTTAAGCGTCTCTGCTGCCCCAGCAAATGGAAAGCTGTACTTGTTCAAGCAAAATAGCTAGGTTCATCACTGAAAATTGTTACATACTTATATATATATATATATATAGTCAAAATGTCAAATATATATTTAATTGATACCTTTCTTGAGGGAAGATTTTTGGGCAGTGTTGAAGGTAGAAATCCTTGATATCCTTGGCAGCAAAGCGCGGACGGGTGTCTTCGTTTGGAGCAGTAAGCATGGCAGTGACAAGCCCACCTGTACTCGTTCCCGCGATCACATCAAAATAGTCCGCAATTCTTGCATCCTCGCCGTCTAGTTTCTGCAATATGTGTTTTTAACATATTGTACAAAATTTCGTCATTAAGAATGAGATGATGTACTACTTATCCAGTACTTGATCTCTTAATCAGAGTTAACATTTTGATTGATCACTAAGGCATATATGCAGGGCATGCAGTAAAAATCGTGTGATTGAACTAGATCATGTTATGAAGGCCCTTAACTAACAAATATAAGTGGCGTGATATCGTTTTTTTTTGTACCTGAAGCTCAGCCTCTAAGCAGCCAAGGATAATTCCGGGAATAATGCCTCTTATGCCACCACCATCAATACTAAGAACAGTGATGGCATTTCCGTAAGTTGGAGATTGTAAGAATGATCTTGCTCTCTCCATGAGATATATAGTTCACAATGTTCTTATACTCGAAAAAAGTATCGATATGGAAAGGAATTATAGAAGTTACTATAGATTTCAAAATTGTGTATAGAGGGTGAAAAAAATTATGAATTACTGATCATGAAACCTCAAGATCGCTCCTTATATACAAATTTTCAATTTGTGGTCTACCTTTTGACTTGTATGTGCAAGAAATGGATTTAATTTGGACCCAGTAATACAAGTATGTCCAAATAATTTTCTTTCTGACCCAATATTACTTACATGGTTGAAATTTAACCACGTCCACACCAAATGAAATATTGACTGTTCTAAATTTCCAAGTATCTGGCAAAGAAAGGAGATGTTTCATATTGGTTATCAATTTCTCTATCGTGGAAGAAAAGGTGTATGAGAGAGAAATGAGAAATTATACTGCATACGTGGTGAAATAGTGATGGGCAACAGATGGTCGTAATTTGCAGCTAGCTAAGTTTTATAATCTTGATCCCTTGACAGAAATGCTAATTTTGTCATTATATATTTATATATACATATATATATATATATATATATAATTTCCTTGAAGGATATATAACATTTCTCAATCCCGAAGGCATCTGAATTTTTCCAAGTAATAAAAAATTATTCATTTGAAGAGTTTGGAATGAATTCCAGGAAAGTCGCCTGTAACATTTTCTTAAGCAACATAAATAAGTACGCTTTCTTCACGAAAACTATTCCACCGTGTAATCATGTAAGTGTACCATAATATTTATTTTATAGAGCAATGACTTCATAAATACATATAGTTAAAAAGAAGTTTTCTATTGCAAATTAACATTACATAATAATTATGACATAAAAAGACCCCGTTTTTTTCACCGATTCGAGTTTAAAATTCAAGTTTTACTTTAGTAAAAAACTCTTAAAAATAATCTGATAAGAATAAACCGTTGCTTAGACAGGTTTATGTGAGGAAGGGGAAATAGGAGTGACGTGGAATTAAGAGAGTTGTTAGTAGTTAGTTAATTGAGTCTTTGTACATTGCGTGGAGGTACAGGGGCTGGTCGTGTGGAACGAAGAGAGTGTAATAAATAGGTTAGAGGGGGAATTAGAAAGGCATTGCTGGAGTCTGTTCGAGGGAAAAGTCTTGGCTGAAGCTGAGCACGGTAGAGAAAGAGAATCAGTAGTAGTCTGTAATTCAATTAGATTCATCAATAAAGCTTACATTTTTCATTCTTTTGATTTGTTTATGAGAGATCAATACTCTGTTCTATTAATTTGGTATCAGAGCGTAGATTTTGGCAAAAATGGCAGCTAGGAAAACTGATGAAAGGTTCGAATTGGTGGAAAAAGAGATCAAGGAAGTTAGGGTTTCTATGGAAAAAGGAATTGGTGACATGGAGAAAAGGCTCGGGGAGGTTAGGGTGGAATTATCACAGAATAGGAAGGATCTGTTCGAGATTCGCCGATTAATGGAAGAACAGGTGAAACTCCTGTCAGCGTCAACGTTGGCGCCGGAGAAGACAGTAGCTCAAATGGCTACGACAGAGGAGGATCACAGAATAAATCGTGCTGGAGAAGGTCGCGAGATGAATCGCGCAGGTGATCACGAACCCAATCGCATCGGCGATAACCGCAAGGTGGTTTGCGACGGAGAAGTTCAAGAGGCGAATCGTGCAAGCAATCGCGTGGAAATACGCGCCAGAGAGGAAAGGTTGATTAACCCTAGGGTGTCATAGAATGTGATGTGTCCGGTGGGAGATTTTGGTTGGCGCTAGCAAGACATAGATCGGGCAGCGGATTTAAGGATTCCACGAAATCCTGGCCGCGATGGAAGAGAGGATGGGTGTGGGCTGGCTAGGGGGGTTCCTTTAGGTACCCATGGGAAAAATTGGAATGGTCAACGTGGTGAAGGGCGTGGATTTTTCATGAAAGGTGAGTCCATGGAATCCGACGATCGTCGGAATGGGACAGGCATTCCTATTCACTAAGGAGGAGAAAGGGGAAGGAACAGTAACGCTGGAGAAAGGTATAGAGAAAGCTGGGAAGGCAAAGGCATCTTGGAGGAGTTTCCGGTGAATGAGGATTGGGCGGCCCTACGTCGGCATTAGGTGGAGTGTCCTATCTTTGGAAGAGATGATCCCGATGACTAGTTATTCCGTATGAAGTAGTTTTTCTCCATAAATCGTTGCTCGGAAAGGGAAAAACTCATTACTTCGGGAATTTCATTGGAGGGAGATGCTCTGTCGTGGTTTCAATGGTAGAATGGCCGCAGGCCTTTCCATAACTGGTCGGAGTTTAAGGTAGCGTTGCTGCAACGATTTTGTTCCTCGTAGGAGGGCAATCTCTGCGAGAGGTTTTTGGCGATACGACAAGTAGGAAGGTAGTTTGAAGTTTCAGCAGCCCCATTAAGGGATGTGCCGGAGGAGGTCTTAGAGGGAATTTTGTTAATGGGCTTAAGGCACAGATTCGGGTTGAAGTGAGGCTCTTGAAACTGGTGGGGTTAGGGGAAATCATGGAGATAGCTCAGAGAATTGAAGAAAAAAATGATTTGTTGCGTCGGGAAGGGGCGGAAACAAGGTTTTCCTAACCACCATTTCATAGTGCTCAGAGGGCTGATTTTTCACCAACTATGGTTAGGACGGTGCTGGTGGTGGAACGTCCACAGTGGAGCCCTGCGATGATAGAGAAAGCAGCAACTCAAAGACGGGATTTGCCATTTCGTAAGCTATCAGATTATGAGTTGCAGGAGAAGAGGTATAAAGGGTTATGTTTTAGGTGCGATGAGAAGTTCACCTTTGGCCATCATTGTAAGAAGAAAGAGCTTCGGATAATGCTCGTTAGCGGTGAGGATGCAACCGATTGCGAAGAGGATGACCCAATTTTGCCGAGTTCAAAATGGGAGGAGGGGCAGCCGGAACTCATTGAGTTGTCTTTGAATTCAGTGGTAGGACTCTCAACGCCAATGACGATGAAACTCCGAGGCACAATTGCTCAGCAAGAGGTAATAGTGCTAATTGATTCCGGTCCAACTCATAATTTCATTTCATTGAGTTTTGTGGAGAGGTCTTTGATTCCGATTGCACCCATTGGGGGTTTTGGGGTACAACTAGGAATGGGGGAATCGATTAAAGGAAAAGGTATTTATAGTGAGGTAGCATTGAAATTAGCACATTTGACCACAATGGAAAATTTTTTGCCACTACAATTAGGGGGAGTGGATGTTATTTTGGGCATGCAATGGTTAGAAACATTAAGAGGGGTGCATGTCAATTGGAAATCTCAGATTATGAAATTCAGGATGAGAGGGGAAGTGGTTACTTTGAGGGGGGACTTGAGTCTTTCCACTACAATGATCTCTCTTAAGGCCATAGTTAGGACCATTAAGCATGAGGACCATGGCATCTACTTAGAATTAAGTGCTTTGGATGCCAACAAGGAACCAAATTTGGGTGTAATAGGGGAATTGGATCGGTAATTTCAGGGGCAGATTAAGGTCTTGCAGTGCCATTCGAAGGTTTTACACCCCCCCTTCCCAGAGAATGCAAGATCATCGCATTGTCCTGCAGGAGGGGACCGATCCTATTAGCGTCCGGCCTTATAAGTATCCTCACTTCCAAAAGAATGAGATTGAGAAATTGGTAAGAAAGATGGTTTTGGCAAGAATCATACAACCGAGTAGCAATCCATTTTCAAGCCCAGTTCTTTTAGTGAAAAAAAAGTATGGTAGTTGGCGTTTTTGTGTTGATTACCGATCACTTAACAAGGCTACAGTTCCCGACAAGTTTCCCATCCCTGTTATAGAAGAGCTATTGGACGAATTGTGTGGGGCCACCATCTTTACCAAATTGGATTTAAAATCCGGTTACCACCAAATTCGGATGTGCACGGAAGATGTTCCGAAAACGGCTTCCGAACGCATGAGGGTCACTACGAATTTTTGGTTATGCCTTTTGGATTAACCAATGCCCCGGCCACTTTTCAATCTCTCATGAATGAGATATTGAAACCTGTTTTGCAGAAATTTGTGTTGGTATTTTTTGATGACATTTTGGTTTATAGTAGAACTCTTGAGGACCATGTTAACCATTTGGATGTGGTTTTGTTTGCTTTGGAGGACAACCACCTATATGTGAACCAAAAGAAATACATTTTTACTATTATTAGATTGGAATATTTAGGCCACATTGTTTCCATAAAAGGGGTTTCGGCTGATACTAGTAAGATTCAAACAATATTGAATTGGACCACTCCCCGTTCTATCAAGGAGCTGCGAGGTTTTTTAGGGTTGACGGGTTATTATCGACGCTTTGTGTCGGGGTATGGGCACTTTGCTTGGCCACTGACACAGCATCTAAAGAAGGACAATTTTCTGAGCTATTAATAATATATGAGCTATTAATCATATTTGAAACGCTGTCATATTGCTCTAACGGTAAGATATGGACCAACCAGAAAGGAACATGAGCAGTCAAAGGTTGAAGGATAAGCAAACAAAGTAGTAGATGATAGAGGATAAGATGAAGCACCAAATGATCAAGGGTAAAACAACAGCAAATAAAAGCAGTAAAGGCACATAAATAAAGAAGCAGAGCAGTAAATAAGGAGTGAAACGGTAGATAGTGTAGGATATAACAGAACGGGTACTTGTTTATGAATAAAATACTAAGTAGACATAGATCACTAATATCTGTTAACAATAGGGAGTAATATTCCGTAGCTTTTTAGATCAGCGAAATATCCATCCATAATATAATAAAAATTTATGCCAATATGGATAACAAAAGATAAACAACAGATATTGATACTGCCATAGTAAACTGAATTCTGTATTTTGATGTTACTGTGTTAGTATCTAAGACAATGGCAATATTTCATAGGCGTATTGTGTATCTAGTAATTGGTTTTTCCACATAAAATCAGCATTTGTTTAATGTAAAAAGTAACCATTGGAAAAAAATAAAAAATAAAAAATAAAAATTGTACCGTAATTTCTTCCATAAATTATAAAATAAGAAAGTAACAAAAAAAAAAAAAAAAAAAAATTATACAGGCTTAGGCAAAGTATTATAAACTATTAGTACCACTGGATGTATTACAAATCACAATAATCATTGAACTCCATGAAACATGTGTTATTTATGATGGTTTTATTACTGAAGATGAATTATTATAATTAGCTGGAATGATTAGGCAATAATCTGTTTGATCAGTTGACCAGCATCCAAATATCCAATACATCACTTTAAATTAGCTGCTGCGAGCTTTCCGATAGGTGATCTAGCTTCACGAGCCTTTCTCTCCCGAGAAAGTATTCCCGCAACCCTGTCGAAATCAACACAAAAGGAATTCATATTCATGTTATATTTAGCTTATAGCCGGTTTAGTTTATAGATCTGAATGGAAATTCAAATCTCTTACGAAAGCAAAGAATTAAAAATATATATACATTTGAAATGTGGTTCAAACTCACAAAACAAATGGGGTTTTCAATAAATCAGTACCAGTGCAATATTGAATAATTAAAATATAGGTCATGTTCGTTTTAGTCATTCGAATTAAAAATTTAGAGTTAAAAAATAAATTCATATAAGAGAAAATATTATAATAAAAAAATTAAATTTAAATTTTTATAAGAAAAAATACTATAATAAAAACTTGATTTGTGATTTGAATTAACGAAACCAATAGTGCCATAGCTAGGTAGTACGGCAGTGGCAGTATAATTACTTACCTTCTGAGAGCTTCTTCATTTGTAACATAATGATGAGAAGGCTCACAAACACCGGTCTCCAAATTCACCCTCGAAACCGGTTTCTTCAACAGCGCCTCTCCAACTTTCACAAGTTCATTCAGGTTTTCCTTGGTCGCAATATCCACAGAAGATACCTTTTCACTCAGTGTATCATCCTGCAATTAATTAACTAATTTCATCAATAGTTGCTCGATCATTAGAGTTGACCAGCAACAACATGTAATGTATATACATATATATATATATATATATATATGTATATAATTATTACCTGAATACGAAGGTAATTTTTCTCTGAGTGCAAAGCCTGAAATACGGTAGAAAGGAAGAAATCAACCAAATCACTGCTTGCTTGAGTGAATATATCCACCAAAGGCGAGGAATTGTGGCTGTTCAACCATCCCAAAACACCCCACTTTGCTGCTTCTTTTGCATCGTACTTCTCATCAGCTTTTGGTGAACCTGTTCCTAACGATACAACCAGAAAACGACCGTAATCCGTCGGCTTAATTGGGAAGAAATCATTATTCCCTTGGTGGATTTCCTTTGACACTTCATTTATAGCCACCAAAGCCTAAAAGTAGTCAATTAATTAGTGGCAATATAGTTAACTAATTTTGTGTGTAAGCATACACATGGATCAGAGGCCTATTAGACCAAATTTATCACTTAATTACCGGATTGTTAGCGGCGACACCACCATCAATGAGATGGAACTCTCTCACTTGGCCGCTTGAGTCTAAGGTTTCGAAATGATGGGCCGGAAGATAGGTTGGGGCTGCTGAAGTTCCCGTGCATATATCTGAGAGTAACGCATCAAGACTCGGATTCTTTTTCACCTACATTTAAATTATGCATGACATCATTGAAAACAAAAATTGAAAATTCATTAGCAGCTCATAATCCAACTTCTCGGGGGGTGCACTAGCTAGATCATGCACATTTAAACAAAGTGTACTACAATATTACCAGCTAATTAATAATTTTGTATTTAAAATCGAATCCCATTATTACTCATGTGCGACTTGGTTATAATTTGATACTTGAAAGAGGCGTACCTCATAACTTGAGAAGATAGTTGGCTGGAGGCGCTTGATATCAAAGGTTGGGATTACAACGTTGGTGAGTGTCTGGTGCAACCGCAAGTCTCCTAATTTTTCTCTGAGTAAATTGTGCAAATACTTGCCATCATATTTTGGTCCCATCATAGCTTTAAGCGTCTCTGCTGCCCCAGCAAATGGAAAGCTGTACTTGTTCAAGCAAAATAGCTAGGTTCATCACTGAAAATTGTTACATACATATATATATATAGTCAAAATATCAAATATATATTTAATTGATACCTTTCTTGAGGGAAGATTTTTGGGCAGTGTTGAAGGTAGAAATCCTTGATATCCTTGGCAGCAAAGCGCGGACGGGTGTATTCGTTTGGAGCAGTAAGCATGGCAGTGACAAGCCCACCTGTACTCGTTCCCGCGATCACATCAAAATAGTCCGCAATTCTTGCATCCTCGCCGTCTAGTTTCTGCAATATGTGTTTTAACATATTGTACAAAATTTCGTCATTAAGAATGAGATGTTGTACTACTTATCCAGTACTTGATCTCTTAATCAGAGTTAACATTTTGATTGATCACTAAGGCATATATGCAGGGCATGCAGTAAAAATCGTATGATTGAACTAGATCATGTTATGAAGTCCCTTAACTAACAACTATAAGTGGCGTGATGTCCTTTTTTTGTACCTGAAGCTCAGACTCTAAGCAGCTAAGGATAATTCCGGGAATAATGCCTCTTATGCCACCGCCGTCAATACTAAGAACAGTGATGACATTTCCGTAAGTTGGAGATTGTAAGAATGATCTTGCTCTCTCCATGAGAAATATAGTTCACAATGTTCTTATACTCGAAAAAAGGATCGATATGGAAAGGAATTGTAGAAGTTACTATGGATTTCAAAATTGTGTATAGAGGGTGAAAAAAATTTAGGAGGAAGCCTGGTTAATTATGAATTACTGATCATGAATCCTCAAGATCGCTCCTTATATACAAATTTTCAATTTGTGGCCTACGTTTTGACTTGTATGTGCAAGAAATGGATTTAATTTGACCCAGTAATACAAGTATGTCCAAATAATTTTCTTTCTGACCCAATATTACTTACATGGTTGAAATTTGACCACGTCCACACCAAATGAAATATTGACTGTTCTAAATTTCCAAGTATCTGGCAAAGAAAGGAGATGTTTCATATTGGTTATCAATTTCTCTATCGTGGAAGAAAAGGTGTATGAGAGAGAGAATGAGAAATTATACTGCATACGTGGTGAAATAGTGATGGGCAACAGATGGTCGTAATTGCAGCCAGCTAAGTTTTATAATCTTGATCCCTTGACAGAAGTCCTAATTTTGTCATTATATATTTATATATACATATATATATATATATATATAATATATAATTTCCTCGAAGGATAACATTTCTCAATCCCGAATGCATCTGAATTTTTCCAAGTAATAAAAAATTATTCATTTGAAGAGTTTGGTACGAGTTTGGTACGAATTCCAGGAAAGTTGCCCGTAATATTGTCAACATAAATAAATACGCTTTTTTCATATCGCAAAAAAATAAAAACGCTTTCTTCACGAAAACTATTCCACCATGTAATCATTTTAAGTGTACCATAATATTTATTTTATAGAGCAATGACTTCATAAATACATATAGTTAACAAGAATTTATCTATTGCAAATTAACATTACATAATAATTATGACATAAAAAAGTCTCATTCATTTCACCGATTTGAGTTTAAAATTTAAGTTTTATTATAGTAAAAAACTCTAAAAAATAATCACATCTAACATTTTTACTATAGTAAAAAACTCTTATAAAAAATTACATTTTAATTTAAATTAAAAACTCAAATTAACGAATTAAACAGACTAGTATCATGTTATTGTTTTCATAATTGGGATTTCATCAAACAACCAAAGTCAAGACAGACAGAGTCCAAAGAAGAACAAGACTACTTGACTAGGTGCTAAAAACAAAAAACAAAAAAAGAAGCCACGACGAGGAGTTTTCATCCAATCAACCACTGAACACAAGTCAATAGCAAGAGCCTACTTTCATGAACCGGTCCGTTCAACTGATCGTGAGGAACCCAATAGAAACTACAATTAATATATATATATATATATATATATATATATATATGTCTGTGTTGGAAAATATAGATAATTGGTGTTTTTTTTTATAAAAAATATACGTAAATTAAAAATAATTTTAAACTCATAAACTAAACCTCCACACAGTAATACATCTTCAACAACACATATAATCGAACTTCTAAAAAGGAGTGATCGTCTATTTAAGGTATTAATAACAGGCAAACAATCTCCTTCACAAATCAATTTGTTCTAACATGAATTGCAATGGCTTCTCCCGTTGAAGCTGCGACAAACAAACCACTCTCTTAAACCATAGGTCAGATATGAAACCTCTAATCGTCTGTTGTGTTATTTTTTATTACTTATTGTCTGTTATTGTTTGCGCATACAAACATATCCCGAGTATCATCGCACTTCGTCGGCATATTGTTGACGACGACCTTGTGCATGCCATTGGAGTCGTGCGTCACAATAGCATCTTATGGCCTTGCACGACCTCACAACTAGATTCAGAATCTGACTCCATGTGACTCTTAAAATATTGATGGAATTAACGATAAAAAATTTTGCTATCTTTTGTAAAACTTATAGATTTAACTAGTTACTAACCAACGCGGGCGCGTAGTATTTTTGTATTATACAAAAATAAAAGTAGTTTATATGTATGTTTGTGTATAAATAAATACATATAATATGGTAACAAAACTTTATTTACACTGTACTCCAACTTGTTTTGTTGTTTTTTCGCGTTTGTTTATTTTCAGCTGAAAGAGATAAATTTTTAACATATTATATTTGTGGGATGAGTAATGTTTTGATTTAGGAGTAGTTACATTACCTGGTTGGAAAAAAAAATAGAAATTGAAGCTGAAACATTCTAAATAAATTCATATATGTAAGCATATTACTAAGAAATCAATAAAGTGCAAGTATACATATCAAAGCCATTAGAACATAATAAAATACTAAAACCAAAAATCAACAGCAATGCTAAAGCAAAGAGACAATAGTTATTAATAACATTAGAAAAAAGCAAGTAAAAGCTATTAATAATACCTGAAACGCTGTCATATTGCTCTAACTGTAAGATATGGACCAACCAGAAAGGAACAGGAGCAGTCAAAGGTTGAAGGATAAGCAAACAAAGTAGTAGATGATAGAGGATAAGATGAAGCACCAAATGATCAAGGGTAAAACAACAGCAGATAAAAGCAGTAAAGGCACATAAATAAAGAAGTAGAGTAGTAAATAAGGAGCAACGGAGTAAAACGGTAGATGGTGAATAGAACTACTTGTTTATGAGTAAAATACTAAGTAGACATAGGTCACTAATATCTGTTAACAATAGGGAGTAATATTCCGTAGCTTTTTAGATCAGCACAATATCCATCCATAATATAATAAAAATTTATGCCAACATGGATAACAAAAGATAAACAACAGATATTGATACTGCCATAGTAAATTATGACATCCATTCTCAGTAACAATCACTAAAAGTGTATAGATAAAAGTTCTTATCAGGCACCGCAGATAGCACTCTTAAGTGGAAAAGATGTGCCAAGCAAGTCTGCTGAATAATAGGAGACCTAAAACAATATACATAAATAAATAAGTAAGCAGACAAACAAATAAGTAAATTAAGAAAGAAAGATAAACAGGGAAAAAAAAAAAAAAAAAAAAAAAATATATATATATATATATATATATATATATATATATATATAAGGGAGGAAAAAAAGAAGATAGAATCAGGGAGAAAAATGGCCAAAAACAAAAGCGGGAAAAAATTACAAAAACAGGAACATCACAATATTTTTACTTCTTTTTTATGTAGTCATGACAGCCATAGTTGGTTTTGAAAATGAAACATTTTATTAAAATGCTATTTAAAGAAAAATTTTCTGAAAAAGATATGGAAAGGAAATTAATAAGTATAGATCACTTGCTTATAGAACAAAGAATGAAATAAAAATTGATTACTAATATTTATTAATAATGGGACTAAATTTTAATCAACCTTATAGATTGACGGTATCTATCAATACAGTGACTAACCGCATAGGAGAAAGGATAAAAAGACGTAAATGACTAATATTATTAATGACATAGTAAATTGATATATTTAGTATCAGCAACAGTCATTAGAACCGTATAGAGAAAAACTTATATTGATATTTCAACAAGAAAGAATGCAAAAGAAAAGAGAAAGGAGAAAAGAAAAATAAATAAATGAAAAAATAAAAAGTGACAAAAAAAGGGTAAAAAGTGCCAAAAAAATTTGTAAAACATAAATATCATAGTATTTTTATACAAGAATCATGGCTCAATATTAAATGTTTTTATTAATGTTTAATGAACAAATAAACTTATATGCTTCTAGCCAATTTGTGGCTACCTACTATGGACAACTGCACAGAGGCATGAATATTAATAAGATATTTGGACCATCACACAGATTATAGTTTGTATGTTTCAAAGAATAACTGGACAGAGTAAGATATAAAGTTGTCCAAGAACTACCAATGGATGAAAAGGAAAAGAAAAAAATAGGGATCCTCTTGCTTATAAGAAGTAGAGAGAAAACAAAAATCAAGGAAAAGATATAGCTCAAAATGAAACAGAGGAGAGGGAAAATCATAACAAATAGGAAGACAAAACCCAAAGATATTAGAAAATGCATCATGCACAATGAGAGGAACCTGCCTTGGCAACAGATAATTCCAAGTACATAATTGAAAGTTAAAAGGTAAAACAAAGATAAAAAGGATACAAAATAACATATTATATGAGTTAATAAATCTCAATTGAATAAAAATATTAGGGATTTGTAATAACATAAACTCATAAGTAAATATCATAGGCAAAGAAAGGAAAAAAAAAAAAAAAAAAAGAATGATTTAATACTGTAAGAAGGAAACTAATACACACACAAATAAGTCTTAAATTAAAGAGAGATCCCAACAAAATGCAAACATCAGAATAAGAAAAAATAGGAAAAAGGGAACGGCCAAAAATTTTTGAATGAAAGAAAGTAGAGGAAAAAAAGTATGGAATGAAAATGATACATCCATAGCAATTTTTAGACAAATCATATCAAATTTAACATAGCAAGGTTATTTTTGTTCATCATCACCATGAAGGGGAAAGAAAGAAAAAATAAGAAGGAAACGAAGGAAAGGAAGGAGGAAGGAAGAGGGAAGAGATTGGGAGGGCATAGGAAAAGGATGCCGAGTTAAAAAAAAAAAAAAAAAAGGATAGGATTAAAAATAGAAGCTGAAGCTAAAACATTCTAAATAAATTCATATATGTAAGTATATTACTAAGAAATCAATAAAGTGCAAGTATACATATCAATGCCCTTAGAACATAATAAAATACTAAAACCATAAATCAACAGCAATGCTAAAACAAAGAGACAATAGTTATTAATAACATTAGAAAAAAGCAAGTAACAACTATTAATAATACGTGAAACGTTGTCATATTACTCTAACTGTAAGATACGGAGCAACCAGACAGAAACAGAAGCAGTCAAAGGTTGAAGGATAAGCAAACGAAGTAGTAGATGATAGAGGATAAGATGAAGCAGCAAATGATCAAGGGTAAAGCAACAGTAGATAGAAGCAGTCAAAGGCACAGAATAAAGAAGCAGGGCAGTAAATAAGGAGCAACAGAGTGCAACGATAGATGGTGAAAGATAGAACGGAACGGGAAAAATAACAAGTACAAGAGATGAAGACAGAAACGTGTATCACAAATGCATGCAAACTGCAGTATTGATAAGTATTAAATGGAAAAATTAGCATGAACAATAGGTAACTCCTAGTAATATGACACGTAATAAAACATATTCAACTTACAAAAATTAAGAAACCAAAATTTTTAAAAAAAGTAACAAAGATTTTCTTTCTTCCCTAAATTGCCAAGGATTCTAGATAATTCAAGCTGAGAATGGCAATGATTCCAAAAAATATAGAAAGGAAAAAAAAACACCGATTCATTTAATATGTTTGTAACAAAAGGAGGAACAAATCGTCAATCTAGCAAAGCAAAGGACAACTATAAACACACCAGATCATCAGCACAATAAATGCAGAAATAAATCAAAAATTACACATACATGACATGGAATCAGCCAAGAGAAAATCCACCGACGCAAATAAAGTACCTGCACAAAATACTACAACAAAGAAAGCAATAAGGAAATAAACGCGGGGAAAAAAGGGAAAAAAATTAAAAACCATAAACAAAGAAGTATAGTAGATGACGCAGCCGAAGAAAAAACCCAATAAAGAAATAGATAAATAAGAATAATAGCAACAAATTAATAACAAAGCATATGACCCATTAAATATAAGTAGAAACCAAAATGAAGAATGCAAACCAAACCACCAAAGAAGCAAGAAGCAGAAATCAAAGAGGCATAGACGAAGAATAGAGGAAAAATAGATCATAAATAGCAAATGTAAACGACAGAAGAATCCAAAAGGAAAAAAGGGATAAAACCTCCAGATTTCCACCCAAATCAAAGAGGAAAGAAAAGGGCTCCACCAAGGAAATGAAGAAGGCAGAGGAAATGAGGGAATCGAAGAAAAAAGAAAAATTAGGGCTCCACTGGTTGCAAAATTACCAAAAAAACAAAACCCAAAAATCCACAAAAAAAGAAACAACGGGGGCAAAACCGGAAAAGCAACCCATCACACACGCGGTAAAATAGCAAACCGCTCATGCGATGCGCCAGACAAAGGAGGGAATAGTAAATCGAGGGTAAAAATATCACTCCACTGTAAAAAAAACAATAACTTAGTATATTTATAAAGTGAAAGCAATATCATGCAATCTGATTGTATTAAATCTTTGGTGTTTAGTTAACTTGCACGTGAACTACTAGCTTACAAAACTATATTAATAGTGAGTTCAAATTAATGCATATTATTTATTTTTTTAATATACAAAATACCCTTATTACAGCAATTATAATAAATAGCAGATTTTTAAAACTAAATTAAGTAAATAGTAAATTTTAAAATATTTAAAATGAATAACAATTAAAAGATTTTTTTAACTCGTAAATTCTTTACTTACAACTAAATTTACGTCGCAAAAATTTTTTTTACCACATAATATTTTAATTTACTTTCATTCTTCATTCTCCTAATGTTGTGTTAGCCCGTTCATTCTTTTCATTTTTTTTAGAGTAATTTTGACAATTACCCCTTAAAATGGTATATCAACATATGATTAACACCCAAACATTAGCTCTTTTATTTCTACCCCTTTAGATTACAACTAATCAAATGGCCCATTAATAATAAATTACCAAAATACCCTCAATGATGTATTGCTAATTTAAAAGATCCAGGCGGGATCTCCGACCGCTGGCTAGCGGGGTCTCCAATCCCCAATTGGCCATAATTTGTCAGACTATGACCCATAGTCTGATAAGTTATGTTTGCCGCCAAGTCTCCGATCTTCGGCCAACCATAGTCTGTCAGACCATGACCTATAGTCTGACAGGATATGTTGGTCAACAAGTCTCCGGTCGCCGACGCCAGCCATAATTTGTCACGCTATGATCCATATTCTGTCAGACTATGACCCCTAGTCTGTCAGACTATGACCCCGAATCTGACAAGTTATATCGGCTGCCAGCCATAGTCTATCAGACTATGATCTATAGTTTGGCAAACTATGATCCATTTCAACATGTTTATGACCCATTTCAACATGTTTAAATCAATTTCCAGGATAAAAAAGTATTGAAAAGTATGCACATGATTAGCCTGACTAAATAGCAGTAGCTTAAGATCAAACAAATAACATAACACATAATCCCTAAAATAAAAGTTTAACAAACAACATAAGACATAATCCCTGAAATAAAAGTTTGTTCATCAGTCCACAGCCACAACCACAGCCACGAACATAATGCCAAGCCAGGTCTAGAATTCGTAGCACAAATAATCAATATTAACACCAAAACTCAACAAGACAGTAAATCAGTATTGTTGAGAACTCTGGATAACAGTAAATTTGTATTGTTGAGAACTCAAATCCAGAATGATTATTTGGCTGCTCATTCAAAAGATAAAAATCCTCATTACATGAGAGTAAGGATCCTCATTCTTCAAGCTAAATTAGAAGATATCATGTGAGATCATCCACTACTTCCTAAAAATGTACATAAAAAATATAAGATTAGTTTCAAATTTCCAAATTACTGTAATGAGTAGAACAAAAGATTTAGGTAACAAGAAGCCATGTAATAGTGATCAAGACAAAAGCAGATTCAACCACAAATACATATTTCCTCAATGCTTGCCCAAGTTTGATATATGCTGGATCCAAAGAGGATACTATCCCCCTCCTTCAGCTTAATTGCTCCAGCAACTTCATTTTGAGTTTATAAAATTAAAAGTCAAATAGATGATAAAACCAAAGAGTACATTCTTTAGATTGAGGATGCATAGAAAGTTATAGAAGTCAAAAAATCCATATTTAAGAGAGAGCGGGGGAAACAAAACAAAAACAACAGCAGACATACAAAAGCAGCTCAAAGAAGATTTAATGCAGTACCAGCAGCTCAAAAACAAAAGCAGGATGACAAGTATTTTTACCTCTTTGACCTCCTTGTTTGTGAAATCCAATGCAATACGTGAGAGAGAGACCGCTGCAACAGAGATAATTGAACAATATTACATGTAGCAACAGCACATGGACGTTTTCCCAATAAGAAAAGATGCTAGGAGGTTCTTTCATCTACCTATGTACACACAAACAACAATAATATCATCAACTACAGTAACAGCAACCAGACTTTCAATCGAAAGCTTTGGTTGTCAAGGCTTCACAAGAAAACAAAAATGAAGTGTAGCATTTTTTTTTTTTTTTGCAATAAATTATCATTCAACTTTCAATACTGTTAATGCTTTTAATGAAAAAGCTAATTTACAACTTATTGGATATTATTATTTTCCCAGTTTCCTTATAGCAATAATTCTACACTGGAAGCTTAGTAATTCCTAAGAAGAATTAAAAAAGTCAAATAAAGCCCCTACTAACACACACATATAGGGTTAATCTATTTTCCCATAATTTTGAATATAAAATATATACTAATATACTTGATATCAAGCCTCACAGTCTTAGCACCTTTTTTTTTTTTCCTTTTTTTTCAAGTTTCAAGCATGGAAATTGGAATGTAACGAAATGCTTTTCAACTAAGAAATACAGATAGTAATGTGATCACTTAAAAAAATGTTATCCTTCGCACACGCTAATCCCTTACATTTTGTTCTCTAAAACCTCTCATAAAAATTGACAATCCTTCATTCTCTTCCATTTGCACCCTTACTCTTTTTATTTCCTGCAAAACATCTCCTATTTCCTGCCATTTTTAAAATGAGTAAATGTCAACAGAATTGAACAGCCACTGGCTCATAAGTTTCTTAAAATTATCAAATCGTTGAACCTCTAAATTAGCTAAAAAGCTCCACTACTTAGCCAGATACAAATTTAAGTCTTGGCTTTCTTGACTATTGCATAAAGGAAATTTAAATGCTGCATTCCACTCCTATCAATTTCTCAACCGATCTTCACTAAGCTAACCTTCTCTTACACAACCATAAACCAAACAAAATCAATTTCTAGACCGGTAAATTCGACAAAAGCACCAATTAACTCACCGTGGAAACTCCATTGACGGCTTTGGAATCATCTTGAGTTTCAGAGAAACCAATGAACATTCACTGAAACAATTTAACAAACATTTATAATGCAAACTTCAACTGAAACCAAAAACCCATCGAGAAATTATCATCGCGAAATAGGCATCGGCCATCCCCGGTAACCCTCTGAACCAAATAGCGTTCAACTTTCTTGGTGCCGGTGATCCTCTACTTCCACTACATCAAACCCAATGAAGGACACGAAAAAACTTTTCCAAAGCATTTATCTATCTAATCTAGAAAATATATGAAATTAAGAAATTAAAATATATGTGGAACAAATATGAAAAGCAAAGAAAGAAAAGAAATTTATATTGACAATCCAATTCTGGCAAAGAGCCGGTGGTTGGGGTCTTCGAGAAATGAATAATTGAGAAACGATAGATCTTCTAGCAACTTCATCGGCACTCCGGCGAGGTAGATAAGGATGGAGAAAGAGAAGGCGCATCGGAAGGGAGAGACAGCCGGATCTCATCGTCTACGTGTCGCTCCGTCGATCCTCCATCTCGTCGCCGAAGCAGAGAAATCTTCACCAAAGGAAATCTGCATGTCTGCGACGGCTTCGACGGAGGCGGAGAAAAAGAGGAGAGAGGGGAGCTTCTGGCGGAGAGGAGAGAGTGGGACGAAAGAAGGGAGAGAGAGATCCGAGGTCGATGTGCGCGGGGCTAAGCCGGCGGGAGGAGAGAGAGTGAGACGAGAGAAGGAAGAGCGATGGCGGACAGAGGGGAGGCGAGAGAAGGAGAGAGGAAGCGGCGGAGATACAGAGCCCTCGTTCACTTTGCTTATTCGAGTTTAAAATTTAAATTTTGATACAATAAAAAATTCTTATAAATAATCACATTTAATTTTTTTACTACAGTAAAAAACTCTCATATAAAATTAAATCTCAACTCAAATTAAAAATTTAAATCAACAAAATAAACGGATCCAAAATATACAATTTGAACATATCATTTAAGATATTATTGAAATATTAAAAATAAATAAAAGGAGTAATATGTTTTAAGAAGGTAAGATATTTAATTCTCTTTTTTAACGTAAGATACGTTATTTTTTGAAATATATATTTTTTTGGGAAGATATTTAGAACAAAAATGTTGGATTCTCATATAATTTATTGTTTCTCTTACAAGATAAAAACCTTTTTAATTAACTAGTTTTGGGGAATTGCCCTGCAAGTGTTTGCCATGTGTGAGTCAGCTGCGCGATTTATTAGACAAACTCATTTTAATTTTAAACATATAGTCATAGAAGAGTTTAAAAAATAATTAAATGGATATATAACTTTCGATGAGGCACATTTAAAAATTAGATTTTAAAAAAATGGTTGTGTTAAAATTTGTGTTTCAATCATGTATGTTTTTGTCGAATATTATATTTTCATCAATAAAATAAAAATACTAAGATATATTTAATGTGCAAAATCAAAAAGAAAATTAATTAGGGTGTACACGTGAGCAAGAAAAGGATATGTATGGGCATACTTGAGCATAATTATTGAGTAGTGGTTTTTCTTAATATCAAAATATATTTAAAAACAAATCAAGTTGAAAACTAATTAGGTATGAAAAGGCTAAAAATGCTTTTTAAGGATATATTCGGGAAAAAAAATACTTCAGTGGAGTAAACAAGAATAAAAAAAATTAGTCAAATACATGTAACCTAAAATATATAGAGAATAAAAAAAAAAAACTTTTCAATAAGGTTTTATTAAAGTTATTTAACTGAGAAATTAGAGAAAAAATAATTTAACGATGGGGATTTGACAATATATGCGAAGAAGGGTTGAATAAGAAGAAACATAAATATAGGACAAATGTGTAAAGACAAAAATTATGTAGACAAAATAGCAAAAAGCAAAAAAAGGGGAACGAAAACGTCCCGACGCGTCAGGCACATTGTCAAGCAGATTCACGCTTTTAATATGTAGGATAAAGTAAAATTTTAGGGCATGTTCTTTTACACATAAAATTTAAAAAAAGACAACTCAAGTTTTAATTTTATTTAAATTTACGTTCTTTTAAGTTTTAACTTTACTCAATTTTACTCAATTCAAGTTTTCAACTCAAGGACAATCTTATTTAACCCCTCTTAACCAAAGTTTTCAAAGGACAATCTATTTATCTTGATAAAAAAAATGTTTTTCTTACAAAAAAAAAAATTGATAAAAATTGCAATTAACTTGCTGCTTGGCAAAGAAAAACTTAAAATATGTAGCGTATGTTTAGTATATGGATTCTGCTAGGATTAAAGATTGTAATTAGTTAGATTGTTAGAATTCTATAAGAATAAGGGACACGTGGACTTATGTAATTGGTTTAGCCTAGTGATTAGTTAGTTGGTCAGAATTGTATTTAATTAACACTTTGTATAGTTGCTCATTCATTCAATACAATAGATTATTCATTTTGAGAATTTCTTTATACTCAATTCTTTAGAAACGTTTTAGGTTTACTTACACGGTATCATAACTACTTCTTGAAATTAGAAATATCACCAATAAACGACATTTCTTCTCAGTTCGTTTCAGTGTTTTTTACTCATTCAATCTCGTCAAAATTGGACATCAACAACTTCATTGTTGGCGGAAACAGGTTCTTTTTATGATTCGTGGTCATCGATTGCTTCATTTTCTTTCTTCTTATTCTCTTCTACCTCCACGATTCAAATCGACAGTTGATGATGCTTCCAGAATTGTCAATCTTGATTTTCTTAATTGGGAGCAATAAGATCAATTGATCCTTTCTTGGTTATTTTCTTCCATGATGAATGCACTTTTGAGCAATATGGTCTATTTTTTTGCTCATAAACTCATAAATTTAGAAGATTTTTTTTCATGTAACCAAAAATATATATAAAATTAGCTATGACCCTTCCAATATCAAAGCATCAAACCAATAACTCCAAAAATATTATAATTTCTCATATTTATGAAGCACAATCAGATAAAACCATCACAATATAAAATATGAGAACCATGATTGATGTATTTTCATACATAGAGGTCGACAAATGTTAGATGACAACCAAAAATGAAGGTTTTCGAAGAAAATATCATCATAAAAATAGGAAAAACTCATACCCATTAGAAAGAAGAAAAAGTATAATCATCAAGAAAAAAATTAGTATTTTCTACTAACCTTCTTTTGTTATGCACTCGCCAAAGAGGGAGAGCATGAGAGATCGAGTGACAATCTCAAAATTGAAGTGTGAAAGGGCGGCTAGGGCACATATTGAACTCGCTAAATTTTCCTTCATGTACAAAGAAAGGGGAAAAAACTTACTTTCCCAAACAAAAACAAAAAAAAAACAGAAATAAGGTGATCAAGGGCTCACACCAACAACAACTTGTCTTTGGTAATGACCAGCCTCCTCTCACAAACCCTCACAGAGTTTGTCAAAATCCAAAGATATAGAGAATACAGAACAGTAAAAAGAGAGGCGGCCAGAGTGAAGGATTGCACGAAAGTATTACAAAGAGAGTGTGGACAGAATAAGAGTCGTTGAGACTATAAGAAGAAAAACCTACGACCTTTTTTTATTTGACCTAGGAGCTTCTTCTATGAAGGAGAGGATAAGAGAAGTGAGAAGACGAAAAAGCCCCTGCCTATCATAGCAAAAAGAAAAAAAAAAGGGGCAGATCAAACATTTCACAGAGGAGCATAATCGACAATTTATTGTTCAAACAACAGTAAACTTCGACCACCTATATGAGAAAGAAGAAAATAAGTCAAGACTTAAGATAAATTAAATTAATAGGTCAATAGTTTACATAAGTTAATAAATAGGCCAAATTACTGTTTTCGTCCATAACTTGTCTTGTTATGAACCATAACTTGACAAGTTATTGTCTATAACTTGTCTGACTATGAACCATAACTTGACAATTTTATCCATAACTTATTTGATTATATACTATAATTTAACAAGTTATGACCCATTAATTTTTATAACTAAAAATTAACTTATATATTTTCTTAAACTTTTCATATTGACATATTTTCTACTATTTCTCTATAATTATTTCGGATATTTAGCAGGAAATCACAATTAATAATCAACAAAAAGTGTGCGGGCATTCATAAATACACGGAAGTACAGGGGTATAATTACAAAATTTTAATTATTTCTTATAAATTGGGGGCATTTCACCGACCTATTATCGCTTTCTTCTTTGTTTTCTGGAGGCAGAGAGAGAAAACAAGCATCAGAAGTATTCAGAACTATCTTGTTCCCAAAGAAACCAGTATGGAGAGGCTTCAGAGGATGTTCGCCGGAGCCGGCGGAGGAGCTTTGGGACACCCTCCACCGGATTCGCCCACTCTCGATTCGTCGGAGCAGGTCTACATCTCCTCGCTGGCCCTCCTCAAAATGCTCAAACACGGTACGCCGTCATTTTATCTCTTTCTATTCGATCTCGTCTTCTTGATATTTTACGTTTGGTTCTTCGCATTTAGCTGGTTCTTTTACTTCTAGACCTTGTTTCTGGTTTTAGGGTTTCCTTGTTTTCCTGATTCGTTCGCCCGAATTAGGGTTTATTGCTATCGTTTTTGTTTCCTCTCTTTTGAATCTAAGAATGAAATTTGAGGAATTGAAACCCTAATAGAGAACATAGTCTCTTTTTTTGTGTTAAATCGTATAGCTAAATAGGAGTTCACTTGGATTTGAGGTTCAATTTGGGTATATTTTGATCTGTTTCTTCGGGATTTGACCCCTTTTTAGGTAGAGCTGGGGTTCCCATGGAGGTAATGGGACTGATGTTGGGAGAGTTTGTGGATGAGTACACCGTTCGTGTTGTCGATGTCTTTGCAATGCCTCAGAGTGGTACTGGTGTTAGCGTCGAAGCTGTCGATCACGTTTTCCAGACCAACATGCTCGATATGCTTAAACAGACTGGAAGGTACTTCTGCTTTTATTTGAATTGGCGTTTTACTGATGGGGTTATCGGACATGAGTTATTCCCAAATCTAAAATTAAGTCATTTGTCTTAAGTTGAATGAAATCATTTCCTTACCTGAGAAAATACTGGAGAAAATAAAGTATGTTTGTGGACTTGTGATGCTATGTATTCCTGATGATTCTTTTTCATGCACTGCTGCTAATCTCTGTGAGTTTTTTTTTTTTTTTTTTTTTTTTTTTATATGTATTCCTGATGATTCTTTTCATGCTCTGTTGCTAATTTCTGTGAGTTATTATTTGTTTATATGAAGAGTGGTGTATTGTGAATGGAAGATGTCTAGTTTGGTTAGTTATTAAGGCTCCCGTTATTAGCAGCCATCTGTGAGAGTTGGCTGTCTTGGCTTATTGATGCCATAGTTTGTTTAGCTCTAGATTTTGTTGCTACTTTTTATACATGACATCATTATGACTATCCAGATTGCCCACTAATATTGTACTGGTTTGGATAAATCTTGCAGACCAGAGATGGTTGTTGGGTGGTACCATTCACATCCTGGGTTTGGTTGCTGGCTGTCTGGTGTTGACATTAACACGCAGCAGGTTATATTTATTTTCTGTCTGTCTTTGAAATAGAATTTGTTTCTCGTCATTTTCCTTATGTTGAATTGTAATGCCTGGATATCATACTCGTATTTCTCTTTCCTTGACACTTATATGTTGATAGTTCTCTGATGTATGAATAAGTAGTGTAGTTTTACTTTTCAAATCACGGAATAGCCCTGAACTACAAATGTGTGAATTATCCTCTGTTACTCTGTATGAGCTGAGTTTAGATATATTAACCTCTAACTTGGGTCCCAGCTACCTAGTGAATTTCGTTTAAATAAACATTTTTTTTCTCTTATGTACAGAATACATGTTTTATTGTAACTGTTTTACATATAATTATACGCATAAGCCATAATGCTAATGCAGAGTGATGTTTTTTTAATTAGGAGGTTAATGCAATAGCTATACCCTAATTATAATTTGACTGCATATTTCTCTGTAGAGTTTTGAGGCATTGAATCAACGAGCTGTAGCCGTGGTGGTGGATCCAATTCAAAGTGTAAAAGGAAAGGTGGTGATCGATGCCTTTCGCCTCATCAACCCACAAACGATGATGCTTGGCCAAGAGCCACGACAGACCACATCCAACCTTGGCCATCTTAATAAACCATCCATTCAAGTGAGTGCAGGAAAAAGAAATAAAACGTTTCCGTTTCCAATTATCTTGTATTTACAATGTTTTGACCTTTCATGACTCCTCTTTCAGGCGTTGATACATGGTCTGAACAGGCATTACTACTCTATCGCAATTAACTACAGGAAGAATGAACTTGAGGAGAAGATGTTACTTAACCTTCACAAGAAGAAATGGACTGATGGTCTAACTCTTCGGAAATTTGATACTCATTCCAAAACTAATGAGCAGACCGTCCAGGTAAGGATTCGTGAGTCTTCAAGTGGTAGTTACCTTATCTGTCATGGTGGTTTTTCTTTTTGGTTTATGTCCACTATTAGCTATCTATAGGGTTTTCGGTTTTTTTTTTGTTGTTGTTGCAGTCATAGATAAACTGTAAAATTTTTCTCAATACCTTGCCTTAAGGAACCTTTTGTATTATCAAGAACTTCTATATGCTTATCCTTCGCCCCTTTTTTATTTAATTTTGGTTTAGCAGTGGGTTAAATAATTTTCTTGCTTCAACTTTTGTGCTTCATTCAGAGAAATCTGGTAATAGTTTTGGCCACCTTGTCTCTGGTTTATCAGTAGGTTAATCAAGATCAAGTCAAATCTTATAAAACATCTGTCAGCAGTATTTCTTGCCTAACAACTATTTCTATGCAATGAAACAAACTTTTAGGTTCATGCAAGATTCATTTTTTTTTACACCATAGATTCTTGTGGTATAATAAACTAGAATTCTACTGCCCAAGAGGTTTGTGATTTTCGTAATTTTGTCGTGGGTTCTGATTTTGATTTTCCTGATTAAATTCAGTTTTTGAATTATTATGCGCCTTAGTGAACATGCTTTCCTATATAATCCGGCTGTTAACTTGTGAAAGGCATTTGACCATTTGTTTGGTTTCGGATGTTCAGGAGATGCTTAACTTAGCAGTAAAATACAACAAGGCTGTACAGGAGGAAGATGAATTGCCTCCTGAGAAGCTTGCAATTGCAAATGTGGGAAGACAAGACGCCAAAAAGCATCTAGAGGAACATATCTCCAACTTAATGTCTTCCAACATTGTTCAAACTTTGGGAACAATGTTGGACACTGTTGTCTTTTAGGGTTTTTTTTTTTTTTTTTTTTCAAAGCCAATCCATGAAATATTGTGTTGAACCAAAAAGAAGCAAGCTCTTTGATTCCTTTGTAAGACCCTGTAGTCTTTATGATCTCATAGGCTTGCATGCAATTGATAGCACCATTCAGATTTGTTCCTGTTCTGCTTAAATTTCTCTTATTGAATATTTTACTTATTAAACAAATTCCTTGTGTTGGACTTGAATTGCGTGTTGCTCTTTATAAAATGGTTATTCCGTTAGCCGGCACTTTCTCATGTGTGTAAGCGATTGCTTAAAGTCTTGGATATGTGCACGCCACTTGATTTTAAGTTGTTAAAGCTCGTTTCTCGTGATTTTAATTGTCGGCCATTTTCATCCCAAAGGTAAAAGATAGAGAAGATATTTAAGTTTTGTTCACTTCGTTGATTCGAGTTTTCAATTCGAGTTGAGATGTGATATTTTATGAGAATTTTTTATTGTAGCAGAAAAAGTTAAATGTGACATTTTTTTAAAGTTTTTTATTGTAGAAATTTAGAACTGAAAATTCGAATCGGTAAAATGAACGAAGTTTTATTATTTCTCCAAATACTTAATTTAACCAAAGTTTGATGAAAAGGACATTTTTCAACACTATATAAATGACAAGCTCAATAAGCTACTCTAGCTTTAACACGAGAAAGCGAAAGGGTTTAACTTTAACCTAAGCCTTTTACATCAATAAGTGACAAAAGCAACTAAATGGGGTTCCAAAAGATACAGGCGAAGTCACAGCCTTCAAAAGCTTCTTTGAGGCGTCATTTTTCCACGCATTTACCAATAGGACGCTGGTTTATTGCTCTAAAAAAGTCTCCTCCATACAAGTCCACAGTAAACCACCTTCTTTTTTTTTTTGGGTTAAACAGTTCCAAATTAATCACCCTTGCTTTACAAAAGCAGCCAAACGCTTGATCAAGCTCTCAGCCTTCTCAGATTCCGGCTTAAGGAAATGAAAGATGTGATCCTCTCCTTCAGTCTCCTCAATCTCAATTGTCCCTTCCCACGTGCTCTCCTTCACCTTCTCGTAATAAAGCTTCCCTCTATCCCTTAGTATGTCCTCCCCAGCAACAAGAACAAGTATTTTACCGCAAGCTTTCAACCCCTCGAGACTCGGGGCTCCCTCCGCAAACGGGTTGATAAGCGGGTCGTCGTTTCCCTTCTCCGAAGGACATACGACCTTCCACCACCGGTCCACCATCGTTCTCCGAACCGGATCCCCTGCCTCCAAACCCACCAGATCCTCACCCCAAAAGTAGGGATGAATCAGACCAATCCCAGCTATCTTCAGTCCATTACTTGGATCCGAGTCCGACCCGGATAATCGACAAACCATGTGGTGTGCGATGCTAGCTCCGGCGCTGTCCCCGAGGAGGAACACGCGGTCCAAATCCACGTCATCCTTCAGCCACGGCTCGGCGGCGGCGGAGTCGGAAGCGAGCCACCGAAGCGCCGCCCAGCAGTCGTCGTAGGCGGCGGGGAGAGGGTTCTCGGGGGCTAACCTGTAGTCGACTGAAACGACGGCGATTCGAGCGGCGGCAACCAGCCGGTTCAAACCGTTGTGGTAGACCGGGTCGGCTGTCGATGATATGAAGAAACCTCCTCCATGGAAGTAAACCGCCAGAGGAAGCTTCTCGTTCCTGTCGAGGTTTTCAGTGTCAGGACGGTACAGTCTGGCGGAGACGCCGGTTTCCGGTACGACAACGACGTCCTTGGAAACGACGCCAGTTTGAGGGTCCAGACCCGGTGGGGTGACTTGGTTCCCGGCCAACCGCTCGATGGTTCCGTCCTTGTAGAGCCGAAGAAACGGAAAGGCGTCAATTGAGACTTCTGCTGATTTGGTCGAGCCCATTGTAGGAAAAAAATAAATAAATACGACAATCAGTGAAGTGCATGTGAGAGAGGTAGGCGGAGGGGTTATTATAGTTGGAACGTCAATAGGAGAGAGACATGGGCGTGGAAAAGATTTGCGATTATTTAATTCACTCATTTAAGTTTTTAATTTAAATTAATATTTTATTATATAATTTTATATGCAAATTTTTAAATTTAGAGTGTAATTTAAATTTAATTTTTAAATTAAATTTGAATTATAATTTAAGTTAAAGTGAGAATTTAAATAAAATTAAATAAAATTAAAATTTAAAAAAATACAAATTTAAATAAAATTAAAATTTAAGTTGTCTTTTTTTAAATTTTTTTTTAAAAAAACATGCCATAAATTTTCTCAATTACAGGTGGGCGTTGATTTACTTACACCGACAAAATTGGTATGGATTCGAGTTGATTAAGGTCGTATAGACTTTTTTTATTAGCAAAAAAAAAAAAAAAAACAGAATTATACGACAAAATAATTAGGCTGAGCATGTTAATGATGTGATAATAATATATATTTTATGACCTTTTGAGTATATGACCAACTAATTGTAGACCAATTTTAGGTTTCTAATTGTAGAGATGATTCCCAATGGAAAATGTCACATCTCAACTCGAATCGAAAACTCGAATCCGGAGCCAGCCAGACTGATTCCCAATGGACTAATCAAGGGTTTGGTGGAAGGGAATTATGAACTTGCCACCGAAGTCCGTCTAAGTTTGTTGGGAATTAAAATATCATTTCTTGTTTTGAGTATTGACTAGTTGGAGGATTAAAAAACAAATAAGAAACCAAGGCGGGCAAGAAGAGAATTAGAAGACAAAAGCAATATCAGTATTTTTTTTTTTTTTTTCATTTTCAAAGAAAATAAAAGTTAGGTACAAGTTGAAGCACTAAAGAGCAAAATCATTGAAGTTTATTTTTATTTGTTGGTGGGGTACACCCTGAATGATAATTAAATCGAATTCGTGATTTCCAGCAATAATGGGAAGATATAAATAAGAAGATTATTGTTTTGGACAAAAATGCAATCACTAAAAATCTATTGTTTTTATCGTTTGAAACCCGTAGTCATTTTTGTTTTTGTTTTTTTTTTTTTAAACCTAACATCAATACTAGTATTGAAACATTAGATGGGTCGTCTGCGATCACTTAAAAATTTTAATTTTTAACCCGACGTTTGAACCCGCTTGCCCGAGCCCGAGAAGGTCCATGGACAGATCGCGGACTTGATTTTAGCTGTCCGAGCCCGGTCGGGCAGCCCGAGCTCGCTCAATGGCCTAAAAAATATATATTTTATTATATTTTTAAAATTTTTATAATATTGTATATATATTATATATAATATATTATTATTTAGTAATTGTATTTATATATAAATAATTATTAAGTTGTTTTGTGTTAAAATTATACAAAAATTAAAATCAACACACATTATTAACACAATTTAATAAATTAAATTTATATATTAATTTTAAATTTATAATTCATGATTGTCTCGTTAAAAACCGTACCAAGAAAAATCTAATTAGGATTAAAACTTGGTAAGAAAAAAAGAATACAATCATTTTGTGACGAATTATAAATTTTACAAACTTACAAAGTCTAAATATACAATTACAATGTCGAAAGTAAATATATATTTACAAATTACAATTTAATTTGAAGCTGAATGATCGTCTTCAAAATTAAATATTAATCTATTAAATTCATCGATTCATTTTTGACTTGCTGGCGAAATTGTATCCTATAAACAATGATTGGCACGATCCAAACCAAGGCTATGTGTAATTTAGAATAGTAATATTTACATTGAGCTATATGTTCAGTGTTACTGTCATTGTCAACATCCTTAATTGTATCAAAGTGATCCCAAATTGTTGAGGTGCGATTCATTTCCTCTTGGATGGAGGGTATTTATAAGGAAATTTTTGGGTTAAAAAATTTATTTTTTTCCCTCAAAATTTGGATCCAACGGCTAATTTCAATTTTAGCGGGTCGGGTTCGGGCCGAATTCGGGCAACGATTAAACAAAACCATTGGAGTCAGGTGACGGGTCGGGTCTGCGTCAAAGGTAAAAAAAAAAGTCGTTGGTCGGGCTTCGGGTTCAGACAATTCGGGCCAGAGGGAAAAAAATTCTAAAAAAAGTCCAACGATCAGCAATTGAGTGCATTCTTTCGGCGGCAAGCTTCGACGATATCGTCTAATTTCAGGCAGCTCGAGCTTGAGCCTGAAAAATTCAGGCTTCAGGCAAGCCCGCCGTCCCAAAGTTCTAGCACTAATCAGTACCATATGCAATTCACAAGTTCATCCTTTACAAATCGTTATTTTTGCCTCGTTCACTTCACAGATTCGAGTTTTCAATTCGAGTTGAGATGCGACATTTTTTTAGAGCTTTTCACTGTAGTAGAAAAAAATTAGATGTGACATTTTTAAGAATTTTTTACTGTAAAAATCTAAAATTGAAAACTTAAATCGGTGAAATGAACGACACTTTAAACTATCATCATCTTGTGTACGCTTATTTCATGCAAGGTAGTGGCCTACAATCGCTCCAACAAACAATACTACAACTCTCCTAATATTTTTAAGGTCCGTTTAGTTCACTGATTTGAGTTTTTAATTTTAGTTGAGATGTGATTTTATGTGAAAAAATTTTTATTGTGATAAAAAAATTAAATGTAATTATTTATGATAAATTTTTACTGTAATAAAACTTAAATTCTAATATCGAATGAAGGAGGCCTCATATTTTGTGGGTTATACGTACACGTAACCTATATTTTCCCCAAAAAGTAAAAACCGGCATGTTTAGTTCGCTGATTCGAGTTTTTAATTCAAGTTGAGATTTAATTTTATGTGAGAGTTTTTTATTGTAGTAAAAAAATTAGATGTGATTGTTTATGAGAACTTTTTACTGTAACAAAACTCAAATTTTAAACTCAAATTAACGAAATGAACGGGACCAGCTTCAAAAAGAATTAAAGGCTAAAGATTGATCACATCAAAAGAACATTGCTAAGAACATTAGAACTCCGCCATACAAGCTTTGGTGGCAGAGACTTTTAAACACTGGTAAACCGTACAACATAACACTAACAATAATCAAATCAAATCAGAGGCGCCCTGTCTCTATTGAAGAAAGCGGCCAACCGTCGGATCAAATCCTTTGAAATTTGGCTATCCAAATCAGTCAAATAAAAAACATGATCTTCGTCTCTTGTCTCTTCAATCTCGACTACACCCATCCAGCCACTCCTACTTGGCAGATCATAATACAACCGACCCCTATCCCTCAACACGTCCTCCGCCACACAATCCAACACCCTCCCGTACCCAAGCCCCGCCAAGCTCGGCGCACCCTTGGCCACTGGGTTTATCATCGGATCGTTGTTACAAATTCCGACGAAGGACAAACGAACGGCCAAATCGGATCCACAAATGCCTTCTTCTCCGGGTTCGATGCCTCCGACCCGATTGGAACGGAGCCCTAGAAATACGGGTGCACCAGGGCCAGGCCCAAAAGCCCAATACCAAGCCCACACTCGGGGTCTCCAGCTGCCAAGGCCAAGTTATGGGCAATGTTGGCGCCGGCGCTCTCTCCGGCTAAGAACACACGCCCGAAATCCGCGTGGTCGTTGAGCCAGGGCTCGGGGCCATTACCGCCGTGGTGGGATATGATCCAGTGCAGCGCCGCCCAGGAGTCGTTGTATGCAGTCGGGACGAGGTGTTCTTGGGCTTTCCGGTAATTTACGGAGACGGCGAGGCCTTTGGCTTGGGCGACGAGGGCGTTTAGGTAATTATGGCACTTGGGGTTGATCGGGGAGGAGACGCAGAAGCCGCCACCGTGGGAGTAAACGACGAGAGGGAGCTTGTGTCGTTTGAGTGGGGAGGTAGAGGCGGGCGGTTATGCTGGATTCGGGGAAGTAAAAGCATTTTTGGCGATTGAGCAAGTTGCTGAGCACTTTTGGGTTGCAACGGCGAGTCTCACGCTCGATCTGTCAATGTGAGGCCTTGCCCTGTCGGATTCGCGTCGCCATGGGAACGCCCTTCGAGGTTCGAGGCCTTCTCTTCGTGGATGCAACGGCGAGGCATTCTCCGCTGATAATCGCGACGATGTTTTTTTTGGTAGGTAAGGCCTCCAAACGGAGGAAAGAAATTTTTAGGGAGTGAGGGATCTTCCCTTTTTCAAAAACTTATATGCTTTGAAGCAAAAATTCCTGTTATGATTTTATAATATTTAAAAAAAACATATAAATTAAAAATAATTTTAAATTAAATTTTTAAATTATAAACTAAAGGTACACTATTTATTTAGGCTTCTTTTTTCATCTTTTAAGAATTTTTTTCATAGTTTTCCTTCTTTATTTTTAAAGATATTTTAGACATTTTAAGGTCAAAATGACTAGAAAATGTATAGATTTACATATTAAATACAATATGATAGTATATATTTAATGAGATTAAAAATTAAAGGTATAAGTTTAAAATATAAAGTATGAAAATGTAAATAACCCTAAAAAAAGTGTAAAACTTGAATACTTAGTGTTATTTTTGTTATGTTCTAATGTGTATTGTAGTTATTTCAAATAATGAAATCTACTTGTTGTTATAATTATAGTAAATCTGTTCTAATTTTAGGGGGGGCATACGCCCTCGGGTGTAGCGTCCCTCTACCCCTATTTGCATTGGAGATGTTTTTACAGGCTAAAGTGTGATTATTTCTGCTAAAAATTATAATGCATGGCATGTTTATACGAGTAAATTTGAGATTAGCAATATTTTTTTGGAATCCTTTTAAAATTTCAAGATCATTTATTTTTAAATCATATCCCACAATAATTAAGATTTTCTTATTTATAAAATATTTTAAAATGTTTGTATATAATTCACGACTCGGGTTCAGATCTGCTCTATTATCCAGCCCAGTCATTAAGAACACAAAACCAAAGCCCAAATGACGCTCTCAGCCCCTCACTTTCCACCCATACCGAAATTGTCGTATTTCCATTTTATTACGTTAGCCTTTTCCATTGACCCTGCCCTTAAACGAAAACGACAAAAAAAAAAAAAAAAAAAAAAGCCCAGACTTCAAGCTCGCCACTTTCACCTTTCCCGTTTTCTGCAGAGAGAGAGAGAGAGAGAGAGAAGTGAGAAATGGAGAAGATGGTGGCTCTGAGATCAGTATACCGGTCGGCCTGGTCCAGATCTTATCGCGTGGCCGCCGTCAACCAGCAGCTGCTCCGCCACTACTCCGCCGCTCGAAACCTCTTCAATTTCTCATCGCCGCCCACCTCTACTTCTTCTCCCAACGGCCTCGCTTCTTTTGGTATTCTTTCTTCTCTTCAACTAAGCCTCTGAATTCATTCTTCGTCTTTCTCGTATAAAGTCCTTTTTCGACACAAATCAATTATTTTTTCTCCTTACTTTGTCATGCTATTGAAATCTTTTCACTTGAACAGTTTGAATTTGCTCTTCTTGTTACGATTTGAACTTTTCGCCCCTTGTATGTTTGATTATATGCCTGAATGATCAATTTGACACGAATCCTCCTTTTTTGATTCCGAGTCTTTTTATTTTATCTTCTTGAAGCAATTGAAATGGGACAGATTTTAGTATACATGTAATGATATACGCGTGCCTGGTTGTCTACGTATATAGATATTCATATTTGTAATTGATTTGCTCTGGCATATATTCAGGATCTAAATTTCAATGCACTTCTTAATAACTTACTACGAACTTGCAACTCTAGTAGCTTATTAGGCACGCCTGAATTATTTTAGATGTTGTACCAAATCACTTGCGTTAGCCTGTGATTTGCTTTTATGGAGTTCGGGACCCTCTTTTTTTTTTTTTTTTTTTTTTCTCTCTTTTGGGTATATGCATATTCACAATTTCAAAGGACAGAATCTTAATACTACATAAATGATGCATCAACATTAATGGGGGTGCAATAAAACCCATTTCCTTATTCCTTATCCTTATACATTTGGTAGACCTTTTGGCCATAAGTATTGCAGTGTGTTGCTAGTTGCAATGTTCGTTATCTAATCGGAGTTTGTTCGTTCTAAGAGTGTTTTGTTTATTGTACTATTGTTACGTTCTTTTTTAGATAGCTGTTAAGTTGTTATTTTTTCTCCGTAATTTTGTAAACTATAGATTGCAGGTCTCCTTTTTCAATGGGTTTGGGAAGTAGACGATTTTTTAGTGAAGATGTAACTCACGTGCCTGTCATAAAGGACCCTGAGCTAGAAAGGGCTTTCAAGGATTTGTTTGCTGCCAGTTGGGACAAACTCCCGGATTCTCTTCTCCTTGAAGTAAAGTCGGCATTGAAGAAGAGCAATGACGAAGCTGGCAAGGAGGTAGTGGCCAATGTTTTTCGCGCGGCTGAAGCAGTTGAAGAATTTGGTGACATAATCACGAATCTAAAGATGGAATTTGATGACACCATTGGAATGGCGGGCGAGGTATTGTATTGAGCATGGAAGATAACTTTATGTTTCTTCTTTTCCCTCTCCAATTCTGATCAGTTTGATGATTTGAACTTGTTTGTAGAATGTCACGCCCTTGTCAGATGAGCATGCGAATGCACTTCGTACAATCTTCACTCGCTACTCTGCCTACTTGGATTCATTTGGTCCTGATGAGGCCTTTTTGCGTAAGAAAGTAGAGACGGAGCTGGGAGCTAAGCTGATATTTTTGAAGATGAGATGCCGTGGGCTGGGTGCCGACTGGGGAAAGGTATAAACAGATGTAGAAAGACTTTGGTATTTGTTGTCTCTGCAAGTAACTCTTGCAATATCATCCCAACAACGTAGCATTCCAAGCAAAGAAAAGTTTCTAACCGTATGGCACATGAGAAATCAGGTTTAAAAACTAGCAAAATTTAGAGTACGTGAGCAACCGCAAACTCCGTTTTCTAATCTTTTTTACCCTCTCCGGAATGTGAATTAGGAAGGGGACTCACCTTAAACTTATCAAACGATGCTTTGCCTTAACGCTTTTTCATTTCTGCAAAGCTAGTTGCTCGGTGCTTACTATTATTTCGTTTGCTGAATGCAGATAACAGTTCTCGGTACTTCAGGGCTTGCTGGGTCATATGTGGAGCAAAGAGCTTAACTCAAAGCTTCGAGATTTTTCAATATTTGTGATCTTTCTTGTGTTTAGAATCATGTTCCTGAATGTTTCGAGAAAGACTTGCTTATCCTTTCCTCAGAAAACCATAATTTTCAGGCTGATGGCTGTTCAATAAGAGCTTTATCTTTGTCGACGATAATGCTGGAAGAATATGACATCTTTTTTTTTTTTGTTCATTAATAACCTAGAATCCGACAAACTTTGTTGTAGTGCACAACCGAGTTGCCTCTATCTCAATATAGCGTAAAGTCACTGGTGCGCTTGTTTCCTTTTGCAGAAAGAATTTTAACTAGTTGTCACATGCAAAATGACAATTTAACATTAGGGAAACAAGCAATGTTTTGCAATAATCCACTACTTTTGCGTGCAATGAAATATCTATCTTAACGAAGTAGTGGCCTCAAATCAGAAGGTATCTATTGCTTTGATTTTAGCCAGGTTTTTTTTTTTTTTTTTTTTTTTTTTGGTTTCCCCATTCGTGCTTGGACATGTTGATTTCATCTCAAATTCAATTTATAATACAATGTAGCTTTTCTAACCATGCCATGCCCAGTATCGAACCTTGTTTTTATAAACAGCAGATGTAGAATTATAGATGCTATATTTCCAATCAAAGAAAAATATGTAGATGTTTTACTGATGGCTACCCCTCATGTCTCACGGACTCTCCGTGCTTCTTGTATTGAGAAATTGAAATGTTCCTTGCATTCTTTTTCTATAGCTGGAGTTAATGTTTTAGATGAAACTGTTGGCTAAGGGAGCTGCGCTTTCTTCTTCTTCTTCTTTTTTTTTTTTAAAAAAAAAAATTCATTGTTGATAATAACCCCACCATGCCAGAAAGTACGAAAATACGATAACTTGTGAATTTGATGTTAGAAGTTACAAACTTCAAACGTTGGTATGTAAGTTACAATAGCTTTATGAATTTTAAAAGAAACAATAGCTTGTGAATTTTAGGTTAAAATTTGCATACAACGATACAATTGCAATTAGAATTTGCATACTCAGAAGGATGCAACCCCACCCTCCTAGCCTTAGCAGCATATATCAGTGTTCAACTAGAGCTTGAAAACGAAGTAGTTGGTTGGTGACTGGGGCCTACCTAGTTGGTTTTTTAATCATCAAAAAACAAAAATCAAATATGGTGGTGTGAGCTCTGTCCAATTTGGTGAAGTCAAACAAAGCATGCTTTTTTTTATGGCTTAGTGTGCGCTCGGGTAAGTGGGATGGGCTCTGCTCAACCATCTATAGTGGTGATAAAAGCAAATATTATCATTTATAACACCATTTTAGTGGCTTATTAGTCTCCACTCTCCACAATGTCTGACTACAACCATTCCTAAAAGAAAAACACCCAGCTTTCATGTTCTTGTTCTCTGTAGCAGAGCATGAAAAAGAGCTTAAAGGTGCTTCTTCAGAAACAAGAAAAGAAAACCCAAGAGAAACAAGTAGTCTAATCTATGATGAATGAAGAAGACAATTCACACAGAAAAATTTGACCCTTGACCCCCAGTATGAATTTATTACTCGAGACGCCGACGAAAAACTACTAATAATTAGGGAGTAAAAAGAAGATGAAAAATAAAAAAAATAAAAAAAAAAAAAAAAAGGACTCATCGGTAAGTGAGCTTGGCTGTTTTGGTGCCTTTACGCCATGACCAAGATTCAGAAGGGGACTTGGGCAGAGGTGGAAGCAACACGGCCTTACGACAGAGGCCGAAAGGCCATCCCTCACAGTGGCAGAACTCTTGAATTATGGAACGCCTCTGAAACTCTTTCAAGTCCACCCCATTTAAACTTGAGCTACGTGAGAAGCTTGATTTCACAGAAACAAACACATCCCTACTCGCAGCACTCGAACAGCATGAAAAACAGCTTTTTACGGATAAGAACTCTTCTCCTTCGCAGTCTACACGGTTCATGTCCTCTTTTTGTTCAATCCCTTTTGGTGTAATGTATAATTCTCTGGTTACTGGAGAATAGACCCAAGAAAAGCTATCTGACATCAGAAGGATGGGCTTCCTCCTCAACTTCTTTAATGCGCCGCTTCGAATTGCCGAAACAACCACCTGAAAACAAAGAAAGAAAGTTAAACAAGAACCCAATTTTCAGGAGAAAATATGAAGTTGAATGCGTCACTTGGGAGTAATGGTTAGTACTTCCTGTTCTTCATCGAAGTCACTTGTTGGATATTCCTCATCAGGGTTTGAAGTTGTAAGGCATCCTCCAAAGTCATGGCAATTGGAAAATGCGTCCTTCAAACATGCAGCGAGAAATTTGCATCTCTTAGAAGGATTTGTTGGCTCTTCTTCATGATAAAAGACGGTCATGTTTAAGAAGAAACTTAAGAGAGAAATTTGCTATTGATTTAGAGGCACAGATATATATAAACAAAATTTGGAGAGATAATTCCTACTTGTTTTGATGTTTAATTTGACTTCCATTAGTGATAGTGGCCTTGCAGCTTATTTGACAACGTTGCTTACTTGCTTTATATCCTTTGGGGTAAAGGAAAAGTTAAAAGCACAATACACGTTTCTAATAAATAAACCTTATAAATTCTATTTAAGAGATTCAAGCGTCTGTTTCAATTACTCTATTATCCTTCTGAAGAACTTTACATTTGTTTGTTTCTTCCATTTTCTTTGCTTCAGGTCTTATTTTGTTGTTTTCAGCGGTTCACTTCAAGATAAAGTCATGGTGAAATAGGACGACATATTACCAAACTATGACTAAAATTGGACAAGTGTGTTAAAAGATTTTATTCCTCTCATTGAAGTTATTTCAGTTGAAGATAATATTTAGACACAAACAAGTGAACTACAACCACTAAGCATCCGGGTCCCAATTCCATTTCAATGGAAATCAATTAAAGGGTTTTTGAAATTTAGCCAAAAAAGAACAAATAAATAGCCTATCCTCATCAAACCAGAAATCCAACAGACGAAATTGTTTCCTTATTGAACAAAAACTAAAAAGTAGTCTTAATTGGCTTATATGTAAAGTAATTCTTCCCCTTAACAAAAATAAATAAAAAATAAAAAAATAACCCTGAAACATCATCAACCCAAACGTCTTAGAAAGTGTATATCGCTCTACAGAGCAGAAGCAAAATTGGAGCCAAAAAAGGCTGTCCCATTGTGGTAAGAGCCAAATGATCAAAGCTTTACTGTTAGGATCTTGGTTGAGTCTCACATTGCTAAAGTATGGGCTTAGCATGTGGTTTATAACCATTTGGGCACCCTCTCCCTACAAGATAGCTTTTGGGGATGAGTTCTACCCAAGGGTTATAACAATTGGTATCAGAGCATGCCTCTCCTCAGGCCCACGTTCCGGAAGGGGTGACCTGGGGAGGGGTGACCTGGAGAGGGGCGACCTGGAAAGGCCAGAGTGGGCCATCCAGAGTGGGCCGCCGTGGACGTCGGTGTCGGAAGCGTGGTGATATGTTAGGATCCTGGTTGAATCCCACATTGCTAAAGTATGAGCTTAGCATGTGATTTATAACCATTTGGACACCCTCTCCTTACAAGCTAGCTTTTGGGGATGAGTTCTACCCAAGGGTTATAACATTTACATTGTAACAATGACAATTCCTTACAAGAAAGTGTATCTAGCAAAATCCCCACGTTCTTTCGGAAGGGCAAACAGATATTTACATGAACGAAACAAGCAGCCTCTCCAATAAATACTGTACAAAATCTAGCACTCTTCTTCACTCAACAGATTTTGCAACTGCAAGTATGTTATCAAGCACTATTTGAGAGAAACACGCAATACATCACAAAGCAGTGTTTAAATAAGCACATTAACATCTCAAAGTACACAAGAAATTTGAATCTTTCGGAAGTAGACAATATAAGGTGCAATTCAGTTGCCAGATCTCTGGAGTTGCTGAGAGGTTAGAGAGATGAGAGACCGTAGTTTAGCAACGGCAGAGGTCTTATCAGGTGGACACTTGGAAAGAGAAACGTTCAACGCATGAAGAGCCTCGTCAAGCTTGCCCGCAGCCAACGCAGAACATCCAGCCTTAAAGGCTTCATCAGCCATTCGGACATCATATTGCGCAGTTGAATTCCCATCAGAGCTCTTCGTCTTGCCTGAAGGGGAAGAAGATGCGGATGGGGATTGAAGGAGGGCAGTAGCGCGGGCAAGCTCTAGATTGGAAATGGCAGAATCAATCTCAGCCATTAGTGCTTCTGGGGTTGCTGGTATAGTTTTGACACCATCAAAAACGTTCCAACGAGGTTTTATTTTCATTTCTTGTGCAGAAGCAGAAGTAGGACTAGGAGCAGAAACCATCTCCCTCGTTGGCTGCTGCGCTTGTGAATCTTGTGTTCCCACACTATTACGCCTTCTTCCCCACATAATCATTACCTTGAGAGAGAATTTGTCAAGTTTAATTCAACCCCATCTGCGAAATGAACTGGGAAAGCAAAACAAATCACGGGTTTTCAGTTATAAGAGCAAACATCAATCATAAGTTTATCTGGAACATCCTTGAATATGAATACAGAATTGTGTTCTCCTGAATTACAAAGTCGAATAAAAAAAATTAAAGTATAATAATCAAGCTGTGTCAAATTTTTCATTTTTGTCGTGAACCTTATTTAACTCATAACTAATAATTCAAACAAATTTCTTCTCGAGTTGTTTACTCATCCCGTTCATATTTCTTTCAAAGATAAAACAATGTAAAAGGGATTGTCGGAATAGCCCTGATTTTATCAATAGATGTACCAAAGATGAGTGTATTTGGAGTCGTGGCATAAGTAGAAAACTCTTCCCAAAGGCCGATTCTCACTGTATTTTGACGAATTATATTTTGTGTTCGGTTCCAATTCCATAGTTTTGCTCGTGAGTTGGGACAAGTTTGTTTCTTGGAGTTAATCTGAAATCTGAATGTTGAAAAAAAAAAAGGGAAGGAAAATGATCGATGATCATCTGCGACGGACACCATCGTAATAGAATCTGGACCCCTGGAAATGGTCCAAATCGTTTTTGAAAAATGACTTTTTGGGTAGTCAGAATCAGATAGGAACCCACTTCCACTACTCCATCTATTGATAATGTCTATGTTCATTTGCATAACTCATAACTTGATATGAGAAAAAAATACTATAGTAAAAATGTTGAATAAAAATTTTTGTAAAAAAAAAAACGTTGCAACAATATGATTTGAGTCATGAAATGAACAAAAGCTAATTAGCTATATGCCATCAAAGTCCTTTGATTCAAAATGAGGCTGCACGCTTAAGTACAAAGTGTGGATCCTATTTTGTATCGGGGTTGGAGGATTCAAATTTAAGACTTCAACATTAGGTGAATCTGAAATTATCACTACATTAAACCTGTAATTATTTTACTATTTTTTTTTTTTTTTTAATTATCAAGTTTTTGAACAAACAACATCAAATGCACATAGGTTTTCTTTTTAATTTGAGAATCCTCCTATTATCAGCTAGAAGTATGTCCCTATTTTCTCACCAAACAAAGAATACATTGCTATCAAGTTTGAAGCAGAAAAGGTTTCAAGAGTGATAGAAACCAGCAAGAGAATAACAATTTTAAGAGAACCAAACAAGACATTGATCGATTAACAGAAATTATATTGATGTTACTAATGAGAAAATAGGAACGAAAATTATATTGATGTTACTAATGAGAAAATATGAAGGAATACAAGATGTGGGGGTTTTCGAGAGACCCCTTACACTCCCTAGAGCCAAGACTCGACTAAATTCTCACTGAGCAAGATGATCGTTACCCATCCTTAGGTCCTGCTCACATTTTATTCCCTGCTACTAACTGACCCCCATCTTAATGCACTCAGGCCTTTCACACGTTACCATCACTTCCTCCTTTTCCTCCCACATCATGGCTCCCAATCTCCTTTCCTTCTTCTGCCAACTCAGCGGTCCTATCACCCACCAAAACTGCAGGTGTCCCCTCCAACTCAGCAGCCCGGTCCTTACCCTTTTTCATACCAGCCTTTCTCTTGCGCGCGTAAGTGAACCTCAAAGGAGAATTTGACACAGCTTGATTATTATACTTGTGCGCGTAAGTAGAATTACAAACTTATTGGTCTGCAAGTTCGCAGCTATGGCAGCAAGCTTTTCATCCAAGGCAAGTTGTTGCCACAGCTCATCAGTGTCAGGGACAAAAGAGGCAGATAGTGCATTCAAGGCTCCTCATTCTGGCCGTCGTGATAAAGCATCCACTGCCTTATTCTCCAATCTGGGCATGTATTGTATCTCAAAATCATGGCCGAGGAGTTTGGAGAGCCACCGTTAGTGGGAATCACCAACCACCCGCTGCTTAAGAAAGAATTTGAGACTGCGTTGATCTGTGCGAATAATGAAATGGCACCCTATGAGGTAAGGTATCCATTTATGGACAACGAGTACTATCGCCACGAGCTCCCTCTCGTACACAGACTTATGCCTTCCTTGGGACGACAAAGCTTGGCTAAAGTAGGTGATGGGGCGCTAATTCTGCATAAGGACTACACCCACTGCTACACCTAAATCGTCAGTTTCAACGATGAAAGGCTGGGTAAAATCCGACAGGGCCAAAACTGGGACTTAGGTCATTGCATCATTCAACTGGTTGAACGCTTCTGCCACTTCGCGTGACCAACAAAAATTGTCCTCCAACAAGTTAGTGAGCGGCCATGCAATAGAACCATAACCCGCCATAAATTTTCAGTAATAGCAAGTCAATCTCAAGAATCCTCGCAGCTCCTTTAGATTAGTGGGGGCCGGCCAATGTAACATAGCTTCTATCTTGGTGAGGTTGACTGCAACCCCCCTCTCAGAGACGATATGGCCCATATATTCCGAAGAAGTTTGGCCGAAGTAGCATTTTTTCTCATTAGCATATAGCTGATGTCTTTGTAATTCCCCCGAAACCATATCCAGGTGTTCGGCATGCTCCTCGATGGTGCAGCTATACACCAAGATGTCATTGAAAAATACCAAAACGAACTTCTAAAGATAGGCCTGGAACACCTCATTCATGAGGGCCTCGAAGGTGGCAAGTGCATTGGTTAGGCCAAAAGGCATCACCAAGAACTTGTAGTGATTGTCGTGTGTTTGAAACGCCGCTTTGGGCATGTCTTCCCTTCGGACCCTGATTTGGTGATACCCCGACTTCAGGTCAATCTTCGAAAAAATAATAGCCACATTCAACTCGTCCAGATGCTCATCAATGACTAGGATCGAGAAGCAGTCCGACACCGTTGCCTTGTTAAGAGCTCGGGAGTCCACACAGAATCTCCAACTCACATCCTTCTTCTTTACTAGGAAAACTGGGCTCGAAAATGGGCTCACACTTGGTTAAATAATTCCCACTGCTAACGTTTCTCCCACCAACTTCTCGATTTCATTTTTCTAGGCTTGCGGATAGCGGTACAACTGAACGTTGATAGGTGATGTCCCCTCTTTCAAGACAATGGCGTGGTCGCGGACTCACTCTGGAGGTAGTCCGTCAGCATTAAAAACACCCCTTGCTCACTGCCGCAAAACCTCTGCCACTTCTGCAGGCAATTCTCCACTCCCGGCTTCTCCTTCCACTTGGTCCACTGTAATCTACTAAACTCCAACCATAGCCCCTGCCCTTCACGATGCAATGCCCGAATCATCACCTTTGGCGAAACTGGGATCTTGCAAAGCCCATAATCGCCCTGCAACAGAACTGGAGTTTCCCCAACCTTGAATTTCATTGTTAGGGTTTTCCAGTTCACCGCCATAGAGCCCAAGGTTTTCAGCCATTTCATTCCCAATATCACATCCGAACTTCCTAACTCCAAAGGAAGGAAATCCTCAACTATTTTAATGGATTGCAGTAAAATTCGCACCCCTCAGCAAACACCCTCCCTTTTTACTGAAAGCCCAGTTCCCATCACCACTCTATAATTACCAGTCTTGCCCAAGGGTAAGTTGAGAGACTTTACCAAATCACTCGAAATGAAATTGTGGGTTGCACCGCAATCAATCAAGACAATGACCTCTTATGCTCCAATGGCCCCTCTTAATTTCATAGTGCATGATGTTGTCAGGCCAACCACAGAATTTAGGGAAAGCTCCACCAGCTTTTCCCCTTCCGCCGCGTCGTCCTCCTCAGTCCCTGGGTAGTCCGTCAGTTCCTCCACCCTGACCACGAGCACCTGCAATTCCCGCTTCAGACAGCGGTGACTGAGTGTATACTTCCCATCGCACCGGTAGCATAGCCCTTTATCCTGTTTCTCCTAAAGCTTGACATCAGTAAGTTTCTTGTAAGAAGATGTGTCGCTTCCAATAGGTCTCCCGCCAAGGAAGTGTTACGAATAGGGTTAGTGGAGACCCCTCTTGTAGCTTGGGTTTGTCCAATTTGTGAACCTTTAGCCCAAGGCCCAAGTGAGGTTGAGTGGATTCAGGTCTCCCTAAGGTGTTGGTTCCGGTCATCCATTCTTTGGGCCATCTCCATGATTCGATCCAATCCAAAAGGCTTCATCATCCTAGCTTCAGCCTTCACATCTAGCTTCAACCTATTAATAAAGTGCCCCTTGAGCACATGTTCCGACTTGTCCGTCAACGACACCTCCATCACCTCAAACTGCCACCGATATTCCCAAACAATGATCTCTTGCCAGAGCACCAAGAACTTCTCGCACTAGCTTCCACCTGAGTCAACCTAAATCGCTTAAGTATAAGTAGCTTCAATTTGGCCCAATTGTGGATCGCGTGCCTTCCACCTACCCACTGAAAACCAGGCCAGAGCTTCTCTGTCCAAGCTGACGACAGCTGATTCTAGTTTCTCCACTTCACTCAAACGACTCATAGAAAAGAACCGTTCAGCTCTGAATATCCATCCGTCCTGATTCAGGCCCTCAAAAACTGGCATCTCAACCCTCTGTACTCGACAATCGGACCACACCTCCACCTCTTTGGAACTCAAGTTCTTCTCCGAACTCGCCCCGATCTCTGTCAATTGGCCTAGCGGCGAACCAATCACCGTCAGGGTCTATTCCGACCAGACTCCCCTTTCTGACGCATCAGCTCGTCTAACTTCCCCATCACCACCCCAGACTCCTCTCCACCTTGGGAATCTTCAACAACTCTTCCTTGAAGCCCTCCATTTCCTTCTAAACCTCCTAACGCACCCCCTCAACCTTCTCGTCAACTTTCTTCAACGACACCATCCCAGATCTTACTCTGATACCAATTTGATAGGAACCAGCAAGAGAATAACAATTTTAAGAGCAACTAACAAGAAATTGATCAAATCAACGGAAATTATATTGATGTTACTTACTACTATGAGAAAATAGGAAGGAATACAAGATGTGGGGGTTTTCGAGTGACCCCTTAAACTCCCTAGAGCCAAGGCTCAACTAAATTCTCACTGAGCAAGATGATCATTACCCATCCCTAGGTCCTGCCCACATTTGATTCCCTACTACTAACTAACTGACCCTAATCCTAATGCACTCAGGCCTTTCACACGTTACTATCACTTCCTCCTTTTGCTCCCACATCATGGCTCCCAATCTCATTTCCTTCTTTTGCCAACTCAACAGTCCTGTCACCCACCGAAACCGCAGGTGTCCTATCCAACTCAGTAGCCTAGTCCCTACCCTTAGCAGCCTTTCTCTTGCGCGTGTAAGTGAACCTCAAAGGAGGCCTATAAACGAGAAACAAAAGGTCTAAAGTAGAAAAGAACGAAATTCAAAATCTCATGCGGATTTTGTCTCCTTGAAGCTTTTGCATTTGAACTCCCTTGTGCAAATAAACTGCATAAAAAAAAGGTCATTAAGCAGACCAAATGTTATCATTAATAGAAACACAAATATCCAAATTGATCAATAATCGGATCTTCAAAGAACATGACCCACAAGGAAGAACAATTGATGCTGGCAAACCATCCCTTGTTTGTGGAGATATATTGCTCCCATCCCTCAACAAAGAATACCCCATTTTCCCCAATTCCAAAGAATCGACAGAGAAATAATCACCACATCGACACTGATAAAAAAGCTCAATGAAATCTCCCCCATCTTCAAAGGCCATATCTTCTAAGCTGACATCTTCTGCAGCTACAATATCATCCTGTCTTGAAGCCCGAAGCTCACTATCATAAAGTGCCCGCGACCTTGAATCACTGAGTATTTCCCAAGCCTTTTGAACCTTGAAAAACCTATCCCCTGATCCACTCTCCGCTGGAGAACTATCGGAAGTGTTCTGCAACTTATCAGGGTGAGTGTTGAGAATTGATGATCGGTAGCAACTGCGGATTTCTTCGTAAGTTGCATCCTCTTTCACAGATAAAATGTCATAGTAAGTTTCTTGAATGCAGCTCTTTCTGTGAAGCATGGTTTTTTCCTTTTTTTGATTAGCTTTGCTGAAAATGAAGTGAAGACATCTTGTCAAAAGGTTCACTTGTGTTTTGAAAAAAAAAAAATGCCTCAGCAATGAGGTAGTAAACTGTCTCAAAGGAGACGCTTTCTCCCTAATTCAATGAAAAGAAGCTAATTTTAGTCACGCCAATTTCCATAAATAACCATACAATAATTGTATCATCATTCCTCTAACGTTGTTATTCACAATTAATATTTACTGCGTGGATTTATCATCAACAGACTCAACCTTTCGGTTATCATTCAATCATGCCCTTTTGGCGTTTTGTAGAGACGCTAATCAAGTGGCTTATAGTTTAGCAAAATACTCGCTCCAGAAGATGATGAACTAAGTTGGTTGGAGGAAATTTTGCTACCATCAATTTGTTGCTGTATATGATAGTATTGTTAATTAATAATGGATATCTTGCTTTGAAAATGATAAAAGAGCCCTATTCTAAATCTCTCAAAATGCGACAACAAAATCTTTATCTTACAGTTAAAAATCTACTATGCAAACAAGTTTTCTTCTTCTTTTTTTTTTTTTTTTGAATTTTATGGGGGAAGTAAAGTTCTTAACATTTTTTGGAGCTTCCTCCTATTCTTTTCAACATTTATTAAAATCCGAAGTCATCTATCAGATGCGACAATGAACATCTAATCCAATTACTTAAGTATTGAGAAAACGTTTGCAGTAAAATAAAAGAAAACGTTTGTGTTGAAGTTTGAGAATCATTGGAAGTTTTTCTTTTTTTTTTTTTCGCACAAAGAAATGCCACTCACGTTCATATATAATTATATGCACACGAAATGAAACCAAAAGGGAACCAGAAACACACACGAAACATTGAATCAGAATTTCCATAAGAAAAACCAAACCAAACAGCAGAAAATTTCAAGCCAACCCAAAGCTGCAATTCAAAATCAGACAACAGGAAATACAAAATCTAGCTGAAGCAGCGCAATTCAACCTCGACACCGATAAATTTCAATCCGGCCCAACAATATTGAAACCTTGCTATCTAGTTAAAGAAGACAAAACTCAGGACTTTACCTGCAAATCGACACCAGAAACGACCACGACCAAACACCTACCCTTTTTCCTTCCTTCGAAAAGAAACAGTAAAGATCAAACCGAAAGCTGAAAGTTTCAGACAAAAAAGAGACCTTCAGTTGAGATTGGATCCAAAGATGGAACTTCCGATCGTGGAAGTACAGAAACAAGGGGACAAGCGGCAGCCGAGCTTGAGGCCGCGAGGAGTGGGGTCGGCGAAGAGCTTGTCGGATCCGTAAGGTTGGTGGTATCAATGAGGCTGCTGCGCTATTGGAGAGTGAAGGGCATGGCGACGAGGGTGATATCGATGAGGCTGATGCGGAGGAGGCGGCAACAGAGTTTGGCCACAGAGTTCGACAACAGAGTGGACGTCGAGGTGGTTGTGGTGGTGGTCAAGAGAGGGCGGCGGCAGAGTTTGTTGAGAGAGAAGACGATAGAAAAGAAAGGGCAGAAGTAGAAACGTGTTTGTTAGGGTCGAATGTTTATTTCTGACATGGATAAAATTTTTAATTGAATTTAACTGGGTGGAGGCAGAGGAAAGGACAAAATTTGAGACAATAACAATGTTACGTTCATTCTCATTTAATTCAGTAATTTAAATTAAAAAGTTTTTACTATAATAAAAAAATTAAATGTGATTATTTATGAGAGTTTTTTACTATAATAAAATTTAAATTTTAAATTCGAATCAGCAAAATAAACGGGACCGTAACTTTAGTTATGATTCAGATTTAAATTGTATATGTGAAAAAAATATTATAATAAAAAATTAAATTTAAATTATTATAAGAGAAAATATTATAGTAATAAAATTTGAGTTGTAAAATAAATAAGTCCTAATCATTTCGGTTAAGACTGTCAATTTGATTCATAACACGAAATACGGCTTAAAATTCACACGAAATTAATAAGTTTGAGTTTACTATAAATAGATTTGAATCATAATTAGATTGACAAAGTTAACATGGTTAATAAACGAGTTAGGTTAGTAGTGACCTCTTAATACGAAGTGATATAAATTGACACAATTAACTACATGTGTCATCTGTAATCTAATGATACGTAATATAACATAAAAATTTATATGACATATTAAATACAAATAATATGTTAAATGAATTATTATTATTATATTAATTATTTATGTAATATTTAAATAAATATATTAATTTAAACAAATTATGCGGATTAATGTGATTAAAATAATTAATAAATAAATCATATTTATTTAATAAATAAATCATATTTAATAAATAAATCATATTTAAATTGATATTTTTTTTGACACAATTAATAAATAAATTAAAACAAACACTGTCGAAATACCCCGTAGGGCCCGTACCCATCTTTGGCAGATAAAGAACGACAGTAAACCCACAAACGACAACTAGATTACAAACGACAATCACATTGAAAAAAAGACGACAAGAACTGACAAACTACAATAACAAAATGAAAAACGGATACCAGTACGGTAACCTTAAGACATGACGTCAACTTTAGAAACAAAAGCAAAAAACCGACAATAGCATATCCTCGAACGGAAAAATGACCAGATCCTCGAACGGCAAGAAACTGAAAAACGACATCTAAAACAAAAGAAGAAAGAAAAAACCGACAGTAGCAGATGAACTACAGAAACATGAAAATAAAAGGAAATGGAAACAAAACTCTAAAAAGACAGCAGAAATTGTTGATGTAATGATTTTCTTTTTAATTTCCTTTCCTATTTCTTAACTGTGTGTAGTTAATGTAACGGTTGATTTTAGATATTTCTTTATTTAATATTTTATAATTTCTATATAAAAATTCTAAGAGTGTTACGATAGAATATACAAAAATCATACAAATAAAATTCTTTATTCATCTTTATCTTGGTATCAGAGAAGGTTAATTGCCTCGAGAAAATCATAGAAATATAATTCGTTCTTCATCTTCCTTATCTGAAGGTGAATTGCCTTGAAAAAAAAAAAAAAAAAAAAAAAAAAAAAAAAAAAAAAAGGATTTGTCGAACCATTACCCACAAAATCATTACATATATCCTTCTGCAAAACATTACCCACCAAAACCGAGATTCTGCCCACATCCTTTGTCACTACTGAACCAAGCTTCATCGCGTCGTTTCGCAGTCTCCGTCGTGCAGCCTCGGTCGTGGAGTATCGCAGTCTCTGTTACGCGTCTGATTCCATTGCTCGAGTTCCTTCACGCCAATTCCAGACACACGTGATCACCTCCATCCGAGCAATCTCACGAGCCACGAGCCAATCTCGGGCCAATCATGAGCAATCCTCCCACGAGTTTGTTCTTCTCTCTCTCTCTGTTGCTCTTATCTCTCAGCTCCTCTCTTTTCCTTATTTTTCTTTTCATTTGCGCGGGTTGAAAGAAAATAATTCTTCCTATTTTAGCTTTAAAAAAAAAAAAAAAAAAAAAAAAAAAAAAAAAAAAAAAAAAGAAAAAAAATGACAAGTATTCAAAAAGAAAATGCTCAACCAATTTCAATTATACTTTATGGATATAACTATAATCGATGGGCGGCAACTACGCGGAGTTATATAAAAGGGATGAAATTATGGCTTGTTGTCACTAGAGACAGAATAGTCCCAATCAAACAGATAGAAGAAATTGATGACAAGTATGCTGATCGACTCGAGGAATGGGAAAGCAAGAATTATCGGATCCTTACATGGTTCACTAATACTACTGTTCCCTCAATCAACGTTCACTTTGGGCGTTTTGAACTTGCAAAAGAAGCTTGAGACTTTATTGTCACGCGGTATAATTCTACTACCATCTCTCATCAGTATCATCTTATGATTACTTTGTCCTGACTTCATCAAGAATCAGGTCAGTTAATCGATGAATTTCATTCCAAAATGCAACAGCTATGAGATATGCTTGAGAATTTAGAGCCACAGTTTAAACATGAACAAGACATTTTTCTTGTTTATCGGAATCAAATCCGATTTATTCAATATTTTGAAAATACCAGATCTTCACTTTTACGCCGACATCCTCTCCCAACCATGGATGGTGCACTTACCGAGTTAATCTCTGAAGAAACTCGGCTAGCAATGACTCAAGCTCATCATCGTGACACTACAGTCGATGTAACTCCAAAACAACATACAGGTTCTACTCAGGCGTGTCATAGATGTGGTCAAACTAATCATCTTTCGGCCAACTACAAAGCAAGATTTCATTCCAACTGAACTCGTCCTTTTGATTCTCATGCTACGACGACTGCTACATCATCTTCCTCTATTACACTGTGTTCGCGATGTGGAAGGACTAATCATCGTGTCGAGCAATACAAAGCGGTATATGATAGCAACGGAACACACCTTTCTCGTTCTCGAACAACAACGACTGCTGTCACACTAATACTGATTCTATCACTACCGAATCTTCTTCTCGCAAATTTACATTCTCCAAAGACGATCTTTAGGCTTTGATCAATCAAGTAATGTCCCAATCTCACACAACTGCCATGTCTGCTGTCACATCAGGTAACACTTGGTTGCTCGATACTGCCTATGGAAATCATATGACTGCTGATCCTTTATTGTTTAAGAATACATTACCTGTCTCTCATGATTCCATTATTGCCATTGCCAATGGTTCTACCATAAAAGCTACCCATATTGGTAATATCAACACTCCCACTCTTTGTTTACCTAACACTTATCTTGTCCTAAACTTGAATTTTAATTTGATCTCTGTTGGCCAACTTTGTGATCTCGATCTTGATTTACACTTTTCCAAACGACATGGTTGTATTGTGCAAGATCCTCGAACAAGTCAGAGAGTTGGGACAGGGCGTAAGATTGGAACACTGTTTGAACTTGAAAGTCTAAAAGTTCCACAACACTTGATCACCGCTGTTACACCTCAAGCAACATTGTGTTCAAATTCTTTTAGAGTTTTGGCATTCTAGGTTAGGTCATGCTTCTTTCTCTTGAATAAAATCATTAGCTTCTATTGGTGTTTTAGGAAAAGTTTCAAATAACAATTTTGATTGTTTGTCCTGTCACTGCACTTCCATTTAATAAAAATGAATCTTTTTTTATTGCACCATGAGACCTGGTTCATTCTGATATCTGGGGTCCAACCCCCCAACACTAACTTTGAGAGGATCATGATATTTTGTTATTTTTGTCGATGATTTCTCTCATTATACTTGGATATATTTGTTTAACCAACGAAATTAACTTTTGAAAATTTTTCATGATTTTAATATAATAATACAAACTCAGTTCTCTATAAAGATAAAAAATTATAGGTCTGACAACGCGGGTGAATACACATCACATGAGTTTAGTAGTATTATAAAAAATGATGGTACTCTTTCACAACGATCATGTCCGGATACTTCACAACAAAACAGTCGAGCTGAAAGAAAACATAGACACATACTTAATGCTATTCGTGCTCTTCTTGTTTCTTCCTCTCTTCCTGAACTTTTTTGGGGAGAAGCTGTTCTTACTGCAATCAATCATGTTCCTACACCAGTACTAGGTACACAATCTCCTTATGAGTGTTTGTACAGTAAGATTCCAGACTACAACTTTCTTAAAGTTTTTGGATGTGCTTATTTCGTCCTGTTACCTGATCATGAACGAACTAAACTTGAACCTCGTGCTCAGCTATGTTGTTTCTTGGGCTATGGTTTAGAACACAAAGGATATAGGTGCTATGAATCAATATCTAAGCGTCTTCGTGTCTCGCGGCATCGAGAAAACGACATCACATTAAAAATGGACAACAACTTTTGAAAAGGACAAGAATTGACTACAAACAGAAAAACCTCAAAAAGGACGGCTACTGAAAAATGACATCAATAAAAACTTTGAAAACAACTATTTAGAATTACGGTAACGTAAAAACACACATCAAGTGGAAGTCCATACACCACAATGCAACTTATTCTATAAGTCTTGACCACAATTTAAATTATTTTGCTAAAATATTTTTTCTTATAAAAATTGATATTTGTGGATTAAATGACACGCAATTAAATACAACGTCTGAAATCGTGGAAAAAAAAAATAGAGGAAAAACTACAACTTGAAAAACGTCACATAAAGGGAATAGTTACAAACGACAAGATCAGACAAAAACGACAACACCAAAAACAATGAAAAATAAAAACGATAAGAGAAACTAACCGACTTTGGATCCTGAAAATTGAAAAGAAAATAAAATGGCAAACTACAGAAAAGTCTAAAAAAGAAAACTTTAGCAAAAAAGACAACAAAAAACAAAAACCTACAATAACGTAAAAAACGACCATGGAAAAATAAAACGACATCGATAAGGAAAACAACATCGACCTAAAACTTGCATCAATTGAAAAGAGTCGGCAATCTGAAAGGGTACATCACATTTAAAACGGGAAAAAAAAAAAAAAAAAAAAAAAATTATGTCGTCCAAATCAGATGAACTATAAAAACGACACTAACTTGTAAAACATTGGGTCAGCAATCTGAAAAGGAGCATTATAATGGGCAAAAACTTGGAATAAACTATAGACTTCGTCTATAACCTGACAACCATGGAATTAGAAAAAATAAAAAGCAAAAAACTGACAACCATTGATAAAATCAGCAAAATTTGAACACACGAAAAATGGAAAGCATATACATCCCGAAAACAAAAGTTCACCCGCTTACTTCTCTCCCTTTTTCTACAAGAAACCCAACCAAAGTTCCCAAACTACTTTAGTCCTAACGTACTTCCGATTTAAAATAATAATAATAATAAATAAATAAATAAAGAGGTGATCAAACTAAAAGGAAAGTAGGAAAGGAATTGCATTCTTAGAGGCAATATAATGTTTGTTGGATCATAAATTTTGACCGTAGTAGTTGAACCAGAGCAACAGTCATTCAAAGGACAAGACTAAGAGTTAATTGCACAATGATCAGGAATCCACATATACCGCTGTAATCAATAGTTCATCAAATCAGCAATCCACATATAACTCTTCTCAAGATCTAACAAGTTTCACCTTGATGACCAAAGACTCAAACTTCGCATCATGGGCACCAAGGCCACCCTAGTCCGTACTACAAAAAATGATTTAGCTTTTGTAAACAAAAAATAAAAGGAGGTGGATACATACCCAAACGCCTTCCCTTCATGCTTCATCCACGTCCCCCCAGAACCACATAACCCAACGAGAGCATAATACAGATATCAATGGACCTGAACCTTACAGTTCTATCGTGATAGTTTTAGAACATGACAGAATTGTGAGCACATAGCAGGCATAAAAGGTATTCCTGTTTTGTCGGAACAACCCCAATTATGCAGTGATGACACCAGAAACCCATGGCACAATCAATGGTGCGGTCAAATGGGAGTTTCGGTATGAGTCGGGATACTTGTCCTTGAAATTTAGTTTGGGCTTTTCAGCCTGCAGTTTGATGTTTCAGAACAAGACAAGTTAGACTGGAGTGACATTAGATAGAGTGCAAAGATAAATATCAGCTTTAGTGAGGAAGAAGCTTCAAGTAAAGGAAAAGAAACAATGAGAACAAAAATGATGCTTACGTATTTCAGCCAGCACTCTTGATTTTTATGTTGATAGATGTCTGGAGAATGGCACCCCATTTCAGACGGGCAATAAACCCATATGTTGCATTTCTTCTCACCTGGCCTCGCGTGTTTAGCTTGATCAAAGCAAGCCTGGCAGCAGTCAGCTGCACTTTCTTTGTGGAAGGTAAGCCCCCATCTCACAGCAGCACCATCATAATCCGTATGAAGTTCAGCATGACATTCAGGTGGAACTGGTCTACCGGGTAAAATGTCTTCCTCTGTAAATGAAAAAGTAACCATCAATTAATAGAATAAACTACAGAGGTCACAAGATGCAAAAATCTTTATCTTTCTGCACAAAGGTTTATAAATGAATAATCGAATATAAAGGAGTGGTTGGAAAGAGAAATAGACTAATGACTACTGGGAAGAAGTAATATATTACCTGATTCTTCTTCACCATCAGGTTTATCATCATGTTCCTTGATTATTATTTCAGGAGGTATCCAAAGGCCAATCTCTTCTGACAGCACTGCCCAATTTGACTCCAAAGCTCTTACTAGCATCTCTAAAAAACACAAAAGAATTGAAAACAAAAATTGTTCACTCAAATCAATGCATAACTCTGGTCCTCACGGAATATAGTACTACAGACAAATCACATAAAAAGTAAGATTCCATCGAGAAACAAAGTCTATACCAGCTTCCTCATGTGAAATAGTTGAATTCAGAGCACTTCTCTCATAGGTCAACTTCTTAGTTTCGTTTAGCTTTTCCAAGCGCCAGCTTTCAACTACTTCTGTTATTAAAAATGAAAAAGGTAACAAAAATAAATCAGCAAGCTAACTAGAAACTATTACTCAAGGATTAAGATCACCGCACTGGTTAACAAAATAATTAGCCACTCATTATGCTTCCAGGACAGTTAGAGAACTAAAATGGTCCCAGCAATGAATGAATAGCTTCAGAGACCACCATATGATGGGAATTTATTCTCATACTCGGGAACAAAATTTTAAAAGGGAAAGGAGGGTTGAGTTGGGGGCAGGGGAAGGGGAAGGGGGTACATAGATAGGCGACAAACAAATTCTGGTGGAAGGGGGTACATGCAAGGAACTTCATTATTGCCTAAATGCTTTATCTAAGAACCTCACGCTATTAGCTTTAGAATTGATTGATAACAATGACGGCAATGTATTGATAGTAAAAACAACAATGCTAAAGTAGCAATCTTGTGTTATTGCCAGTTACGAGTTCTAGTGGGAATAACATCACAACAGAAATTAGAAATAGAAAAGGCAAATCTCAAATGAATTAAAACTGTTAGTGGTGCAAGTGGCATTTACATTGGTCTAGATAAAATGTATAGTAGCACTGACATACTAGTCATCAGAGAACAATGATATCAATTATCAGATAGAGATAGCTCAAATGACAAAGGTATATGATGCCAGACACAGGGAGAGGACAGAAAGAAAGAGAAAGGATGAGATAAATAGAGAAGAGAAGCAAAACAATTGAGAGAGAGTTCTACTTCTAAGTAATTAAAATCAATCATCAAGGTGGCAAGTGAAAATAGAATCACTCGGCTTATTTATAGTTGAATAGAGCCTATAATAAGATAAACTCCACATAAAAATGAGATGGACTTAATGAAATCCAAACTGAAATAATAAAGACAAATGAGAAATAAACTAGATTATAAACCCTGCATTTATGCCTAATATAAGTGGGTAATTACGTATATCTAAGCTGCAATAGTGCCGGATTTGACCCGATAAAATTTCATTTCCAATGGGGAATGAAAAAAGAAAAATAAAAAATAAAAAGTAATCTCATCTGCACTAAGCCGGTAAGCCGGTAATAAAATAAAAGCTGGCATTGCAATACATTCCACCATATAAACTTTCTAAACAACCTAGTAACCTACAAAATGGTTTTCCCTCGAGGGAAAAGTGGTTTCCCCCAAACTGGAAATGTGTTTGTCTAGAACCCATCCTCCACAAAGACGAAAGAATTTAACAACATCTGCTTTTTTTAAACTACAACAGGAATTCACAAGCCAAACCTCAACAACCACGCCAACCATAAACCCAAATTGATATCAACTATGTTCAAAGAACATAATCAAATAACACTAACTATATTATAGTAATCATCCATGCAGAATACGACCATTTTCCATTTATGTTTGACACCCTTGTGAAAAGACTTGACATTTCATAAGTCACAATACTACATTCAAAATTTGCCTAGGAAAAGATGGCAACATGAATTAAAACCTTAACTTTTTTAATTCTTTGAAGTGCAACCCAATGAGAGGAACACAAAGATTAATCAAAAGTAAGGCACTCTCACCTCTCTGTTCAGTAATATTAGGATTGGCACCCAAAGTTTTCAACCTATGAATAATGTCGTTTGAAATACTCTGCTTCAAATGCTTTGGCAGTTCAACAACCATTACTTCACTGGAAAGCTCCTTCTCAAGTTTCTTTACCTTTTGGCCACAACAACGAGTTTTCAAAACAATTTTAAAGACAGTCACAAGGGAAGAGATACCCCAAGCTATGCGTAATACAAAATAAGTTTAATCAACGATAAATCTTATCCCGGAAAAGAATAGAACTTACCAATTTAACAAGTTCAACTGGTTCTGCTTCTTTGCGAATCCGAATTGATTCTTCCATTTTCCTAATCTGATCTGGGGTGTACTTAACAACTGTGGAAAGCAAGAAAAGAAATCATAAAAAAAAAAAAAATGGGGATAAAAGGAATTCCCTTAAACGAACAATAATTTATTGGTTAAACATTTATAAGACCAGAAATTGCAAGTGGGTTTTCACCGATTCATCAAAAACAGCAAGTTGGTTACCGCAAATGAACAAAAATCTTCAATAAAATCCGCCTCAAAACTCTAAATTAGGAAATAATAAGAAATGAAAGTACAGTTTGGGTTGAGTTGGATATATATAAAGCAATCCCTAGAAGAAATCAAGACACTCAAGAAAACCAATATGTGTGTGTGTGTGTAAGAGAGAGAAAGAGATACCTGGACTTGAATAGGTGTCGGAGTAGATGTAAAGAGAGGCGTAGAGAGAACGAAGAACGTAAAGAGCGACGACAATGTTGATGAGGCAAAGGATGAGAGTGGTTCTCTTGTACGAACAATTACAAAATCCTGCTCCTACTCCTCCCCATAATTTCCTTTCTCTCCCTTGATTTCCCCACTCTCCCCTCGCCATCTCCCTCTCCTTCTCCTTCTCCTTCTCTCTCCCTCACCCTCATCCCACCATTGATTTCCTCTCTCTCTCTCTCTCTCTCTCTCAGCTTCTTCTTTTCTTCTCTTTTACTATTTTATTAGATCAACCAGATAGATAGATAGATAGATCAACAACGGAAGCACTCAGCTTCAGTTACAGAACACGCCTTTTCCTTTCTTTCTCAGGAAAAAAAAAAAAAAAAAAAAAAAAAAAAAAAAAAAACAGCGAAAATTGTGCTGTGGGTTTTTCTTCTTCTGCCTTTTTTTTTCCCGAGACGTCCTAAAAGGCTAAATCGATGATTTGCACTGAGGTCGAGCTAGTATAACGGGAAACCGGAATTAGAGTTTTTTTTTTTTTTTTTTAGGATTTTAAAACTGATAAAATGATGATATCAATGAGCTATCTCGCGGCTTGCTTAGAGGAAGTATTATTGTAAAGCAGGATCGGCCTGGGTTTTCCTCTTTTTCCTTTCTTTTTATTTTTATTTTTTTATTGTTTAAAAAATGTTTGCCGTGATTGTTGGACTTGGTGGGGGTGGGGGAAGGGGTGATCAAGCTCTGTGCCGTGAGTTGCAAGGCCCGTGCTAACGTGCGCTTGGGGGTGTGGTGCCCGTTTGAATATCATTTGGAAAGATATTCGTAGCCGGTAATATAAGTCACGATATAATAATACCACTTGAAAAATATATAAATTTTAAGAGTTAAGATTGAGAAAAAATAAGTTTTGATCATAATTAGATCGATTTGAAATTAACACGAAAAATACATGTCAATTTTAAGTTATACTTGTCTAACTTGAACACAACACGAAATTTATAAAAAATTAAAAAATACATATATTTTTCATTATATATTTTTTATTTTATTATGAACTTATAATATTATGTAGTTATACTCAAAATCTTATACTATTATTTGCTTAATTTCAATAGATGTTATTGTATTTTAGTGTATTATGAATTTTAAGTTATTTCTAATATGTAAAAAACTAAATAAAAGTATATAATTTCGTATCAATTTCGGGTTCACATGTCAATTTCGTATCACGGGTCATTTTCGTGTCGTGTCAACCCGTAAAGTGATCGTGTCGTGTTCGTGTTACGATTTTTAAAAAATTTCGTGTCACAAGTTGTGTTCGGGTTGACTACAAATTTTAAAAAAAAAAATAATCAAAATATGACACGTAACACGAATTGTCACCCCTACGTGACACCACTTATGCTAAGTATCATCGGGTCTTAATTTATACTCCTTACTCTTAATTAAGAGCTCGTTTAGTTAATGTATTCAAACTATGATTCTTGATTCTGGAGTTTGAAATTTAAATTTTTTGTGAGAAGAAAATATTGTATCATAATTAAAAATCATAATTTAAATGTAGGAAACAAACGAGTCCTAATATTTTTTTAACTAATATAATTATTTAACTAAAAAGATATTATATTAATCAATAATAAAAATTAAAATTTACACTTTAAAAGATATTTGTCTTTTTTTCTCACAACTACTAAAATCTGAGTCTGTAAGTTCATGACATGAGGTATATGTTTTTAATTAGAGTATGTGCTTAATCTTAACAGTATTTTACAATGTTATTTTTCATTTATTTTTTTCTTTTCCTCTCTTTAAACTTTTTTTTTTTTTGTAGTTTTAGCATGGAGTTTTTTTTTTTTTTTTTTAAAAAATGGAGTGGAGTTATAAAAAGAAAAATATTTAAAGACATTGTTAGTGCTAATAGACACCATTCTTAATCAAATATGAGTATTATTTATGATTTTTATGTTAGATAAATTATCTTTTATTAATACGTGGTGTGGTGTGGTGTTGAGATGTGAATGATATTATGCTCATTAGGATGTTTATTTACTCATTGCATGGTGGATGTAAATGTGCTATGAATGGTCCGTTTAATTCATTAATTTAAGTTTTTAATTTAAATTAAGATATAATTTTATGTAAAAATTTTTATTATAATAAAAATATTAAATGTGATTATTTTTAAAATTTTTTATTATAATAAAATTTAAATAGATAAAATAAATAAGCTTAAAATCTTTTTTATTGACACTGACCCACTGAGCACGTCACGTAGTGAATTGATTTCAATCAAGTTTTTATTTATTTATTTATTTATTATTTTTTTTAAAAAAGAGAGTGAGTTTAATCAAGTACGACCAGAGAAAAAAAAAATCAAGTACTGCAAATGGCCTAATTGCTAAATTAGGACGATCGTTATTATTAACTATGGGATAAGCTGTAATTGCTCTTGCTTTTCAAAAAGATCAACAACAAAAATAAAGTGTATATGCTCTTCTTTTTTTTTTTTTTTTTAGGTACTTACTGAGATTAAATTCACGCGTTAGTTATTAATCACCTACACTTTAATCCCAGCGTGACAAAAGTCGAAGCCAATTTAAAAAAGCCTAGCCTTTTTTATTGTTATATTTTTGTAGGTACTTTTTTATTTTATTCTTCATGCCATCTAATGTAATTGCTAGATCACGGTTAAACTCAAAACGTTGTCGTAACTTTTTGGGAAATGCCACACCATTGCACTCAAAGCTACTTTCTTCAATTGACGTATGTTTTTTATTTTTTTTTTTTTTTTTTTTTTTAAGGATAATTGATGTCTGTTTACGGGTCTTATTTTTCTGCGAAAAACGTTAGTAAAGAGAAAGATAATTTTATTGTAGATTTATCCTACCAAATATGTCTGTTTTAAATCATTATACCTATACCACATTTTAACAATTTTACTTAGTTTGATATTTTTTTGACGCATTAGTACAAATTTTATTAATATTGTCTTATCTTATTTTATCTTATATAAAAAGCTCAATACAGATGTCTAAACATAAAAAACTACAAAAAAAATTAAAAAAATTAACCTAAAAATTTGGACAGGAATCTCCGGGATTAATGACAAACAGAACTGCTTAAGTAATAATGTCAATATACATAATTTGAAACTATTGGATCTTTGCTTTTGAAAAACAAATCTACATGTTATAACAGTGCGAAGTTAAGTGAATTTTATGATATGGTAAGAGAAAACACCTTGTTATTAGAATATACTTTAAAATTAGCATATCTTTTTTTTTTTTTTTTTTGGCAAAACCTCAACGAGAAAGTTTTATTAAAAGAGAAAAAAAATACATAAGAAACAGAGAGGCTACAACAGGATAAAGAAAACAAAACAAATGCTAAGGTCTCATTCATTTTACCGATTTGAGTTTTATTACAGTAAAAAATTTTAAAAAATAATCACATTTAATTTTTTTGTTGCAATAAAAAACTTTCACATAAAGTCACATCTCAACTTAAATTGGCGAACTAAACAGACCCTAATAATACAATAGGACAAAAAAAATAAAACAAAACATCAAACCTTGAATCTATATCTTGTAAAACCAAAAGCATCCAAACTAAACTAAACACAAAACTTGGGATGAGACCTTATGCCACCAAGTGTAACAACTATAAATTACACCAAAACTAGTCAAACAATCAGCAACAATATTATTAGCCTCTATAAAAGAACGAGAAATAACAAAATCTATAGAAGTAATCTTATCAAAAGCATTCATTCAAGCATTTTAAAAAGGCCACGAAAATGTAGAACTAATATTCTAAAAAAGATGAACTACAAAAACATAATCATTTTTTAACTAAATGCGTCTCTACCCTTTACCCTCAAGCTAACCTAATCACCATAATAATAGTTCACATCTTAGTTTCTATAACTAGGGACTCACTAAAGAAAACACTGAAAGCATATCATATTAAAATCATATCAAATAAGTAAAATTGTGATAATTTAAAATAATAAATTTTGACGGTTTGTAATTGTGTATTATAAATATGGTATTTCTTCTCTATTGACATCTCAAGAAAATTATTTATTTATTTATTTATTTTTGCTGAAAGACATCTCGAGAAAGTTAATACAAATAATAAATCTGACTAGGTTTTTTTTTTTTTTTTTTTTTTTTTATCGCCGTGTGTCTTAATCTCAAACGCTGCTTTCAACTTTGTTCTCACTGTACTTTCACAAGAATATTGAGAGATGAAGGTTCACATTTAATGACCATTCATATTCTCACGGATCTATGTCCAAACACGTCTGTGCATACAAATGTACATTTATGTATAAACGCGGAGATCACGTACAATAAGAGAAATATCATTGAGCATGTATATATATGGTTAAAAGAGACCTGAATTGTCAATGGATGTGCAATGCTTCAGGTCCCGTTCATTTTACCGATTCGAGTTTAAAATTTGAGTTTTATTACAGTAAAAAACTCTCAAAAACTAAAATTGGTAATATGGGTCACGACACGACAACACGACTCGAAAACGACACGAATTTCGCGGGTTATGGTTGAGAAAAATATAGGTTCGGATCAAAATTAGGTCGATCTAAAATTAACACGAAAAACACATATCAATTTTAGATTGGACCTGCCTAACTCAAACACGACACGAAATTCATAAAATACTAAAAAATACATATAGTTTTCATTACAAATTTTTTATTTTATTATGAACTTGTGATATCATGATAGTTATACTCAAAATCTTATACTATTATTTGCTTAATTTTAATGGATGTTATTGTATTTTAGGGTGTTATGAATTTTAAGTTATTTATAATATGTAAAAAATTAAATAAAAGTATATAATTTTTGTGTTAATTTCGGGTTCATGGATCATTTTCGTGTCGTGTCGTGTCAACTTGTAAAGTGGTCAGGTCATGTTCGTGTTGTGATTTTTAAAAAATTTCGTGTCACATGTCATGTTCGGATTGACTGTAAATTTAAAAAGAAACGATCAAAACACGATATGAATACGATTCGTGACACGAATTGCCACTCTTATAAAATATAGTTACTTCTAACTTTTTTATTACAGTAAAAAATTCTTACATAAAATCACATTTTAAATTAAATTAACAAACTAAACAGACCTTTAATTAAATTTATGACCATTGAGTGTTTTGACAATAACAACATGGCTGTGTGTATTGAATCATTTATGTCACGGATAGTGAGAGAGCGGGAAAGTTGGAAATGTTCTGTGATAGGATTGGATTTTTCTTTTAATTTTTTCCTTGATAAATGTTAACGACTAAGTTGTTGAAACAAAGGATAAATTAATCAGTTATCACAAATCCAATTTGAGAACCCCAGGAAAGTTTTCTTTTTGTGATTTTAAAAAGGTTGTACTACAGAAACCGACATAGAAATGAAACATTATTACTAAAAGATTTTACCAAATTCTTTGAAGAAGGCTACTCCCCTAACTTTCTTCTTTCTAGACATAAATACATATATTATTTATCATGGTAGCACCAACCTCAATTCCTTTTTCTTTTTTTTTTTTAAAAAAAAAAAGAGAAATATTTTTTTAAATTGTATGAATTTTAATTTTTACTATTTACACTTGATTAATACTTTTTTAATTAATTATTGTATTAGTTAAAATTGTATTAATTAAGCTTCATTTGCTTTGTGAATTTGAGTTTTTAATTCGAGTTGAGACGTAATATTTTTTTGAGAATTTTTTTACTATAGCAAAAAAAGTTAGATGTGACATTTTTTTAGAACTTTTAATTATAAAAATTTATAACTAAAAATTTGAATCGGTGAAATGAACGAGACATAAAAAGTAATGAATAAAAATTTTGACCCACTTTTTTTTTTTTTTTTCCCTTCATCCGTTATATCAATTCCTACTACTGTCCACTTTTCTCCGGCATGTGTCTGTGATGTGCCTTCTGATTTAAGGTTGAAGGTCAATTGATGCTTGAAAATGCAGCAATGGAGATGAGATGGCCTTGGGCGATAATGAAGAGTTTAGACAATGTAGTCGGAAAAAAAAAAAAAAGAAGAGCTGAGCGTTGTCTCTGAGTGAGTACCTTGATTAAATAGTTCCTAATTTTTATATTTGGCCCATGTTTTTCATTTAAAATAACACACAGGTAACCTTTCAGCAAAAATAAAAATAAAAAATAAAAAAGCACCCGTCACTATGAAATCATAGTTTTTTTTTTTTATTTAATATTTTTTATTTATGTTGTTTTGGTTAGGGCTAGTCTGCACACGACATGTCGCTTCAGGATAGTACCGTGACACGGTTGAAATTTGAATGATGGCAAATATTCGAAAAAGAACGATATGACGTTTTATATCAAACAATAAAATGATAAACGTAATAGCATCTCGGGCTTCACATATAAACGACAACAAAATTTGAAGACTGCTAGGGAGTCTCCACGACAAAAAAAAAAAAAAAAAAAAAAAAAGATATATTACCCACATCAAATTTCAATGTTTTATTCATCAAACGACATGAAATTTTGGGAACAAATGTCCCATAGTTAGAAGGAAAAAAACTGCATATTTGACCAATGACACATGGTAAATTAAATTTGCCATAAACGCGCTTAACTTCCAACTAGAGATGCAAGTTCACAAGTTTAGGAGGGCAAATTGATGAACTTATTTTTAAAGTGCATGAATTTAAATTTTTATTTTTATTTTTAATTAATACTATTTTGACTAATATAAGACATTGTTTACTTTGCAGATTCGAGTTTATAATTTAAGTTAAAATATTATATTTTTTGAGAGCTTTTTACTGCAAAAAAAAAATTAGATGTGACATTTTTTGAGAGTTTTTTACTGTAAAAACTTAAAATTAAAAACTCAAATCGATGAAATAAATGAGGCCATAATTATTTGACTAAAATGAATATTAATTAAGAATAAAATATAAAAATTCAGACTTATACACTTTAAGTGGTATTTTTTAATTTCCCACTTTTGTATTCATTTGAAAAATACTTTCTAATAATAGTTAATTTGCGTGTATATTTTTTTTTTTTTGAAAAAATATTATTTTCATTTATAATTAATGTGGTAGTATGTTAATAGCTTTTAATGTAATTTTAATGCCGGATAAATTTATAATAAATATAAATTATAAAATGATAAGGGCATTAATAAATTTGATAGATACAAATATAATTACTATTAAAATAGATTATCAAACCGGATAGACTTTCGTGTTTATAACCTCTATCCAACCTGACCGAGTCTTATGCGGAAACAACATGGACCACACGCTTGCCTATTTAATTTAATCCAACGATTTCATTGGTTCTTAGATTCGTTTCCTAATTCAAATCATGATTCGTGATTTATTACAGTATTTTCTCTTATAAAAAATACACATAAATTAAAAATAATTCTAATCACATGATTTGAATTTATGAACCAAACGGACTTTGTTTTAACAATTTTATTGCGCGTTTTTCAAATTTTTTTTGAACCTCATAAACAACATAATGGTTGTTTTTAGTGTAAATTATAAAAAAACGTTCCATAAAATGATTAAAAAAAAGTGATAATAAGGGTTTCCTTACTTTGCATCCCCTTAAAATAGTGCATTGGCGGAGCAAATTTTATAAGTTGTTTGATTCTAATCTATTGGTGGCAATCCAAGAGATGTTTGGATGATATGTATTTTTATTAGAGATGAAAGAACGGCTCCTTAGGTCCTAACTCCCACAAATTTTGTCTCCTTAGGTCCATAGTGGGCCTGGTCGGGCTAAGAAAAAAAATAGGTCAATTTTTAGTTATAGAAAGCCCATAAATTTTAACTGAGTTATGGTTCTAACCATAAGAATTATGGACAAACTTGTCAAGTTATGGTTCACTACCACAAGTTATGGACAATTATGATTTTGTCGTTCATAACCGGGTTTATTAACTTATGTAAACTTTTTGGCCTATTAATTTTAATTCATCTCAAATTTTGGCCTATTTTTCCTCTTTCTCCCATATAAAATTACATTGGTCAAGATGGACCAATTTTACGGGCTATGGATGGACCTTGAATGAATGACTAGGTCTCATTCATGGCCTATCATGAGTTTATATGTGCCAATCTAGTAATTTTTAATTTTTAATTTTTATTTTTTATTTTTGAGTTTTTAAATAAATTAAAAAAAAATTAAAAGTTTGAATAGTCAATGAAAATATAAAAATAGATATTTTATTTACGATCACCTTATTAAATAAAAACATTTTAAAGAAAAACCAAGAGAACAAAATCTTAGTAAGAAAAAAAATATAATCAAGATAATTATACATAAGATGTTTATAAAATTACTAAAAAAATAATAAAAAAATGAAGATATTATTGGCGGGCCGGGCTGGGTTGGCCCAAACCCGACCTAACTTATAATTTTTCATGAACTATAATGGACCGACATATGGGTTGATATATGTTGGCTAAACCAAATCCACTAATATTTATGGATTGGATCGTGCCTTAAACATTGACGGGTTGTACCGAGTTAACCCGTTATTATATCAGAATGGGCCAGGACTAGTCCACGAGCTCCAGCCCATTGTTGCATCTCTAATTTTTATTGAGGCATTATATTGCATCAAATAAAACTAAAACTTGGACAAATTTTTTATTAATAAAAAAGTACAAGATCTAACTAAAAGAGCAAACACAACCATAAATCAAATATAAAAAATTTCAAAAGACAGCAAAAAACGATTTATAAGCCCACATATAAATATTAGTTATAACAAAATGAGTTATAATCATAAAAGATTGGAATCACTAAAAAATATTTTGCAGCCATTACAAAAAAGAAATGTTTGACTAATCCGTAAATCAAGTTATTTTATAAAATTTTTTATTAAATGAATATATAAAAATATATTTTTATTTATCAGTAATATTCTTAAAATAAATGCACAACTTTTTTTTAAACTTTTTTTAATCATTAAAAAATTGTTAATAAAACCAGTTCTTACAAAAAAAAAAAAAAGAGACTGTGAGAGTAGCTTAAACCTTCATCTCTTATCGTCAGATCACCAAGTCAAAGCGCATTTTACTTGCTCCGCGACAGGGACGGAGTCCGGAGGCAACCAATGCCTAGGAGAGCTTAAACCCCCCTCAACTTCTTTTTATTTTGGTTTTACCCCCCTCAATTTTTTCTCTTTTAGTTTTTAACTTATTAATAAATAGAGTTGTGTTATAGATATTTAGATATAGCCCCCTGAAAGATTAAAAATATAATCTTAAAACCTTCAAAATTTTAAAAAATATTACTTTCTAGAAAAAAATACCTTTAAGAATATTACTTTTTAGAAAATACTACTAATCTTAATTTTAAAACTCTTTTATAACTAAAAATAAGCAATACACATCTATTAGTTTATCTACTTGTAATATTAGTATTAACTTACTTGTTGTTATTACTATAGAGAGTTTTTTTTTTTTTTTTTTTTTTTATGAATATTTTAAAGAATTGAGATGCAATTGATCAATGATGGTCTTTTTTTTTGCTATGAATATTTTAACTTTTGGACAGATTTTGATTGCAAGGATCAGACTGTACTTGTTTTAAAAGGTTGGGGATCGATTCGTCAAAAAAAAATTAAGAACTAAACTGTCACTTACTAAATAGGTTGAAAACCATCTGTGTCAATTAGCCTTCTTTGGTAGGACAACAATAAAAAATTGACCTATAAGTACAACATATTTCCATAAGTTAATTAATTTGTCATATTAAAATTTCTTAATTTGGTGGTTTAGAAATGTGGTTTATAGAAAAGCATTGTTGTTACATCTTATCACAAATTTTCACGTAAAAAAGGAAAAATGTCGGCTGGCCTCTGGAGTGAGTGATTTGGGGTAAGTGGGGTATTCCATTTACTGTTCAATATTCGTATTATATGGATAAGATATGACGTTTGTTGGGTTGAAGGTCAACTTCTGTGCTTTGCTTTCCAATTTGTTTTCCTAGCAAACATATCCATGTCATTGTTAGATAAATTTTAGTATTATTAATTAGCGTGTTCACATTTTCTTGCATCTTTGCATGATGTATGTTTTTAGCGTCTACGGTATGGTCATTAAGCACAAAAATAATTGTAAAACTTATCTTGTTAGACCTACTAGATGGATGTGAGCTGGTCAGACTAAAGGATAACTACCTAATTAGTTTAAGAAATCTGCAGAGACGTTTGTTTTAAGATTTATGCTTGGTTTAAGATCACGGTTCTTAATTCTGTTACAATATATTTTTTTTATAAAAAATTTAAATTTTAAAAATTAAAATTATGAATCATAATTTTAAACCCATTAACTAAACATCACCTTTCACTTAAAACAAAAAATAAAATAGCAATTAACAACATAATTACATGGGGTTTCTGATTTTCCGTAGCACTAGCACGCTTGTAGTAGTGCAGTGTTTAACATAAGAATGGTTGAGGTGAAGCCAAGTTACGGTCCGTTTAATTCGTTGATTTGAGTTTTCAATTCGAGTTAAGATGTGATGTTATGTGATAATTTTTTACTGTAGTAAAAAAGTTAGATGTGATTGTTTCTAAGAGCTTTTTATTGTAACAAAACTCGAATTCTAAACTCAAATCGGTAAAGTGAACGAAGTCAATTCTTTATTATTATTATTTTTCTTTTGTCAAAAAGAAAAATATTTCAAAGGCGGCAAAATTTACCCAAAATACATAGGATTAGAACAATGATAATCTACGAACGGCCACATCACATCCAGAGAATGAAAAAATAATTTATTGCGTTTTACTCGCACGTGCTTAAGGTCTTCCGTTCAAGGCAATTGGTTATGAAGCTCATCCAATAACATAGCGACACGATTACTATACTGGTGCTTTGGTGATCTAGATCTCATATTAGGGGCAATTTAGTACTTTAAAAATCGAGGGAGAGAACGTGGCACGCGCTCTTTGAGGGGAAAAATGGTATATACGGGATAAGATACTAGACTTGACTGCAGGGAATCCAAGGGAGGAAATTGACCGGACCACACTCCCCAATCCCCATATTGGCATATTCTAACTAGAAAAAAAAAGATAAAAAGAAAAAAATGGCTGCAAAAATTACATGAACGGACAGAAAAACATATAATTGCCTCTCTCTTTCCACCATGTCCATTGATTTAATCCGAAATCTGTCTGTCCACTTTCCGCAAATTCCCAAGATTTCTTGCGGCTAAATCGTTTTCGTCGAAGTAATTTTCCTTTTGATTCTTCCTTTCTGGGATCGGAAGACGCATAATTGGGCAAAATTATTGTCGGAATCGGGAATTGACTTTGGGGAAGAAGGAGATGTGGGGTTTCGGAGGAAGGTATTACTGGGGAAGAAAGGAGAGAGCTGGGAAAGTTGAAGGGATTGTGGTGGTTTTCGCATGGATGTCGAGCCACGAACGGCAGTTGAAGAGCTATGTTCAGCTCTACTCTTCTCTCGGATGGAATTCCCTTGTCTGCCACTCTCAATTTCTCAATATGTCAGTTCCAATTGAAAGATTTCTTCCGTGTTTTCTCTCAAGATTTCCTTTTTCTTTTCACGTTTCTTTTGGTTTTGAGGTTTTTTTTTTTTTTTTTTTTTTTTTTTTTTTTGACTTTCGGTTCTCAATCTTTTTATCTTTTTGGTAATTGTTATGGTCAACATTATATCTTAACGATGATATGATAACCGCAATAATGGCTGATTTTTATAGATGGATTAAAATCAGACAATTAATAGTTGTTTTAGATTATGTCACATTATATCTTAAATATAATATGCGCAGGTTCTTTCCTGAGAAGGCAACAGCACTGGCAGCTGATCTTTTAAATGAGCTCGTTGAGGTCAGTATAAAAAATAATAATAATAAAAAATCTGGTTCTTTAACTTACAGTGGATGAATACTTATTCAGATTGGATCAACTAAACTACTAAGGGGATGTTTTTTGTTGTATTCGTTTTTGATTTTGAATCATGATTTATTATTCTCTACACTGATTTTCTTTCAAAAAAAAAACATAAAAAAACAAGAATAATTTTGAATCATGATTTTAAATTTATGAACCAAAATTAACGGCAAAGTTGTAAAATCTGTTTGCACAACAAAATTAGACTAAAATAAACGACTTGTTTTGAGATTTGATTCATAACATGGGGCTTACTCACAAATGTGTTATTTTGATTTTGGCAGGAGCTCAAAATTAAGCCGTGCCCAGTAGTCTTTGCATCGTTTTCTGGGGGTCCAAAAGCATGTATGTTCAAGGTTCTTCAGGTGAACTTCTCCGAGCAATGCCCTTCTGTATTCTGAGCGTATTCTTTATTGTTCAGGGTTATGTAGCATACAGCGTTTCAAAAAGTTTTAAATGATTGCGCTTTTTTTTTTTCTTTTTTGTTTTCTTTTCTCTCCTTGGCAGATAATCGAGGGGCATTGTGAAGCACAACTCAATCTGGTAGTGTTTTCTTTTCAAAGGCAGTCAATTATTATGTAATATGCTTAGTGTTTACTTTCCAATAAGTTGTGTTGGCTCTGATATGGATGTCTCATGAGCAATATACTTTAGAAGTTGCTGCATATTTGCACTAGTTTTTTAGCCTGATCTTCTCTACCTTTTATTTTTGTTTTTGGGTGAAGGGTGATTGCCGATTGGTTAAAGACTGTATCTGTGGCCACATATATGATTCAAGTCCAGTGGATTTTACCAGTGATCTGGGGACTAAATTTATTCTTCACCCATCTGTCATGAAAATGTCCCAACCACCAAGAGTAGTATCTTGGTTAGCTCATGGAATATCATCTAGTCTTGATGCCCTTTTCCTTAACAGGTTTGAACAACAGCGTGCTGAGTATTGGCAGACTCTTTACTCCTCTGTTGTAAGTAACTAAGAATATATTCATTGCTATTCAATAATTTGTACTTTTATAATGTCTTCCCTTTTCCATTATTCTGTCATTGTTTACCGCTCGTCAATAATTGCACTTTTATAATGTTTTCCATTTTCTACTGCAATTTTGTGCAGGGCATGAAGGCCCCATATCTTATTTTATGTTCCGAAAATGATGATCTTGCTCCGTACCAAGTCATCTGCAATTTTGTTCAACGACTACAAGAACTCGGGGCCGATGTTAAATTGGTAAAATGGAATGGCTCTCCTCACGTAGGTCTGCTCCTTAACTTTAAAAGTTCTTCAATTATTTCTTAGACAATTAAGTTGGTGAAGATTTCTTTTACTTGTTTTAGGCTGGTGGGACTTGTCTAGAACTTGCTCGGAGACAATTTTATTTTACTAGTTTGCCAACTACTCTCTGAGTTTCAAAAAAAAAAAAAAAGTACTCTCCGGAGTCTGGATAAACACGACTACCAAGTTGTCATAATCAAGTTCTTTTTCTTTCTCCTTTTAAGTTGCTTTAATTTTGCCGCAGGCCACTATAGGCATTACCGGATTGACTATGAGGCTGCAGTGACAGAGCTCCTTGGTAAAGCAGCAGGAATTTATTCTCAAAGATCACAGAAACTTGAAGGAAATAGACCCAGTGATCTAGAGACGACACATGACGAGATAATCGAGCCAATTCATACACTAAGAAAAGCTGCAACGAGCTCAAACGGCTTCCGAGGGATTACTCTAGCACCCAGCGACGAGTTCTTACCCAGCTCAATGCAGTATTATGAAGGCAGAGATGTCGGGTTCGTACAAGGCCAGCAAAGAGAAGGTCTAATCCGCCTCCCAAACCCACCGAGCATTAACGCTCACGGCATTCTTGGCCAGATCCTGTTTGATGTCTGCGTACCCAAGAACGTTGAAGATTGGGATATCAAGGCATCTGATTTTTTAAGTAGGCGCCCATATACTTCTACAAGAAGGCACACCCATTTTAATCCCATCAAATGCATACGCCGCTCCAGATTATAAGCTTAACAACTAATAACCCCAAAAGAAGACGCTCAAAACCTTGTTTTCTCTGCAATAAGGCTGATAATGAGGAATGTTTGGATTGTGTTGATGACTTCCATGTCTGAGATGAAATGTACAGTGACTTCACTGAAAGGAGTTTTGAGTTCTTTTTTGTTGCCGATCGTTGTTGTATTGACTGTTGAGAATAAGAGGATATTGTAAATGTAGGAAAAAAAAAAAAAAAAAAAAACTCATCTCCCGGGCTTATATTAATTCGTATTATGTCATGACACTATGAAATAAAAGTTTGTCCAACAAAAAATAATGCTGGTTAAAGCTGATGCTCTTCATTTGTACTGTTAAAATCAGGAAGCCCTTTGACTAGAAATTCGATCTCATTGTCGGAATTTTACAAATCTCCTAAAGATTTGATTTGCCGGAAAAAAAGGGATCTATATCCATTTGCAAAGTTGATATCACTTGAGAAAGAAGTCAAACTACAAAATAACAATAACAAAACTAGAAATTTGGCTCGAATCCATATGTTTATAATAGCTCCGACTGAAGAATACCAATTAGCTAGAGAGAGAAAGAGGAGAGATGAAGAAGATACTGGTAACCGGCGCGTCAGGTTACTTGGGTGGTAGGCTTTGTCACGCCCTCCTGCGAAACGGACACTCCGTTCGCGCCTTGGTTCGGCCGACCAGCGACCTCTCCTTCCTGCCTCCGCGCTCCGCCGACGGATCCGACGGCGCCGCCATAGAGATCGTTTATGGAGATGTCACCGATTACTCGTCTCTTTCACCTGCCTTCTCCGGCTGCCACGTCATCTTCCACGCCGCCGCCCTTGTCGAGCCCTGGCTTCCAGACTCTTCCAAGTTCTTCTCCGTAACACCTCAAAAATCTCATCTCTCATTTTTTAACTTTGATTTTGGTTTTTCCTAAGTTGTCGGAGAGCAAGATTGGAATCGTGGTGTTGAATTTCTTGATTCTGTTAACTAGGTCAATGTAGGAGGATTGGAGAACGTGTTGCGAGCGGTTAGAGAAACGAAGACGATAGAGAAGGTCGTCTATACGTCGTCGTTTTTTGCTCTGGGACCAACCGATGGCTCAGTCGCGGACGAGACTCAAGTACATTACAAGTTTTGGATTTGGTTACAACTTCTGCTTTCCGAAATAGAAAAAGATTAATTGATGAATTTATTTGCTTTGCATTTGTGATCACAGGTCCATCAAGAAGAGTTTTTCTGCACGGAGTACGAGCGATCGAAGGTTGCCGCGGATAAGATTGCGTTACGAGCTGCCAGGGAGGGGTTGCCAGTGGTGGTTGTTTATCCCGGAGTTATCTACGGCCCCGGCAAAGTCACGGCGGGGAATATAGTTGCTCGGCTGGTATATATTCTTGCTTCTGTTCTTCATTTTTGGTTGCCTGTTGAACGAAGGGGTCAATTCAATCTAGATGTTTTGATAATTTCTCCTTTTGGGTCTTGAAACGTCAAAATATCATTTCGTTAATGGAACGAGTTCATTAAATATGTGATATTGCAAATAGACAAGACTAGTACCGAGACTAATGAGGGTGGTATCTAGTATGAACCATGGTCTTGATAGGTCGTTTCTAGTATGAACCACGGTCTTCATAAAGACTCACACATTCTCTTGAATCCATTATGTTGGGCGATTCTACAGTAAGATCCCCCAATCACATGCTCAATAGCGCAATTGATTGTGGTCGTAAGATTTAAATCGAACGATGCATATTATATGGAGTTGGATACTTTGAGAGAATTCTTTAAACGACACCGTCACACCTGCTTCATAGAGACCATATGACTTAAATTGTACGATGGGAATCGCCCCTAAAGTAGGGGCACCACGTTGTAGAGTCTCCCTTTTATGTTTACTATCTGAGGGCTGATTGATATGTTTTGACTTATATTTTCTGTTTACATAACTCATTAGTGAATGCTGTGACTCCATTACATAACAGCTTGACTATGAAGGGACAAATTTAGATGGTTAGGCGTCCATCTTGAACAGAATATCTTTCAATATTGGTTTTCTCCAAGTGAGAAGTTCTCGCTATGATTGCAGATATACCAAAATGATCCATGACCACTAGTTGTCTTACTAATAGATTAATGGATTTTGTTTTCTTCCAGATTATCGAACGCTTTAATGGGCGGCTACCTGGTTATATAGGCCGCGGACTTGATAAATATTCCTTTTGCCATATAGACGATGTTGTGGAAGGACACATTGCAGCAATGAACAAAGGTCAAGCAGGTGAGAGATATCTACTAACTGGAGAAAATGCGTCGTTCAAGCATGTTTTTGATATAGCTGCTATCATCACCGAAACAAAGAGGCCTGCATTTAACATCCCCCTCTGGTTGATTGAGGCGTACGGATGGGTTTCAGTTATTTTCTCGCGGATTTTTGGAAAGCTACCTCTGATCAGCCCCCCGGTACGCTTTGTAGTTTTGCAACTGTGTTCTGCTCTTTACATGGCACGGCATTTTGAGAATTGCCCAGTAGAGTTGTTATTCATGCACTGTTTGTTCTTCCTCGGAAAGAAACTGGATTTGCTTTCCTTGTTTTCTTTCTTTTGTTCATATACTGATGGCTTACTAATTCCTTTTGGGTCAATATTGACGCAGACGGTGTATGTTTTAAGACATCAGTGGGCATATTCGTGTGAGAAGGCGAAAGTAGAGCTGGATTATAAACCCAGAAGTCTGAAAGAAGGATTAGAAGAGGTCCTACCCTGGCTGAAGAACTTGGGATTGATAAGTTACTGATGAAAAAAGCCAAGCCTTGCTGAATGCGTCCTTGCCGCTCTCGCTTTGTTTTTTTTTTTTTTTTTTTTTTTTTTTTTTTTTTTTTTTAGTGATGTTTTATTGTGGCATTTCAACAACATTCTGTCTAAATAACATTAACCCTGTGACCGTACTAGTTACTACGGTTGTGGCAAGAAAAATTATCATTAATTTCCCTAAAGTAGCCTGTCAGATAATTTTATTGCCATTTTCTTTTTGTGGGGAAAATGTATGTGTATATATACATATATTTGGAATAGGGTGAAAAATAACTTGCCATATTAATCATTGAAGACTCATTTATTTTATATGTTTAAATTTATAATTTTAATTTTATTATAGTATTTTTTTTCTCATAAAAAAATTTAAAATTTAAATATTAAAATTAAAAATCACTAATTTAAACGTACTCTTGTAACAAATCATCTTTTGAAAATGTGCGCTTTAGTTGGTCTAAAAATGAAAATGTGTGCTTTGGTTGTAGGAGCTGATCAGATTCTAACTACCCATTACAGTGGATTTTTATTTATTATTATTTTGAGTAAATACGTCTTTCAGTAAAGTGGGAAGCTAACGGTCGACTTTCCCAGCGTTTGAAATTTGAGCTTCTTTTTTCCCTTTAATCCCGTCTCTGCTCTCTCGACTCGCAAGCAAGCAAAACCACAATCACTACCAAGCAAAGAAAGAAATTTGTGTTTGGTTTACAAGAAAAGGAAAAAGAAAAAAAAAATGGTAGCGGCTAAGCGTAAGGTATCATCATACGAGGAAATCCGTCTGAAGAGATTGGAAGAAAACAAGAAGCGACTGGAAGCCCTAAATCTCCCAAATCTCGCTCAAGCTCTTCGAAACTCCTCCCCTTTTAAGTCCTCACCTGTAAAACCCAATTCCAAAAACTACATATCCTCTCTCTCTCTCTCTCTCTCTCTCACATTCTCTCTCTCCGTCTAACAACACTAAAAGAGCTCACTTTCTTCTTCTTTTCGACAATTCTGCAGATCAAAAGCGTGAAGAAACCTCGTACGCCAGAAAAAGAAGTGGTCGTTGTCAGGAGGTCCAGTCGTGTCGCCAACAAGCCCGCCCCTGTTTACAAGGAAGTGAGTCCTAATCTCTCACGCACATTGGATTCTCAAATTACGACAACTTTTTCATCTTACGACAATGATATTTCCTCTTTTTGCAGGTCGTATTTGATCGCGTGGCGATACCTAGAAGGTGTATTGGAAAGCCCAGGGATTTGTCAAACCGGGTATATGCTTCGTATGAAGCTAGGGCCGAAGCAATAGAAAGGGCAGAGAAAGCAGTGTCTGGTTTGGAACCCGAATATCCCAACTTTATCAAAACAATGCTCCAATCCCATGTGAGCGGTGGTTTCTGGCTGGTACGCAATTTTTGTTTTTATGTGCTCACAACGTTAAACTTTTTGTTCCCTCTGTGTTTCGTCATTTTGCTTGGATAATACTGATGATATGAGTTTGATGACGTCTTGGGTAGTTAGAGGGTCTTGTGATGAGATATGTGTTTGTGTTTTGAGACAAATAATTTATTTCTTGTTTTTCACTGCCATTGCGATAGGCCAAATAATTGCCAAATTATCTGTGGTTTTATCAAGTTCTAGTCTGTTAAGAACTGCTTAAGACTATTGACAAGAGTAGCTACAACTTGTTGCCTCTTACCACACTTTTCATTTATTGAAAAAAATTGTGAAAAATATACCAAGTTGGATTTAATATTTTTTTAAAATTTGGATACATGTTTAATAATAATATTAATATTTGAATATGATGAGTACCTGTACATGTAGAATTTGTGAAAATGAAGTTTGGTTGCAAAAAGCCATTGATTGGTTTTATCTTTCACATAGCATTTTTGACTTGAACAACTTGATAACTGGAATCAGGAATTTGTAGCTGGTCCACGAAACGTTTTTTCTTTGAAGTCCCCTCTGATTAGCACACTGTTTATTTTCTCCATTATAGGTTATTTTTGTCGTGGTTTTGGAGAGAGACATTTATTTATTATTTTTGTGAAAACAGGGCCTTCCTGTTCATTTCTGCAAAACGAACCTTCTAAGGCGTGATGAAGTTATGACATTAATAGATGAGGAGGGCGAGGAATATGAAACCATATACTTGGCCCGGAAAACCGGGCTAAGTGGTGGGTGGAAAGGATTTTCAGTTGCTCATAAATTGGGGGATGGTGATGCATTAATTTTCCAATTAATCCGGCCTTCTGCATTCAAGGTGATTGAAACATTGTGACTTTCAAAACTTCTTTTGGATTAGAGATTTGGAGTTATTGTTTCTTTTCAAAGTCCTTAAAGGGCTCGTTTGGAAGGTATGCTCAAACCATAATTATTAATTTTAACGTTTGAAATTTAAATTTTTTGTAAGAGGAAAACACTGTAGTAAAATCAATGATTTGAAATTCAAGTATATGCAACAAACGGGCCCTATCTTTATCTCCAAATATGCTTGACAGGTTAATCAACCATGATGCAATATTCTGTGTGCGTGAATGTGTTATTGTAATTGTTGTCGTGAATTTACTTGTTTTCTCTTGCCAGGTTTTCATTTTTAGGGCGGATACTTCCAAGTAGGGTGACAAGCTTCAATGTTTTGCTCTTGGATGTTTGAGTCATTTTAATCAATTTAGGTAATTCTCTTTGTTTCTATAATTGTCGCTCTGAAATTTTTGTTAGCATTGTCATGCAATACAATCTTGGTTATGAAATTTTCCGCCTTGTGATTTTGAATGACTTGAGAGAAATTATGAGCGCACAAAATTTTCTGGACATGATGGTTAGACAAACATTGAAATGTGGGTTCCCATGTTTGATGCAATAGGGAACAAATCGCTCTTGAAGTCTTATCCACTTGTCCTAGCACTTGTTTTTGCGTATAATCCTCTTTTTTATTTTTCAAGTTTTTAAACTTTCTAGAAATTTTCGAGGAAAATTAAGCCTTGATCTTTAAAGTGCTCAGCGAAGGTTGTTGAATGCTGATGAGAGTAATGAATATACTGTATAGACCACAATATGTTTGTAGCATGAGCTTATGATTATGCACAAATTATTAACCCCTTTAAAAAGGGTGTTCACTTTTCAAGTAAAAGCAGAAAAGATCTAAGTACTATGATCACATACCTCATGGTAGCAAAAGTAGAAGGTAGTTGCTAAACACATCATTGTTTGACGTTACTTTCATAAATACACTGATCACACACAAGGGTGACATTCCACTGTTTATACACACACGGGCACACACACGCACACACTCACACATATGCTTCACTAGCCATGCTGGCATGCAAGTGCGCTATAGCCGCCTCAACAAAAGTTTTCATGCTATAATGTATTACATTTGTGTAGCCTCCTTAACTATTCCAAAATTCCTGTAGACTTGTGAGATTTGCACAAACGTGTCTCATTTCTCTTTTGAGTATTGATACACTGATTTCATGTTGTTTTACTTCAAACATCAGAGCTTTTTTTTCTTTCATTTTCTTTTTAAAATATTATATGTGTTTGTAGTCTCATTACATGCAACGTTTTTCCTGTGATTGCAGGTGAAAAAAATGATGGCTTGTCTATTTTGCCATGAGGATTGTCGGTTCCAAGGGAAACACCGCCTTTAATTTTAATCTTTTTGTTTTGACGGAATTTCCCAGTCAGGCTTTACTGTAAAGTTGTAGTTTTAAAAGCTTATTTTGCACATGACAATCCTTAATGGATATACACTGGAGAGTTCCCTAAAAGACATTTATCCTTTAGTAAATGTGAATTTCATGGTGATCCATTCACCAATTATACTTGAGTTTTCTTTATTATCTTTTCTTCTTCCCCCTTTATTTATTTATTTGATTGTTTTTATAATTATTTTATTTTGGTCTTCATCAAGGAAGAAAACTTAGTTCATGCTGTTTAGAATGTAAGGAGGAGGCATTGAATTGAATATGTGTTAGATGGGATGAATCTTTGACGAAAATGCAAGCAGTTAACCTGGTAGCATAGTGGAACAACTCAGAACCCATGTGCGTTTCAGAGCCTCAAACCAGCCACAAATAATCCTCAATTAAATTTTATAGTTGGGAAAGGAATCAAACTCATCTATAGTACATTACAAACGACTAAAATCATATGTTCTTTCATCTTATTATTAAAACTATCTCAAATGATATGTATTATGGCACAAAAATACACCTGATAATGGGTGTATAAATATTAGAAATTTATGGTATGGAAATTTGAAAAACTCAACAATTATTTTGTATATTATATATAGTAATTATCATAAAGATTGTAACTTTATAATAACGTTCACAGTGATAATTAATGAAATCAAACCATAAAAACTCTCTTGGACTCAGATCTTCTGTTTAATTTTAGTGTTTAATTAATGTCTAACTAATCATATCACATTATGTAAAAAATATGAGCTGCTAATTCTTATATGCTTATTATAGAATGATGTAGTGTGATTTTATTGGTTAAATACCGTTTAAGACACAAAAAATTAGATATAAGATCTGAAACTATATAATAACCAATGAATAGGGGCATAAAAAGTAAGAATTGTCTGGTATATAGGTTCAAATTATGGTTTAAAATATAGTTTTTTATTATAACCCTTTCATTTAATTTTTTTGTGAAAAAAACTAGATTTGTAGTGTAACATAATCTATATATCAAACATAAACTAAATAATTGTCAAACCGGATTTTTAAAATAAAGAATTTATGTAACTACTCCTTGGTATTTACTCATCTTCTTTTTCCATTATATTGTTTTCTGTTTCTTTTTTTTTTCTTTCTGTTAAAAGAAAAATAATCTTCAGGTAATCTTAAAGTTAACAAACTCTTTGGTAAAGTTAAACGGGTGGGATGTTGTTATATTAGTTGTTAGTTAATTGTTACAGGTGGTAATGGTTTTTTTTTATATTTATTTCGTTATTTATTTAGTTTATTTTTAATGTTAAATTATTTGTTGAAGGAAAATGGGCAACAAGTTGTTGATACTTGACAGGGAATTTCCTTGACTATCTGGAGCTTTTCCAGCTTGCAATGGGCAAAAATTAATGGGAACATGCTTACCACGGAACATGGATGAGCTCTACTTGTCTACGCAGCGATTAGATTAGACAATACTTCTTTTTTTTTTTTTATTTGCAGCAAAAAAAGACTATTATATTTTTTTAGATAGATTCCCTAATACGTGATAAGTCAAATATTTTAAATTTTTAATCATTAAATTTATATATTTTTTAATTTTTACATAATTTTATATAAATTTAAATCTCATTTACTTCGTAAGTTTAAATTTTTAATTGTAATAAAAAAAATTAAATATGATATTTTTTAAAAAATTTTAATTATAAAAATTTAAAGTTAAAATTAAAATTAATAAAATAAATAAGATGTTATAATTAATATAATTTTTTATACGCGGGTACGCAAAAATGTCATTTTTGATATTAGTTTTATTTTATTTTTCCTTCCTGTAAAAGCTGCCTTTTAAGGCTTTCTGTGATCAGGTTGAAAGAGTTTTGCGGGGCCCACAAAAGGCAAGAACACCAGCGGGTGAGCCATTTAGTTAAGCCGATTTGAGTTTTCTGACAAACTGAGCCGTTGTTCTGCAACGGATGATCTTGCGGGCGATTTTATGCGGACATTGATTGATTGACTTAAGTTTACGCGGAGTTTTGCCCGTAACGACTACTCCAAGTGGACTCTTTGCCCACGCGCGTCTACATGAACCGTGTTGGACAGCAAATCAAAATCACTCTCAAACAAAGATGGTTTGTTGTATATTCTAATCCCTTTACCCAAATTCTTACCCAAAAAAAATTATAATCCCTATATCAATGTTATATTCTGGTATTTAGGTAAGAAAATTACAATATTTGTATTAAATATAATATTAACATTGATATTTGCATTGAAATTGATTTAAAATTCAACGTATGAATAATATTTTTCTCAATGTAATATTATTTCTTAAATCATATTTAATATATGCTATTTTTTTTTTAAATTAAGTGCTAAATTTTAGTATTTGATTACTTATTAACCAGTATGTTAACCTTTTCACTTAATAATAATTGTATTTTTCTTAATTTATTTTTTTATATGCTATTTGTGCTAAATTTATTTGATTACAGTCACATTTTTTGCTAAAATAATGTGGCTACCCATACACTAACAAAATTCTCTTTTTATCTGAAGTGAGGATTGGCTTGAGAATTTTTTAAGTTGTATTAAACTTTCTGTAATGGTTGATATGTTAGTTTCTATTTAATAAAAGTTTATTTCTCTTTTAAAGGCTTAAAATTTTATAAGAAGCATAAAGCTCATGAATGAAAATTTAAAATAACATAAAAAATTATGATAAAATAGATTAAATATGTTATTTTCAAAGGTTTTTTTGGTCAACCGTTATATTAATGTATACATTTTATTATCTTAAATATGAAAAAAAAATAAAAAAAAATATTGCAGTGCGTTGAAGATAGCTTATGTTTCTTGACTTGGAGTGGTTGTCACGCACTTGACCCGCGTTTGGGTGGGTTGCTCAAGTTACAGATAACTGGCGCCGAGAATTTCGGGACTACCAACTGGAGGTCAAAGGATTAGGTTGTACGAAAAAAGTAAAGTAATTTTAATAAATATCTGGGTAAAAATTTATATTTTTACTTTTATATTATAATTTTTTAATTAAATAATTATATTAATAAAATAAAATTTATTAAAAATAAAAGATAAAAATTTAAACTTATAAATAAATTATGTAAAAAATATTTAATTTATAAATTTAAAATTATAATTCATAATTTAATTTTTAAAATTTAAATTTTTTATGAAAAAAACACTATAATAAATTAAGAAGTACAACCCAGTGAAAATCTTCAAAACAAACGGGTAATTTTCTCAAAAAGGTTGTATCCACTGTCCAGGATAAGTGGGCCTAGGCCCATAGGCCTAGACATCAGGAATGCTCCCAACTACGTGACATTAACAGAGTTTTATTACGAGAAATAGTAGAAAATAAGTTAATATAAAAAGTTTAAAAAAATATATAGGTCAATTTTTAATTATAAAAATTAATAAGTTATAATTTGTTAAGTTATGGTTCATAATTAGATAAGTTATGGATAAATTTATTAAGTTATGATTCATAACTGGATAAGTTATGGATAATTATAAATAATAACTTATCAAGTTATGGTTCATAACCAGACAAGTTATAGACGAAAATAATAATTTGACTTATTTATTAACTTATGTAAACTATTGACCTATTAATTTTAATTCATCTCAAATTTTGACCTATTTTTCTCTTTCTCCCTTTATTATTCAGCCTAAAGGAAAAAAAGAAGTAATATCATTTATCATCTTTCCAACGAGTAGAAAGAACGCAAGCTTATTTCACTCAATAAATATATATATATATATATATAACGCAAATGATTATTAACGTTTTGTTTATGAATTAGAATTATGTGATTAAAATAATTTTTTATTTATGTATATTTTTTATAAGAAAAAATATTGTAACAAAATATGAATTATAATTCAAATAATAATTTAAATCATCTAATTAAACGTTTGTTCTGTCCCTTAGCTTGGAGTACATCTCAATCTGATTATCAAAAGGGCTACAAATAAATATCTTACATAACTATAACTTGAACATATACTGAACCCAGCTGGCTATCCAAAACAATAACTAGCTAAAAATATTCATTCATTTTTTTTATGGATTTACCTCTTTGGCTGTTTCTTATGAGAAGTATTTAAGACCGAACTGAAGTAACGGATTTAAAATTGAGTATTTTATACAGCTTTTGGATTACAATTGAAGTCATTTAAAATTAGACACGTTTGATTATAAATTAATATGTAACCGAAGCGTCTTTCATTCTCTTCGTATAAACGCATCATCAATGTATTATTTAAATAGATATGTAATAAATCTTATTGTAACATATAAAAAAATCATATACAAATTAACACAATAATGACGACATGAAAAGAAATACCAAGTGCGTTAACACAACTTGTAATACATAGCGTAATCCTGTTAACCAAATATATATATATATATATATATATATCGCAATCCTTATTCTAAATATTAGAAATAATTACATAAAATGTCTAATTTTGAAGCTGTATTTGTAAAAATATCGACTATTATACAATATTATAATTTACCAATTTCAATTTTATAAGGCTTATTTTTTTTTTTTTTTTTCAGAATTGCTTTTTTTGAGTATTTTAGGCATGTTACGTATATGGTTAGTTTCGTATTTTGCACTTTGATTTTTTTTTATTTTTTATTTTGTAGTCAATGATTTTGATCTTATGCTGATTTTTTTTTTTTTTTTTCAGTCTATGTTTTTTCCCCTTCTTTCATTTTTTGAATTCGTTCGTTTGTCCCTTTTTTCACGGTTTTTTTTTTTTTTTTTTTTTTTTTTTTTTGGCATTCGTGCATTCGTTCACGTTCATCTTTTTGGAGATCAGACAAAGTTAAAATTTGCTTTGTTGTCTAAAGAGGAGGTTCTGTGTACATTTGTATTGTATTCTATGTTCATATCTATGAAATCTTTTTTTTTTTTTTTTTAAAATTCTGATTTGTTCTGATCATATGATTCAAGGAATGAGTTGTTTTTTTTTTTTTTTTTTTTAATTTTCCGTGAATGATTTTTACTTCGTGTGCTGTTTTGTGTTTTTTCTTTTTTGGAGTTTCAATTTCATCATTATTTTAGTGAATATGTGTGTTTTTTTTTTTTTTTTTTTTTTTTTTGTACATTTTTGTATTTTCTCTTTCAAAAAAATTAGGTCTTGTTTTGTTTTGTTTGTCAGAGTCGTTTTAAACTTTCTATTTATTCTTTTTTTTGATATCCATATCATTACATTAATAAAACCATTTCTCTTGTATTTTTCTTTTTTGTTCTTTTGTATCATTTTTTCTGTGTTATAATTCTTAGTTAGATATTCTATATCATAATGATTTTATGATTAAATTAATAAAAATAATTTTTTTATTTTGGTATATTTTCGTGTTTCATTTGTAATCTATTTTTTGTTATTCATTTTTGGTTTTGGTATATTTTCCTATGTCATAATAATTTGTTATATGTTCTGTTTGATAACAGACCCATCGTTAAAACAATGAAAATATATATTCTTTGTAAAATTTTCATAATGATTTCCTTTATACATAAAAATCTTTGTGTTTATTTGTCAGGTTATAATTACGTTTTGTTTTGGTGTTTTTATTTTTATTTTTTGTCTAAGTCATTCATATTTCATTTTCATTCTTTTTCATTGCTCTAATGAAATAATTAGCATGTGTTTATGTTTTGTGTATGTTGATTGTTTGATACATATTGTTTTTTTTCAGTGTGTTTCCTGATGATTTTACTATTAAACTAATGAAAATTTTTTTCATGTTCTTTTGTATCATATATTCTACGTTATATTGATTTGTTATATGTTCAGTTTGATAATGATCTCATCGTTAAAGTAATGAAAATATATATTCTTTGTATCATATATATTCATGTGTTTGATATGTAATTTGGTATTTATTTTCATAATGATGTCCTTTATACATAAAAATATTTTTATTTATTTATCCTGTTATAATTACATTTTATTTTGGTGCTTTTTTTTTTTTTTTTTGTCTGAGTCATTCATATTTTATATTCATTCTTTTTCGTAATTTTTGGATCATTGCATTAATGAAACAATTTCGCATGTGTTTATGTTTTCATGTATGTCAAATATTGTTTGATACATATTGTATTTTTTTCAGTGTGTTTTTTAATAATATCACGATTAAACTAATGAAAAGCTTTTTCAAGTTCCTTTGTGTCTCATAATGATTTGTTATATATTTTGTTTGATAATGATTTTATTGTTAAAATATTGATAATGTCTATTCTTGTATCATATATACTCTAATTTAAATTTGTTTTTCATTTTCATAATAAACCTTTCGTGGGTTTCCCTTTTATTAATTAATTAATTTATTTTATTATTATTTTTTTTTTTTGCAATAAAGAAAGTTTCCCTTCCCTTAGAACATTTACATTTCATTAAATGCATATTTTTTTGGCTTTTGATTAAATGCATATTAAAATCCAGATTAAATGCATATCGTTGGCTTCTGATGTTTACTTATTTGTTTCATTATACGAGGATATAAAAGACTTTGTTTATAGGATAGTAGAAATTTTTGTAAATAAAAAAAGTAGGCATTAAACCTAAATATTAATACAAGTAAAATGGAAGTTATGTGTTGTTTATATTTGTTAGGACAAGTAAAAGAGACAATTTTATGAAGAAAATCTTTGATACTTGCTTCCTTCCACGTCTTGCTGGCGGTTGAATATGACTCAGTCCATTGGAGCTTCCAGACCTGCATTACGCTCCCCGGCCTCGTTACTTTAACCCGTGGCCAGCACGATTTATACACGCTTATTTATGGATATAACATAATTTTATAAGAAGGGTTAATTTAAAAAATAATTCCCAAAATTTTCACTCAACCTCCCCTTAACTTTTAGAACATCCTGAACTCAACCTTTATTTTTCAGTTTGTTTCAATTTTAACCATTTTCACCAATTAAATGTTAAAAAGAAGATAGAATATGCACGCTGACAATGACAGAATACAAAATATGTATGTTATTATGACATAAAAAACACAAAATAACACTCTATTGATAATACTATTTACAAGATTTTTACCTTTACGAGAATAATGTTATTTTTACTATGTGCTTTAACTTAATATGCGTTTATAGTTCATTTCACTCCATAAAACTATATTACTTTTATAAATATTTCATGAACTATTAATTTATGTCAAATTATGCTTTTGACTTTTTAAAAGTTTATGGTGCAAAAACATAAAATTAATGGTTTTATAGACAGGTTAAATTAAAAATCAATATATTTCAGGAGGCATAATGAAATTATAGTTAGTGTAATGTCATCTTTTATTAATAATACATATTGATTTAGATAGAAATGGGTGTTTTACATGATTTTACACTGCTTAGGGGTGAAATGAACTACTTTTAAAGTTCAGGACATGTGGAACTAGAATTCATAGTTTTGAGATTCATAAAATTAATCACTTATTTGTCTATTCATTTATTTTAAAGTAAGATATTAAGACATTTATTTATTGAAGAAAGAAAAACAAATCCGAAAACCCAGTCCAAGCAAATTTTTTTATAATTCCGTCCAAGCAATTTTGTCCCAATCACCGGTCGGCCAATTCGATTCCTTTTTATTGTGTTTGTTTTGCGGGGCCCTCCTTTTTTGGGGCCCGCTCAGATGAGATCTACAAGAAAGAGGCTAATGATGCGTGATCACGGATACGTCTGACAAAGCGCCGCAAGCGGCTAAGCCTCAAAGGAGCGGCTTGGAGCGCCGAACCACAGGAACGGAACGGTGCCACGTCAGCGCATAAGAGAGAGCGTTAAAAAGGGAAAGGAAAAATATAAAAAAGAAAGAGAACGAGGAAGAGAGAAAAAAAAAAATGAACAGAAGAAAAACAGCTTTTTTTGCGGTTTTATTTTTTTGTTTCTTCCTTTTCTTTTTTCGGTTTCTCTTTATAGTTTTCCTATGAACAACGGAGTTTCTGCAGAGCGCCGGGATCCGCGTTTCTCGATCATAGCGTAGAATCCAATTCGCATAACTCATTCTTTGCGCGTAATCTCCATTGTTGACATTCTCTTTTCCTGTAATTTTTCTCTCCTTTTCATTTTCGATTACAACTCAGAATTCCTCTGAATTTGGTCTCGTAATCAGAAGTTTTTCACTTGAATTGTATTCACATTGACGTTCATTCTGCAATGGTTTCGAGATTTGGCGATTTCGTTGCGAGATTCTTTCCCAACCATATCAATCTACGATTGCTAATTTTACTCTAATTCGGAGTTTTTGTTTGTTTGTGGATGCGTAATTTCTGCTTATAGCAATCTCATTGTTCGTTTTTTTTTTTTTATGCCATTTCGTTCGAAGATCTTGCTGATTTCGTCCTATTAATGGTCGATTTATCATCAAAATGATTGATTCCTTTTTGCCTGTTTACTAATCGAGGGAATGTTGTTTCGTAGTATCGCAGGTTTTCGGGTTCAATTAGCTAATGGAGGCTTAGAGGCCATAGCGTTGTTTCTTGGGAAGCTACGTTGGAGTTTTTCGGGTGACAAAAGAAGCGAACAATGTCCGCGAGGAGTGAACATCACACGGTCCCACTTTCGGTGCTGCTGAAGCGAGAATTAGCCAATGAGAAGATTGAGAGACCGGAAATTGTTCACGGTCAGGCCAGTCAGAACAAGAAAGGGGAGGATTTTACTCTGTTAAAGACTGAATGTCAAAGGATGGTTGGAGATGGTGTTTCTACCTATTCGGTTTTCGGGGTATGCTCTTTATTTATTTATTTATTTTTTTTTTTGGGCGAACGATTTACATTTGCCGCAATTCTTATTCCTTATAAAGATAGATCATGGTTTCTGAATACTATGTTTCTTGACATGACAATTGATACGGTGAGTAGATTCCAATTATATATTAGATTTTCTACATGGTTGGCTTGGTATCTTTTTCCACGATCAAACTAGTTCACTAGTCACCACGTTTGGAGCTTTTAATGATGTTTGGAAATTTGAATAATGTAAAACTCAAGACATTCCTGATGATTGGACATTTCTGGTGCTTCTGTGTTATATATTGAATATATCAGGGGTTAATACAGGAAGCGACAACAAATTGTGAAGCGACAACAAATTGTTTTCTTTAGATGTTTAGTTGTGGAAAGTAGTAATTACCGATTAGTCGTAGTTGGGAGATGTAAGGCGCTTATTGCCTAATGACTTGTATTCTTTATATTATTCAGTTGATAGCTGATACGTCAGACTAGTCTCGTGTGGAAAAGGTGAGATTTATGACTGAATTTCAGACACGGGTCAAGTAATTTCCCCAGCTTTGATAGAATCAAGCCCGGACCTATTTTACTTCATTTTTCGTGGCTATAATTCTAAAACCAACGGAAGGATTTTTTAGGATTGCACCATATGAGATTTGTCAAAACTGTTTTTAGTCCATTTATTAGTTGACTTCTTTTCTTTTCTTTCTTGTTTTGGCCTTATCTTTTATCTGTTTGTACTTTTTAATCAGTTTCAACTTCATTAAGACTATGAAAACTATTGCTGAAGCGTTGTTGTGTATGTCTGTCTGAAACCAGAAGTGGATTTGTTCATACTTTATAGCTTAAAACTGCTGTTTGTTACAGTTATTTGATGGACACAATGGATCTGCAGCTGCTATTTACTCGAAGGAGAACCTCCTTAGTAACATATTAAGCGCTATCCCGTCAGATCTTAATAGAGATGAATGGATTGCAGCCTTGCCAAGGGCTTTGGTTGCCGGCTTTGTCAAGACAGACAAAGAATTTCAAGAGAGAGGTACGGTTAATTTCATTTTCATTCTTAATTTTCAAAAGATTGTTATGTTGTTGTGCACTTAAAACTCTTATTATCTCGATTCCGTTTTTCTGTATGCGTGAAATTTATACATGTTTGTGGTCAAACTTTCAGCACAAATGTCAGGGACGACTGTCACCTTTGTGATTATTGAAGGATGGGTCATTACTGTTGCATCGGTTGGTGATTCCCGGTGTATACTTGAAGCAGCTGAAGGTGGCATATATTACTTATCCGCAGATCATAGGCTTGATAGCAATGAAGAAGAGTAAGTTATAAGCATAATTTATCTGGGGCTTCAGTTAACAATCAGTTTTTGTACTAAGGTTCCCTCTTTTGTATTTTGATAGGAGGTTGCGTATCACAGCAAGCGGGGGCGAGGTGGGTCGACTTAATACTGGTGGAGGTGCTGAGGTATATTCTCCTCTATCTCCCTTCCTCTCTCTCTCTCTCTCTCTCTCTTTTTTTAAATTTTCTGTTTTGGTTGTTTCTAAGTATTCATCATTCCAATTAATCCATCTTGTTCCAAGCTTGTATTTTTTTTCATGTTTGAACCTCATATCTAGTAATATTCTTATGAATGCATGAAACTGTTTCATGCAATCTAGCGTTGGAACTTATGATGCCCATCATTTCACTAGCTGGAAGATGGAATGCAAGTGTGCTCAAGGATCATATCTTTTGGGTTCGGCATGAAGTTTGTTGTAGGATAATGCTGGAGAATAGAATTCAACTAAGGAAACAAATTTTCTCTAAATTTCTGCTTAGGTCACATGTGATGGTTTCTGTTTTTTGATTTTTTGTGGCTTTTTCCTTTTTATTTTTTTTAATTTTTTCTTTTTAAAAATCCAATTAGATTGTCTCTATGTACTTGAGTTTTGTAATCGTAATTTTTTTTGGGTTTCTTTTGTAGATTGGTCCTTTGAGGTGTTGGCCTGGTGGCTTGTGTCTTTCACGATCTATTGGGGATAGGGATGTTGGCGAGTACATTGTTCCTGTTCCTTATGTAAAGCAAGTGAAGGTTTGTTAACTTCCTTTTATATGCCTCGAATTACTTGCACTATCGTTTTTCTACCCTTTTCTTTTCCTGGTGTTCCTGTGAGCTATGTAAAGTTATTTTAATAGTTATTGTTGTACGCCAAGAGTCCCACATCGGTTGGAGACGGGAGCCTGGAGGTACATAAGTACCCGAAGGTAAAATCCCTCTTACCAACTAGGGCCCTTTTAAGAAAGGACAAAACCGTGAGGGCTCGGAGAGTGGCCCAAGGGCAGAGTGCCAGCCCAAAGCGGACAATACCTGGTTGGTGGGCCGGCCGGTGTGCCAGATTCTGGTATCAACAGTTATTATAATCAATATATCATATTAGAATGTGTTACCTTTTTACACTGATAAATATAGTAAGAAACCAAGATAACTTCTATCCTAGTGGTTTATTCCCTTAACACCTTTGCCACAAATTTGTATTGCACCAGCTTTTTTATTGTGTTTCTCCACCTCTAAGATTGCTCAAGATGCAATTATGCTTTCGTGAAACTGGACACAGTATCCGTATTATATCTAAAAGAAGAACAGTGTGGTTCAGTTTGGTTCAGATTGTTTACTTTCTCCTTTTCAAATTGTCAATTTTTCTTTAGTGGTCTTTTATTTGTCAAGTTATTAGCCATTATGAAATTTTCTGTTATTCTTCCGAAGATTAGAAGCTTACCATTTTCAACTGTACACAGCTGTCTACTGCTGGTGGTAGGCTTATCATCTCAAGTGACGGTGTATGGGATGCTTTAAGTGCAGAAGCTGCTCTTGATTGTTGCCGTGGGATGCCAGCAGAAGCTGCAGCTGCACAAATAGTGAAGGTATATCTAGAAATAAAATTTCTCGTGGATGTGTATACTGGAACATTATGCCCTTAGACGTCGTGCTGCCATTGTGGTGCTGTGAATTCTTTTACATTTAGCGCGTGGTATTTGTTATGCACTGTCTCTTACTGTTATATTCCTTTTCCAGGAGGCTTTACAGGCAAAGGGACTTCGAGATGACACAACCTGTATTGTTATTGATATATTGCCTCAGGAGAAGCCACCTGCTCCTTTGCCCCCACCTAAGAAGCAGGGTAAAGGAGTATTTAAGTCCATGTTCCGCAAAAAGTCAAATGAATCATCTTCTTATATTGATAAAGAGTACATAGAGCCAGACATGGTGGAGGAACTATGTGAGGAGGGATCTGCTATGCTTTCAGAAAGGTTTGTGCTGAAAAAAAGAAAAAAAAAAGAAAAATCATTTACCAATTTATATATATATATATATATATATATTTTTTTTGAATTTAATGCTTATGCCATGAAAAAAAGTTAATGGTCTGTCTTCTTTCTTCAGCTTTCCTTTTCCCTTTTCTCTTTTCTTCTTTCTTTGTGTTTCACTTTTGGGGTGTAAATTATGAACAGGGAGTGCAAGTTTAGTATTTTGATGCAATATATGCTTGCGTTGAATGCAGGTTGGACACGAAATATCCACTTTGCAACATGTTTAGGCTGTTTATGTGTGCTGTTTGTCAAGTAGAAATGAAACCAGGAGAGGGTATTTCGATACATGCTGGCTCATCTCATCCCGGAAAATTGCGTCCTTGGGATGGTCCCTTCCTTTGCTCAAGTTGCCAAGAGAAGAAAGAGGCCATGGAAGGGAAGAGACAATCGGGAGGTATTTAATGATCTCTCTCTTTGTTCAGTTCTTATGTTCCACCTTACAACTCCAAATTAATCGTCATTGTTCTATTGGTTTCAGATAGGTATAGTAGTGGAAGTGACTAGCCAACCCTCCTCGGCTATTTTTGCGTTTTGAGAGCATTAACAGCATTTGTGGGGAATTTTCAGCATTTAGGTCCATTATGACATTCCATATCTTTACTTTGGGCCCCATTTGGATCTTTGTGTCAACTTTCCATGTTCCAATTCGGTAGATCCTGGCTAAGGCTGCTACTTGCTTTTAGGAGGATCTCTGGTTCTGACTTCAGAGTGATGAAAAACAGTGCAAAAAATCTCGCTGAGAAAAAGGGTCGTGGAAGGATTGGGTAAAACTTGCCTGTGCATATCGTGTTGGAGGTAATCATTTTTCTCTATGGATCCACACGGTTCCAGTTCATAGAGCTAACACTGAGTGAAAGTAATCTAGGATGTAATGTTACTATATATAGTGAGTTCGATGAGACCTGATAAAACTTCCATTACAAATTAGGAAAAAGCTTGTGCCGCCCAACAGTCTGAATTTGTTAAACCTTTAAATAGGCAATTAAATCACTTTTTTCCTTTTTTTTCTCTCTCTTTTTTCTTTTTTCTTTTTGATTCACAGTTATCCTTCACTGTGTTGATACAACAGTCGGTTCATTGCGTGGAAGGGCCTAGATTTCTTTGAAAATACTCTTTTTACCTTTGCTTTAATAGTATTTTATATTACACTATTTACATCTCAGGGAATGTTTTTGATTTATGATTTAGCTGTTCGTCATCATCATCACTTGATGATTTCATTAATCTACTAGCCGTAAAAATTGTTAATCAGCGGCAATGCCAAGTTAGTGTGATTAGATTTGGCGCGGTATAGTGGTAATACCCTGCAGCACGGCTGTGCTCATCAATCACATTACTGGGACCAGGCTTTTTGGGGGCAAGACGTAGACACCGCTTGTCTGTAGTTTTGTAATAAGCCGAGTTACATGTGAACCTGCAAGTTTTATTAGTGCGACTTCTCTAATATATGGAATTTTATGTGGATCCATTGATATCTAGGAGAAAAGGATTGATGTTACACGCTAAAGAAAAGGGATAAAAAAAAAAAAAAAAGCAGCACAGCTCTCTTTCTTGCTATTTTGAACAAAGATTAAGCTCCTTGTGAGAGGAGATGCATGAGTCATGACCATTGATGACTGAAGTTTAGGCCCCACTTTAGACCATTATGTTTCCAAGCTGTGACAAGACTGTTGATAATTTCATCGAGGAATGTTTGTCATCGATGAACTAGCTTGAGAAAAAGAGAGAGTGAGATTATGCTTTAGAGGGGGAAATCAATCAAAGATGAGGAAGATAAAGCACAGAAACATTATACGTAAAAATGACAAATCGATCGCAAGAGCCTTTAGGATGAGGAACGTAAAGCACATTTATACACAAGAATGACAAATCGGTCACAAGAGCCTTTATAATAAAAAAAATATAGAGGGAATTCACTTGTACTATTGTTTTGGTTCTTACCTTTTTTTTTTTTTAACAAAAAAAAAAAGTTATATGTCCAAATATGACCGTATGAAATCACAACTGTTCTTTTAGGACGAATACAAAGAATTTGGAAAGTATGGTTCTCTATTTTTTATTTTTTATTTTTTAAAGCTAAGCTTGGCAATTTTCTTAAAGTGGATCAAATTATCGGAGATTTATCTTTGCTGACCTAGTGAGGGCCAAGGAACATGGTAACAACTGGATAGATAGTCATAGAACAAGGGTGAGAAACACATACATACCCAGAGAAAGAGAGAGCGAGAGAGAGAGACGCGTTAGGTTTTTTGGCTTGTATTGCCATGACTGGGTATTTTCCATTGAAGAAAGAATAAGAGTACAAAGAATTATGAGTGGCCAGTGGCAAAAGCAGAAAAAGAGAGAGCTTTCCGACCTAAAAGGGGATCAGAGGACTTTGAGGACCGAGTGCGAAATCTTTGTTTTATCCACTGTTTGTATGTTTCTCTCTCTTCTTATCTTTTGGAGAGAGAGAGAGAAAAAAAAAAAACAATTTTTTTTAATATAATTTTGAGTGGTTTAAGTGGTGAGGACATGACTCAGTCTACCACAATAATGCCACCATGATTGAGATGTTGACCTCAACCATACGAACAAATTTCCTCTACGCTGGACTGGACCACTGGCTACACGTGTGCGTGGGCCCACCACCTCCCACCTAACTGTAAAAAACTATGCATACGATGAAATGATCTTTTGGGTGTTTGGCCCCTTTCACCACCACCACCGTCTGATTAAAATTTTGTGGAATGTTCAGAGTCCAACTTGAAGTTTTATAGTCACATTGTCTGTCGTAGACCTCATTTGAACTCTGTTTTGCTTGCTTCTTCTTCTTCTTATTATTTTTTTTTCTTTCCTTTTTGCTATGTTATGTCTCTTGAATTGATTGATACGTTTGATTGGTGAAGTGTACGCAGCTGCGTATGAATCCCAACGTGTCTTGCATGCCCCGCTTGAGGGCTTATGTTCCTTATTGCCTTTTGTGACAAAAAATCGTGATGGGCCCTTCTTCTCCTAGCAATGAATTGGTTCCTTTTAATTATTTCTAGGACGTTACATGACACTAATCGTATTTCTGAATGCTTTTCTATTAAAAAAAAAAAAAAAAGAAAATTGTATTTCCATATATCCTGAGTACAAACTGTACATACTATATGTGTATACATATATTCAAAGTAGTCTCCTCGTCGTCCCTACTTGTATTAGACTAACACTAATTCAAAGTAGTCTCATTTTAGTTAGAAGTTAGAACCAGAGATTTCAAACGATTGAATGAAAAATATTTGACCAAAATGAAAGAACTATTCTTGTTATTATTATTATTATTAAAATTATTTAAGGCGAAACCTGAGTTGTTTGACTTTATGAGCGAAAGAGATGGATACTATCATCTCAACTGACTAGTTTAAGTGGCCTTTTACATCCAATTTGAGATTTGTCAAAAGTGTAGAAAATGGCAGTGCATAACGCGCAAATGTCACTGCAGTTGAAAAAAAAAAAAAAAAATTTTGGAAAAACGTGCGAAGAATAAGAAGCATAAAATTTTAATGAATCTCTTAACGACTTGGATAATGTGACATTAAATTTTTTTAAGATGGATATAGTTATACGTGTCGACTTGAGTTCATGCCACGTGTAGAAAAAGTTAATGATGAATTTTAAAACCACTATTGATGGGGCCTAAATCTAATGTTAAGTCTTCTCTCAAGAGAGAAAATTGAGAAAATAACCGCACTTTGAGACCGTAATTTCAAGCTGTTGGACGACTTTTAACAACACATGTAGAGCTTCTCAATCTTATCTAATTATTTATCTACTAACTCCCGGGACTAAAATTAAAAAAACAAAAAACAATATTCTTAACTACATATATATATATATATATATATATACACACACATTTGTATATTATATATATATATATATATATACCACACGAGGACTTATTTAAATAAACACATTTCCCAATGTAGTTGCGTGCAAATGGAAAGCATAGTAATAGCGAAAGGAGCTTATAATTACTTTCGTTATAAATTCAAAGATTCCTCCTCTTTGAGATATGGGGGGCGGTTTGCATTTTTCTATGTGTACGTGAAGACATGACCTTTTCTATCGGGGGACACTCCCCATTTGCCCAAAAGAAACAACTCCAATACAAAGGCACATACCCAAAATAAAAAAGCCTTTGCCTTGGCAAGTAAATTTGGATCTTTGCGATCCCATTTTCCCAAATCACTCCCTACAATAGCTGTTGGATTTGACAGGGACCCACCAACCTATATAGATACAGCTAAATTTATCGCTTCAATCCAATGGAGTCATTGCCCACCACAACCCTTTTAATTTTTTTTTTTTTCCTCCCCCATAAGAACATAATAATGCATGCAAATTGAGCATTTTTCAACTAATAATTCCCCCTTTTTTTTTTTTTTTTTTTTTTTGTGTGTTTAGGCGCATTCTTTGCACAAAAGACATTTTCAAGCTCAACTACAGACTGACAAGACACTCTCCCTCTCTCTCCACTGCTTCACAAATCGCCTTATCTTTCCCCCATAGGCTTTTTGTTAGTATCCAAAGAACCAAACTCTTTTTTTTTTTTTTTTTTCCTTAAAGAAAGGTGAGAAAAAATATTCAGATCCCCTGAGTTATGGACGCTCATCATCGTCATCACCAGCACCAGCACCACAACCAAAAGCAAGGCAGAGAGAAGTCTGTGGACACCAAAAATGGTCCTCGCGATGCTCATCATCAAGATGATCAGAAATCACCACCACAATCTTCTTCTTCTTCTTCTTCTTCTTCAAAACAACAGGTAACAATTTCCCCTGCCTCGCCACCTTCATCTTCCTCATCTCCTTCCCACGAATTCTCCTTCACAATCTCTCTCCACTCTTCCAATCCCACATCAAAAACAACAAAAACAACAACAAACGACAACAAAATCACCAGCACCAACCAAAAATCCAAAATGACACCTCCTCCTTCATTCGCCATAGATTTGTCCCCTGCAGACGACATCTTCTTCCACGGCCATTTGCTTCCTCTCCACCTCCTCTCTCACCTCCCCGTCTCTCCCCGCTCTTCGACCAACTCTCTCGAGAGCTTCACTCTTCCCATAAAGGACTTATCATCTTCAGACGACGCGCAAAAACCCACCAAAGATAACAAGTCAGATAACAACCACAAAAATTCTCCTACTATTACTACTATTAGCCAAAAAGCAGAGCCCACAACAACAAAAGGGTCGTCAAGAAACAAGCCGAAATCGTCGTCGTTTTCTTTGTTCGGGTTGGGAAAATGGAGAAGAGGATGCGAGTTCAGAGAACGAGAAGATAACAGTACCAGAAATAAAGAGAAGCCGAAGAGGAAGCTGAGATTCGAAGTTAGTCACGTCCTCAAAAGGTACATGAGAATGGTACGGCCTTTGTTGTTTTTTGGAGGAAGAAGAGCGAATAGTAATAGCTTTCATTTACGTAGACAGCCATATTCGTTCTCTGGTATTTTGAGTTCGAGGAACAATAGTAGTAGTTCTAATAAAGATTTGAGAGAATTTAGGAGGAGAGGAGAGTACTCGGCGCCGGCGTCGATGAGGACGTCGCCGTCGAACAGCGGACTTCTTGTCGCGACGGCGACGCTTCCTTCTTCGGCTAGTGATAGCACCATGGAAGAGTTGCAGGCCGCCATTCAAGCTGCCATTGCTCATTGCAAGAACTCCATTAATGCCGGAGCCGAAGATCACAAACTCAAGTGTTAATATGAGTTTGGCAAAAATTTTCATTTAGTACTTTACTACTTTTTTTTTTTTTTTAATTTTTTATCAATTGCATGATGTTTATGTTTATGTTTGTGTTTGTGTTTTGTTTTTTTTTTTTTTTTTTTTTTTTTTGTGTATAAAATAAATTAATGCATGAGTATCCATGTAAATGCGTCATGAGATGAGTTCAGAAGAAGAGTTAATGGTATATATTATATACAATAGAATACTGCAATATTCAAGAATTACTATTATTGTGTTTCAATATCTTCCAGTCTTAGGTAAATAAAAGAATCTTTGTATGATTGTTTAATCAATATCACGTGAAGCTTAGAGGCTTTTCCAGAAAATGCAACTATTCCATTGTGCTTTAATTTTATTCCGGAATTCTCTTGGGTTTCTTGCGTTACTTTGTTATTACTGTAATTGCAAGTAGCATTTAATTCTCACTATCTTTTCTTGTTCTCCTCATGGGCCCTCCCCCAAAACAAAGAAAACAAGGGATTTAGATACGCATATATGTGGTGCGTGTATATATATATATATATATATATATATATATATATATATATATATATATGCGCGCGCGCGCGTATGTAGTATATATTAAATCAAAGTCTTGCTAATTGTTATAGTGTTTTTTAACTTGTGTGATCCTTGGGCAATGTTTTATTAATTAAGTCCAAATCATACCTAACGACATGTTAAATCCAACTATTTTTGGTCCTTCAGTGCTTCCAATCCTAACACTTTAAAAATAGAAATCCATCAAAATGATAAGTATATTTCCGAATATTTTAAGTTCCATTTTAAGTAAGTGGGATTAAAGTTGATCACTAATTGATTACTATAAGAAGAGCTAAACTTTCTACTAATCATAATTAACCATGAGTGGAAATCTCCAATCCTTACTCCCGTACAAAACTGCCACAAATAATACAAAGATATTAGGTTCATTAAAGGAGCCTCCATCACCATTAATAGGTTCATTCGTGGGTATCCAAACCTCTCGAGACACCAAAATATTAAAATTAATCATCCACGCTTCGTAATTGCATCGTAGCTTAGGTTCTTAAATAGGAAAGGATCACAAACTAATCCTAAATTATTAAAGACTACCGACAACCATTGATCTTGTAGTAATTAACGCAAAAACTAATTCAAAATTAGAACTAAGAAAATAATTACACGTAAGAAAAAAAAAAGACATTCTATATAATCATGATTATAAACTCTAACCAATCTATGCAGACAGAAAATAAAGAAGGTAAACCAAAATATAAAGAGCAAACGACGATAAAAAAGAACCCTAAATCCAATAAAATGGGGGAAAAAAAATCCGATAAAAGGGTTGTGAACAGAGTAGCACCAGGGGCACTGAAAAGATATATTGGGCATCAATGGCACTCAATAGCTGTGGGTCTGACGAGTTGATAGCCGCAGTGAGGAAGAAAAAAAGTACCAAGTACAACAATCATGTGGTCAGATAACAATAATGCAGATCATCGTACGTATTTGGCGCGGCTGGAGTATTTTTTAATGAAAAATTTAAAAAAATAATATGAGTTATAATTTTATTTGAGTTTATATTTTTTTAAGTTTAAATTTGAGTTTAAACTTGAATTTAGGATTAAAATTTAAATTTAAGTTTTCTTATCAATTCGAGTTTAAAAACTCGAACTCAAATTAATGAATAATATTTTTTATTATTAAAAATGTTATAATTTTTTCGTTTTAATTTTGATTGAGATGATTTTTTTTTTCTATTCGTTGACAATGAAAAAACGAATAAAACCCGACTCATATACCATATTAAAATTTTTCATCAGCATTGAGTTTTTTATAAAAATACTATTTAAATACAAATTCAAGTTTTGACTCACTCAAACACAAACTTAAAAAGATTCTTATCTTAAACCATAACTTAAATATATACAACCAAACACAAACTCAAATTATAACTTCAACTCAAATTCTAACTCAAACTCAATTCAAAATCTATACTCAAATGACCTAACTCAAAAACATCAAAAGAACAAGCCCTTGTCTTTTTCTTGACACATGAAACACTTTTTTTTTTTTTGGTAATTACACATGAAACACTTGGTTCATCACTCTTCGGGTACTATGATTTTTTTTTTTTTTTTAAATTTTTGCTGAGATCATGATAATGATGAGGAAGATGATATGTTTTGAGGACTGGGCATGCAATTGACTGATCTAGTGGCTGCCCTTTTTCCTCTGTTGAGGACCGTCTTTTATGGTCATTGCATACACGCACCCAACAAAAACCAAACCCCACCAGCACGAAAGTGCATCTATTTTTATTATAAACATTTCCCAAAAGGCTACATAAACTGGAGAAAAAGGGCATATCTATAGTGGGAATGTTACACTTTTACAGGTGATTTTTCCGGTGGAAGTTAAGACTTGAATTTGAAGCACTTTTGTTACGTGGGATGCTAAGACCAGTACTGATGATATCTTTTAGGAGCTCTGAGATTGGAAAATGCTCTTTTTTTTTTTTTTCTTCTCAATCATTAAGTAAGACCATAAAAAGGTCACCACCGTGGGGCTCAAGGAGGAGAAGACTACTTTCATGATTAAAGGTGCTCTGATACCTCAGAAAATCACGTTACATATATCCACATTCATCTACTGTTTCTTCTTTTATTCTTTGCGCGTAAATTCCATCCTTTTTAGCGTACTTTTAGTTCTCTTACCACTTGCTCTCTTACAATAATATTATAATTTTGCTGTTTATGTCTAGACTATATATTGTTTGTAGAAACACGCATCAAAATTGTTAGTTCGTTAGAGCAAAAGAACATGTCGCACATGCAATATTTTTTCTGTTTCTATTTATTGTAATAAATACTATATATATATATATATATATGTATATATAGACACACACACACACACACATATGATTGTAAGAATTGTTAAGACCGGCAGCCGGACTAGTTAAGTATGTGTTATTATTTTATTTTTATCTTTTATTTTTTTGTATACTCATTGTAACATTATTCATAAGTGTAACACTCTGGTTGTTTTAGTGTAATATTTAATAATTACATTTCAACACATGTAACATTATACGGGTATATAAAAAAAGTTACATATAGAAACAAATAATGAACACATTTATACGGAAAAAATTATATTTGCCGAACTGTATGGGCTTAATTAAAGACTGCGCCTATGTTTATAAATTAGTTTGATCACCAGCTAGTATATGAATTTTGACTTGTGACTTTCATTACGATATTATGATATGCCCATGTGCGTTAGGATTCATCAAAGCAGATATCTGTGGCTGAAGAAGGCAGCGGTGGGTGGGCTCTGGGCTTGCTTGCTTAAAAAAAAAAGAAAAAAAAAAGTTTGTTTTGCCCAATTCCGGAGTCCCATGACTCCGATCCTTCAACATCATTCTCAGAATATCAGCCAAGAGATATACCGACCATGCGCCTAAATCACCTCTCTAACGTTCATAACTCTCGTTACTTTTGTCACTCTCTGTCATGGTTTGATTTTCATGATATTTTGTTTGTTTACTCAAAAGCGTGGTTTAGAACATAAATATTCAACTCAGATGTTATCCTAGAAGGCGAGTTTCTTGTGAAACGGGTCGGTTCAAGAGCTGCAACTATGTTAAAATCTAAAATTTATTGTGGGCTCTTATTTTGAAATAATTAGTAAACTAACACATAAATATCGATAAACTAACACATAAATAGCGAATTAAAAATTCGAATCAACGAACTAAACGGGAATATCTTCTGTGAGTTTGATTTTATAAAAGAGCTAAAATTAACAAGTTATTCTATCCATCTATTCATAATAGAAAAATTAAAGTTTAAATTTAAAGTTCAAATACAGCTATTCTAAAAATATTCGAATGCTGTCTTAACGCTTTAACAGTTATAGCAAACAAAATTTTAGGAAATAAAAGATCATTCTTATTCAGGCGAGTCAGGTATACCAAGTTGAGAAAATCAAACCCAAACACATACAATCAAAAGTTTGGTTTGGAACGACCCTAATCTTCAGGCATGACATGGACCCAATTGAGATTAATTTTTTTTTTTTAAGTTTTTAAATTTTTTTAAATTTTTTTAATTTTTAATTTTTTTTTGCAATTGAGATTAAAAATGTTTGGTTAAAAGGGTATACTAAGGTCCGTTTAGTTTGTTGATTCAAGCTTTTAATTCGAGTTGAGATGTGATTTTATGTGAGAGCTTTTTACTGTAGTAAAAAAATTAGATGTGATTGTTTGTGAGAGCTTTTTATTGTAACAAAACTCGAATTTTAAACTCGAATAACGAGACCTAATATCCGCAGGGAAATCTATTATTGTGTGACAAACAAATTTTATGCCCCATCTCTTTTTTCTATTTGTATATTAACTTGAGAATGGTAAAATTCTAAGAAATCTAGTGACAGAAAATCAAATGGAATGAATCAAGGCACATGTAATTATTATAATTATTGTTATTATTATTGGGCCTGGTGAGGAGGGTGGGGAACCAACAACAACGCCAACATCATCAAAACGACAAAAACTTTAAAAAACGACAACATATGAACACAGCATTAGGTATTAACCGAAAGGAAGAAAGAAAGAGACCATGTAAAGGAGATATTAACACGTCAAACGACAACAGCATAGGGAAACGACATGAAACCTTACAAGCCAAATTCTACTTTTTTATTTTTCCTTTTATTTGTTTTTATCATGACCAAAATATCACGCCGGGTTATCTTGTTGTAGGCTATCGGCGATCTCTAGATTGGCGGTAGTGGATCATGCTACGGATGGCAGTCTGTAGGGAATTTAAAAGTATTTTACCGTGTTACTGGAAATTCCAGCTACTACTATGTTACCAGTAGTAGTCTATCATATTACCAACGATTTCTTACAGAAATACTGAAGAAAATCAGAGAAAAAAACAAAACTTATAGAAGGGCTGAAGGGGGTGGTGCTGACGGCGGCACAACTTCGACTATGACTGCAAGAGGGATCCCGTCACATTGATCAGATGGGGTAACGAGAGAGAGGAAATAGGAGAATAGAAAGAGAATCGAATTCGATCAAAAGAAATTTGATTCCTAGAATTTTAGTCATAAAATTGTAGGAATCATGGCATTGGAGTGAAAGAAGTAACTTTTAAGTGATGGCAGAAACCAATCTAAAAAATTGTAGTAGACTACTTCAAAATAAACTATATATCTTAATAAAACCAAATCAATCCAAATTTATTTATTTATTTTCAAAATATCGCATTTAGATTAAATTCTTTCTTTTTCTTTGTTGTATTATTTGGCGAGAATCGAGATTGATTGTGATGGGCTACTTAAGTTCATTAAACATGCCCTTCTTTGGAACTTCACCTAAGATCAACAAATTCACTTATTTATTTTCCGAGGTGTCCTCAGAAACGGCAATGTAAACTCCGTTGGAGTCCTCAGTATGATAGGCAATGTTCATATTCTATTAGATATCAATTGGGTTGGGCCACTCATCGAGAACGATGACACGACATGAAAAATACTAGACCGAGCATAGCACGACACGACACGAGATTATTATGGGATGAGCTAAGCATGACACAAGGTAGTAAGTTGTGCCGAGCTCATAGTTTTAAGCACACAATTTTGACACGATATAACATAATGACAAACACGAACACAAAATAGGCACGGTCCATCGACACGATGGGCCATGACGGATATAACTTTTTTCATTTTTAATTAGTTGAAATATGTAATTTTTATTTTTAATATAATTTTAAGTGAGTGATTTGACATGTAGTATTGGATTTGTAACCCCTCTACGTTAGTCTCTTCTTCTCAATAACATTTATAAATTAGTACTTGTTATGACATCAAGTTTTTTGCTTCTTTTTATTTTTATTTTTTTTAAACTTTAGTAATAGCAAATGAAACTATATTTTTATTTGAAAACTGTTTAAATATATATTTTTTATAATACAAAAAAGTTATATGGCCCAATGGGCTAGTCCAATTAGGGGTGTAAATCGGCCGGTTAGGGTAGGGTTGAGCCGAAAATTGAGTCTACCCGATTAGTGCGAGTTGAGAAAATTTTGGATCACGACATTCTCTTAAGTCTACAAACCTGCAACCTTTCGAGTGATCTCGGGTAGGGTCGGGTTACTCGGGTTGGTGATCTCAAGGACCACATGATCACTTTTTAGTCAATTAATTTGTGCTTGTTACAGAATAAATCATTATCAAACAGAACATGTCTTTCCTTTAAGAGGGGGTCTAAATGCAAGGTGAACAATTAAAACACTCACTTTGAAGTCAAACACTTCCAATATAAATAAAGAATGTCCTAATTGAATAACTATGGCATACAAACATTTTTTTACACAAACCGTGAATCTAAAATATAAATAAGTTAACAATTTAAATGCATGAAGTCCATAAACTTATGAAAGTAAGAATTTGAAGTGTTAGACATTGTTTTACCTACTTTGAACATGTTTGGCCAAGTAGGGTTATCTTAGGTTCATGTAACCCCACCCCGCGCCCCTACGGGCGCAGTGCTGGTTAGGCATAATTAAAACTGAAAATTAAATAAAAATTTAAAATTCCATGATTTTTGAGTAGGGTCGACTTAGCTCGGCCGGGATTCATCAGGTTCGGGGTGATTTCTTACAGCCCTAAGTCCAATAATCCATTTGTGCCAAGCATGATAAAAGTATAATAACAACACGGACATGAATGTGTTTGGGCCCATAGACTGGACCTATGATTTCAAATCTTGCACTGGTATAAATACAACATAAAATTTTAGTAGATCAGGCTGAACACGACACAAAGTACGCATGAATCTAGCTGATTATGCTGTGCTGACATGGCAGGACGCGAATCATATATCTATGTTATATGTTGTCGATCAGGACTCCTCCATGTTTGAATTCATCACAAACAAGAACAAGGCGAACGACCAAGGCCTCTAAAACGACTAGTCCAAAAGCGATGTAATGCAAGAATATAAATTTAGGAATTAAATTGTGATTTCCAAAAGCAAGAAAAGAAATTAGAAGAAGAATAGCGGATTATAGAGAATAACACAAAAATTGAGAAAATGACAACTACATAAAAACAAAATACAAAATGACGACCGAATTGGTTAATCGACAACTGATAATAAATGACATGAATAAATATTTGGAAAGCACAAAGCGAAAAATAACGTTTATTTTTTTTTTTTTTTTATTTTGGCAGGGAAAAATAATGTTAAATTTTAAAAATAAATGAACGGCAACAACGAAAAACGACATCAACACAAACATATCAAGAAGAAACGTGATTAATAAAATTAATTAGAGAAACCACGTATATATAAATAAATATTACTAGATAACCATTGATAAATGATAACAAGTAAACGAAAAGGAAAAAAAAAAAAAAAAAAAAAGAACAGAAAACGACATCATCAGAACGACATGAACGTTTGAAAACGACAAGAAAACGTTAAACTACAAGTCTACACTCTACAACAACTAATCTTTAGCAATAATAAATAAATAAAAGAAAAAAGAAAAGGAAAACTATAAGTTACTACAAGCCTACAACATCTAAAAAATTACACTTGTGAAAAAACCACGCAGAAACGCGATTAATTGCGTCAATTTGAGAGACGATGTAAACATCCGTAAGGACAGAAACATTAAAAAGACAACAAATAAAAGTGTGTTTTAAGCCATCAAACCAAAACGACACTAAGTCAAAAATACTTTAAACTAATACCTTATTTATTTCACTTTTTAAGTTTTTTTAGTTAATTTTTTTTTAAAAATATCACATTTAATTTTTTCTGTTACAGTCAAAAATTTTAAAAAAATATCATATCTTAATTTTAATTAAAAATTTAAATTAATAAAGTAAACGAGACTTAATAAAACAACTACAATATCACGACATTGAAATAGTCGGCAAAACGGCATATATATCATTAAGAGACGGCTACAATAGAACGATGACGAAACCGTTGATAACCCACAACTGTGAACGAAAACGACAACATTAAACAGTACGATAATCGGAAAACGGCATAACTAGCGAAACAGCAATCTAAAAGACAATAGCAATGCTGGGGAAAAAAAAGGGGGGAAAAGTTAGTAAAATTACTACTCGGATTCAATATTATACTTTTTGTCTTTTTTAATTTTTCCAAAAAATTTGGAATTACAACTAGATTATTAATTATGAAGAGCTTGCTTTCCATGACGCGTAAAAAGTCATGTTTCGCCATCAGATATAACATCTTCTTGAACAAAAGAAGATGTTATGTTTCGCATAAAAAAGTTATGTTTCACCATCAGATGTAACATCTATGACTTTCTATCGATGTTTTTGTACACTATTAAATAAAAATCCGAGATCGTTTTTATTTTTAGGATTATTAACTTTATTAGTCTCTAACTTTGAGCATAACTCTGAACTTTTAACTTTAACATATTTAGTGATCGTTTGTTTCGTGTATTTAGAATCATGATTCATAATCATTCTCGTTTTATGTGTATTTTTTGTAAGAGAAAACACTGTACAGAATCATGAATTATGATTCAGAATCAAAAATGAATATAGAAAATAAACGGACTCTTAACCTTAAATTTTTGTTTTCTTTGACAGTTTTCTAAAATTTAATATAGATAATCATATTATTATCACATTATAACAGAAAATTTCATATAAATAGTTACAATATGTTAAAGTCTGCTGTTTTTAATAGGTTTTAATAGTAAAAAAGAAAATTTGTATATAAAATAACTGTTTTCATCAAATTTTAAATTATCACACTATGAACATATGATTATTTTTATTAAATTTCAGAAATCGTAAGTCAAATTTACTCTGAAGAATCAAAATTATTAGAAAATAAAAATTTAAAGACTAAATGTGCTAAAATTAAAAATTTAGAATTCAAATTGCAATTATAAACTAACAAAACCTATTATAATCTTGTTTAATTTATTAATTTAAATTTAAATATAATTTTATATAAAATAAAAAATAAAAAATAAATTTTCATAAAAATTTATAATTAAAGTTAAATTAAAATTAAAAACTCGATAAAATCACTCATTTTTATCTTTATTTTCCTTACATTTTAATAGGTCTTTTATTCTTAAGCTAATCCTCTTTTATATTTGTGTAGGACAACTGGAAAATGCTTTCAGTTTCATGGGATAACTGGGACCCACCTCACGAAATCTGTCAAGCAACCACCTAACTCTGAGCTCATTTTTATTTTCTCTCTCACAAATTTGTGGCTTACGTGTCAATTCCCACAGTCCCAGTCGCCATGCCATGCCATGAAAATCTCTTTTCTTTTCTCTCGATATTTCCAAGGAAACAAACAGCCTGATCTCTCACTCCCCGTGGAGATTTGCGAGACTGTAAAGGCTTATTGGCCTTTTCTCTCGTACATGGCCATCTTCATCTTCTTCCTTCCAGGTCCGTTTCTTACATTCTCTCTCCCCTATTCAGAATCTTTTTGTTTTTTTTTTTTTTTTCCCGGTTTTGCTTGATTGTAAATATAAGGAGGAAATAAGAGAGGTTCTTTTATTTCACTAATTTAAATTTAAAATTATAAATTTTTTTAAAAATAATTATATTTACTTTTTTATAATAAATTTTTTTATATAAAATTATATTTTAATTTAAAAAATTTAAATCAGTAAATTAAATCAATTAAAAGAATAAAACGCCGGTAATAGTAATAGTAATGCTAATACTAATATAATAATAATGATAAGAATGAGGTGTCGTTTATCCGCTGGATGGATTTCTAATTATGAATGGTTTGGCACATTCGAATAATTATTATATCCGAATATGCTCCAATCTCTATTCTTCTCTCTTCGCGGCTCCGATTTTTTATTTTTTATTTTTATTTTTCCAATTGCGTTTGGTAGTTGGTTTTTCTGATTGCCAACAAAAACAGACTTTCCTCAACGGGGGTTGTCTTTCCAACTCTAGAGACAGCCTCTCGACAGAGTTTTTGGTCTTCGATTAACTTCTTTTGGTTTGTCCTTTAATTACAGTTGTTGGGTCAAATCCATTTAACCAATCCATTTCATTATCTCTGTGTCATCCCAGCTATATTTGTTTCTAGCTAAAATAATAAGAAAAAAGATTAAAAAAAGGGTTGGTAAATTATTGTCCTGTGATCGATCGGGTTTGAGGATTGTTGATCTGGGGTGGTATCAGAATTGAGGCGGTTTTGGCCTTTTTTTTTTCTGACAAAGAAATCCTGGGTATTTTGTACTTTCTTAGATTAAGATGAAATTTTTGAGATTTTTGTGAACTGGGTTTTGTCTCAGAAATCCAGAGATTAAAGGATGAATGCGGTTGGGAGGCTAGGAAGCTATATCTCACGTGGGGTATACACCTTCTCTGGCCCTTTTCATCCTTTTGGTGGTTGTGTGGACATAATTGTGGTTGAACAGCAAGATGGGAGCTTTAAATCCTCACCTTGGTATGTACGGTTTGGGAAGTTTCAAGGGGTTTTGAAAACCAGAGAGAACGTGGTCAACATATGTGTCAATGGAGTTGAGGCGAATTTCCACATGTATCTTGATCACAAAGGGGAAGCTTATTTTCTTAACGAAGTTGATGTGGTGGAAGATGCGGAGTCTGTTTTGAATCATTCCTCGTCTGGGGATGAAGGGACTGACGGGCAATCCCAGGTTGATAGGAGGCCGTTGAAGTCCCAAAGTTGTAATTTTGATGATGGAAACGCGAAAACAGCTGATCGGATTGATACAAGCAATGGGAAGATTACGAGGAGGACTAATTCGCGTCGGTCGCAAATTCTTGGGCTTGTGTTTGGTAGGAGGTCAAGAAAGGAGAATGATAATGGGGGAGAGAAGGAGAATGATATACAAAGAATTGATTCACTTGAGCGTGCAGAGTTTGCTGCCAAGCTTTTGGAAGTGAAGTGGTCCACCAATCTTGATACCAGTGAGCCTACGAAAGATGATGCTTCCTTGTTTTCGGATTCAAATGTTTTGGACGGTCAGGATCATAGAGATGTGGAGATTGGTGGTCAGATAAGCCAAGTCAGCTCATCAGAAGAATATGCTGAGACTTCCACTATAAGTGAAATTATTCCTGGGAGTGAATGTCAGGTAGCATCTACTGTTACTGGAGCTGATGAATCTCCTATTACGTTGGTTGCTGAATCCGAGTTGAATGCAGATGGAGTCTTTTCTGAGATGGTCGGTGCTGATTTGCAAGTTCCTAGGGTGGCTGAAGTTTGTACCGGCAAACAATTCAATGAAGAACGGGCTTTTAATAAAAAAGATGTTCAATTACAATTACCAGGTTGTGGCATTTCCCAGAATGGTGGAATAGATGCAGTTCAATCACTCGTCTATTGCGAATCATCGGGGAGGTCAATAGTGAGAAATGATGCTTCCAGTGGCCGAACTCATGAAACACTGTACATTGCTAGTAGCGGATGTGGGGATCTTCACGTTCATGCAGCAACACTGCACGCAAGAACCGAACCGCTCTCTAAGGTAATCTCTCTATTAGGACCTGTTATGTTAGGAAAAATCATTTGAGCAATGATTGCATTGACTTGCTTAATGGATTAGAGATACTTTTTGCATAACTTGATTACAAATTTAGCTAAAATTGTTTTTTCAATTAGTATTAGGCCTTGTTCATTAGTTTTAGTTTTTTATTTGCAAAAAGCTCTCAGAAAATGTCACATCAAAATTTTCCGCTACAGTAAAAGCTCTCAGAAAATGTCTCAGGTATTAGTTTTTATTTATTTTTTATTGAGACTCAGGTATACAGAGATTTTCATCAGGATACAGTTATTGAACAACACTTGGAAGATTTTCAACTGGAGGTGCCAACGGTGGAGGTGCCTAATGGTTCCTCAGAGCAAACAAATCATTTGTGTTATTGCACTGAGCCATTAATATCGCGAGAATCCTATGCTCAAATCATTCACACGAACCCAACAAGTGGTTCAGGTGAAGAAGTTGAGCCACAGAATCTCTGCACCATTTCCAGTTTCACCAACTCATTTCACCAATTTGACGATGAGGAAAATATGAAGGTTGAAGGTTCACCTTCTTCTGAGTCCGAAAGAACAGAAGCAATAAATATACTGCCATCAGTTAGTCTAGAGGCAGAACAACTTCTTTTTGGTGTCTTTGACGAAGTTAAAAGCAGTGAAATCCAGATAATGGAATCAGAATTTCCGGGAAATATGGATATAGAAAATTTCCCCTCATGTAGTCCAGACGGCACTGAAGAGCTGGATACTGATCAATCACACTCACCACCGGAGAAATTTGTTGAAGATAATCAATCAACTGATTCGAAGAACTCGATGGGAAATATGAGGGTAGCATCAAGTCCCATAGGTATTACTAGAAGTCATAAGGCTGGGCGGATGGCAGAATCATTGCCTATTATTTGGTCTCAGATTGATGGTTTTGGTGCACATGATGATCATTGGTTAAGCCATTCACTGGATTCAAATTCCGAACCCCTGAAGTGGACAATGCAAAGCAAAGATAATTTGAGCTCTATAATAGCAGACGGAAATGAAGAGCACCAATTCGCAGCAGAGCTGCTAGATATCAAGGATGCCCTGGTAACTGGGGAGCTCAAAGACATTCCTTTCAATCCTGCAATTGGTAAGACATTGTCGCTATTTTTACTTAATATTCTCTCATATTTCAAGAGTGATTAGATGTGGCGCTTCCAAATTTTGTTTCTTTTGTGGACAAGTTGATGTTATTGTACTCACCCTAGAAATGATATATTCCCACCCTGCGTTTGGAACGATTTACCAATTAGCTCACTTTTTTTTTTTGGATTATTTTGTTGTTAGTTTCAAGTTGTATTTGACATGGCGAGCTAAATGGAATAGCTTCATTATTCTTTGGGTTTAGGAAGCTGTAGGAAAACAAATTGTGTTATTTGCAGAAATTTCTCTTTGCAAACACTTGTTTTACAAAGGGTTGGGGCCTGATGCCCCTTCTCAAGCATTTGATGCCGAAAAACTGGAGCTTGAGAAATTTACTTCCCTAGGCCCCGAGGTTTGTGAAAGATGATAGGTTTGTTGTGAGAATTAACGGTTTATATTTTCCATGGGATGCGGCTGCTCCTATTGTTTATGGAATGGTTTCATTTGGAGGTGCACAAATACTAGAACCAAAAGGCATGATGGCTGTTAACCAGGTTGAGAAAACTGTTACAGGAGATCCATCAAAAGAAAGTATTTCTCCAAGTGGAAACTGGAGACTGTGGCCTTTCTCCTTCAGGCGCTCGAGATCACGGAAGGCCATGCAATCAGTTCTATCTGATGTCACAACTTCAGACATTGTAAATGCTTCAGAGATCAAGATGGGCGTGATTGAAGCTAAAAATATGCTTGAAACCAAGGCGGTAAAGAAAATGGTAAGGGTCCTTTGTCCAACATCTGAACAGCTGGCATCTCTGAATCTGAAGGAAGGAAGGAATACCGTAACCTTTACATTCTTGACTCCCATGCTGGGGAAACAACAGGTTTTTTATTTTTTATTTTTTATTTTTGTTATTTTTTGGTCTTCTCTCTTGCCAAATTTTTCCTACTTAAAATCTCCTCTCCATTTCGTGTTATTTGTATACTTTCTTCGGCCGAGCACTTGCACATAATTGTATTGTTCAATAGGTTGATGCCAGAATTTATCTGTGGAAATGGAACACTAAAATAGTAATCTCAGATGTTGATGGAACAATAACTAGGTAATTCTGTTTCTCTGTCTTTCTAATTTCACTGGAACTTTTAATACATTGTGTTCTAAAACAGAATGGTTTAAGCTTTCTATATTACATTTCTTTTTGAGATATTTCATGGAACATATAAATGCTGCTAGAATGGAGGTCTTAGTTGTTTCCAATACTCTCTCTTTACTTTTCTTTATGACCTACTTTTTAAGCTTTCATTGTATAAATTCCAAGATTTTTCTTGAATTGTCTGATCCCCGTGTTTCGCTGGTGTTACAGATCTGATGTTCTGGGTCAATTTATGCCCCTGGTTGGAGTAGATTGGTCACATTTAGGTGTTGCACATTTGTTTTCAGCCATTAAGGTTTGTTTTGAGATTTCAAGATTTTGTTCCTTCATTACAGCACATGTAAAAACTTTGATGGGTTTGGCTTTAGACCATCTCATAGGTCGGTCTCGTCCTCAACCAACTAATTTTATTTGGAATCTGCTTATTAGCCTACTTATTCTGTCATATGGTGTATAGTGATGCCAGTATTATTTCCTTGTCCGGTTGTTTATAACCCAAATATTTTATCTTTTCTCCACACTATAATTGATGACTAGCAAGAACCAGTAAGTTATTTTCACGGGTTTCAGGAAAATGGATATCAATTGCTTTTTCTTAGCGCTCGTGCAATTTCACAGGCCTACCTCACAAGGCAATTTCTGTTCAACCTTAAGCAGGTGAGGGAAAAGAACCTATTTGTCAACTATTCTTAGTTTTAATTTAAGACATGAAATTTGAGAAAACCGGACAAGTTCTTTTCAATAATTTTGTTCCACATTTTCAGGATGGAAAGGCTTTACCGGATGGGCCTGTAGTTATTTCCCCTGATGGGCTGTTTCCTTCTCTTTATCGAGAAGGTAAGTATTATTGTTATTGCTTTTGCATTGTGCTTTCACAACTTCATGGTTTCTTTCATATCAGTTTAAATTTTTGGAATGAAAACGGATGGAATAGTACTATTCTCCTTGTGTTATTTATTATTTTTGACCTTGTAAGCTTTTCAAACAACCGTCTTCTATGTAGAGTCCGTGTAAAGAATGAGAAATTCCATTTCGGTATGCCTCTTACAGCCAAAAGTTGTTCTGAGGCAGACATATGAAATTGTGTTTTTCTTCTATCAGGAAGAGCCCTGAGAATTCTTATTGATAGTTTTCGGTTTTATTTGTTAACATTTCTCTTGAGGTTTATCATCTTCCTTGCTCTCAAACAAGAAGAGAGGCAATTCTTTGAAAGTTTTTGATTGATATCTTTTCTTAGTACCAAATGTTACTGTCTGCAGAAGCATATATATTCTCTGGTTATTACAACCCACCTGAATTAAGTTCACATATAATTCTTGCATGAATGCTTTTGCAGTTACTTTATATAATTCACATTTAAATAACTTGAATATTTTGTACGAACAATGCCCGGACTAAGAAATGCTCTTTTTTCCTCAGTTATCAGGAGGGCTCCTCATGAGTTCAAGATTTCATGCTTAGAGGTTAGTTTCTGATTATCTTTATCTTGACATATTCATTTCTTTCTTTCAGCACCATAATCTTATTTATGGCCTCCTAATAATATTTTGTTTTTTTTCTCTCTTTTTTTCTTTTTTTGGCTGATAACTTCATTTCTGCAATTTTGTTTTTTCTTTCAGGAGATCAGGTCATTGTTTCCTCTTGATTGCAATCCTTTCTATGCTGGTTTTGGAAATAGGAATACTGATGAAATCAGCTACCTTAAGGTTGGATTACCAAAAGGAAAAATCTTCATCGTCAATCCAAAGGTAAAAAGACCCTTCATACTAGTATCATAATTGTAAATAATTGTCTCATCTTTCTATTCTAACATTTTAAACTTGTAGGGAGAGGTTGCTGTAAACCGCCGTCTCGACACGAAATCATACAAATCCCTTCACGCTCTTGTTAACGACATGTTTCCACCGGCGACATCATTTGAACAGGTCCGGCTTCTGCAGCCCTGTTATGTTCTGGGACAGTTTTTCAAATATTAATATTCCCTTCCATTTATCTGAGGCGATTTCTTTGGCCCATGTTCTAAGTCTTAATTTAATTGACAGGAGGACTTCAATTCATGGAATTTCTGGAAACTTCCGCCTCCAATGATTGATGTTTAAAGCCTTCAAAGAAGCTTGAGTGCTTCAGCTTCATCAAAATGCAGGAACGCCCGTCACGCACGCAGCTATTATAAAATCGTTATCGTAAGTCCTGATTTTAACTTTGGAACTTTTTTACTGATTAGTCAGAGTTCAGTTATAAAATTTGGAGCTGAAAACAAATTAGAGAATGGGAGAAAATGTAAGAAATCCAGTTATCTTAAGCTTAAAGTTGATACAATAATAAGATTACAAAAGTGCAGTAGCATAATAACGTTTTGGTGGCATTTATTCAGGGTTCAGATCAGAAGCGGCCAAGGCTATATATACAAACGTTCAATTTTGAACAACACGAGCTGATCTGCAACTATAGAAGTGAAAATAATCAGCTAAGACAGAGTCTCAGAAAGAAGATCAGTTGTGGTTCGTTTTGCTTGTATTTTTGTTTGGTCGAGTGCTTCAAAAAAAGACCAATTTCTGATTTGTATATATATTGGCCATGTGATCCAAGGACAGGAGAATATGTCAGTAAGGGTAGGAAGTCAGGTTTTTTTTTTTTTTTTTTTTTTTTTTTTTTTTTTTTCCTGTATGTAAACGTTAAATTAATTTATAATTTATAATTTTTATTTTTTTTGAGAAAAACACATAGAACACGTAAAATCCGCGCAGATGCACCACAATTACTTTCCAAGTAACGCTATAAGCAATAAGTGGATATGTGGTCTAAGTAGAAAACGACAAGAAACTTAGGGAGAGGGAGGCACGTTGATTATTACAGATAACAGGAGCCTTTTAAAGGAACAACTTGTGATAAAGAAAGGAAGTTGTAAAAATGCGAACGGCATGTCGCTTTTTCCTTAAGACGACAACAATATTAAACGCAAACATGTTAATTGACTCTGTCTAGCCTCTAAAGGTGACGGAAAAATAATAAAAACGGAATAATAATGAAAACAGGAATGATAATAGTAATGAAATAGATTGAAAAGAAAAATTGATTTATTTGTTTGGTTAAAATTTAAAATGGATCATCATTATTTTTATTTTGACTAATTTACTCTTTAAAAAGTAATATAAAATAATCATTTGTCAAGTTTTCTTTTTTCTTAAAAAAAACAAATTTAAAAAGGAAAATAAAAAACTTCGATCCTGTTGTTTATGCACAAACGCTAGTGAAACACTAACAAAAGAAAAAATAAAAAAAACTGTCATGTACGACAATATGTAACAGGAGCACCCATAAATCTACACTACTATCGGCATTGTGTGATAGCTCCACTCCCACCAGAATCGTTAGCACCCTTTGGCGTTGCAGTGACTGAAGCTTGCCATCATCAGAAAGCTGTCGAGCGATGTTTAGTAGCTTTCTAGAGAGGAGATAGAAGGACAGATTTAGTGGTGCTAGAGAGACTTGTCCTCATCTTTAGATGTACAAAATGATTTTTTCAGATCAATCTTTTAGATCTAGATCTTGATATTTTTGTTGGATGGTGGGTCTAGGCAAGGATCTTGATATCTAGATTTAGATCTTGATATTTTGTACATCTTTAGATGTACAAAATGATTCGGCAAGGGTGCCGAGAGAAGGTGACGGTTTGGCGAGTATAGTTGTCGGAGGAGCGACGGCGGCGAATCTACAGACGGAGGAATGATGATCTAACCATTTTGGTGAATGACTTTTCTTGATTATAAAACAAACCAAACTTCAGATTTACATTCTTTTTCATTCTATTATTTTCCTTTCTCCCTAACTAAACACACTTTAACGACATGTTTACTTTGCATCAAAAGGAAAGAGGAAGTGAAGAGTGATTCTCTTTCCCATTTAATAATGTGTTTACTTACAAAATTAGTAATAGAGATTTTAGTGAGCCCTACACGATATAAAGAATGAGAAAAGAGAATGCCAATTCTTACTCTGTATTGATTTTTTTGTCAAAGTGAATGAATGTTAAATTTACTTATCTATCCTTAATGAATTACTATATAATTAATAATTATCAAATTGTGTAAAAAGACATTTTAGTGATTACATTTATAACATTGCTATTTCTATTTTTAGTAAATATAAAAAAAGAAATGACCTTGTTTCTCATTACACCATATAATAGTCAAGTAAATATTTGAAAAGGAATAAATGACCCTTCATCTGATTATTTTACTTTACTTTTTAGTTTTATTACGTTTTCTGTTACATTCTTTTACGGTTTGATAACGCACTCTAAACATACACCACGTGCTGTTCGTTGAATGAATTATGAGCGGCGAGGTCTGCAGAAAATGGCATTTTCTTGTAGTAGCGTGAAATTCCCTAATCTTTTTGGCCATTCATTGTTAAGGAAATTACAATATGTGTTTCCCCAAAAAAGAAAAAAAAAATTACACTATCTTTTCGCTGTGCCTTCTTTCCCAAATAAATGACCGGACGCTATTGATAGCTATGTCCACTTTGTTCGGATCACGATGAATTCTTAAAGTAGTGGAGTGTGTGTTTCCTTTTTTTTTTTTGTGGGGGAAAGTAATAATGATGCTGATTCTTCAAGAAAAACGAAAGAGAAGAATAAAGAGATTAATTGATAGGTGGACCGTTATGCGAATAGAGACATAGTAAAGGGTAGATAGCTTAGGCGTCCTGCGTAAATTTTATACGTCGATCATGGTCCATCCATGAAAAAGGGAATTTTTTTTAGGGACGAGAAATCAAAGTTTGCTACTTTTTTTCTTTTTTGGCTAATCAAACTCTTTACTAATTTCTTAATCACTTTATAGGAACTCCAACCATGATAGTTATTTCATGTTTTTAGTTAAAATAGCTAATGATTTAACTAGAATTTAGCTTTTTTCCACTACAACAATTAACTAAATAGTTAGTTATTTTAGAGAATTCATTTCACGCTAACACGTTAGTTCATTGTCTTTGATAATCATTCTTCAATCAAATAAATCAAATTAGGAAATGTTTTTATGTTTTTATAATTGCTATAAGTAATTAATATTGTTGCAATTCTATCTTTTGTATTACTATTAGTTTTAAAAATTTTGTGAAGTGCCGTATTAAGATAAATTTCTCAATCTGTCACGTATATACATAGATTTCTTCATCGCAGTTGATGATACACGAACACTCACTACAGATCTCTTGATACTATCCGTACAGTTCTAAGCACACACCTGAAGGCTGATACAAGAATAATTGTCATCAACTTTGAAAAAGAAGAAAAAATACTTTTAATTTTCTTAGGTCCATACTGCTGGCCATGAAGTCTTGGAGATTAAGCCATCAAGGATACTGATTCTTCTAGCTTAATTAGTTCCATTAATAACAACATGATAATGATGATTTCGGTAAGACTATCCATAAATAATAAATAAATGATATCCATAAACTTCGATAATTCAATTTTTCGTTGGGCTTTACAGGAGTATGATCGCTCTTTTATTAGAAAAAAAAAATCACTAAACATTAATTTGTATTTTAGTACTAGTAATATTCCTATCCTTAATTATGTACAAAATTAAGAGCATATGTACTAGCTAACTAGATATATCATCCTGATCTAATTATCGCCAAAAATAAGTTCTTTAAGGAGCAACTTTACGTGCTTTAAAAAAAAAAAAATAATAACTAGAAGGAATAATCAACATCAAGAAAAAAATAAGACCTCCCAATTAGTACTTTTGCTAGTTGCTTAATTAATTAATTGCATTAAATACATGCACTAGGGCATTAAAATTTATTTACTTCGGTAAAGTGACTGCAAAATAATAAGCGCTCGCCCTCCTTCCTTTTCAAACCAAAAAAAAAAAAAAAAAAAAAAAAAAATAAAAGCGAGCTAGCACAAGCTTATTATCTGACATAACACTTAAATATTAAAAATAGCTAGTGGCTAGCATAGGTACACAGTACATTTACGTACGTACGTACGGAAGGAGTTATATATAATTACGAGCAAATAAAAAGAAGATAAGTAAGGAAAAAAAGATGGGCATTATTTGGAAGGCATTTTATACCCACATTTATAAGCATAATCAGCGAGTTCTTCCAACTCCTTATCAGTAAGATCAACGTAGCCGCTACCGTCTGTGTCTGCATGGGACATAGCTTTCCAAGCTCTGTAAGAGCCACAGTTTGATCCCAAATATTTGAAGGCTTGCTTGATTTCCTCCTTTGAAAGTTTCCCATCTCCATTCAAGTCGTAACTTTTCAAAGCTTCCTTTAGCTTCTCTTTACTCCAGGACTGAGCTTTGTCGGGTACTGGTTTGTGGTTGATTGGATTAAGCAAAAAGTTGGCCGGAGTTTGGACTATTATGACCATGGTAGGCTAAAATAAAAGAAGTGAGAGATAACTATGGAAAGGGTTTTTGAATAATTGATGAAACTGCGACAGGAAATTACTTATTGATCAGTACTTGTAGGAAGATATGTAAGATAGCAATGTTGATTTATAGGGCTATTCAGGGAATCTTTGTAAAGGTGTTCTAGTTATCTTTATGAGAGACACGTGCGTGCGCATTTGAAATTTAATCTAAACGATTCTCCTTGCAACTTGTCACAAGGAAATGAAAAATATTGTACCGGAAAAATTCCTTCTTTTGTTTTTCTTTCATGTGATTTGGACAAGTCTTGAAAAAGCTAGATGCCTTTATCTCCGCTAATTTTTATCTGAATTTCTACCTAATCTTTAAATTAAAGATTATGACACTTGATCTTAAGATTATGTTGTATTTTTTATTTATTAAAGACGAGAGAGAATAACTGATATAAGATCTTATTAATATATTGTTATGAATTTTCACTAACGCAGGGTGCACGTTATCGTTATCAAGTTATAAAGTTCGTAAATATGAGTATCGTCCTACGAGGATTGATTGATATTAAGTATCGAAATTGTGTTAACTCTAACTTTATTCAAATTAAACGAAATTGGATTGATGATGATGATAAAAATTAAAACAAATTAAAGAAAACTAACACTACAAAAAAATTGATATTTAACATCTCTTATTAGATGACGGTTTTACAAGAAAATGTCGTCTAATGTGTTGACCCAAAGCACATGCCAGCTGGCAAAATATTAGACGACGATTTCTTATAAAACCGTTGTCTAATGTAAGTGTGGAAACCCAAAAATGAAATTTAACCTCGAATCTATCTTCATTTCGAGATAAACCCAGCTCAAAACCATTGTCGATCTTTCTCTCTCTCTCTTCTTGTGAACCATATTGTCGCCACCTACTGCCCAAAAATCTCTCTCTCTCCGTCTCTCTTGAAGCTGCCACCGCCATTCCCTCTCTTTGTCTCTCGCTCTATCTCTCTCTTTGACTCTCGTAGCACGCTCTAAGCCACCCCGGTGTTCGCCAAACCACCAAGCGTCTACCAGCAGCTACCACCATTGTTGCCGAACCGCCAGCAGCGACCTCTGTCTTCATTTTGGTCAGTATAAGTTATAATATTTTTTGAATTTAAAATTTATAACTATAGATTAAACGATGATTATTTTCAATTAGGTTAGTCTATTAGATGATGATTTTTTTTTAATATTATATGATTGTTAGGATTAGAACTAAATAATTGAATGTAAATGTGAATATTTGTTGTATATGATTTAAGAAGTTTTAAGTTAGTTAGGTTAGGATTAAGAATGAAACTAAATCCAAATTTAAGTTATTTAGTACATTTTTTGTATGTATTGATTATGTTATGTTAATTCAATATTGATTAGGTTAGGTTTAAGTTATTTAGTTTAGGATTAAGAATGAAACTAAATCTATATATGTTGATTATATGTTGACTTTTAGTAATATGGCAGGTCGTGATTGGTTCAAGGAAGAATTTAATACCGCATTTAGGGAGGAATGCACTTATGATGGGGCAAATCAATATGCACTTAAGGAAAGAATAAAATTTGACCCGGATGATGATGGGAAACGAAAGGCAACCATAAAGTGTAGAGTTGCCAAAATGAGGGATAAAAGAAAAAGAATAGAAGTGCAATTTGATAAAAATAACCCCATTAGAAAAGTGGAAAATGAGATACAAAGTTATGTTGATGTTTTGGCATGTGAACATGGGCCAATAACAATTGAAGATTGAAGACATAAAGAAAATAAAGATAACGTGAATCGAATTTGACATGATTTGGTTCAAAGTTTCACAGTTCCAGAGACCGCAAAAAAATACGAGCTTAATTGTGCGGTGAAGATATATGAGGACTTTAGGTTGAACCTATTCACGACATTTGTAAAGCAAGCAATGGAGGAAGTTTGTGGAGTATAAACTTAGTGATGATTGACATGCTGTTTCTGAAGAAGCATCTAAGAGAAGATGATCGTACAAGTACCCACATGTGAATGCTTATGGGGGATATGGGAAAAAAAGGAAGATTATGTAAGTCTTCAATTACTTTTTTCAATGATATTAATTACTTTTTGTTTGTATTATAATTTTTAATATGCTTTTTAATTGAATGCAGATGCGAATGCAAAACACTACGGAGAAGTTGGATCGAGTTACTTTATGGCAATTCATATGCAAAAAATCAAACAACTTAAAAAATTCTAGAATGTAGAGAGATTGATAAATTAATTGTGAGTTATTACTTTTCATTTTAATATTTGTTCGATCAATGGTTAATATGCCAAGAAATTTATAATATTTTTATTCTAAATTTTGAAGGACCAATATGCCGAAGAAGAGTCCTCAGAAAAGTTTTAATTTCTGGGGACTGATGATGTGCCTACTAGATCATTGAGAAACCCAGAATACTTAGGCCATGTTCGTGAGCAATCCCAATTTGTCAAAAAGTTAACTTATTTTCATTCCATAGGCAGATTAATAGGGGATGATGAGTTGACAATGCTGCGTAAGAGGGTGGAATAATGAAGGCCTGATTGGAAACATTGCAATAATCCCAAGGCCATATCCTAGCACCTGTAGGAGAAGGAATGAGAACTTGTACGGTGGATCAATGGCGTAGTGTTAAGGAGAGTTGTATTATCTATAATGCTATGCCACCGACATAGCCCTCCTTTTCATGCCTTGGTGATGGTAGTAAGTGCATTCTTCTGGCTCCAACAGAGGGGGAGAACAATTTTATTGTTATTACGACATGAATGTCGTGGTTGGATAGTCGCCCTATCGATGTTGTCCACAGTGTCGCACTTGGGGAGGGAAATGTACGCGTCTCTATTCAATCAACTTATGTGAGAGACGTGCCTTTGCCTATCCCTACATTTGATAGCATGACTATGGGTGACGCTCTGGTAGGATTTGTTGCCTGGCCTAGGAACTTGGTTGAACAGTAAAGCTGCGACCAGAAAAGAATCCATGGAGAATCCCCCAGAGCCGGTGAAGAAAAAAGCTGAGAAACAAAAAAAGTTAAAAAATACACAAAGACCTGCTGGGGATAGAGAAGTAACACAACCACTTCCGGAGCAGTTGCAAGGGTTGCCCATAGAAATTTAAGTCTTAATGATTCATGTGCGACAATCGATGGAAATTAGTGGAACAATTCATATTCTCCTTCCATTCGATATGACTCATGCACATAATATGCAGATCTTCATTACAACCGATGATATTGAATGGATGGCCACCTATCAAGAACTTAGTCTTGTGTGTATCATGGCTTACATGTGGTAATATAACTATCCTTATTACTTTTTCACAATAAATTATTATTTGTTATTAAATGTATAACTAACTTTTTCATTTTTCAAGTAGTCACTTGTGGCATGTGTGCAATAAGGAGAATGTCCTAGGATGTTGGGGTTTCATGTCCCCGATGCTCACGTTCTACGTTCCAGGCTAAGTGGAGCTAGATATAGAGCGGCGGACAAACGGCATTTGTACATTTTGTTATAATCAGACGCCCGACGCAGTTTCTTTTCGCCATACAATGGAGGAGGACATTGGATGTTGGTTGTAATATCTCCTACCCAAGATAAGGTCGTGTGGTCGGTTCCCCTCACAGTGAAAGTATGAGTAGACTTCATAATGATTGTCCTGTAAGTTTAGCATTCTTTATAACTTTAGAACTACTAATTTATATTATTTATTTAGTAATTAATTAATTTTTTCATCATTTATTAGTACATTATGTGGTTAGAAGGCACAAACAAGGCTTGAGTTTGAACGCCATGCGAATGGGTTCACAAAATTTCTCATCCCAAAGGTAAATGTTCATAATTTCGTTCATTAAATTACTCGAACTTAAGGAAAATACCATTTTTCAAGTACTAAAATTTTTTATTCATTATCAGAAAATTCCGACATAAGAGGGGAACAAAGAATGCGGGTTCTTCATCTAACGGTATATGCACGATATAATGAGAGTCAGTCTTAATGATTTAAAAAACATAAAGGCATATACTAATGAGCATTTGGTAGAAGTGATAAATGAATGGACACATTTTGTAAAGGGACAAATATTGTAAAGGTACACAAAATATATTGTAAAGGGGCATATAATGTAATTTATGTATACATTTTGATTTGAATATATGTAATATTAATTTGTTTGTTTTCAGTGACTTGTGACTTGTGTTAATTGTGTGGCCCAAATGCAGATAAATCACAGGATTAATAGGCCAACCCGTGAGAAAAGCAATAAAACAACACCAATTTTTTTGGTGTATAAGGTAGATATAACGACGAGTTTTAACTAAAACCTTCGTTATATATATATATATTATTTTTTAATGACAGTTTCTAAAGAAACCGTCATTTTTAGAACCATCTTAAATGTTAAATCTAACCACTAAAATTATCATTTTGGGAAGATCTTAGATGACAGTTTTGTATATAAACCATCATCTAATGTTCTATTTAACGATGAATAAACACTGTCGTTAAATCGTACAATAATTTAACGACTCTCGATTAGATGACGGTTCTCTTGTTGTTTAATTTTTTAATGACGGTTATTAATAGTCGTAAACTCCTAGATTTCTACTAGTGTAATGCAGGAAAAATAAAGCAAAATAGAATGCAATTAACATGAGAAGATCAAGTCAATAATGACAAGCTCTAGGGTTTCTGATTTCACCAAACCAATCTGCCTTGCATTATCTATCTAATCAGTCTCAAATTATTCTCCTAATTGATAATCGAAAATCCTTAAATTATTCGATGATTCCTTCCGAGTTATACCAAAATTTCCTTTATTGCTAATCCACTATATTCCTCTTTGAATTACAACAATTAGAAAGTTTTTAAGTTTCATAGATTTTCATATATAGCTACCATATACAAACCATGCAAGTATATTCTTATCTCACATGCAACTTATGACATTCAATACAATGATCGAGAAAACATAATTCTCCTTTCGGTCTCCTTATGAAATAAATCATCTAATTAGTGGCTAATTAATCAAAAGCATTAAAAACAGTGATGAATACTCAATTAAAGAAAATAATTCTTTGACAAATATTGATAAAATGTTTTAAAACATCATGGTCCTGCTAGATCGTAGCTTAGATAAGAAATTTAGAACATGCTAAAAATACAAACATCCTAACTATTCTCTTAAACATAAGAAAATAGAAAAGAAGAAAATTGATTGTGACATTGAAGCCGAATTCCTTTTTTGGGTGAGGTGAGCCGTCTTTTCCCTCATCGTACCATAGTCTCTCTTCTATTATTTGATGGAAAAGGAACCCTCCTAAAAGCTCTAAATGTTTTATTTTTATGCTCTGGTGTGTATGGGCAAGTTTGTGATTTTTCGAGATGAAAAACGTTGAAAAATTCTGATATGTCGCGATAGTCGCCGCTGTGCTTATTGTTTGGTGCCACGGCGCCAGGCCCTGCACAAAGACTCCCAAATCGAGGCAGCAATACGCGATGCTCACTGTTCAGTCAACAATCAACTTCGCTTGTTTTTCCTCTTCTGACGCTGCGACTGTGTTTCATGAGCGCCACGGCACTAGGAATTTTACCAAAACGTCAATTTTTGTTGCTTCTAGCACTGCACTTTGGTTTGTTGACTTCACGGCTTTCATCTTTTCTCAGTTTTGATCTTTCTAAGCCATTTTTATCTTCAAAACACCTAATACTCCATCCTGAACATCATCTTCATCCTAACCTACAAAATAACCATAAATTAAACAAGCATAATTCTGACTCTAAATTCTCAAAAACTAAAAAAATGTTAAGTTCAAAGTAACAAATCCGCGGGTATGAAACTCGCTCATCAAGTACATCTCAACTAGATTAGCATCCATTAAAAAGATCATTTTATACTAAACTCTCAACTCAAATATTATTAAAAAAAATAATAAACCAAATTAAACAAGTGTAGTTTTGACTCTAAATTCTCAAAAACTAAAAAAATGCTAAGTTCAAAGTACCAAATCCGCGGGTATGAAACTCACTCATCAAGTATATCTCAAACTAGATTAGCACCCATCAAAAAGATCATTTTATACTAAACTCCCAACTCAAATGTTATTAAAAAAATGGATATCAGAAATAATTAGTTCCGAGGAAGAAGGCAACTCAAAAAAGAAAAAAAAAGTACTGTAGTTTCTAATTGGAAAAGTAATGTCTGTACAATATAACACACACACACACACACACACACACACACACACACACACACACACACACACACACACACACACATATATATATATATACATAAAGATCTTGAGATTAGGGTACTTATACCCCAAACATATAATATTTCCTTATTAGCTATAGTATTCCATATTTTTCCCATGGTAAAAAAAGGTTCTCTTGGCAGGTTAAGTACTTGTGGCTTTGGCCTGTAGGTGTATGTGTCATGTGTTCAAAACCATATTAATTGATCATGAGTCAAGTAAAACGACAGATCCCCCATTTTATTTATTTTTCGTAAACGATTCTGTATTTTATACATGTTATTTACCTGCAAAGTGTACCACGCGCTAATATTTACCAAAATGTTATGGATATCACAAGTGTCAACTCAATTTTTCAAAAAATAGATCATACCCCCATTTGGAAGAGTTGATTCATTGCTTATGAATATATTCTTGTACCGGGCTTTAAATATTAGTCAGGGAACATGTTAAGCTACTTGTTTGGCCATATAAAGCCATTTAGGCCTGGTTTATAATTGATTCTGTTTTTATTTTTCACGTTTTTTAAGAAAGAAAAAATAAGAATGTTTTTAAAATGGCGTTTGGCACAATAAAGAAAAAAAAGAAAATGAAAATGATTTTTTGGTTTAGTGTAAAATGAGAGAGAAATGAAAAATGACTTTTAGTCATTTTTCATTTTTTATTTTCGTTTTCTCCTCTCTCGAGTACAGAGAGAGAGAGAGAGAGAGAGAGAGAGAGAGAGAGAGAGAGAGAGAGAGAGAGAGAGAGAGAGAGAGAGAGAGAGAGAGAGAGAGAGAGAGAGAGAGAGAGAGAGAGAGAGAGAGAGAGATTAATAGGTTTTTTATACCGAAAATATTCTCTTGATAAAACTAGATGCATTTTTAAAAATGATTTCTGTTTGAGATTAAAAACATTTTCATTTTCATACAAAAAATAAAATCATTTTGGAACCAATTCCAAATATGAATATTGTTATAAATGTCAGAAAAAAAAGAATTGATGTTTAAAGAATTGATATGATCCTCACAAGTGTCAGATATAGATATATATATATATATATATTTATATATGGACAATTGTGTTGACGTATTGCCAGTTAATACAAGCTATTTAGGAAGAGAACTGAATATAAGAACTTATTTAAGATAAGGTCACAAGAGATGCTATAAGGAGCGGTGGTGTTTAGAATTTGTGGGTTAACATATTGCCAGTTAATACAAGTTATTTAGGAAGAGAACTGAATATAAGAACTTATTAAGATAAGGTCACAAGAGATGCTAGAAGGAGCGGTGGTGCTAAGAATTTGTGGGTTGACGTATTGCCGGTTAACACAAGCTATTTAGGAAGAGAACTGAATATAATAACTTATTTAAGATAAGGTCACAAGAGATGCTATAAGGAGCGGTGGTGCTTAGAATTTGTGGGTTGACGTATTACCAGTTAATACAAGCTATTTAGGAAGAGAACTGAATATAAGAGCTTATTTAAGATAAGGTCACAAGAGATGCTATAAGGAGCGGTGGTGTTTAGAATTTGTGGGTTAACGTATTGCCGGTTAATACAAGTTATTTAGGAAGAGAACTGAATATAAGAACTTATTTAAGATAAGATCACAAGAGATGCTAGAAGGAGCGGTGGTGCTTAGAATTTGTGGGTTGACGTATTGCCGGTTAATACAAGCTATTTAGGAAGAGAACTGAATATAAGAACTTATTTAAGATAAGGTCACAAGAGATGTTATAAGGAGCGGTGGTGCTTAGAATTTGTGGGTTGACGTATTGCCGGTTAATACAAGCTATTTAGGAAGAGAACTGAATATAAGAACTTATTTAAGATAAGGTCACAAGAGATGCTATAAGGAGCGGTGGTGTTTAGAATTTGTGCGTTAACGTATTGCCGGTTAATACAAGTTATTTAGGAAGAGAACTGAATATAAGAACTTATTATAGATAAGATCACAAGAGATGCTAGAAGGAGCGGTGGTGCTTAGAATTTATGGGTTGACGTATTGCCGGTTAATACAAGCTATTTAGGAAGAGAATTGAATATAAGAACTTATTTAAGATAAGGTCACAAGAGATGCTATAAGGAGCGGTGGTGCTTAGAATTTGTGGGTTGACGTATTGCCGGTTAATACAAGCTATTTAGGAAGAAAACTGAATGAAAAAACTTATTTAAGATAAGGTCACAAGAGATGCTATAAGGAGGGGTGGTGTTTAGAATTTGAGGGTTTAGCAATGTGAGACTTACAAGTGTGGTCTATCTTCTTTTAATACTAATGGTGTCCGTAAACATTTTTTTAAGAGAATACTAGACGCCAATTAGCGGAATCTGACGTCATTTTGAGAAATGAATACTGTCGGGGGACTTCCTTCACCGTTATGGGGTTAGTCGTCAGTGAAGAGTTATAGATTTTACTCTTCAGGTATAATGTTCAAAGATTTTTACCCTTTTAATTATACAATATCCCTTTGAATTTTTTTATGATATTTTGAACACATCTTAAAAGATAAAAAACACTCTCACATAAAATCTCTTTTTCTCACACGTTCTTGCTCTCTAACATATCATTTTCTCTCTCTACACTTCCTCCCTCTCTCTCCCTCCGGCCTCTCTCTCCGCCATTGCCAGCCCTTTTTCTCTCCTGATTTCAAAATAGCCCGATGATCAATATTTATATTTATAAGTTCGCTCGTTGCCACCGGATCTCCAACAAAAGAGAATATATAGGACTTGTTCATTTGTATTTTTTAAGTTAAGATGATTTGAATTCAGATATTGATTTGAGGTAATGTGTATTTGAGTATGATTTGAGTTAAGACTCTAATTTGAATTTGTGTTTGGATGTGCACATTTTGAGTTATGGTTTGAATTGAGAATCTATTTAAATTTTTATTTGAGTGGGTCAAAACTTGAATTTGTATTTGGATAATATTTTAATAAAAACTCAATGGTGATAGAAAATTTTAATAAGGTATATGGGTGGAGTTTTATTTATCTCTTCATGTGAACGTATAAAAAAAATATCTCCATTGGAATTAAAACGAAAATGTTATAGTATTTTTAAGAATAAAAAAATATTATTCATTAACTTGAATTTGAATTTCAGAACTTGAGTTGAATGGAAAATTTTAACTCTAAACTCAAAAAAAAATTTAAATTCAAACTCAAATTTCAAAAAAAAAAAAAGAATTTAAATAAAATTATAATTTAAATTTAAACTTGTTTTGAGTTTAAGTATAAATGACAATCCCATAGTAAGTTGGACGTAATTATTGATAGCCTATAAGGGAAGGTTCAGTACTAGTGGTACACAATTAAAGTATTTGTGCTTTGCATGATGCACCAACTGGCAACTCACACCATTGATTTTGATACATCAAACTCAAATCATACGTAAAAGCCACAATTAGGGCCCGTTTTGACATAAAGGCTGCTTGTAGTTTATTTATTTATTTAAGTCGGTATAATAAGTTAGTGTGTTTAGTAAATTTTATTTTTGTTTAATAATCTTTAAAAAGTACCCTCAAATAATAGAATTTAAGAAACTTGTCATGAGTTACTTTTACACTGTTATTTTTACTATCACTATTCAAATTTAATGAAATAGCCCGAATAATAAAACTTAATTCTCTATTTATCCATTTTATTTTTCATATGAAAAATAATTTTTTTAAAATTTATTTAAAAGTTAAAATATACAATAAATATGCTATGTTAAATTTTAATGCGTTACTTTTTATACTCATCAAAATGTTCAAAAATAACAACAAAAAATAATAAATTTAACAATTAATATTTTATAAAATATTTTTAATAATAAATTAAAATAATATATATTTTTCATATTTTGGTGTAAAACTATTATGAACATTGATCTTAAAAAGAGAAGTGAAACTAACTAAAAGTATGTCTATTATAGTTATACATTTCCACAATAATTTTATACATAATTTACTAAACACCTAAATTTCTATTTATAGTATTCACATCAATTTTTAAAAAACAATTTACTAAACACCTACATGCTTCTGACCACAATAATTTCTGAACAACAGTGCACTAACAGTAAAAATTTTTAACATCACAACAATGTAAAACTAACTGGCCGTGTACACACAAGCATATTAACTATTTCCGTTTTATTCACTGCGTATGAGCTGATATACATAAGCGGGTGTACAGAGATCACCTCCGTCTTTCATATATTATTATCACACGCTAGAGAGAGGGAGAATTAAGAGCAGCGGTCTCCAATTACAAATATACCACACCGGTTTTGTAAAGGTAAAAATTTTATATATTACACCATTTGGTACGCAGTACTTGCTAGGAAAACCAAATGAAACTAGCTAGCTAATTAATTACTTATCTACTACTTTGTAACCACAGCTGTGAGCGTACTTGACGAGTGTAGTAAGCTCATCGTTATGGAGACTGATGAGGCCGTCTTTATTGCTGTCAGCTTTATAACAAGCAATGCGACCTCTACCATAGCCGAAACGCGACCCAAGATAATTAAAGGCTGCCCTGAGCTCGGCCTTTGAAAGTTGGCCATCCCTATCTCTGTCAAAACTTTTGAAAGCTTCTGTTAGCTGCTCAATGCTCCATTCAGGATGGGGCGGATCTCTATGGGGTGGGAAGTTGAAAACCATTTTTTGTTTTTTTTGAAATATTTTTGGAGTAAAGCTAGGTAAGGAAAATGTATATATTTGTGTGTGTGTGCTTGTAAGATCTGGTTAGGTTGGTTTATATAGGGCTCTCTCTGGTAACTTTGGGCTTTGGATAAGCTCCTTTTTTATTTTTTATTTTCACATGGTCAGATGCCTTTTGTGGTCCTTCAGTATTTTAAAGGTAAATCCCCCTAGTTGCAACCAAGTGTGAGTTTGGAAACTTATACGGAAAGATTAAATAGAATATTTTCTTGGTAGTGTTGTGTGTACAACGTTTTCTTTTGTTTGATATTTTGAAGAATATATATAATCTTGCAAATCATGTATGGCTAACAGTGGAAAAATCTTACTACGACGAGGGATATCACAGTCGAATCCTTGGATACATATATTTGATCATATCCAAATTATCTCCTATAAAATTTCAAACATAAACATTCAAAAAGTTAAAACTCCAAACTTTATTAATTATCCGAAAGGCATATATATATCTGCCGAAATCGGCATTGATTCGCCCATGAGGAGAAACTGACAGCCGTTATACATATGCATTAATCATGGTCGAAGTTAATTATAAGTTTAACTCCCTAAGTTAGCTACATATATATATATATATATGATATTTTATATCAATTTATCCCCATATTTATTTTGTTTATTTTTGAGCATATTTTTTTTGAACAAAGTTAATTTGTCACTAGTTTTACAATTAATCTATTTTGTGGATTTGTAAACTGAAAAAGATAAAAAAAACTCACGTGATCTTATCAAGTTTTCCAGGCACAAGTGAGCAACCTAGTTTAAAAACTTTTGTTATAAATAATTTTTTTTGAACGGATATATATAAGCAATATAAAAGGATAACAGAAATTAAAGGGGACGGAGAAAGAGGATTGAAAGCCTCCCACTAGAAGAACCCTAGAACCAAAAAAAAGCCCATCAACCATCAAGGACTTTTCTTAGATTTTCAAGATTCAAGGAGTTTGAAGACTTGAGAGGAGATTATCCATCAGAGTTTTTCATTACTTTCTCCCTTTTGTATTTCTTGAATTATCATTTAATTTTCTGCTTTAACTATGGATTTTTGGTATTTTGTAATTGTGTATTTGATTTTGAGCATGGATAGCTAAACTCCTCATGCTAGGGGGTTTTGATCTAATTTAATGAAAGCTTAATTTTAAGAATCTGTTTGCTTATTGAATGTGTTATACTCAAATCTTTTGTATCTCTTGTGCTTAATTTCTAATTTAATTACCCATTAGATTAGAGACCTTAGATGTATGAAATTAGGCTCGGGAGAGTTAATTACATACGTTGAGAATTAAGAGACGCAACCTAAGGAGATATTGAGTCGGGAGGCTAGTATAACCTTAGGAGATCGAATATGGGCAAAACTTAATGAATGCATAATTGGTTAAATTAATAGGGATATTAGTTTAATTAATTTAGCATATTATTTCACTTAGCACTCGGGAGAGGGAGTGAGATTATTTTTGTACCCATGATTTAAGATTGGAAGTAACACATCACTAAGTGACAGATTTAGATAAATATAGCATAATTAGGTGAAGTCAAATTCCCCCCTAGCTCATTTTATCACAGAGATCCCTTCAATCCAATTCATTTTGGCATCCGTTGATTGCATATTTTAATTAGTTACATTGTTAAATTTGGTTCTAATTCCCTCATTCTATATTGTCTAGATAAAATTGATTTGGATTAATAGCAATACTTGGCTCTTTCCTAGTTAACAATCCCAGAGGACGATACTCGATCTTCGGATCATTATTACTTCGCGATTCGTACACTTGCGAAAGCACATACGCTATTCTAAGCAAAGTTTACAATAAAAATTTTATCGATATATATATATATATATATATATATGCATTATGGTTACAATTACGTGCGGTAAACTCACTATCTTATCATACTTTTGGCCGTTTAAAATTTTTGTTATACTATTTTTTTTTGAACGGAAAGTTTCATTAATAAGTAACAAATTACATACATAGTCGCAAATGACTACAGCTTATAAGGGAATTTGACCCCATGTATTGATTGTATCCAGCGGTGAAGACGGAGGAAGCACAAAGGTGAATACAAGTGTTGAGATTCAATAGAAAAAAACTCACTTGGCACAAACAAAATCGAGGGTAATCAAAGCTCGTTAACAAGAACAACTATAGTCAATAGATAAAACCAATCAATCGAGACCAAACTTCTAATATTGGGGACACAAGTGACACAACCTAGAAGCAAATTTAAGTATAAAAAAACATACATACCATCGAAAATCAACTCAGGTGGATGAGACACATAAACAAAATCAGAAAATGAGGAAACCACCTCTGTTATTACAATACATAAACTTGGTGAAAACAATGCCTCTATTAACATTAACAAAATCCTATGACACCTACAAATAGCCTCAGCCATATAGGAGTAGATGCCGACGAAAAGCTAATAGCCATTGTACGTTAGCCAAAGAAACCGGATCTAAGTAGAGTTGTCGTAGCAAAAGTGCAACCACCCCCGACAAAGCTGAGCACAAAAATAACCTGAATGCTACCCTTGCGCCACATATCCACCAGCAACCTCTCGCTCCCCACTAGATCTATGCCTCCGTCGCCAATGGACAATGCCCATCAACCATACAGACCACACCTGCACATTCTTAGCCACCGTCTCAAGGGACAAGAGTCTGGCGACCAACCGGTGGTGGTGTTGAACTCTGACCCTAAGAAATCCCAAACTCAAACCCTAGCCGCCTCATGAGAGAGAAGAAGAGAGATGATTATATTATTTTTTATACTAAATTTGGTCGTCAATATACATAAATATTTGCGGTTAATTGCTTCAAAAGCAAGTTTAAAAAAAAAAAAAAATAGCTTCGAGATCAAAACTTGAAATTAGTGGAATTAGGTGGATTTTCATCCGGAGGAATTAGGTGGTTTCTTTATTTGGATTCTACAGTTTAATTTGAAACAAAACTTTGATTTGGATCTGTTTTGGCAAAGGAGATCAATGTACGAACGATTTTAATCCACTATTTCCGTACGCTTCCTTAAGCCAAGTAAGCTACCTCCTTCACGTAAGATCCTTTTTCAGTTAATTTTCTCTAGGTTATTTGATTGCCAATTCATTGTCTGCTTCCAAAGAATAATCGTGTTTTCTCAGTGTTGAACTTATTAAATAAAATAGGAGGTTAATATATATTTCTCCTAAGGAGTGTGAGAAAATATCTTTAGATGTAACATTTCTCAAAATCCAAAAAATAGTCATGTTAAATCACCAAGAATCAACAGAAAAATAATAAGCGGAAGCAGAAGGTTAAGATATATTTCTCCTAAGGTAGGAGAGCGTACGTACATTACTCAAACTAAAATTTTGTGATCAGCACTCTTTGGATGGTATTTTTTTTACTACAACCAAAACTTTTTCTGGATTTGTGACTTAATTTTATCATAAAAGTTCTTTATGTTAAGTAGAGTGACACAATATTCTTATAAATTTGTGTTTATTGTTATATTAAAATGATGTGCGGTTCGAGTCTATTTTATTTTTTATATATACGTCTCACAAGATGATGATCTCTTTGGTGCTACCAATCTTTAATGGAACCGGCTGCTTGTTTAAATTTGTTGGAATATGATACCATATAAAAATTTAAACCTTTTAAGGGGCTTAGACTTTCATTTTAAAAAGTTAACATGTTTAGTGTAATACCTCAATGTTTGCTCTTCGCTAAAGTACTATTTCTCAATTTATTAAGTTCGACCAATTTGTCTCAAGAACCTCTGAGACTACGATTTTCATCTCTTTTTACGATTATTGATCGACAATTCATTGGCTGCTTCCAAACTTTGAACTCCCGAAAAGATTCTCTTTTATTACAAATAGAGGAAAATTATTCGGTGATTATCTACAAATTTTGAGCCATGCATGAGAAATTTCAGAATGTCCGCGTACCACTAATTTACGTTATTAATATTTAAACATTCATTTTTGCAAGTTTTTCTGCATTGTAAAAGATCACCTTCTCCCCGCTTTCCGTCATCGCGCCAGAAAGATACAATAGTGTTATATATATATATATATATATATACACACACACACATGTGTATTACATACATGTATTAATATCAGTAGTGCATATGTATATACATTTACAAGGCAAAACCATCTTTGATTTATTTACTGCGAGGATATAATATAAACGGGGAATACTAAAGATCACCCCCTTCCTTCGGCCAACATATCAAATACAGGAAATAACCAAAAAAAGAAAAAGAAAAAAGAGGGATAAATAGCTAGAAACGTACATTAAATATCCAAATTAACTAGCTAGTTTATATTATAGCCTTTCTCGTAAGTGAAGTTGACGAGTTCAGTCAACTCAGAATCATGGAGATTGATGCGCTCGTCATTATTAAGATCACCATAGTCCATACCTCGCCGAGCATTGACATGGCAGTCGAACTTCTCAGCCCTGAAGAGGGCCCACAACTTCTTGTGAGGCCCAAGACGTCTGAAGGCTAACTCAACCTCTTCGAACGAAAGCATGCCATCGTTGTTCTTGTCAAAACTTTTGAAAAGCTGAGTTAGTTGGTCTTTAGTCCACTTAACTTCTGTAATTTGTTTGGTCTGGGTTTCACCTGATCTCCCGTTTTGTTGACCATCATTGTTAGACTTTTTGTATAGCAAGTCCCGAATGGCCATATGGTTTCTCAAATATATGGTGATTGAGCTACAGAAAGAGAGACGAAAGTTAGACTTTACAATTGGGGGCGCTATGTATGATGTTTTGAGATCGCAGCTTTACTTTAAATAGGGCTCAGGTTTATTTATTATTAACTGGTTTTTTTAATTAGCTTCCTTCTTTTTTTTTTTTTTGGGTTGAGGGGGTGTATTATTAATACTATTATACTCCTTAATATGAATTATGCGTATTGTGTTACTTTAGGTCATGAACTTTAATTTTGGTAAATTACTTTCTGAATTTTGATGAATTTTTGCAGTTTTTTTCTATAGCAATAAAATTGATGAAAAATTACTGAAATTTTTACAAAAATAGTTACCTTAAATCTAAAATGCATTCTAATTTTTGAGGATTTTTAATAACAATGAAGACAACATTTTGCAGTTCGGTTATTATGCGATTGAGGCGTGATTCTCTCTCTTAAAATTCAGAAATTCTTTGTCAATCTTACTATTGAGAACTAAAACCATCGAAAAACGAAACAATACTCTTAATTTAGGAAATGACATTAACTAATTATCATTTTCTTTTTTCACTGCTCCGGTGCCTCTAAGCACAGTTCCAAAATTCCTCAACCTATAACCAAGCACGACCTGGACCGAAAGGTCATAAATAGAATATTAAATTATTGATTTATTGGAATTCATAATTTTTTTTTTTCCAGTTACAAAAACGAGCAGCTAGGTAGCAACCGTACATAGCGGTATACCATTTTGAAAGCATTAATTAAAGTTGGTCCTAAAATTGTTTACAAAATTAATTTAAAAATAGTAAGTTATAAGTACAATTTGATCTTGAGCATCTATGATTACTTTGGATAGATTAAACTTTTTTTTTTTTTTGGTCTTTGATATAGCTTAAATTGTTTATAATGTTCTACGTTATCACTAGCTCGAATCTTGTGGTGTGGCATAGACGAATCCTTGGATTGTGACTCATATAGACTTTAAAGTTTAGGAAAACTGCATACTTTTTACATGTCGTCAAAGGATTTTTTTTTTTTTTTTTTTTTTTTTTTTTAACAAGTTACGTAGTGGCCCCAAGCTATAGACATTGTCACAAAATGCCTTCCGAACTAATTTATTCCCATTTGTGACAAGGCTTATAATTCGAGAGAGCAATTGTGTAATTTGTCATTTTTGAATTTTTTCTCCTTTTGAATCGAATTTTAATTTTAAAAACATATAAGACATTGCATAAAGATACCTACTCTTTTTAAAAACATATATGTTCTTTTTGGTTATGAATACATTGTACCACCAATTATAGATTTTTTAGTCCAGTTTCAGATATCAACTGATTGAGGGTAGGGACGCGATCTTCATTTTATATGAAGATTGTACACATAATTTGCTGACTTCAGCATGCATTCTTTTCCAATATTCATATCAATATTAATGAGTAAAATATGCAAACACTCAATGCGGCAGAATGGTTTTGTTGAGTCAGTTCCGAATTCGATATGAACTTGATTTTTGTTGTTGTACGAGTTTGATCTCCTGTTAATTTGGAACAAAAACTTTGATTTAGTTTTAGGTTGCGGTCTGTTAAAAGGGGGGTTCGTGTGATTTGGATTCATTATTATTATATATTGGTAATTATATAATTCATTCCATAATATGTGAGTGATAAAGATCAGCCCCGTATTCACCTAAGTCAAAGAAAGCTAGTGTACCACAAATTTCAACATTTTTATGTTGAAAAGTGGATCATAGGAATTTTGAGTAAACTGAACTATAAAATAGTTATTCTCTAGCTTTTAAACATCATAATAAATTTGTGATGACCATGCATGTTATATGGCCCAACTAATGTAACTGAAAGAATCAATTATACTATTTGATTTGAGCCACAAAAAAAAAAAAAAAAAAAAAAAAAAAAAAAAAGAAAGAATCAACATACCATTGCAGTTGAGCAGGGTATAAAGAAAGACGAATACTACTTTTTAAAAAAAATCCGGAATTAAGTTCCTTGTGTCCCGTATACGTCGAAATAAAGTTGATCTCATTCCTAGCTAGCTACTAGCTAGCAATAATTTTTTCTTGTTTGTTACATATGGATTCCTTCCTTTCGGTTATAATTGTTGTCCTATAAACATCGAACCCTCTTTGGGTCTATTCATGATCTAATCAAACGATATACATGGAAACATTTTATAATGTTTATTCTATTATTATTTTTTAATAGAGAGAGAAAACAACAAACATCAAGATTTTTCAGTTCACCTATTGGCCTTCTTAAAAAATAATATACACGTTTTAGCTCAAATTAATACATATTCATTTTAATTAAGTGAGTACAATATTCCTTTTTATAAGTGATATCTCAACGTTTTAATTGTGTAATGTTTACAGGATTATCATTGGTGATCTTAAAAAAAAAATGATCATGCTCTTCGAGTTCAAAAGAAAAAGGGTTTCAAGTTGTAATAAAATCGATATGTTTATTTCCGGACATTGTTTTCATTTGTCTTCTTTGTACGATTGTTGCCTTTTGTATTGTATTCTTTTGTTTGTCCCTTATGGTTCAATTCTTAACTCTTTATTCTCGTTTTTCTTTTTAATTTGTTTTAATAAATTAGAGTGGGGATTTGTATTAGTCTAGCAATTCTTAATTCCTATTTCTCCGATCACTCAAAAATAAAAAATAAAAAATAAAAAATCTTAGCGTTTTAATCTGTTATTGTCCCCCAAAAGCAAAGATAGGTCTTGGTTATCCATTATCCAAGGAAAAGAAAATATGATTCTCTTTTTCAACAGAATAAAAGGGTATGGCGCTCATGAACACTTCTTAAAGTTTTGGATTCTTCAACTTTCTTGTCGTGGGTCCTTGCCACCAGGCAGGCGAAAAGATCTTTTAATAATTCCTTTAAGATTGGTTCGAATCAGAATTTTGAAAGCATTCCAGTAATTACCTGCAATGACCCTGGGAGCTTGGACTCAATTTTGGTGTGTGGGTTTTATAAGTTTAAATAGAAAAAATTAGCTCATAAACTAAATTTTTCTATTTAAACTTATGAACTCAACGATATATATATATATATATATATATATATATATATATGTATATATATTTTTGCGACACTAGATTTCTGCACAAGAAATATTTCTCAAGTCTAAAGCCATAAAAAATTAAAAGAAAAAGGACTTCTAATGATATATATTAAACTAAAACGAGATTTTATCCCCCATACAAAGAGAGAAAAAGAAAGGGACATATACTAATGGATCAGGTGCAAAGTCAATTGTTTACTGTTGCACTCAAAATTGGAATTTCCAACTTTTTGAAGTTCTTGGGGGGTTTTAACAGTGAAAAAAATATTACTATCAGTGAAAATAGTGGTACTCTAATTTTACAAAAGTTTTAAAAAAAATATCGACATCAGTGGAAATATCAAAAATTTTTACGAAAATTACAGAAATTTACATTAAAATATATTTCTAATACTTTCTGATTACATAAACATTAAAAAGATATATAAATTATAAACAAGTTTTACAGAAAAAGTCTCATACATATTACATTTCTTGATACCAAAAGAAAATTCTATGAGACTTAAACGTGGTCGGGATCCCATCTTGATTTAAACAATACTTATACTATGACATGTTAGTTGAATTATGTCGAACATAGTTATGAAAATGCCACACATAGATTTGTTGATCCCTTCCCACTGTATTTCAATGAATGGGAAGTTGCGAGTTCTCCCAATCGTTTGTCTAAAGATGGTGGTACTGTGGTGATATGTTCAGATGAGGATATATTCATCATAGTTTTTAAAATTATGATTATATGGATAATAAACATTAGGAGCCCCGTTGGATGAGCTGCTATAATTAGATTGAGTTGAATTGTAAACTCATGGAAAATTATCTTCATTAGATGTTAGCATTCTTCATATTCTCTGCTCTTTCCTTGTATACGACTTACCAACAGCTCTTACAATCGGACCTGCAGCTCTACAGCCCTGGTCTTCATCTTGTGCGCAATGTGTGTAGCTCTACAGCCCTGGTCTTCATCTTGTGCGCAATGTGTAGTTATCTTCACAAGTAAAACGACTCAATGGTAAAGTGATAGTTTTCAAGATATTATCAATGGTAAAGTGATAGTTTTCAAGATATTATTTTTTTTTTTTTTTTTTTTTTTTTTTTTTTTTTTTTTTTTTTTTTTTTTTTTGAAACTATGAAAAAACTGATGTTATAAAGTAAATTTAGAAAAAGCAAAAATAAAATAAAATTTTCATTTTCGAAATATTATTGAAATTTCTCCGAAATTTCACAAAATTCTACCCCAATCACACTGCGTGCAAACCGATATGGATATTTGGACTGATATTTACCTAAATTTTTAAAACTTTCACGATATTTTGCCAAAATCGATATTATGGTGAAAAAAAAAATCAAAACCCTAAAAAATCCTGAAATTTCAGACCTAGGTTTCAATTGAATGCGAAAAAAGTGGGCGCTTTTTTGGATGCATATTGTTATATTTTCACATCTGAAAAGTTGGAGCATACTTATGTTTTGCCAAAAATGATTAATTAGGAAATGCAGAAGAAAGGGGAGTTAGCTGATAATTTAAAAAAACTAATTTGAGTCACTAAATGTTGATTTAGATGAAGAAATGGGATAAATTATAAGAGCGAAGGCGAAAACATAGAGTACAACTAGTCTACTATAAAAAAAAAAAAAAAAAAAAAAAAAAATACTCTTTCGATTGTATTGAACTCAAAGAAGAAAATATATACCACTCTTTTGTAGTATGGGGATCAAGGCAATATATTTACTTACATGGGAAATCATATTAACAAATATATGGTTTCCGAGTTAAATTCATAAAAAGGGAACTTATATCCTATAATATGTTATTTTTAACTATCGATGAGAAATGTTGTTTTAATTATTTGATTAAGTTTTCAACGGTTTAATCTATTAGTTTTCATGATAAAAATTTTGTATGCGATAAGGGAAAAGTTCCGATCACAAATTAAGAAAATTAATAACGGTTTTACCCTTTTATTTTAAGACTTATTTGCAGCAATTTTTTTTTTTTTTTTTTTTTTCAAAGTTCAGAATAAAAAAATTTACGGTTGAATAGCACTAAAATCGAACCAATATTAGATAAATGAAACATTGCGTTGCTGATTTCGTTATCAAAATAAGTTTTAAATCTATTGGTTCGGATTTTTTTTTTCCTTCAAAATGTGCTTGCATGTTAGTATTATAAACAATGTCATGAACAAATAATTGATTGAGTAATTTTTAAATTACTAGTTGAACTACACGTGCTATGCACATAGGAGTAATTTGTGTGTTAAATTTTGATTATATAAAATCTGAATATAAAATCTCAAAAAGGAAAAAATAAAAAAAATATAATTTTAGAGATAAAAACAAAAAAAGGTCAATAATTAGGAAATAAATAAGTTTTAAGACAAAAAGGGCTAAAACAAAAAAAAAAAATATAAAGTTTCAAGGCAAAAATTTTAAAAAAATGGATCAAAAAAGGCTAAAATGAAGAAAAATAAATAAGGTTTATAGGGAAAAAAGAGCAAATACAAAAAATAAAGTTTTAGGCAAAATAAAGAAAAAAAAAGGGGTTAGAAAAGAACCAAAAAGATGAAATAAATAAGTTTTAGTGCAAAAGGGACCCAAACGGAAAAAGAAACAAAAGTTCAGGCAAAAAATAAAAAAAAAAGGATTAAAATGAAGAAATAAATAACTCTTAGGGCAAAGGGAAGCAAAAGAAAAATAAAACAAAGTTCAGGACAAAAATAAAAAAAGGGTAAAAAATGGACTAAAACAAACATATAATAAGTTTTAAGGTAAAAGGATTCAAAATGAAAAAAAAAAAATTTCAGGACAAAAGTAAAAAAAAAAAAGGGACAAAAAAGGATCAAAATGAAGAAATAAAAGGAATCAAAAGCGGAAAAAAAAATTTCAAGACAAAAATAAAAATTGTCAAAAAAGGACTAATTAGTGAAGAAATAAATAAGTTTTTGGACAAAAAGAACCAAAACAAAAAATAAAGTTTCAAAGAAAAAATAAGAAAAGGTAGAAAAAAGTCAAAAATGAAGAAATGAATAAGTTTTAAGGCGAAAGGAACAAAAACGAAAAAGATATAAAATTTTAGAAGAAAAATAAAAAAGGGCTAAAATAAAAAATAAATGAGTTTTAAGATTAAAAAATAAATTTTAGGGTAAAAAGCAAAAAAAAAAAAAAAAAAAAAAAAAAAGGAATTGAAAAAAAGAGGAGATTTTGACCAAAACGCCAACGTTTTGTCGAAACCCGCACGGAATGTCATTGCTTAACATTTCTATACGTTGTTATAGATAAAAACATATATATAATATGTATGTATATATAGTAGTTCTCTCTATGCTCATTAAATTAATGATTAAAAATAGAATAGTAAAACCATCATTAAATTTACTTAATAGTATATATTCATGATAATTTTTCCAATTATATATAAGCTACGTAGTAAAAGGGAAAAATAAAGGTTCTAACTATGATTCATTTTACACTTACTTTTCAAAAAACATCTCGTGGTATGATTATCATGAAAGGAGACAATGAGGAAGCATAATCAAGAAGATATGATTATCATTTATTTTGACACTTAATTTGCATGAAAGGAGACAATAACGAAAAGGAAGAGATATGTATTAAGATTGTCAGTAACAAAACGCTAACGGAGAATATAATATAACAGTTGTAACATTTTTTTTTTTTTTTTCGAGAGGATGTAACCCAGTAATTGAACTATTCTTATCGATGAAAAAAAATTGAATCGACATTTGATGCTAATATTATATGCCAATGCGATTTTACCGATAATTGTATGTTTGTGTCAAAAAATAATCAAACGACAAATGATAAGATACTTTAGATAATTGGGCTCCAAAATTAAAATAAAATATCTCGAGTTTCCTCTAATTTCATTGGAGTGCGACCAGTAGTTACATCATTAAATCTAAAGCGTTCGATTATAACTATCTAATTCTGTTTTTTCATTCGTTCTGGTGCGGTCAATTATTCGTGGTACTTTTATTCCTCATTCATTTTTTTTTTTTTTTTTTGCCAGAAGTTCCTCATTCTGTTCATTTCGCTTATTCGAGTTTAGAATTTGAGTTTTGCTACAGTAAAAAGCTCTCACAAACAATCACATCTAACTTTTTTGACTACAGTAAAAAGCTCTCATATAAAATCAAATCTCAACTCGAATTAAAAACTCAAATCAGCGAAGTGAACGGGCCCTTAATTTCTGGTTATCGATCTGCTTCGGATTTCTTTAAGTTGTTTTGTTTCTTGTTGCATGCTTGTAATTATTTTCTTTCGATCAACTCTTATTAATACGTTGTGATTTTGTATTCTTTGACACGTCTCCGTTTTGTTCTTTATCAAGACCCGTCCCCACACTATATCATTATTATGTTTTATCACTGCTTTACTTCCTTAACCTTAGTTTTAGGCCTTAATTTGGGCCCTAAACGCTTGCGAATACACGGAGGATATTATACTGAATGATCAAGGAAGTATTGTTGCTTTGTTACAAAGCAAGTATATATCCCCAAAGCTGCATATTCAAAAGGCGAAAAAGCAAAGTTTAATCCTAAATAGTTTAAAAACAGGACAAATTTCTATTTAAGAATAAACTATGTCACTAGTCTAATTTGAAACAAGAAAATGGTGGAAAAAGAAGACAAGACATATGAACATAGCCGATACACCTTCCCGAAATTTGAAGTCCGGGTAGTCTACATACATGGTGATGAATTGACTACCAAATTATTTGGTTGCTACGGGACTGTTAAGGACATCTGTATTAACTATCTAAAAACGCATTTTTAGAATTTAGATGATCAACTGTTTACATTAGCATTCTCGTCATTGCAGGTACTGATTTAACTTAAACCTAATTATATTTTCTGCGATCATTTTACTCTCTCCAAATTTGTTCAATAGAATGAATACAAGTACGTACACTTGCTAGTAGTCTCAACATTGGCACGAATATGAATTAATTATATGTAATTATAAGGAGTTCACTTAGTACTGCATGTACATGAGTTTTTATTCGAGCTATTTTATATATGTGTACTGTGATCAAATTTTAGCAACTTACCTTTTAAATTTTTAATTTTGACAAGTTGTCTCTTTAATTTGTAAAATTGTTACAATACTCTTCATTTTGCCGATGACTATGTTAAATTAGTGACAAAAAGCATGTTCAATGAAAAATTCTAATATATTAATTCAAATGTAACACAAATATTTTAATTTCTCAATTTATAATCCCTTAAATCTAACAAAAAATTTGAACAAATGTAGTAAAATGGGGTACATTGCAACAATCTTACAAGTTTAGGGGGTTGATTTTCAAAATTAAAATTTTAAGGGAGCAATTTGCTAAACCATAATAAATTCGGGAGCAATTGTACTAAAAATCCTTTACTCACACGGTACACAGGGTTTTTAGATGTTAGATGAGAGTTTTCTAAAACCACACGGTCGGTTTTTAAAAAATGCCTGAAAACACTATCGGTGTTAAGCATTATTACTAATAAAAAATAGACTTAATTTATGACACCTGACCAATTTATTAATTGATAATGCTCAACACCATTCCCGGTGCCTTGTTACATTATTCTCAGTTTTTAATTAGTGGTTGGCATATGGGTCCACCAAAAAATTGTATGCAAGCCGAAAAAGAAAAAACAGAACATGATTATATATATATATATATATATATATATATTTTAAACATGATTTTTTTTTAACAATCTTTACTATTTTCAATTAAAACGACGTAGTTTTGATTGAAAATCACTCCTTATGAACAGTATTTTTATTGTTCACTTCGAAAATAGGTGAACAACAATGTCGCTACATATATATATATATATATATATATATATATTTGTTCTCTAAGATAATTTTCTCTTTCATTTTAGTTTTTTTTAATATTATTTTGGCTACTTGCCTTAAAACTTTTTTTTTTTTTTTAATTTAGTTTTTTTTGGGCAATTATATACTTTTTATAACATGATAATTAAAATTTAATGTACGATTACTCTTCACGTGCATAGCACATGTTCTTCGACTAGTATATATATATTTTTTATATATATGATTGAGGCATTTATGCTCTCCCACTTAAGAGTAAAAGCAGGCCCACATGCCCATTTCCCGCTCATGGGAAAACAAATGCTGTAGCTTAATTTGTCCGTAATACAAACATTACTTACTTTTCATTCATGAGGAGAGAATGGAATAAATTTATTTAAGGGATGAAGGTGCAACTAACTATTATTATTATTATTATTATTATTATTATTATTATTATTATTATTATTATTATTATTATTATTTTTTATTTTATAGATTCATAGATATTACTTTTGATCAGCCAGAGGTGTTCGGAGCAAAATTACATTTGCGCACTGCAAAAGACCAGATAAGATTCAATTACAAACCCAAGTTTGATAGCCAACTACACTGCAAGTGCCATATGAACTGCCACTACATAGTCTAATCAAGATCACACGCCTCAAAACCAAATTTTTTTTACTAGAAAGTAGATTACAGGTTTGGGCAGATATTTCACAGAGAAGTAGCCTAGACCGATATGCAAAACACCATCTATATATATATATATATATATATATATATATATATATTAATCAAAGGTCACAAGAATTAGCTCTCATCTGAACTAATTAAAGGACATAGCCTCGTTTGGAGGCGTATTGGAAAAGACTAGCCAACTGGCTCTCGTTGGTGAAGCCATCTCCATAGTTATCCGCGTGCTGGAGGGCTCGAATAGCTCGCCAACCGCGAGTGACAGAACCCAAGCTTTTGAATGCGTTTCTAAGCTCTTCTCTGCTTAGGTGACCGTCGCCATCGGTCTCATAGCGTCGAAGCACGCTTTTCAACTTTTCTTGTGTCGGGACACGATCTCGCCTTTTCGGCGTATTGGACTAGATTAGCAAATTCCTTCTCGCCGACGAAGCCTTGTTCTTGTCGGCGTGGCAGAGGGCTTCAATATCTTGCAATCCTGGAGCAGTAGCACCCAAGTTTTTGAATGCTTTTTAAGCTCTTTCCTGCTTAGGAGACCGTCGCCATCGGTATCGTAGCGTTTAACTAGGCTTTTCAACTTTTCTTCGTCGTCCGCCAGAGGTGTCCGGTTCTTATTTTGGACGCTCTTGTATGAAATATTCTTGTTAGTTGTAGAGCTAAACATGGTATATTAGAGTAAGTACTATCTTCTCGGTTATGTCAAGTTCTGAGGAACGTGTAATATTGACAAGGTTTTATATAGAGAGCACTTGTCTATGATTAGCTTGGCTATATATTGGCTAACTCAAGTACACCCTTATAGTTTTCTTTCAAAGTTATTAGGTTCAATCCTTTCACGTACGCTAGCTTTGCTTTCGTTTGTTTTAGGATCCTCACCTCTCTTTGCCCTGGATCGATGTCGTCTTTAGGCCGACTTTTTTTATTTTTTATTTTCTCTTTTTAACTCGTTTTGTAATTTTTCTTTTCTTGAATAATAATATTTTAAGAGGTAAATTTGGTAAGGGAGGGGAATATTTCAAATGATGATTCCCAATTTAGAAGAGTGCCGATCTAGTTGAATGTGGTAGTTTTATCTATATCAGTTATTCTCCCTCATAATTTATTTAAAATGTAATAACAATACCATGACAAAGTGTATTTATAATTATTTCAGTTAAGATAATTCAATTTACGTGGTAATTAATTTATTTGGTAAAAGTAGGCAAGGTTCTGATTAGTTTGTCTGGTCAAAACTTGTGGACAAAGATATTGACTGCCCCTGCTTTATTGCTCTGAGTACCAAGATATGACTATATATCATTTATCTTGGTATACTTAATTTGCATGAAAGGAGAACATATTGAAAAGGAAGAGAATATATATGTCAGTAATCTTGATATACTTAATTTTCATGAAAGGAGAACATATTGAAAAGGAAGAGAATATATATGTCAGTAACAAAACGCACATGCTAGTAGTATCAACACTCACGCGAATATAACTTAAATACTATATAAGGATAACTATATGGATAAATACAATATAACAATTATTTCATATCAGAATCAATCCTTCGAGTAAAAAATAATTTTTTTTTTTTAAAGAAAATATGAATCAACTGTTGCTGCTAATATAATGTGTCAATACGAGTTTATAAGGATAACTATATTATTATTGTTGTTTTATGTAACTGCTTTACTCACTAAACCTTAGTTTTAAGCCTTGCAGCTCCAAACGCTTGGGAATACATGGAGGATATTTTGTTGAGTAATCGAGGAAGTATTGTATTTTCCCCAAAAGCTGCATATTCAGCGGAATCAATATATGTATGAGTTAAAAAGAAAAAGGATAAAATACTATTTAGGAATAAACTTTGCTTTGGTATTTTGAATACAAACATACATGCTAGTAGTATCAACACTCACGCGAATATAACTTAAATTTGTGCAAGCGAGTTCACTTAATACTGTACGTGAGCTTTTATTCAAATGTATGGTACATGAGGTTTTTGGATGGATAATAGAAGTTTTTTGAAATCAGACAGTCGGTTTTTGTTAGTGGCCGACAGATGGGCACCTAATTTTTGTGTCAATCGGCAGAAAGGAAAACGGAAAATCATGTGTTACGGATCAAAGTAATCTCTTACTATTTATTACATGATAAATAACTACACACGTACATGTAATTTTTTTAACGAAATTATCAAGTAACACATAATATAAATATAAAAAGACATTTATGCTCTTAAAATATAAAAAAAACATTTATGCTCTTACAGGAGTAAAAGCAGCCCCACATGGGCACCTGATTACTTTTGTGTCAGTTGTAAAGGAAAAATGAAAAATTATGTGTTATGGGACCAAAGTAATCTTTTACTATTTAGTCAATGTTAAAAGACTACGTTCTCTTTCATTTTATCGATTCAAATTTTTAATTTTAAATTTTTACAGTTAAAAACTTTTAAAAAATATTACATATAATTTTTTTTATTACAGTTAAAAAACTCTAAAAAAATATCACATCTTAACTCGAATTGATAACTCGAATTCGCGAAGTGAATTAAGACCTACATGTAGGCACATGTAACTTTTTCTTTAAAGAAATTACCGTGCAATAAATAATATAATATATAAAAAGACATTTATGCTCTCACAGTGTAAAAGCAGCCACACATTAGTCCTTCCTCATAAAAAAATACTGTACAGTTAGTTTATTAGTCCGTAATATAATATTAACATCACTTGTTTCATTCATCGCACTAGTAAATATCGTAGATTTAACAACAATTAAAAACCGATGTTAAAGGATTAGATGACAGTTAGATAAACCGTCGTGTAATCATAAGTCGTTAAATGTATTTGCACTTTATTGACGGCTTTTATCTGTCGTTAAAATCAAATCTTAGATGACAGTTTTTTAAAAAATTGTCATCTAAACTGGTCCTAAAATATGCCTATAATATGCATTTTGGATTATATTAGACGACGGTTTCTTACGAAACCATAGTTAAAGATAAACATATAACAATGTTTTTTTTATTATTATTTTAAGAAATCGTCATTACATTTACAATATGCATTAAAAAATTGGTGTTGTTTTATTGTTTTTTTCACGGGTTGACATATTAATCATGTGTTATTAGTATTTTGGCCAAAATTAACACAGGTCATATAACATAAACAAATATTAAATTTTTAAATCAAAATCTATACAATAAGTTACATATGTCTTTTCACAAAATGCGCCCATTCATTTATAACTTCTATAAAATGCTCATTAGTATTTGCCTCTATTTTTTTTAGATCATTAACACTGACTTTTATTATATTGCGCATATGTCATAAGACAAAAAGCTGCATTCTTTGCCTGCCCCCACCCACTCTTGTGTTGGAATTTTCCAAAAAAAATAAAATATTTCAGTATTTCATTTCGGTATTCCGTAAGCAATTTAATGAGCAAAATTATGAACACTTACTTTTAGTATAAAAAATTTCGTTAACCCATCCTCATTGCGTTCAAACTCAACCTTATTTGGGCATTCCAATGATGTAACACACTAATAAATGATAAAAAAGTATCAATTTATTATTAAGAGAAATAGTATAAACTAGCATTTAAACAATTAACCTAAAAATAACTTTTAAATAAAAATAACATTAAAATTAGCATTTCAACCGATGTTTATACAGAGATAGAGGTGCGATGGAGAAAGAGTGACGGTTGTTAGCAGTGGTCGATGTTGGTGGCGGAGGAGCAACGGACAGTGGTGGCTGATGCTTGTGAAAGGGGAGCGACGTTCGTAAGAGGGGAGAGTGACAGAGAGAGGGGCAGTGGTTGAGAGAGAGGCTAGGTTGATGACGGAGGAACGACAAGCGGAGATCTACAGAGGTTGCGAAGAAGGGAGAGGGAGAGAGGAATAGAGAGAGAGAGAGCGGCACAAGGGTTACGAGGGATTTGGGTTAGGTTCAAAGTTAACATTTCAGACTCCACGTTCAGATTAGATGATTGTTTATGTAAAACAGTTGTTAAAAGTAAAATTTTTTACGTCGTCTAATATTCTGCGCTAGTCGGTGGACTTTTTATCAGTAGTATACGACGGTTATTATATAAACCGTCGTCTATTAAGAGACGTTAAGTATAATGTTTAAGTTTGTAATGTCGGGAGAGGAGGGAATCATGAATTTATTCAAGGGATAAAAGTGCAACTACTTTTTCTTTATCGGCCGATATTACTTTTGATTAGTGAAGAGGAATTTGATAACAACACTGCATGTAACTGCGGCGACTACATATAAATATACGCCTCAAAAACCAAAAACTTATTACAAGAAAGCACAATTACAGAACCTTTTCTTCTGATCACTTTCTAGGCTTTGGCAGATACATACAGGAACACTAGCTAGCCTAGGATATATAAGCAAACACTCTCTTTACGTGACTAACATCATACCTATTACCTAAAGGTTACAAAAGTAATGGCTGTCTGATTGTATTAATTTCACAGGACATTAGAAGCTTTATTTAGCCCGAAACTAATTAAAGGACGTATCCTCTTTTGGCGGCGTAGTGGACAAGATTACCCAACTCCTCCTCGCTAATGAAGCCATCTCTATTCTTGTCGGCGTGGCAAAGGGCTCGAATAGCTCGCCATCCGGGAGCAGTAGCACCCAATTCTTTGAATGCTTTTTTAAGCTCTTTCCGGCTTAGGTTACCGTCGCCGTCGGTGTCGTAGCGTCTAATCACGGTTTTCAACTTTTCTTTGTCGTACACCGCAGATGTGGGGCTATGATTTTGCACGCTCTTGTATGAAATATTCTTATAAGTCGTAGAGCAAAACATGGTATATAGAGTAGTACTTAAGGATGTTTGTATGAAAAGGATGATCAATGTGCTAAAAGAGGAAAAGTTGTAAAGTAGTTAGTACTATGTGCTTGGCTGTATCTAGCTCTGAGGAACTTGGAAGTATATATAGAGAAGGGTTTACATAGAGCATGTGTCTATGATTAGCGTTTAGCTAACTCAAGTAGTTAATACTAATTAATTGTGTTGAATTCAAAGTTAGGCACAATAAGGTGCAAAGTTAAATCTTAGCTTAAAGTTATCTAAAAGAGGGGTTACAAAGTGCATTTAATTATTGAGAGTTTTACGACCAGTCTTATAATCCTATATATTCTCTGTCTACCTATTTAGTTTATGGATAGTGGAAGAGGGAACAGATGGCATCCAAATTTCACAAATTGACAGATTCCCCATATCATAAAACGCAACATATCATCAAGCCTTTTTTTTTTTTTTAAGGTCGTTACATGCATAACTTAATAAATCCATACTCCTTTTTCAATAATGAGGTTTAAAGTTGAAATTCCCTAATTATCACTTAAATGATAATAATAATAATAAATTGGTAGAATTAATCAAAGATATAATAATTAGTACTTGTGTAGTCTTGTCCTGTTAATTTGTTATTTCTTTTTAAAGAATGGTATATACTTATGCTTGTATTTTGCTTTATTACTTTAAGCATATAATTTAAACTTTAATTTGTTACGCTCAATTTATAATTGTTTTTACTGTTTTTTAATTGTAAAAGAAAAAACTAGATTTCTCAACTAATTCTGATCACACAACCAATATCCAAAGTCAAGTAGTTGTAGAAAATATTTTGTATTAATTTGTTTATGCAATTCAGCCTTATTCGGATTTTTGACTTATAAATGTATTCAGAACCATGTTTTTTTTTTTTTTTTTTTATTATTACAATAACAATCATGCAAAACCGTGTTAAACTAGCTAGCTATATATTATAGAATTAATGATATCATAAATTTTATTGTTCATAACTTTTTTAATACTTGTACAGATTATTTGTTCCACCAAACACTTCAGAAACATATTAACGTTTCTGTATTTCTTTTTTATGAAGCAATACTTACCAAACGAACCCCTTGTGCATGTTATAGATATATACATGTATATTTTTCACTTATTTGGTTAGAATTTAGAAGGTTGATTTTACCGCAATGGAATTAACACAATCCCAAGTTTTGGTTCTATTACGGATAAGGAGCATCACGCCCAATCGGCCACGCAGCTAATAAGATTCTTCTATATGAGATGCCCAAATATTCTTTGTGTATCTTATCAATAAAAAAAAAAAAAAAAAAAAAAATCATGAGAAGAAAAACCATTATTTTTGTATAATATAATGCTTTGCTAAAAATTCATGTAGAAACGTATCTAGATATCATTTGACGAAAACATGTACTATACATTTTAAGATACTATTTATCAAGAATGTTTTATAATAAAAAATAAAAATAAAAAAATTCCCACGAAAAAGTTTTCTTTACACGGTGGGCGCTCCCTTAATTCTATTGTCTAGAGAGGAAAAAAAAAAAAAAAAATACAAGCTTCCCCGCCAATTATCTTTCAGCAGGAAGCTTAGAATTGATCTTAAGCTAAAGCTTATTTTTATGTCCGATGTTTTTAATAATTTTCCTTGCATGCAACATCAAAAGCTAGCTTGCAAGACACTTATTTCTTTAAGATTGCTACGAATAACTCTCAAATCTCAATGGAATAATCTAAAAACAGATTTTATTCAATTATCTAACGTAAGGTTAAATAGCCACATGGGTTAAGAAAAGCAAAAAAGCAAAAGTTGGCAAGACTCACCACCAATATTTGGGAAATCTTATCGGGTTTGAAACTACTCGTTTAATTATGTAGGAGTATCAATACACGTACTGTTGGTTGATTCGCTGGTCAAAAGCTATCAACTTTTTGCATTTTTTGTTGAAAGGCCATGTACTAAAAGAAAGAGGGGTCGAGAACCCAAGAAATATCAGTAAAGTTCTATTATTAATTTGTCACAAACATTAAAATGGGGCTGTAATTAAAAAATTCGTAAAAGAAATAACTTGAGTAAAAGTTATAAGAGATATACGATAATATGTGTGTGTGTGTGTGTGTGTGTATCACCATATATTATCATTGTTATTCCGAAACAGGTCTACCCTCTATTTAATTAAAGTTTTCTAACTACAAATCCATGCATGGAGGAGATATTTTCGACTACGAAGTTCCATAGGCTTGTACAAGAGACATATATAGCCCTTTTTCTAAAATAATTAATATCTTGTTTAAAATCACCACCAGCTTAATTATTACCATTATCATTTTAATTAATGGCATCCTCTGGCGTTGTAGCACAAGCTGGGGATTGGGAAAACCAAAAACATAAAAATTCTTTATTTTAAAAAGTGTCGTTATTATAACCTAGGTTACATATTAATGTGTCCCGTAGGAATGGTGTTGATGAGTTTGGAACTAAAGCTATATATTGTGTTTTATTTAAATTTGAGGTTGTTGCTGCTTTGCCATAAAGCAAGTATATCCCCTATAAAAGTTTCCCACCGAAGGGAAGGTTTAACGATGTGTCAAAAAAAAAAAATAAAAAAGAAAAAGGGTAAAGAAAAGAGATAACTATACTTTGAAGGAATAAACTTTACGTTTGCCTTTTTTTAAGAGAGACAAGGACTGCGCAAGAGGATAACGCCTATATCACATTCCTGAAGAAATCAAGTGCTAATCTTCATGATTACCCGGGAATATAAATCAAGTGCCAATCTGCATGATTACCCTGGAATATCTAGTCCTAATTGGCATTTTCTCTAATTTTCTGGCTTAACAACCTTCAGATTACTTTTGATAAACACCATGAAAATAGTTGTTATATATTTCATCTTTGGAATAGTATTTTTAAAATCACATGGTATTTTTTTACATATTATCTTTAAATATACGGATAAATGCTAATTGTAACTGAAATATCATATAACCTCTAGAGAAACGACAAGTTATAATCCACCGGTTCTTAAACAACATCTTTTTCCCCCATTAATAGATAAATTTTTTAGAAAATATTAATAGATAATTTACGTTTGTATAATTATGCATACAAATATGCATATAATTATCATTTTTCTCCCCTTTATTATTTTTGTCTTCTTTACACCTCTATCTCTCACCAAAGAGCCAGCGCACCCTTTAATTTTCTTTCCCTATATGTAAAGCTAAAACCCTCCTCTCCATTCCTCTCCATCATTCCATACTTCTCTAATCCCTACCAAAAAGAAAAAAAGAAAAAAAAAAAGCGCAAAGAATATTTTATTCTATAGACGATGTTCTTCTAAAAATTTTAATGAAGAGAAAATTAAGAAAAAAATATATTAATGAAGAAAATTTAAAAGTACAAATAATAATAACTAAAATTATTTAACAATATATACATGAGCTTTTCTTCAGTCTCATCGGTGGGAGGTACCTTGTACACATAGTTATGAAAATGTAACATGATAATTATTAATGTGAATTGAGATAACACCAAAAAATTTACTCATTTAAAGACTGTGTTATACTTTTTTCTAATGAGGATGTTGCGTTCAATAATTGTCATATTAGGTTTTTATAACTACATATTATATTGGAGGGACGGTCTTTCCAGAAAGGAAAAAAAAGTGTATATATATATATATATATATATATATAACACTACAATATATAGCAAATTGGACGTAATTACTGATAGCCCATAGGGGAAGTTTTAGTACTAGTGGTGCACAAAGTATTATACTTTGCATGATGCACGTTTAGTTGGGAGAAAGAAAAGGAAAGAATGGAACATAATCCAAGTCCAATGTTCGGTTAGATTTATAAAAATGAGTGATCATTTACCGATTTTGAGTGAATCATCATTTTGTTCTCATATAAGAAGAATAGCCTTGTAAGCTCTTTTTTTTATAATTACCCTTAAATATTATAATATAATGACAATATATTATATGAAAACTATATCTTATAATATATATAATATAATATATAATAAAAATATTACAAAATAATATAGTTATAATCATATTACAATATAATAATATGATATAATATAATATAGTTGTTATTATAATTTCAATATTATTATCTATTATATTTTATTATATTGTTATGATTACATAATGCCTTAATTATAATATATTAATATAATATAATATAATATAATTTAATAATTATATATTATATTTTAATTATATATAGTATAGTACAGTACAATATAATATAGTTGTAGTTTTGAATTATATTATAATTGAAATATTATTGTTTCTTATATAATCTTATAATATGTTTTATAACATTATAATTATATTGATATTTTAATAATATTATTATAGTCTATATCATAATTGTATAATATATTATATAATTATTGTTTTATTATACTATATTACATTTTATATATTATATTAATTATATTGATAGATAAAATATTAGTGTTATATATATGATATGAGGGTAATTTTGTCAAGATGAAAATATTCATGTTCCATTTCATAGTATTCCTAAAATTACAACTAAATAAATGAATCAACTATCTTTTCAATTCTATTCCATTATCATTCTCAATCTTATTATCATTACTATTCTCCCATTTACAACCAAATGCACCCTTAATTTTGATACACCACACTTAAATCATAAGTAAAAGCTATACTTAAGGTCTGCTTTTAAAGGTTGTTTTTAGCATTATTTAAGAAGTTACAAAAGTTAAGGTGTTCAGTAAATCTTGCTTTTGTCCAACAACTTCAAAAAACTATTGCTAGACAGCAAAATTTGAGAGGTAGGTTATGGGTTGCTTTTGCACAGTTGCTTCTACTGTCATTGTCTAAATTTACTAAAATAACCATAATAATAAAACTTAATTTTCTATCCATCCATTGTATTTTTTTCATACCAAAATAAAAATATATACTTTTAAATATTTATTTAAAAATTAAAAATATTCAATAAATACACTATGTTAAATTTTACTCCATTTTTTTTTATACTTATCAAAATGTTTAATAATAACAACAATAAATAATAAATTTAACAATTTATAATTTTAGAGATAGTTTAAATAATAAATCAAAATCATATATCATTTTAGTACTTTGGTGTTAAAATATTATGAATGATCTTAAAAAGAAGTGAAACTAACTATAAAAGTAGTCTATTTTAGTTATTATATATCTCTATAACAATTCAATATATAAGTTACCAAACACTTAAATTTATGTTTCTGATATTCACAGCAGTCTTAAAAAAAATTTATGAAACATTAGCATGCTTCTTATCACAACAACTTCTCACTAACACAAATATCTTAACTATATTTCTATTTTATTCACCGCGTACGAGATATACATAAACGGGTGTGCGAAGATCCCGTTAGCCCTTCATATTATTATCACACACTAGAGAGAGGGAGAATTAAGAGCAGCAGCCTACAAATATATCACACCAGTATTGTAAACGTAAGATATTATATATTACACCATTTGGTACGCAGTACTTGCTATGAAAACCAAATGAAACTAGCTAGCTAATTAATTACTTATCTACTACTTTGTAACCACAGCTGTGAGCATACTTGACGAGGGTAGAAAACTCATCGTTATGGAGATTGATGAAGCCGTCTTTGTTGTCGTCAGCATTATAACAAGCCATGAGAGTTCTAAAATAGCTGAAACGTGCCCCAACATAATTGAAGGCTGCCCTGAGCTCGTGCTTTGAAAGTTTGCCATCCTTATCTTTGTCAAAACTTTTGAAAACTTCTGTTAGCTGCTCAATGCTCCATTCAGGTTGGGAAGCTTCTTTGGTCTCAACTATGGTGTTGGAAGTTGAAAACCATTTTTTTTTTTTTTTTTTTTTTTTAATTTTTGGAGTAAAGCTAGCTAAGGAAAATGTATATATTTGTGTGTGTCTGTGTGTGTATACTTGTAAGATCTGGTTAGGTTGGTTTATATAGGGCTCTTCGGATATCTCTGGGCTTTGGATAAGCTCCTTTTTTTATTTTTTATTTTTTATTTTTATTTTATTTTCTCATGGTCTGGTGCCTTTTATGTTCCTTCAGAATTTTAAAGATAAATCCACCTAGCTGCAATCAAGTGTAACTTGGAAACTTATACGGAAAGATTAAATATAATATTTTTATGGTAATGTTGTGTGTACAACGTTTTCTTTTGTTTTGATAATTTGAAGAATATATATCTTGCAAATCTTGTATGGCTAACAGTACGACTACGAGGGGTATCATAGTCGAATCCTTGGATACATATATTTGATCATATCCAAATTGTCTCCTATAAAATTTCAAACATAAACATTCAAAAAGTTAAAACTCCAAACTTTATTCCGAAAGGCATATATACATCTGCCGAAATCGGCATTGATTCGCCCATGAGGAGAAAATAACAGCCGCTATACATATGTATTAATAATGGTCGAAGTTAATTATATATTTAACTGCCTAAGTTAGCTACAAATATATACATATATATATATATATATATGTGCATTATGATTACAATTACGTAGGGTAAACTCACTATCATCTCATACTTTTGGCCGTTTAAAATTTTTGTTATACTACTTTTTTTAACCGAAAGTTTGATTAACAATTAACAAATTACACAAATAGTCACAAATGACCACAACCTACAAAGAAATTTGACCTTTCACATTAACAAGATTCACCAGTGACGACAGATGAAGTACAAGGGTGAACACAAGTGTTGAGATCCAATGAAAAATTGCATTAATTCCTAAAAATCATATGTTAATTTTGGAATACAAATCATAAATAAAAATATAAAATTTTGACCCATCCCGGCCCATGAGCATGCCCTTGGGCGCCCCACCATGCGGGCCAGGAGTTTTTGATAGCGTTTTACTTTTTTTTTAGCATTTTTTGAGGCTATTTTTCTCACATGCCTAGAAAAATCTAAGGATCGTGTCTACAAAATTTTTTACTTTTTGACGTCATTTTTATTTTATTATATTTTTTAAAGATGAAAAATAAAGAAAATCATAAAAAATAGAATATTCATCAAAAAATAGTTTCGCTTGTTGCATTAATTCATAAAATCCTGTATTAATTTAAGAATGCAAAACATAAATAAAAATATAAATTTTTGACCCATCGCGACCGTTGAGCTAGCCCCTAGGCACCCCACTACGTGGGTCGAAGATTTTTCACAGCGTTTTACTTTTTTTGTCATTTTTTGAGCCTATTTTTTTCTGGCATAAAATGTAGGATCGTGTTTGCAAAATTTTATTATTTTTTGACGACTTTTTTATTTTATTATATTTTTTAAATACGAAAAATAAAGAAAATCGTAAAAAATAGAATATGCATAAAAAATAGTACCGCTTGTTGCATTAATTCCTAAAAATCAAATATTAATTTTTAAATATAAAACATAAATAAAAATATAAATTTTTGACCCATCCCGACCCCTGAGCTGGCCCTTGGACACCCCTACGTGGGCCGGGAGTTTTTGATAGCGTTTTATTTTTTTGTTTTTGTTATTGTTTGAGGTATTTTTTTTCTGGCATGCCTAGAAAAATGTAAGGATTGTGTCTGTAAAATTTCTTTATTTTTTAAAGTCGTTTTTATTTTATTATATTTTTTAAAGATGAAAAATAAAAAAAATCATAAAAAAATAGAATATTCATCAAAAAAATGGAGCCACTTATTATATTAATTCCTGAAAATCATATCTTAATTTTAGAATGCAAAACACAAATAAAAATATAAATTTTTTACCCATTCCGGTCCCTAAGTTGGCCCTTGGGCGTTCCACTACACGGACCGGAGGTTTTTGACATCGTTTTACTCTTTTTTGTCATTTTTTAGACCACTTTTTTCTAACAAGCCTAAAAAAAATGTAGGGATCGTGTCTGTAAAATTTCTTTATTTTTTGACGTCGTTTTTATTTTATTATATTTTTTAAAGGCAAAAAATAAAAAAAAAATCATAAAAAATAAAATATTCATACAAAAAATTGTGCCACTTATTGCATTAATTCTTAACAAGCGTGAGTGAAATTTAGGAAGCAAAACATCAATGCCTTCTGGGGAAAAATTGAAAGAAACCATAAAAAATGTGGATTTTGACGCCCTGGCTGCTGGCGCGCGCGCGGGGGCCAAGGGCGCGTGCATGGGGGATGCACGCTTTTCAACGTTATCCGAGTGAAGCCATCTCTATCGTTATCCGAGTGCTCGCCATCCGGGAGTGACAGAACCCAATCTTTTGAATGCGTTTTTAAGCTCTTCTCTGCTTAGGCGACCGTCGCCATCGGTCTCATAGCGTCGATGCACGCTTTTCAACTTTTCTTGTGTCGGGACACGATCTCGTTTATCGGCCGTCGCCATGGTACTAGAACTAGGCTTTTCAACTTTTCTTCGTCGTCCGCCAATTCCGTCTTATTTTGCCGACGAAATATTCTTATTAGTCCGTTCTTGTCTGCTCGGCGTCTGAGAAACGTGGAATCTTGAGGGTTTTATATAGAATACTTGTCTATGATTCGCTTGGCTATATATATTGGCTAATCCTGGAGTTTTCAGTAGTACCCAACGCTAGGTTTTGTTTGTTTTTCCTCACCTCTTTGCCCTGGATCGATGTCGTCTTTAGACCGATTTTTTTTTTTTTTTTTTTTTTTTTTTTCCTTCTCTCTTTTTTCAACTCTTTTTGTAATTTTTCTTTTCATCGGTATCGATGAGTCCCAACCTAGAAGCGTTTAACTCTATATCAGTTTTTCAACTTTTTTTTTAACGTCCGCCATGACAAAGTCCAGTTCTTAATTTTGGACGCTCTTTGTAAAAGAAATATTCTTATTAGTTGTAGAAAGTTAAACATGGTATATTAGAGTAAAGTTCTGATTAGTTTGTCTGGTCAAAACTATCTTCTCGGTTATGTCAAGTTCTGAGGAACAAACGTCAACAGAAAGAAACATATAATAAACGTCAACAATTAATATTGCATATCATCAGAATCAATCCTTTCGAGTAAAAAATATATATTTTTTTTTATAGAAAAAATGAATCAACTGTTACTGCTAATATTATAGGTCAACGCGAGTTTACGGATAACTATATTATTATTGTTGTTTTATATAACTGCTTTACTCCCTAAACCTTAGTTTTAAGCCTTGCAGCTCCAAACGCTTGGGAATACATGGAGGATACTTTGTTGAGTAATCAAGGAAGTATTGGTGCTTTATCACTATACAAGTATATCCCCAAAAGCTGCCTATTCAGCAGAATCATATGTATGAATTAAAAAGAAAAAGGATAAAATACTATTTTGAATACAAATATACATGCTAGTAGTATCAACACTCACGCGAATATAACTTAATTTTGTGCAAGCGAGTTCACTTAATACTGTATGTGAGCTTTTATTCAAATGTATGGTACATGAGGTTTTTGGATGGATAATAGAGTTTTCTGAAATCACACAGTCGGTTTTTGTTAGTGGCCGAGACATGGGCACCTAACTTTTGTGTCAATCGGCAGAAAGGAAAACGGAAAATCATACGGATCAAAGTAATCTCTTACTATTTATTACATGATAAATAACTACACACGTACATGTAATTTTTTTAACGAAATTATCAAGTAACACATAATATAAATATAAAAAAGACATTTATGCTCTTAAAATATAAAAAGACATTTATGCTCTTACGGGAGTAAAAGCAGCCCCACATGGGCACCTAATTACTTTTGTGTCAATTGTAAAGGAAAAATGAAAAGTAATCTTTTGCTTTTGTGTTATGGGACCAAAGTAATCTTTTACTATTTAGTCAATGTTAAAAAGATTACGATCTCTTTTCTTTAATCGATTTGAATTTTTAATTTTAAATTTTTACAGTTAAAAACTTTTAAAAAATATTACATATAATTTTTTTTATTACAGTTAAAAAACTCTAAAAAAATATCACATCTTAACTCGAATTGATAACTCGAATTCGCGAAGCGAATTAAGACCTACATGTAGGCACATGTAACTTTTTCTTTAAAGAAATTACCGTGCAATAAATAATATAATATATAAAAAGACATTTATGCTCTCACAGTGTAAAAGCAGCCACACATTAGTCCTTCCTCATAAAAAAATACTGTACAGTTACTTTATTAGTCTGTAATATAATATTAACATCGCTTGTTTCATTCATCGCATTAGTAAATATCGTAGATTTAACAACAATTAAAACCGACGTTAAAGGATTAGATGATAGTTAGATAAACCGTCGTGTAATCATAAGTCGTTAAATGTATCTACACTTTAACGATGGCTTTTATCTATCGTTAAAATCAAATCTTAGCCGACAGTTTCTAAAAAAATTGTCATCTAAACTGGTTCTAAAATAGCCTGTAATATGCATTTTGGATTACATTAGACGACGGTTTCTTAAGAAACCGTCGTTGAAGATAAACATATAACAATGTTTCTTTTTTTTTTTAAGAAACCGTCATTACATTTACAATATGCATTAAAAAATTGGTGTTGTTTTATTGTTTTTTTTCACGGGTTGACATATTAATCATGTGTTATTAGTATTTTGGCCACAATTAACACGGGTCATATAACATAAACAAATATTACACTTTTAAATCAAAATCTATTCAATAAGTTACATATGTCCTTTTACAAAATGCGCCCATTCATTTATAATTTATACAAAATGCTCATTAGTATTTGCCTCTATATTTTTTAGATTATTAACACTGACTTTTATTATATCACGCATATGCCGTAAGACAACAAGCTGCATTCTTTGCCTGCCCCCACCCACTCTTGTGTCGGAATTTTCTAAAAAATAATAAAATATTTCAGTATTTCATTTCGGTATTCCGTAAGCAATTTAATTAGCAAAATTATGAACACTTACTTTTAGTATGAGAAATTTCATTAACCCATCCTCATTGCGTTCAAACTCAAACCTTATTTGGGCCTTCCAATGATGTAACACACTAATAAATGATAAAAAAGTATCAATTTATTATTAAAAGAAATAGTATAAACTAGCATTTAAACAATTAACCTAAAAATAACTTTTAAATAAAAATAGCATTAAAATTAACATTTCAACCGGTGTTTATACAGAGATAGAGGAGCGATGGAGAAAGAGTGACGGTTGTTAGCAGTGATCGATGTTGGTGGCGGAGGAGCAACGGACGGTGGTGGTTGATGCTTGTGAAAGAGGAGCGACGTTCGTAAGAGAGGGGAGAGTGACAGAGAGAGGGGCAGTGGTTGAGAGAGAGGCTTGGTTGATGACGGAGGAACGACAAGCGGAGATCTACGGAGGTTGCGAGAAGGGAGACGGAGAGAGGAATAGAGAGAGAGAGAGAGAGAGCACAAGGGTTATGAGGGATTTGGGTTAGGTTCAAAGTTAACATTTCAGACTCCACGTTCAGATTAGATGATTGTTTTAAGTAAAACAGTTGTTAAAAGTAAAATTTTTTACGTCGTCTAATATTCTGCGCTAGTTACTGGACTTTTTTATCAGTAGTATACGACGGTTATTATATAAAACGTCGTCTATTAAGAGACGTTAAATATAATGTTTAAGTTTGTAGTGTCGGGAGAGGAGGGAATCATGAATTTATTCAAGGGATAAAAGTGCAACTACTTTTTCTTTATCGGCCGATATTACTTTTGATTAGTGAAGAGGAATTTGATAGGAGCAAAATTGCATTCCATGAATTAACACCGCAAAATACCAGATGAAAAGTAAAAACACATATGAGAGACTACAGAATTAAATTACAAACCCAAGTCGTTAGATGACAACACTGCATGTAACTGCGGCGACTACATATACATATACGCCTCAAAAACCAAAAACTTATCACAAGAAAGCACAATTACAGAACCTTTTCATCTGATCATTTTCTAGGCTTTGGCAGATACATACAGGAACACTAGCTAGCCTAGGATATATAGGCAAACACTCTCTTTACGTGACTAACATCATACCTATTACCTAAAGGTCACAAAAGTTATGGCTGTCCGATTGTATTAATATCACAGGACATTAGAAGCTTTATTTAGCCCGAAACTAATTAAAGGACGTATCCTCTTTTGGCGGCGTAGTGGACAAGATTACCCAACTCCTCCTCGCTAATGAAGCCATCTCTATTCTTGTCGGCGTGGCAAAGGGCTCGTATAGCTCGCCATCCGGGAGCAGTAGCACCCAATTCTTTGAATGCTTTTTTAAGCTCTTTCCGGCTTAGGTTACCGTCGCCGTCGGTGTCGTAGCGTCTAATCACGGTTTTCAACTTTTCTTTGTCGTACACCGCAGATGTGGGGCTGTGATTTTGCACGCTCTTGTATGAAATATTCTTATAAGTCGTAGAGCAAAACATGGTATATAGAGTAGTACTTAAGATGTTTGTATGAAAAGGATGATCAATGTGCTAAAAGAGGAAAAGTTGTAAAGTAGTTAGTACTATGTGCTTGGCTGTGTCTAGCTCTGAGGAACTTGGAAGTATATATAGAGAAGGGTTTATATAGAGCATGTGTCTATGGTTAGCGTTTAGCTAACTCAAGTAGTTAATACATAATTAATTGTGTTGAATTCAAAGTTAGGCACAATATAAGGTGCAAAGTTAAATCTTAGCTTAAAGTTATCTGAAAGAGGGGTTACAAAGTGCATTTAATTATTGAGAGTTTTAGGACTAGTCTTATAATCCTATATATTCTCTGTCTACCTATTTAGTTTATGGATAGTGGAAGAGGGAACAGATGGCATCCAAATTTCACAAATTGACAGATTCGCCATATCATAAAACGCAACATATCATCAAGCCTTTTTTTTTTTTTTTTTTTTTTTTTTTAAGGTCGTTACATGCATAACCTAATAAATCCATACTCCTTTTTCAATAATGAGGTTTAAAGTTGAAATTCCCTAATTATCACTTAAATGATAATAATAATAATAAATTGGTAGAATTAATCAAAGATATAATAATTAGTACTTGTGTAGTCTTGTCCTGTTAATTTGTTATTTCTTTTTAAAGAATGGTATATACTTATGCTTGTATTTTGCTTTCTTACTTTAAGCATATAATTTAAACTTTAATTTGTTACGCTCAATTTATAATTGTTTTTACTGTTTTTTTAATTGTAAAAGAAAAACTAGATTTCTCAAGTAATTCTGATCACACAACCAATATCCAAAGTCAAGTAGTTGTAGAACATATTTTGTATTAATTTGTTTATGCAATTCAGCCTTATTCGGCTTTTTGACTTATAAATGTATTCAGAGCCATGTTTTTTTTTTTTTTTTATTTTATCATAATAACAGTCATGCAAAACCGTGTTAAACTAGCTAGCTATAAATTATAGAATAAATGATATCATAAATTTTATTGTTCGTAACTTTTTTAATACTTGTACAGATTATTTGTTCTACCAAACACTTCAGAAATATATTAACGGTTTCTGTATTTCTTTTTTATGAAGCAATACTTACCAACGAACCGCTTGTGCATGTTTTATATATATATATATATATATATATATATATATATATATATATAGACACACACACACACACACTTGTATATTTTTCACTTGATTGGTTAGAATTTCGAAGGTTGATTTCACCGCAATGGAATTAACACAATCCCAAGTTTTGGTTCTATTACGGATAAGGAGCATCACGCCCAATCGGCCACGCAGCTAATAAGATTCTTCTATATGAGATCTCTTTCAATATGCCCAAATATTCTTAGTGTATCTTATCAAAAAAAGAAAAAAGAAAAAAGAAAAGAGATCATGAGAAGAAAAAACCATTATTTTTCTATAATATAATGCTTTGCTAAAAATTCATGAAGAAACGTATCTAGATATCATTTGACGAAAACATGTACTATACATTTTAAGATACTATTTATGAAGAATTTTTTATAATAAAAAAATAAAAAAAAATCCCAGGAAAAAGTTTTCTTTACATCGTGGGCGCTCCCTTAATTCTATTATCTAGAGAGGAAAAAAAAAATGACAAGCTTCCCCGCCAATTATCTTTCAGCAGGAAGCTTAGAATTGATCTTAAGCTAAAGATTATTTTTATGCCCGATGTTTTTAATAATTTTCCTTGCATGCGACATCAAAAGCTAGCTTGCAAGACACTTATTTCTTTAAGATTGCTACGAATGACTCTCAAATCTCAATGGAATAATCCAAAAACAGATTTTATTCAATTATCTAACGTAAGGTTAAATAGCCACATGGGTTAAGGCAAACAAAAAAGCCAAAGTTGGCAAGACTCACCACCAATATTTGGGAAATCTTATCGGGTTTGAAACTACTCGTTTAATTATGTAGGAGTATCAATACACGTACTGTTGGTTGATTCGCTGGTCAAAAGCTATCAACTTTTTGCATTTTTTGTTGAAAGGCCATGTACTAAAAGAAAGAGGGGTCGAGAACCCAAGAAATATCAGTAAAGTTCTATTATTAATTTGTCACAAACATTAAAATGGGGCTGTATAAATCCTCCAAGTAACTTAATTAAATAATTCGTAAAAGAAATAACTTGAGTAAAAGTTATAAGAGATATACGATAATATGTATATATATATATATATATATATATATATCCATCTATTATCGTTGCTATTCCGAAGCAGGTCTACCCTCTATTTAATTAAAGTTTTCTAACTACAAATCCATGCATGGGGCAGATATTTTCGACTACGAAGTTCCATAGGCTTGTACAAGAGACATATATAGCCCTTTTTCTAAAATAATTAATATCTTGTTTAAAATCACCACCAGCTTAATTATTACCATTATCATTTTAATTAATGGCATCCTCTGGCGTTGTAGCACAAGCTGGGGATTGGGAGAACCAAAAACATAAAAATTCTTTATTTTAAAAAGTGTCATTATTATAACCTAGGTTACATATTAATAGTATTTTTAAAAAGTGTCCTGAAGAAATCAAGTGCTAATCTTCATGATTACCCGGGAATAAATCAAGTGCCAATCTGCATGATTACCCTGGAATACCTAGTCCTAAATGGCATTTTCTCTAATTTTCTGGCTTAACAACCTTCCGATTATATATCTCATCTTTGGAATAGTATTTTTAAAATCACATTTTTATTCTATAGACGATGATCTGCTAGTAGATTGTGGAATTTAACACAATATAAAAAACCAGACAAAAGAGGGAAAAAAAACATGACATTACATTTGAGATTGAAGTACAAACCAACCAAGTTACTTGGAAAACAACACGAACCAAGCAATTTTTGTGGGGTTTATTTCCACTAATATTAAAGTGGTTAAGGTTGGTTTTATAATCTTCCCTTACAATTTGCAAGTTCTTTTTTTCTCTTCAAATAGCCGAACTTGCCTTATAGATAAAGTGTTAGTTACCAAATATATATATACACTCACACTTCTGGAAATTAGTGAAAACTTCTAAGATTAAAATATTTTTCTGAAATTGCATTTTTGCCAATTAATTCGGACTCCACCCTAAGGTAGAGTTCAAATTCCCTACGTACCTGGGCTTTTGCCAAGATTAAAATATTTTTCTGAAAGTGCATTGAACAATATATACATGGGCTTTTCTTCAGTCTCATCAGTGGGAGGTTCCTTGTACACATAGTTATGAAAATGTAACATGATAATTATTGAATATAAATTTAGATAACACCAAAGAATTTACTCATTTAAAGACTGTGTTATACTTCTTTCTAATGAAGATGTTGCGTTCAATAATTATCCTATTACGTTTTCATAATTACATATTATATTGAAGGGACGGTCCCTCTAAAAGGAAAAAAAAGTGTATGTATATATATATATATATATTTATATAACACTACAATATATAGCAAATTGGACGTAATTACTGATAACCTATAGGGGAAGGTTCAGTACTAGTGGTGCACAAAGTATTATACTTTGCATGATGCGCGTTTAGTTGGAAGAAATAAAAGGAAAGAATGGAACGGAATCCAAGTCCAATGTTCGGTTAGATTTATAAAAAAGAGTAGTCATTTACCTATTTTGAGTGAATCATCATTTCATTCTCACATGGAAAGAATAGCCTTCTAAGCACTTTTTTCCATAATTACCCTTAAATATTATAATATAATAACAATATATTATATAAAAACTATATCTTATAATATATATAATATAATATAATATATAATAAAAATATTACAATATAATATAGTTATAATCATATAACAATATAATAATATGATATAATATAATATAGTTGTTATTATAATTTCAGTATTATTATCTATCTTTATATTGCATTGCATTGTTATGACTACATAATGCATTAATTATAATATATTAATATAATATAATATAATATAATATAATATAATATAATAATTATATATATATATTTTTATTATATATATAGTATAGTACAGTACAATATAATATAGTTGTAGTTTTGAATTATATTATAATTGAAATATTATTTTTTCTTACATAATCTTATAATATATTTTATAACATTATAATTATATTGATCATTTTAATAGTATTATTATAGTCTATATCATAATTGTATAATATATTATATAATTATTGTTTTATTATACTATATTACATTTTATATATTATATTAATTATGTTGATATATAAAATATTAGTGTTATATATATGATATGAGGGTAATTTTGTCAAGATGAAAATATTCAGGTTTCATTTCATAGTATTCCTAAAATTACAACTAAATAAATGAATCAACTATCTTTTCAATTCTATTCCATTACCATTCTCAATCCTATTATCATTACTATTCTTCCATTTACAACCAAATGCATCCTTAATTTTGATACATCACACTTAAATCATAAGTAAAAGCTATACTTAAGGTCTGCTTTTAAAGGTTGTTTTAGCATTATTTAAGAAGTTAGAAAATTTAAGGTGTTTAGTAAATCTTACTTTTGTCCAACAACTTCTAAAAACTACTGCTAGACAGCAGAATTTGAGAGGTAGGTTATGGGTTGCTTTTGCACAGTTACTTCTGCTGTCATTGTCCAAATTTACTAAAATAACCATAATAATAAAACTTAATTTTCTATCCATCTATTTTATTTTTTCATACCAAAATAAAAATATATACATTTACATATTTATTTAAAAATTAAAAATATTCAATAAATACACTATGTTAAAGTTTACTCAATTTTTTTTATACTTATCAAAATGTTTAAAAATAACAACAATAAATAATAAACAATTTATATTTTAGAGATAGTTTAAATAATAAATCAAAATCATATATTGTTTTAGTATTTTGGTGTAAAAATATTATGAATGATCTTAAAAAGAAAAGTGAAACTAACTATAAAAGTAGTCTATTTTAGTTATTATATATCTCTATAGCAATTCAATATACAAGTTTCCAAACACCTAAATATATGTTTATGATATTCACAGCAGTCTTAAAAAAAAATTATCAAACATTAGCATGCTTCTTATCACAGCAACTTCTGACTAACACAATCATATTAACCATATTTCTATTTTATTCACCGCGTACGAGATATACATAAACGGGTGTGCGAAGATCCCCATCGTCCTTCATATTATTATCACACACTAGAGAGAGGGAGAATTAAGAGCAGCAGCCTACAAATATATCACACCAGTTTTGTAATGGTAAAACTATTATATATTACACCATTTGGTACGCAGTACTTGCTAGTCACAATTTCTACTTATAATATTCACACCAGTTTGACAAATAATTTACTAAACATCTACATACTTCTAGTCACAATAATTTCTAAACAACAACATAATAATAATAAAAATTTTTCGCAGCACAACAATGTCAATCTGGACATGTTCAAAACAAGCATATTAACTATTTCCGTTTTATTCAATGCGTACGAGCTGATATAGATAAGCGGGTGTACCGAGATCACCTCCGTAGCTTTCATATATTATTATCACACACTAGAGAGAGGGAGAATTAAGAGCATCGTTCTCCAATTACAAATATATCACACCAGTTTTGTAAAGGTAAAAATATTATATATTACACCATTTGGTACGCATGCAATATTTGCTAGGAAAACCAAATGAAACTAGCTTGCTAGTTAATTACTTATCTACTACTTTGTAACCACAGCTGTGAGCATACTTGACGAGGGTAGAAAACTCATCGTTATGGAGATTGATGAAGCCGTCTTTGTTGTCGTCAGCATTATAACAAGCCATGGGAGTTCTAAAATAGCTGAAACGCGCCCCAAGATAATTAAAGGCTGCCCTGAGCTCGTGCTTTGAAAGTTTGCCATCCTTATCTTTGTCAAAACTTTTGAAAACTTCTGTTAGCTGCTCAATGCTCCATTCAGGTTGGGGCGCTTCTTTGGTCTCACTATGATATTCGATGTTGAAAAGCTTTTTTTTTTTTTTTTTTTTTTTTTTTGAAAATTTTTGGAGTAAAGCTAGCTAAGGAAAATTTATATATTTGTGTGTCTGTGTGTGTACTTGTAAGATCTGGTTAGGTTGGTTTATATATGGCTCTCTCGGGTATCTTTGGGCTTTGGATAAGCTCCTTTTTTTTTTTTTCCCCTCATGGTCAGGTGCCTTTTGTGGTCCTTCAGAATTTTAAAGATAAATCCACCTAGCTGCAACCAAGTGTAACTTGGAAACTTATACGGAAAGATTAAATATAATATTTTTATGGTAATGTTGTGTGTACAACGTTTTCTTTTGTTTTGATATTTTGAAGAATATATATCTTGCAAATCATGTATGGCTAACAGTACGACTACGAGGGGTATCATAGTCGAATCCTTGGATACATATATTTGATCATATCCAAATTGTCTCCTATAAAATTTCAAACATAAACATTCAAAAAGTTAAAACTCCAAACTTTATTAATTATCCGAAAGGCATATATACATCTGCCGAAATCGGCATTGATTCGCCCATGAGGAGAAAATGACAGCCGCTATACATATGCATTAATAATGGTCGAAGTTAATTATATATTTAACTGCCTAAGTTAGCTACAAATATATATATATATATATATATATGCATTATGATTACAATTACGTATGGTAAACTCACTATCTTCTCATACTTTTGGCCGTTTAAAATTTTTGTTATACTACTTTTTTTAACGGAAAGTTTGATTAACAATTAACAAATTACACAAATAGTCACAAATGACCACACTCTAGATTAGATTTTTTTTTTTTTTTTTTTTTTTTTTTTTAATAAAAGTTAACATGTTGAATTGGAGTGACTCAATTTTCTTATAAGTTTGTGATTATTATTTATATTGAAATGATGTGGGATTCGAGTTATAAAACTCCGCAAGGTGGTGCTTTGATTTTTTGGAGTCACTAATTTTGTATATCATAGATCGGGTTGCTTGTTAAAAGCTTGTTGGGATCTGATTCCATATAAAAATTTGCTTTTTTAACGATTTGGATTTACATCTTTAAGATGCGAACCCGTTAAGTCGAGTAACTAATTGTGCTTATAAAGGTCGTGTTCTTTGCAAAAGTTTTTCTCAATTTATGAAGTTTGGCCAATATATCTCAAGAACCTCTGAGACTACGTACAATGATCCATCTATTTTTGCCATTGTTGATTGAAAATGCATTGTTTGCTTCCAAGCTTCAAACTGCCGCGAAGGAAGATTCTCTTTTTGTTACAAACAACGGAAAATATTTCTGTCATCAGGTACAACTTTTGAGTCGTGAGAAATTTCAGAATGTCCGCATACCATTAGGTACTAACATTTACTTAAATAGCACCATTCATATTTTGCAAGTATTTCTGCATTGTAAAACTAAAAGATCACCTTCTCACCCCTTTCCGTCATCAAACTCTAAAGATACATACAGATAGTAGTATATATATACATATATATATATATATATATATATATATATCTTTGATTTATTTACTGCGAGGATATATAAACGGAGCTTACAAAAGATCACCCCCTTCCTTCGGCTAATATCAAATTCAGGTTGCGGAAAAAAAAGGATAAAAAGAAAGATGCGGATTGCAACATTAATCCAAATTACTAGCTAGTTTATAGTATACCCCAGTTTAAGGGTAAATTTGACGAGGTCAGTCAACTCAGTACGGAGATCGATGCGCTCGTCGTTATCAAGATCAGCATAGTCCATTCCTTTCCGAGATTTGATATGGCAGCCTTTGTACTTCACGTCAAGAAGAAAGGAAATAGTGGATTTTAGCTATTTTGAAGGTAAAAATTGACAGTGAGCTAAGAATTTTGTACTTCTTTTATAGAAAAGAAATTTTTTCAGAAAATAGAGGGAAAACTTTCTCAATATCCTTTTCTAATTTGGTCTCGGTGTTGGATTTTTTCATGTAAGTTTCGGTAACCAATCGAAACTTACCTCAGAACGTGGTCCATTATATTTCCCACTTAAGAAACGTGATTGGTCATGTTCATCCCACGTTCATTCTCAGTTGTGCACGACGCCCACGATCGGTGCACGTCCGAGCGTCCGAGAAAGACTCCGTGATGGGCAGAGTCTATAAAAGTGGACGAGGACATTGGTTTTGGGTCCCTAAGCCTGCTATCTCCATTCAGTCATTATACACACCATCAAACGAGAGATTGAAGAGGTTTAGAAGAGCCAAAATCGAGTTTCAGTTTTTCCACCAAGAGCTTCAATGGCCGGAGGTGCTGTTTATCTCGATCAGTCCATTTCAATTCCGCATTGATCTAATTGCCATTTAGGATCCTTATGAGCATGTTTAGATCATCTAGAAATCCTAACATGTGGTATCAGAGCACAGTTTTTCCTCTGCCTTGTTCTGCTCACGTTAAATACCGGAAGAAATTTTTTTTTTTTGGCAACTCTTGATTTTGACCTTTTTGATGGAAACTGAGATTAGGAATCATTGGGTAATCGAATTCCTATCATTTATGAGTTTTAAACATCAATTTTAGACGTCAAAATCGAGAGAAATAGTCGGGTTTCCGTTCGGGTTGAAACCGGGTTGAAATCGACCCGGCTGGAGGTTGAATAAGCTTCAACAGTTTGAAAAAACGACATGTTGTTTTGCGCCCTTTGGATATATAAAACGACATGTCGTTTCTGTTGAACTCCTTCATGTAGACAGCCTCAAAACGACATGTCGTTTTCTTTTAGAAATGAAAACGACATGTCGTTTCCGGATAGAGAAATCAGCCTAAAGGACCAAAACGACTTGTCGTTTTGGATGAAGTTAAAAAAAAAAACCTGAAAAATTATAAAAAAAATCATAAATTCAGTATATATATAGGTATTTGGTAGATGTTCACCCATTTTATGATTTTTATGGAATTTTCATAAGTAACACATATAAATGAAAGGTTCATTAATTTTTATGTGTTTAATGAATTAATTTGAATATTTATGTGCATACATTATTTATTTATTAGCAGTGTTAGTACATTGATATTCAAACATTTTGGGTTAATATTGCATAGAGTTCAAGCAATTAAATATGAACCTTTATGATTTATTAATGTTAAGTAATCCATATAATTTTAATTAATTAGGGAGTAGCCACAACATCTTTAATTACTTAAAATTATATATATTAAGTATTTTTGGATTACATTATGACATTAATTGTGATTAATCATATGTAATATAATAAATTTCATCCCACAGGAATTTTTATTATATTTGTATGATTAATTAAGATAGAATATCAAATTAAATTTCTTAATTTACCCACAGGAATTAGAAAATAAAGCATAATTTGATAGATTTATCATAAGGTCAAAGAATGATCTAATTAAGTTAAAACTTTAGCCCATAGGCAAGTTTTATGTCACTAGATCAACAAAACATGATTTACATTGGTAAAACATGATATAAGTTTATGAGTCTCAAAATTTTAATTATAAGCATGTGTTTAATTTTTGCAGTTATACAACCCCAAAATTTCTCCGATATGAAGTGTGACATTCCCGAACCGAGGGGTGATAACTATAAGATGTGGAAGGAGAGAGTCCTTCTTCATTTAGGGTGGATGGACATTGATTATGCTATAAGGAAAGGAGAACCATTCATTACTCAAACCCAAGAAAATGAAATTGCTCTTTATGAACAATGGGAGCGATCCAATCGCCTCAGTGTGATGTTCATTAAGACCAAAATCTCTGCTGGCATTCGTGGTTCAGTTGATCAGCATACCAATGTCAAGGCATTACTGAAGTGTTGGAAATGTGTCCATAAAGTGGGATGTAATTTGTTATTTATGAAATGACAAATGAAAGACATTATTATTTTGCTGATTTTATAAAATAAGATAAAGTTATGTTTTGACACATACTCAAGAGTGTTAGTAATATTGCTTAGTCCATAAACTGTTACCAACGAAAGAAGAGTCAGGGGAACCCTGCCGGACAAACTCTTCTGATACAGTTTAAAATAGATATTCGCAGTCTTAGGATTGATTGGGCAATCGAATCCGATTATGACCGCTAGATCGAACCATGTGATGCTTTGGTCTCGGGGCATGGGAGTTGGACTCGTGGTTGATCTAGACATGCTCGCAACATGTTGAATAGACCATGTGACCGATTAGGATAGAGTAAAAACCGTTTACACAACTCTAAACCTAATCATCACAACTTAAGTATATTTGTATAATTATCTTAATCCCGACGTGAATGCATAGCTCAACTTAGTATCTCATGATCTTTGATTCGCCAATGAGATTAGTTCACGCTTATTGAACGACATCTCGGTCATTGGGATCATGACAATATTAAGTTGGAGTTATGTGATTCACGATATGGAATTCGTAAAAATAATATCACCTCATGCTTTATTGACGGGTGTGTGAATAAATAAACCAGGCCTGGTATTCAATGATGATATTCATTGATTAAGACATCGTAACATGTGCGAGACATCTTACGAACGTTTGTCTTTCTTATTCACGGTCATATAAAAGGAGTTGAGGAAATAATGGTTAGAATGGTAAAACGGTAATATTATATATCATTCGATCACCGATATTTACGAAGGATAATAATGCATTTACATCTGTGGACCGTGTGATAAATTGTATCAACACCAAAAGAAAAATTAGCGCACATGAATCGAGAGATTATTCGGCATCGAACTTTTAGTGGAGTTAGATGATGTCGGAATTAAATATGTCGATAACTTATAGAGATGAGTTAGTCGAATATTGTAATTCCATAGCTTTGTTCATGTGGGTCCATTCGGTCTCAAGGCTAGCTCTAATAAATGGGAAAAATAGAAACCCGATAATTATGTTTTAAATTCATTGTGTTATTTTTCATTTATTCGATAATTGAAAAATAAAAGGAATGAGTTTTGAATTTCGAAATTAATGGAGATTAATTTAAAATTCAAAATGAAATTTAAATATGATTTTATTTGGCAACTAAAGGAAAGAGAAAAGTGATATATTATTTTGGGAAAATTTGGAAATCCCTTGCCTTAAGGGGATTTGAATTTTGCTCAAAAAAGGGAAGGAAATTGAAATCCCTAAGCCATGTAGGGATTTTCGGATTTCAATCCTAGGGTTAAGGAGAAATTCGAAAATCCCATCTAGGGTTTGAGTTTTTGAATTTCCTCCTATATAAGGATATTATTGAAAACCCTAGAGAGTCTTTTGGAGAAAAGAAAAAGAGATCACATTTTTTCCTAAGGGTGGCCGGATTTTGTAGAGACAAAATAGAAGGAAAAAGTTTCCTTAGGTTTTTAAAAAAAGAGCCCACTCTCTCATCCTAAAAATTGTAGAGTCATAGCCTTGAATCTATGAGTGATTTTTGGTGTGATCGTGGCAATATACAACGATCTTGTTTCACGGCAATTCTCCATCTTGGAACGTGAGATAGTGAGACAAGATCCTTGCGGTCAATTTATTCAATCGTCACAAAGGTATGTGAGATATTCTAATCCTTTGTCCATAAACATATATCATGCAAGCATCTCTTGTTGTGGTTTACATTTAATTTTGAATTAAATGGATATGATAAATTTTTTTGAAATTCCGCCTACAATATTGTTGTTGTTCAAATGATTTTTCATATATAAATCACAATAAGATCCTACATGAAGGCCATTGATGAACAATTTGAGCCTTCAGATAAGGCACTTGCTAGCACCCTAATTATGAAGTTTTCATCCTTAAGGCTCACTACTGTGAGAGGTGTGCGTGAGCACATCATGCAGATGAGAGACATTGCGGCTCAACTGAAGACACTTGAGGTTGAAATGTCTGACTCTTTCCTTGTGCACTACATCTTGAACACTCTTCCACAACAGTACGGACCCTTCAAGATATCCTACAACACGCATAAGGATAAATGGTCAATTAATGAATTTATGACCATGTTTGTTCAGGAAGAGGGTAGGCTGTCAATGGAAATAGGAGAGAGTGCATTGATGGCAACAGAAGGAAAGGATCAGACTCAAGCCAAAAGGAAGGGGAAAGGTAAAATACCGCCCCAAGGTGGAATCAAGAAGGAATCCAAGTGCTTTTTCTGCAAGAAGAAGGGGCACATGAAGAAGGGTTGCACTAAATTCCAGAAATGGCTTAAGATGAAAGGTATGCCAATCTCATTTGTTTGTTATGAATCTAATATGGTTGATGTTATTTAGAACACATGGTGGATTGATTCTGGTTCTACAATCCATATTTCAAATACCTTGCAGGGTATGCGAAACCTAAGGAAGCCCGAAAAAGTGAGCAGTGCATTTATTCAGGGAACAAGATGCGCTCACATGTGGAGGCTGTTGGAACATGCAGTTTAGTTTTAAGTAGTGGTTTTATTTTAAATTTAGAAAAGACATTTTATATTCCAAGTTTCTCTAGGAATTTAATTTCAGTTTCAAGACTTGTACCTTTGGGATATTCCTTTAATTTTTATGAAACTTCTTTCAGTTTGTTTTATAAATCTAATCTTATTGGAAATGGTACATTATCTGATGGTCTTTTCTCTATTAACTTGCAAAATAATATCACTTATAATGCTATGCATGTTCACACCGGCACTAAAAAAGAAGTGTTATAAATGACAATTCCTCTATGTTATGGCACCAGAGACTAGGGCATATCTCCATTCAAAGGATTAAAAGATTGGTAAATGAAGGAGTACTCAAAGACTTTGATTTTATCGATTTTGAAATTTGTGTGGACCGCATTAAGGGAAAGCGGACTAACAAATCCAAGAAAGGTGCAAAAAGGAGTACATATTAGAAATTATATATTAGAAATTATACATACAGATATTTGTAGTCCGGAGGTCATGGACTCAAATTAAGGTCCAAAAATATTTCATCTCATTCATAGATGATTCCATTTGCTCAAGTTATATGTATCTCTACTTGCTTCATAACAAGAACGGTGTGCGTTAGATGCCTTTAAGGTCTTTAAGGAATTCTTGTGAAGTAGAGAAACAATGTGGAAAACAAATTAAGATCGTGAGATCAAATAGAGGTGGAGAATATTATGGTAGATACACTTTAAAATGGACAAGCACCCCAAGGACCATTTGCTAAGTTTCTTCAAGAAAATGGGATAGTTGCCCTATCCATCTCACACACTAGGATTGTGGAATCAAGAAATGTT